>CM036761.1:63963910-64614499 GCA_020796225.1 Arion vulgaris | reverse complement strand
AATCTCTTAATTTTATTTTAGTGATCATGGCAGTAGATTCTCACATTGCGTGTGTTAGATCAAAGACTCGCCCGAGTGGTTACTGGGCCCAAATTGGGGTGTAAAGAATAGAACCACTGTTACCTACCATGCATGTCGTAAGAGGCGAATAAGGAGGTTGGGAGTGGGGATACATACCCCACACCGTAAAAAACACTAGATGGCTACAGAACGGAGAGCGAATCGAGTAAACGCTGGCTGAGACCGGACACATCGCCGAAGGATAAGCACCAGAGCTGCAAATGGTGTTGAAGATGTGACGTAAAACACACCAATTCTAAGGCTGCATGAATTAGATTTCCACATGAATAGAATTTATGTGGAAATCTGGTACATTGCTCTGGGTGGTGATCGTGAGACAGAGAGATCAAAGATTTGTTCGAGTTTCCTAACCCATTCACTTCCGTATTTCTATTTATTTAGACTGATTAGTAGGACAATGTATACTGAAATAGCGGGCGTATTGGCTTTTCGTCATCTTAACCCATACCGAGAGCCAGTATATCTGCCAAGAAGAGCGAATGTGTTAATCTTGTTAATTTCAGTCACTCAAATCGTTAGTTGTCTGGAATGGGTATCGTTCCTATCAGCGCTGTCCAACTTGGCACCCGCGGACGTCATGCGTCGTATCATAAATGCTCGGCACCCTATTTTACCCGACTATCTATAAGGTTAATCAGATTTCAAGAACACGAACTATTTTTTTTTCGTCAATTTTTTTTTCGTCAATTTTTTTTTCGCACTCCATGAATATGATATTCCCACTTTTGCAATGGTGTCTTATTTTGTAATTATTTAACTGCTTCCTAACCTAATCCTACGTTTTTCACTAGAAAAACGCCGGCATAATTATATTCATACTACTATTGTCCTTATTAGTAATAGTAGTACTGCAATCGGTGACGTCTGTGGCTTAGGGGATAGTGACTCAGTCTATTAACCCCGACGTTGTGAATTCGAAACATGCTGCGGACAGTTCGGTTGCAAATTGTTTCGAGGGATTTTTACAAAGGACGATGGCACTACCGTTCAGAAAGCAATGGCAAACTACTGAACGTTAATAATGTCTAGAATAATCACAAACAGCTTTAAAAAGCTTGGGTTGATTCGCAAAGTCCTGTAAAGGACTTGCAATTAACGCAGTACTGCAATAATCACATGGCGCCTGCGCCTCCAACATCATCAGTCAGTGGCGCCACAAGATATAAAAATGTTGGTCCATAGTATTTTGGATTGTTAACGCCTCTGCGCTAAACTAGCAAAGGGAAAGAACCGAAGTAATATCAAAACTTTTTGAAAGTAGAGTTATGGGCCGAAACTTATGAACTGAAACAATTGTGTTGAATAGTTACAAGATTACAAGGGGATTGATTGATTGATTGATTGATACGACCACCATCACTACTTTTCGGTGAATAACCAATTGTACTTCGATCTCTTACTTATACATAAAGATCTCAGCATCAGTGCATAAACACCGTAGCACCAGCGAGGATCAGTGACTCAATTTTGAAGATGGTAACATATTTTGTATGAATTTTATCTTAATTGTTTTAAACTAATTCCGTACGTTAGTTCTATATTTAGTACTTCTGAACACAGTCGTATTTACGTTAGTTATATATTTAGTATTTCTGAACACAGTCGTATTTACATTAGTTCTCTATTTAGTACTTCTGAACACAGTCGTATTTACGATAGTTCTATATTTAGTACTCTTGACCACAGTCATATTTACGTTAGTTCTATATTTAGTACTCTTGACCACAGTCATATTTACGTTAGTTCTATATTTAGTACTTCTGAACACATTCGTATTTACGTTAGTTCTATATTTAGTACTTCTGAACACATTCGTATTTACGTTAGTTCTATATTTAGAAGCCAAATATTTCTGAGCTTTCTGGTGTTTTTGTCGTTTTATCGACCGACATGGATGTCTTAATTTGTCATATAAACTTCAGTTTCACAATGTGTCAAAGACATTAAGAATACATATATTGTTAGTTTGTGTGTGAACAACACATGTTGTATGTTGTGTCCGGTAATCATTTCTTCAGCTGAAACTTACTCGTATATTGATTACCAACAAGAAAATAGCAGTTGAAGTTTATTACTCAAGATATTGCAGTAGGAAGCCGCACGAGTGGTTAACGGGAGCCCAAATTTGGAGTTTAAAGAATATAACCACTGTTACCTGTCACGCATGTCGTAAGAGGCAACTAAGTAGGTTTAGATGAAATCGGATGCACATGTCCTAAACGTGTAGAAGTCAATGCCTTTAGGGGCCTACCAAACCCCTAGGTGCAACGTATACACGTTCTTGGTAAAGATTAAACATATCACAAAGAGTGATTAAAATTGGTCGTAAAGAACGGACGCAAAGAAGAAGAAGAAGAGCAGTAGGAAGCCTTTAGCAAATGGAAATTATTCATAAGAAATTTCTAATTGTATTTGCCTAATGCAATTGTTTTTAGATAAGAGATATCTGTACATTTGATTGATATATTGATTGATTGATAGGACCATCATCATTGCACTTTGGTGAGTAACCATGTGTGCTCCGATCTCTTTCTTACACAGGAAGATCTCAGTTGCATTACAAGAACTCCGTAGCACCGCACGGGTTCCCGTGTAATTTTGAATATGGTGAAGATATTCTGTAGGAACTTTTTTTAAAAATCTTTTCTAATGAATTTTGATTGGGCAGCTTCTTTCCAGCCTGATTTTTTCAATTTAGAACTACCAATGCTTCACTTACGTGCTCAAATTGAACACGGGACGTACGTTTTATCGTCCTTCTCCAATAGAACTAGGAACTCGATCTCACCTACATTGAGATCGGGGATCTCTAGAAAAATATCCAGATGGCTCCACGAAGTAACGAACCTGGTACCTTGGATCCAGAAAATATCCAGTGGCTCCACATAGTACAACCTGGTACCTTTACATACACGCAGCCAACTTACACACCAATACAACGTGTCACATACAATTAGTCCAACGTAGTCACATATTTATCAACGTAGTCCAATTTAATTTATCAACGTATCCAATACAACGTAGTCCACATATTTATGAAATTAATTTACCTCAATTTGATATACAATAATTGATATTTAATTAAAATAAAGTGTTACATTTATGTCAATTAACAAATGTACCCAATTCTTTAAGAACAAAATTAATTCGACAGGCTAAATTAATTACGTATTGAATCAGTCAATGAATTATAATTACGTGACAACAGGTAATATTTAGGGAAGGAGAGATCGTGAAAGACAGAGGGAGAAGTTGGTGGATGATATGACATCGTGGTTTGACAAAAGATCGACGTTTGAACTGATTAACTGCACCAAGGAGAGAGAGAGAGAGAGAGAGTTGCGGAGAGACATGATCGCCTACACCAGCCGGTATGGCACTTAAATGATTGAATGAGTTTTCATGGGCAGCAGTTTTGCATCATACTCTTATTCATTTTCAACTATCAAGTATTCTTGTCAACTTGAACAAAGTACCTACGTTTTAACGTCCGTCTCCGACACGATTAGGAACTTCATTTCACCTGTATAGAATTCAGGATTCTCTGAAAAGATATTCCAATCCTTTCACGTGTGGTACGAGTAGAGTACCTTACCTTCAAGAGACAGAGACTTCTAAAGGAAATATATATAAGGGGAACCACTCTGTGATTATAAATACTGTCTAGACATGTTAGAGCATAGATTTCTAAACTTTTTCGGCCCACCGCCCACTTTGCACGACATAAACTTTGCACGACATAAACTTTGCACGACATAAACTTTACAACGCCCTCCTCCCCATTATAACAGTTTGCCAACGCCCCCCTCCACATATATATATGCATGCCCTATTTTCACATTGACATAGAAAATAGATATATATTTCTGTCATACATGGTCAATTTTCAAATGATTATATACAAGAAATAAAAATTGATGAAAAAATGGATCGTGTAAGATGGGCATAAAATGAACTAAAATGCAGAATTCAAATTTTTAATTGTTATTCAATTGCAAATTCACGATAAAATAACTGCCCCTAAATGCTTCTGAACCCACCATCGCCCCCCTGGAAGGCTTCAGCTCACAGGGGAATGTACCTCACACTTTGGGAAATGCTGTGTTAGAGTTAGCTACCATGTGTTGAATAAATATGATCTGTGTATGATATTTCTTTAGTGTGTCGATGAAACGTGTATGTATGTTGCCAGTCTCTCTTTCTCTCTCTTCAAAAGTACTCATTTAGTTTACCAATCAGAACAAATGATTTTTTCCGTGATCCCTGTTCACATTGTAGATGATATGGAGCTTCTAGTCTTATCGGAGATGGACGATACAACTTATATTCCGTGATCATTTTGAGCCCTTAAATGAAACAAGACAATATAAAATCGATAAGAATTAACTGGTAAACCGCAACTTTAGAAAGAATTATTAACATTAACTAAAATACAATTTCTATACATGTCTACATTCCTCAAAATTACAGAGGGGTCTTACCATTGCAACGGAGATCGTGCACTGTCGCTGAGATCTTCTTGTACAATAAATATATATAATCACATATGGATATTCACAGAAATGCAAAGATATAAATCCTGGGCAGTACTGCCATTCAAAGCATGTACGCCTTGCTGAGTCAGCGACGTCTGAGATGGCTGGGCAAGTGTGCCATATGTACACCTTGCTGAGTCAGCGACGTCTGAGATGGCTGGGCAAGTGTGCCGTATGTACACCTTGCTGAGTCAGCGACGTCTGAGATGGCTGCGCAAGTGTGCCGTATGTACACCTTGCTGAGTCAGCGACGTCTGAAATGGCTGGGCAAGTGTGCCGTATGTACACCTTGCTGAGTCAGCGACGTCTGAGATGGCTGGGCAAGTGTGCCGTATGTACACCTTGCTGAGTCAGCGACGCCTGAGATGGCTGGGCAAGTGTGCCGTATGAGCGATGGTAGAATCACAAAGGACATTCTATATGGTCAACTTGCAACGAGTACTAGACAGCATGGATACCCATTACTACGCTTCATTGACACCTGCAAACGTGATCTAACTTCGTTTAGCAATGTCAAAGAAAATGAGCTCCGTTTGGTCAAAGAATGGCAAACATGACGAGCGGCAGTGAGGGATAGCTAAAAAAGACATGAAGAAAAACACGATGCACATATGGAGACAAAAGTTTCAAGCCGAATGATTGACTTCATTGCACTGGGTTATGTTATGTTATGTTATGCGATCGACGTCATGGCACATTGGGCATTCCCATTCGTGCTCTGTCCTCCGTTGCAGAAGCCATCCCAAAGTCCATTTGCTCACAGTACCCATGAGAAGTTGATTACTATATCTTCTCTCTACCACGAAGACAACACTGTCTGGCATGTCCAAACTTAACGCCTAATTCTCGAACTCGTTCCAGTGTCTGAGACCCGCCCATGTCACACAATTGAGAGCGTACCGCATT
The DNA here is from genome assembly GCA_020796225.1 of Arion vulgaris. Lineage (NCBI taxonomy): Eukaryota > Metazoa > Mollusca > Gastropoda > Stylommatophora > Arionidae > Arion > Arion vulgaris. The sequence continues at coordinate 64,608,977 of CM036761.1, read as the reverse complement.
GATAATATCGGCTCTGTCCATGCTTCTGCCCACTTGAGTCGGGGCACTGTTTGCAAGAGAGTCAGCACGCTCGTTACCCCGCACTCCAGCATGTCCAGGCGTGTACAGCCAAGTCATTTTCTTGAGATGTGATCTCCGAATGATGTCCACCCATTCCACACGCATACTTCCAGATTCAATCAGTTGAAGCATATTCATCGAGTCTGATATGATGATCGTATGGGTTTTACCCCATATGGCTCGGTCCCTCTCCGCACAAATGGCACGCTACCTGCCGAGAGTATGGCACAGAGCACGAACTCCGTAGCACCAGCAACAATCCCGGGGTCTCTGGAAAAAGCTGCACTCGTGAACAGAACGGCGTGGTCCGGATTAGAACCCACTACCTTCGACTCCCAAGGCAAAGGGCTTAACCACTTAGCCACAGAGACCCCCGAAAGGGAGCGCAGAGAGCAGAGAGAACCTCCTATGTATCAGCTCCAGTCTCTAGTTTCTCCAGTCTCTAACTGTGGCAAGGATTGGCACTTCAGAATAGACCATTACAGTTACAACAAACAGACAATGTGATTCAAAACAGAGCCACCGAGCCATTCTGATTGACTAGCCAACCAGAAGCTCTCTAGCCTTACTATTTCCTGTCCCGAGATAATCACCCTGAGACACGTGCTTGGAGACAGGCCCGTATGCTAGTATCAATTTCTTGAATCCTTAGTTAGAATCTTGTTTTAGTTGATTAAGTATTCTGTGTATATTTGTTATCTTGATTAAGGTCTAGGACCGAAACATCGAGTGGTGTTTATTTTCATATTTAATCATTAAGTTTTCATTACTTATGTAACATTGTATATACCAGTATTTGTTCAATCGCACAAACTACGGGACGCCAAACCTATTGTCTCCTGAGACAAAGTAGCCAATGAAGAGGGCAAGGATAAAGGTCATATCATTCAATAAATCATCAAATTATAGAACATGGTCTAATACTCCCGACTGAAGTGTTAGAAAGGCGTGACTGTTGATCACTTGACTTTGAAGCTGACTGATCTCTAGTACGAGTGATGTTCATTGTTGATTACTTGACTTTGAAACTGACTGATTTCTAATACGAGTGATGTTCATTCTAGGCTGTTATTTAGTGCTTGTGCTACCCACACACTTCCTATACATGTCTAGCGTTTACTTGTTTGTTCTGCTCTACATCAAACAGCTACCCACACACTTCCTATACATGTCTAGCGTTTACTTGTTTGTTCTGCTATAAATTAAATAAGAATAACTGGATCCACGATAAGCAGAATGTGTTTAACTAGCGAATCACGAGAACCGTCAGCATGGATACGCTTCGATATGTGCTGGTAGAGACTGATGAACTATGTGCCTGTTCAGATTGTTAAAGCATTGGTTAAGTAACCAACAACCAATATACTATATATCACTTGAAACTTTGGCCTCGTTTGCTTTCCCTGTATTGTTGTAGTTCTTATCTCCTTGGATCAACAATCAATATGCTGTATATCACTATAAACTTTGACCTCCTTGCTTTCCTTGTATTGTGGTAGTTCTTATCTACTTGTACTGTACGCAGGTCTGTAATACATATCTCAGAAATGTATGTTCGTTACCGCTTATCTTCCACCATTTACTTCCTTATAGAAGTGTTGTGGGGGGGGGGAGGGTTTAGAGATCTTGTGTGTGCTTGTTCTAAGGCACGTTGTAAGCTGCTAGTCATTTTGTAAAGGCTGTACTGGATGCTGTTGCCCAATTTGTTTCGTGGTCTTCCTAGCTTGCTCTGTACTCGTTTTACTTTTTTCAGTGTGGCTCTCTGTGGTAATCGATACAAGGGCATTCTTGTCAGGTGTCCAGAACCATCTATTCTGTTGTTCTTTTATGAATTGCATGACTGGTTTCACATCCAGTCTTCTTTTGATTTTGTCATTTCTCGTAATTTGGTCTCTTATTGCCACTCCTGTAGCTCTTCTAAGACATATCATTTCAGTCGATATGGTTTACCGCTCAATAACAGCTGTTATTGGCTATGTTTGATACTGATACTGGCCAGAAAATCGTTCTTATAAGATTGTTGTTCTTCGTTACCATAAAAGTAATAAATATGGCTTCCCAAACTAGTTATTACCTGGCATATCAGTGAACACAGCAGGAACACACTCAAGTGTGTCATTCCTAAACAAAACTCAATGCATACCAACTGAGCACAGACGCATTAACTTCAGACCAAGTTTCATATTTTATGAATGTCGTCAACATAAGCGGAAACTTGTAGAACAAAACTTACCTGCACAGGTAAAAGGAGTGTACAAGTATTTTGTTGTGTGAGAGAGGACAAAGTTCTTTATATATCAAATAACACAGGATATTAGTTCATACATTAGAAGCAGTATACAGATTTCAATCAATTGTAAGTTGATAAATTGCTTGTTATATTTTACTTACAATGTTAGCTTTTTTGGTTTTAGAAGATTATTGTCATTGACATGGAACCTGATGATGATGATGATGGAATTCTTGTATGCTCTTTTCAATGTTTGTTTAAGGAGAATCTTTATACGGACATGTCTATAACTGTTTCCATCTCCTTCTAGCATGTCTGTCAGTGTGTTTAGACTAAAGAATGTTTTGTGCTGTTGTTGGTGTATCAACTAGCTTTTCTATGATATTTTGTACCGCACCAACTGGTATGCTTGTTTTACGGAAGTGAACTAGAGAATATCCTTTATCCTCGTTGAAGTAGGAACAGAGTATGTTGTCTTTTAGAGCACTGATGATGCCTCAGAAATAACAGAGACAAATAAAAAAAACTATCTCTGAAGCAATAGATAAAAGCCCGTGGCGAGTCACCAAGTTAAGAATCAGAACTTGTGTCAACGAATGTCTTCATGGATTCTCAGACTGAGATGGTATAACAGAGTTCAAGCACAGAACTGTGTCAACGAATGTCTTCGGCGGATTCTCAGACTGAGATGGTATAACAGAGTTGCAAGCACAGAACTGTGTCAACGAATGTCTTCGGCGGATTCTCAGACTGAGATGGTATAACAGAGTTGCAAGCACAGAACTGTGTCAACGAATGTCTTCGGCGGATTCTCAGACTGAGATGGTATAACAGAGTTGCAAGCACAGAACTGTGTCAACGAATGTCTTCGGCGGATTCTCAGACTGAGATGGTATAACAGAGTTGCAAAGCACAGAACTGTGTCAACGAATGTCTTCGGCGGATTCTCAGACTGAGATGGTATAACAGAGTTGCAAGCACAGAACTGTGTCAACGAATGTCTTCGGCGGATTCTCAGACTGAGATGGTATAACAGAGTTGCAAGCACAGAACTGTGTCAACGAATGTCTTCGGCGGATTCTCAGACTGAGATTGTATAACAGAGTTGCAAGCACAGAACTGTGTCAACGAATGTCTTCGGCGGATTCTCAGACTGAGATGGTATAACAGAGTTGCAAGCACAGAACTGTGTCAACGAATGTCTTCGGCGGATTCTCAGACTGAGATGGTATAACAGAGTTGCAAGCACAGAACTGTGTCAACGAATGTCTTCGTCTGATTCTCAGACTGAGATGGTATAACAGAGTTGCAAGCACAGACGTATGGAAAAGAACAGGATAGGAACCCATGATGACCCAAGTTAAGTGAGGAAAATGGCGATGTACGGGCATACCCTACGGAAGACACAGTCGAGTGTCACTAGACATGAACTTGAGTGGAACTCGCAAGGAAAACGGAAAAGAGGACTTCCTAAACAGACCTGGCGACGAAGTCTTCATGAGGAACTGAAGGGAGCTCGATTATCCTGGGAGACCATAAAGAAAACAGTCAGAGACCGGAAAACGTTGCGAACAACTGTTGAGACACTATGCTCACGAGAGCGTAGATGAATAAGTAAATAAGTAAGACAAAAGCCCGTTCTAGAAATCTCTTTTATCCAATTATTTGAGGCAAAACAGGATTAGAGAATAGGAAAAGGATGTCCTGAGTTCATAGACACCCATTCTCGATCATAGTCTCGTTAGTCGATACGCTTTCTCATTGCCTTTCACCTCGGTATGACCTGGGCTAAAGATGGAAGTGAATCTCTGGATTGTCGTATTTTATATTATAGTTCGTTCCAAAATTTGTAAACATCTTTACCGTTTGATATAACATCATTCACTTTGACAGAAATTTGTTTGGAAACCATAAATGAGGATGTAGGAAAATAAAATCATTCACTTTGATAGAAATTTGGAAACCATAGGTCAGGATGTAGGAAACACAATCATTCACTTTGATAGAAATTTGGAAACCATAGGTCAGGATGTAGGAAACACAATCAACGCAAGAATTGGAATAGCATCTGCAACAGTCAGATCATTAGACAACATATGGAGATCATCAGTTTACAGAATACATACTAAAATCAATATTTACAAAGCAAATATGCGCTCAGTCTCACTGTATGGATCAGAGGGGCATGGAACACAAGTAACAAGGCAGACAGTCGTATAAGAGGCTTTGAGTGGAGATATTGCAGAAGTCCGAATTCGTTGGGATAAGAGAACACCCAATACAGAGATCACTTGGAGCACAGACATCAACAATATCATTGAGGAAATAAAAAGAAGAAAATGGAAGTGGTTGGAATATACATGCAGAAAACCAGATACTCATATCTTGGTCTGAAGTGGAATGTGGAGGTAACAGATGTAGGTGACTACCTAGAGAGACATGGATACAACATGTAGAGGAAGAGAAAAGACAGGAAAGTGTGACTAGAGAGACATGGATACAACATGTAGAGGAAGAGAAAGACAGGAAAGTGTGACTAGGAGACATGGATACAACATGTAGAGGAAGAGAATAGACAGGAAAGTGTGACTAGAGAAACATGGATACAACATGTAGAGGAAGAGAAAAGACAGGAAAGTGTGACTAGAGAGACATGGATACAACATGTAGAGGAAGAGAAAAGACAGGAAAGTGTGACTAGAGAGACATGGATACAACATGTAGAGGAAGAGAAAGACAGGAAAGTGTGACTAGAGAAAACATGGATACAACATGTAGAGGAAGAGAAAAGACAGGAAAGTGTGACTAGAGAGACATGGATACAACATGTAGAGGAAGAGAAAAGACAGGAAAGTGTGACTAGAGAGACATGGATACAACATGTAGAGGAAGAGAAAAGACAGGAAAGTGTGACTAGAGAAACATGGATACAACATGTAGAGGAAGAGAATAGACAGGAAAGTGTGACTAGACAGACATGGATACAACATGTAGAGGAAGAGAAAAGACAGGAAAGTGTGACTAGAGAGACATGGATACAACATGTAGAGGAAGAGAAAAGACAGGAAAGTGTGACTAGAGAGACATGGATACAACATGTAGAGGAAGAGAAAGACAGGAAAGCTGACTAGAGAAACATGGATACAACATGTAGAGGAAGAGAAAAGACAGGAAAGTGTGACTAGAGAGACATGGATACAACATGTAGAGGAAGAGAAAAGACAGGAAAGTGTGACTAGAGAAACATGGATACAACATGTAGAGGAAGAGAAAAGACAGGAAAGTGTGACTAGAGAAACATGGATACAACATGTAGAGGAAGAGAAAAGACAGGAAAGCGTGACTAGAGAGACATAGATACAACATGTAGAGGAAGAGAAAAGACAGGAAAGTGTGACTAGAGAGACATGGATACAAATATGTAGAGGAAGAGAAAGACAGGAAAGCGTGACTAGAGAGACATGGATACAACATGTAGAGGAAGAGAAAAGACAGGAAAGCGTGACTAGAGAGACATGGATACAACATGTAGAGGAAGAGAAAAGACAGGAAAGTGTGACTAGAGAGACATGGATACAACATGTAGAGGAAGAGAAAAGACAGGAAAGCGTGACTAGAGAGACATGGATACAACATGTAGAGGAAGAGAAAAGACAGGAAAGTGTGACTAGAGAGACATGGATACAACATGTAGAGGAAGAGAAAGACAGGAAAGCGTGACTAGAGAGACATGGATACAACATGTAGAGGAAGAGAAAGACAGGAAAGCGTGACTAGAGAGACATGGATACAACATGTAGAGGAATAGAAAAGACAGGAAAGTGTGACTAGAGAGACATGGATACAACATGAGAGAAGAGAAAAGACAGGAAAGTGTGACTAGAGAGACATGGATACAACATGTAGAGGAAGAGAAAAGACAGGAAAGCGTGACTAGAGAGACATAGATACAACATGTAGAGGAAGAGAAAAGACAGGAAAGTGTGACTAGAGAGACATGGATACAACATGTAGAGGAAGAGAAAGACAGGAAAGTGTGACTAGAGAGACATGGATACAACATGTAGAGGAAGAGAAAAGACAGGAAAGTGTGACTAGAGAGACATGGATACAACATGTAGAGGAAGAGAATAGACAGGAAAGTGTGACTAGAGAAACATGGATACAACATGTAGAGGAAGAGAAAAGACAGAAAGATGACTAGAGAGACATAGATACAACATGTAGAGGAAGAGAAAAGACAGGAAAGCGTGACTAGAGAGACATGGATACAACATGTAGAGGAAGAGAAAAGACAGGAAAGCGTGACTAGAGAGACATGGATACAACATGTAGAGGAAGAGAAAAGACAGGAAAGACCTAGAATAAACTAAACTTAACAAAAAGATAAAGACCATCTCAACACATTGAATATTGTCTGCAATAAATCTCCAACATTTTATGCCTCTCGTCTAGATCAGATCAAGTGCCATCTTCACATTGAATGTTGGCTGTAACAGATCCTTAACATTTTCTGTCTCTCTCATAGTTGTACAATCTGATCTTCTTTTCTTGAGTCTGTTGCTCCATCACAAAACTATCAGCTGGACATTTGTGGTGATACATCAATCTCCCAAATGTATGATACATCAATCTCCTAAATGTATAATACATCAATCTGCCAAATGTATGATACATCAATCTCCTAAATGTATGATACATCAATCTCCCAAATGTATGATACATCAATCTCCTAAATGTATAATACATCAATCTCCCAAATGTATGATACATCAATCTCCCAAATGTCTGATACATCAATCTCCTAAATGTGTGATACATCCATCTCCCAAATGTATGATACATCAATCTCCCAAATGTATGATACATCAATCTCCCAAATGTATGATACACCAATCTCCCAAATGTATGATACATCCATCTCCCAAATGTATGATACATCAATCTCCCAAATGTATGATACATCAATCTCCCAAATGTATGATACATCAATCTCCCAAATGTATGATACATCAATCTCCCAAATGTATGATACATCAATCTCCCAAATGTATGATACATCAATCTCCCAAATGTATGATACATCAATCTCCCAAATGTATGATACATCAATCTCCCAAATGTATGATACATCAATCTCCCAAATGTATGATACATCAATCTCCTAAATGTATGATACATCAATCTCCCAAATGTATGATACATCAATCTCCCAAATGTATGATACATCAATCTCCCAAATGTATGATACATCAATCTCCCAAATGTATGATACATCAATCTCCCAAATGTATGATACATCAATCTCCTAAATGTATGATACATCAATCTCCCAAATGTATGATACATCAATCTCCCAAATGTATGATACATCAATCTCCCAAATGTATGATACATCAATCTCCCAAATGTATGATACATCAATCTCCCAAATGTATGATACATCAATCTTCCAAATGTATGATACATCAATCTCCCAAATGTATGATACATCAATCTCCCAAATGTATGATACATCAATCTTCCAAATGTATGATACATCAATCTCCCAAATGTATGATACATCAATCTTCCAAATGTATGATACATCAATGGTGTTCCTCTTGTGTCTTAGGGTGGTGAGTCGATCAGAACCCAAGAAGACCTGGTTCTAACTCCACGACAGGCAGTTTGGAAGTACATTTGTTCCCGAGGATTTTTACGAACTGCAAATTAGACCTCACCGTTTAGAAAGCAATGACAAACTACTGAACGTATAATTAGTGCATATAAAATTAACAACTCATTTACTGTGGCTAATGGCGACGTCTTGCAAAGGATATGCCACGATTTTCTTTCATTTTCATACACAATACATAGTCAATTAATTTCTCAATACCACTCTATCCTGTTCAAGCCATTCAATCTCTTCTATAGAACTGAATCTGATATATCTCTGCTCTCTCAGTAATAAGATCGTTTCAGGGTTTCTCTAGAGCATGCTTTATTCAGGGTTTCCCTAGAGCATGCTTTATTCAGGGTTTCTTTAGTATGCTTTATTCAGGGTTCTCTAGAGCATGCTTTATTCAGGTTTCCTAGAGCATGCTTTATTTCTCTAACACCTTCAATCAATACATGCATTGTCGATTTTTTATAATTTATTTTCATAGTATGCACAACATATCTCCATCTTCTATTTCTTTTAGCAGTGGTTACTATGTGAAATTTCTCTGATTTAATTTCCTCTCCATAATTCGTTCCATTTCATGTTCATTATTTTTCTCATGCATTTTTTCCAAACATTGTCAGTGTACTTTTTATAATTATTTTCCAACTCTACTAGCTTCTTTCTTCTTCTTTTCTTTTCAAACGCTTATATCGATCACTTGTTGAACCACTCTTTGTGATTTGTATGTGATCTGAGTCTAATAGCGATTGTGCGCGTAGCCAGTTATGTGCCTACAAGTAGGTCAGCAGTCCAAATTTTTCCGATGCATTTCTTTTACTAGGGTATTTAGGCACCTACCTTAGACGCCTCTTACGACATGCAATGTAGGTCTTAGTGTTACTATTCTCATTACTCCCCTTGCGAGCCCCAGCAACAAACTGGTGACTCTCACTATCATCTGTTAGGATTGATATTTTATAACAATTCACAATTTATTATTTATGTCAAACACAATATATAACATGATATATTTGTTCTCTACCGTTGCAGGTTTTATCAGTGCCTGTGCGAAGGTGAGTCGTCCAGCTGCTCAACATACTACACCTCTGTTGATCTACCGTTGCAGGTTTTATCAGTGCCTGTGTGGCGGTGAGTCGTCCAGCTGCTCAACATACTACTCCTCTGTTGATCTACCGTTGCAGGTTTTATCAGTGCCTGTGTGAAGGTGAGTCGTCCAGCTGCTCAACATTGATCAACCGAGTACAACGTACTCAATATAAACATCAACAACGGTGTACCAAATTTTCATCAAATTTGTAACTTGTACAAGTGTACACATTCAACTCAATTATCAAGCTTGATTTGTACAAGATTAACTTACCAAGAAACAACGTGTTCCAGCCTGGTTAACCCGAGTTTTATCACAACTGACAGTATAACTCTTTATGATGCAGCGTGTGTAGGAATTAGCTGAACATTATCTCAAGCAAGAATAGTTATTATTAATCCTAGTTTAGAGATACGGTCCCACACAAGTTACTGTTGTTCACCTTTTCCTTTATCAGCTTCCAGTAAAAATAAATTAAACAACCATGGCGGAGAATGAAACACTTATTTTGTGTTGTAGCAGCTGAGTACTTTTCATTGCTATCGTTGCTTTTTTCATTATTTTACTGATACTGAGAAACAAAGTACCGTTACCACCAAGGAGGGGACGTAATCACATACCAGGAATGTCTTCAGAGACTACTCTTGCAGGAAATAGTATTGGTTTAAATAATGTTAGAGGGAATTTGAAAATAGAAGTGCTCAACAAAATTATGATAATAATTCTGCATGGGTTTCTAATGCTGCATTTGAGACAGATTACCAAAATGACCTAGAAGTAACAGGGAGACCTGGTAATGAAATGTTAAATGGTGCTAGAAGTAGAAACGTTGGACACACTGGAAGAAATTGTTCAGCAAAATGCAACAAAAACCGATGAAGACAATAGTCGATTCTCTGAAGTAATTAGAAATATTTCAGTATTATGAAGTGTATTCTGTAATCAATGACAATGAAATGCAACCGAACGATCGATTTTATCAAAACTCAAAAGTTATCGCAGAAATTTCTGGAATCGACTCTGAAAGCATTGGAAACAGCTCAATAGGAAATTCAGGGTATTGTAACATCAGCGGAGATGTTTCTGTTTTCCAACCTTACACTGAATCTATGATACCGCAATTTCAGACAAGGAACACAAAAAATGATTCTTCGTTCTCCCATACTAATCATGAACCTGAATATTCATTAGCCAAACATGTCATTGATGAAGAATATGTTGAAAATACTAGAGTTACTACAGATCTCGGCCAAGCTGATCCAACTGTAGAGAGGGTGATCAATGTAGATCATAGATCTTGGTCAAGCTGATCCAACTGTAGAGAGGGTGATCAATGTAGATCATAGATCTTGGTCAAGCTGATCCAACTGTAGAGAGGGTGATCAATGTAGATCATAGATCTTGGTCAAGCTGATCCAACTGTAGAGAGGGTGATCAATGTAGATCATAGATCTTGGTCAAGCTGATCCAACTGTAGAGAGGTGATCAATGTAGATCATAGATCTTGGTCAAGCTGATCCAACTGCAGAGAGAGTGATCAATGTAGATCATAGATCTCGGCCAAGCTGATCCAACTGCAGAGAGAGTGATCAATGTAGATCATAGATCTCGGTCAAGCTGATCCAACTGTAGAGAGAGGGTGATCAATGTAGATCATAGATCTCGGTCAAGCTGATACAACTGTAGAGAGGGTGATCAATGTAGATCATAGATCTTGATCAAGCTGATCCAACTGCAGAGAGGGTGATCAATGTAGATCATAGATCTTGGTCAAGCTGATCCAACTGTAGAGAGGTTGATCAATGTAGATCATAGATCTCGGTCAAGCTGATCCAACTGTAGAGAGGGTGATCAATGTAGATCATAGATTCCCAGACTTTTTCGTCCCACCGCCCACTTTGCACGACATAAACTTTGCACGACATAAACTTTGCACGACATAAACTTTGCAACGACATAAACTTTGCACGACATAAACTTTGCACGACATAAACTTTGCAACGACATAAACTTTGCACGACATAAACTTTGCAACGACATAAACTTTGCACGACATAAACTTTGCACGACATAAACTTTACTGACATAAACTTTGCGACATAAACTTTGCACGACATAAACTTTGCACGACATAAACTTTGCACGACATAAACTTTGCACGACATAAACTTTGCACGACATAAACGTTATAACGTCCTCCTCCCAATTATAACAATTTGCCAAAGCTCCCCCATACATGCTCTATTTTCACATTGACATAGAAAATTGATGTATATTTTTGTCATACATGGTCAATTTTCAAATGATTATATATTGAAGAAAAAGAAAATTGATGAAAAAATGGATCGTGTAAGATGGGCATAAGATGATCCCACTATCACCTCCCTGGAAACCTACAGCGCCCACTGGGGCGGTACTGCCCACTTTTTACCTGCATGTACACTTACAGAAAGATCTTCTAACTGGTGACTTCGGTAAAAGACTGCATCACTGCAGTCTGGTTCAGCTAGTGGTAAACATGTCACATCTCACACAGGACCGTCTTAACGTATGTGCGTGATGTCAGACGGCTCACGAGTATTGGGGCCCATGGGGCAACCACTTCTGCAGAAGAATGTTCATTTTCAAGACTTATGCTTATATAATTATAAGTATTTTGTTTAGCTTCACAATACAACAGGATAGTAACGTTTGAACTTCACAGTACAACAGGATAGTAACGTTTGAACTTCACGATACAACAGGATAGTAACGTTTGAACTTGCAGTACAACAGGATAGTAACGTTTGAACTTCGCAGTCACCCGTGTGTTGCCGAGGCTTGCAAAGGGAGCAAAAAATAGTAACACTGCGACCTACAAGGCATGTCGTAAGAGTCGAATAAGGTAGGAGCCTAGGGAAGCTACCCCAGCAAATAAAAAACGTCGAAGAAATCGGATGTGCTAGCTTACTTGTAGGCGCATAACAGACACAACGTACAATCGCTCTTAGGCTTGAATCACATACAAATCACAAATGGTGGTTAACAATTTGTCGATATGGAACGTTGAAGAAGAAAAGAAGGACTTCGCAGTACGATGATGATATAGTAGAGTTTGAACTCAATGTCATTGTTGTCTATGAATACTGACACATGTTGCAGATCATTAATTTCCAGTTCGAGAATATGTGACATAATGAATATAATAATGAAAAATAATGAACATAATAATGAAAAATAATGAACATAATAATGAAACTAATTCAGGAGATGTGATTAAATCAGGAAAAAATGTCTGACCAACCACTAATAACAACTGTGTTATTAAACAAAAGAGAGGATTGAGATATGCTGGGCATGCTTTGAAAAACATGATCAAAGAATCACAAAACAGTCATTGAAGTGGGAGGCATATTTCTCACGAAAGAAAGAACACCCTAAAGAAAAATTGAAAAATACTTTACTAAAATTAGATAGAAATAATGGACTCTGTTCTATAGAAGAGATTGAAGCAGTTGCCGTGGATAAAGCGATATGGAAAACTTGCTTGCAGGACATCTAGTGAATAAGGAGTTTGAAGAACCGCAGGAGAAGCACCGAAACCACGAATATGGTAAATAATTAGACAGTGAACAAATATTAAATGTCCGGGGAAAAAACAAATAACCAAATTCAGGATTAGAACCACATACCTTTATTCTCTCACGGCACCCATTGCATAGTTCTGTTCTCTCAGGCACCATTGCATAGTTCTGTTCTCTCAGGGCACCCATTGCATAGTTCTGTTCTCTCACGGCACCCATTGCATAGTTCTATTCTCTCACGGCACCCATTGCATAGTTCTATTCTCTCACGGCACCCATTGCATAGTTCTGTTCTCTCAGGGCACCCATTGCATAGTTCTGTTCTCTCACGGCACCCATTGCATAGTTCTGTTCTCTCAGGGCACCCATTGCATAGTTCTATTCTCTCAGGGCACCCATTGCATAGTTCTATTCTCTCAGGGCACACATTTCATAGTTCTATTCTCTCAGGGCACCATTGCTAGTTCTATTCTCTCACGGCACCCATTGCATAGTTCTATTCTCTCAGGGCACCCATTGCATAGTTCTATTCTCTCAGGGCACCCATTGCTTAGTTCTGTGATGAACGTTGTTCAGAGCACAGCGAGCTTTGTCTATTTATTTGCAGACCATGTATAACGTATAACGGTACATAAGGGATACATCAACCTATGTTTTGTTATACAATAAATTTATATATGTATTTTGTGTGTATATACTGACGCAATGACAGACTACCTTCTAAGAAGATGTCTAGATAGCCCTAACAATAATATGCAATATAACAGAAGTCCTCTGAACAACATAGACAAGGAACAAATAGATCTATAGACATGATGAGTTGGCGAAGACAAATATGAATGAAAACAGAAAAGAAGAGAAGCGGTAGACCACGGATAGAATGGATTCAGGATAGGACTGATGATTTGAGCAGGGTGGCTGCAGAAGTGGAACACCTTGCTTGCTTACGAAAGAGATAACATTCTGAAGGACTGTTAGGATAGCAAAGTTCTACTCATGACAAGCTAATGCGTGATCACAATATGCTGACATTTTGTTTTTTTAATGAACTTATGTTATATTGTTGTTGTTCTTCTGTCTTGTTCTTCAAATGCTCCATATCGACCATCTGTTGAACCACTTCTGTCTTGTTCTTCAAATGCTCCATATCAACCATCTGTTAAACCACTCTCTGTGAACCACTCTTGGGCATTCCCATGCGTGCTCTGTCCTCCGCTGCAGCAGCCATCCTAAAGTCCATTTGCTCACTGCACCCATGATAAGTTGATTAGTATACCTTCTCTCTCTACCACGAAGACGACACTGTCTAGCATGTCCAAATTTAACTCCAAATTCTCGCCCTCGTTCCAGTGTCTGAGTCATATGACATAAATTAGCGCATAACGTATTGCTGACATCGGCTCTGTCCATACTTCTATCCCCTTGAGTCGTAGGTTGATCGTACGTTGTGTCAGTTATACGCCTACACGTAGGCCATCACATCCGAATTCTCCGACGCTTTTTATTTACTTGGGTAGCTTCCCTAGGCCCCTACCTCAGTCCCCTCTAGTGACTTACATTGTTACAATTCTTTGCTCCCCTTGCGAGCTCCGACAACATACGGGCGGCAATATGTTTTGAGATATTTGTAATAATTAGTCTTTGATGTACAGTCCACCATGTTCTTTTTGATTTAAAATTTACTTGATTGAAAGTATCAATAAATATGTTTAATTATAATGATCGTTTACTTTTTACTTCTTGTGAGTGCTTGTATTAGCCATGGGCGTCAGTGTACTACTTTGTTCGGGTGGGCTTACTATGTTGTTAACACGACTTGATAGTGGTTGTGTTAGCCATGGGCGTCAGTGCACTACTTTGTTCGGGTGGGCTTACTATGTTGTTAACACGACTTGATAGTGGTTGTGTAGGTAATGTACTACTGTGTTCAGGTGGGTCATAGTGCTATAGTCCGTTTACAAATGTTTGCCCTCAGTCAAGTTCAATTTATTCAAAAAATATCTGTTGTATTGATTTGAAATTTTGCATGCAGTATTATATTTACGATGACCAAAGGAATATGTCGTTGACAGGTCGAAATACAGCTCAGATTTTGCATATCGGCGAATTTCTTTGATGTTTTGCGAAAACTTTAGCAAAACTATGCAAAAGAACTAATTTTATATAGGTTAAGGATGTCATCAAAGGCGGATCCCTATTCATATAGTGATGGGTGCCATGTATATAATTAACATAGACATATAATTAGCATAGACATATGGAAGAATTATAAAATAGAAAATGACTGGAGTATGACAATAATATATTTCTAACCTTATTCTGTGTCGGACGAGTCCAGTAGATTGATGACTGTTCTAGGTTGAATTAAATGCAAACAACCCTTTCTCCAATATTCATCTTCTTCTTTCAAGACATGGTCCTCACATTTTATTTACACAAGAGTTTTATATACCCCATATAAACAAACATGGAAATAAGCTGTACAATCTACAAGACAAAAATATTTTTGTTTGGTCATTCATATTTCAAGTTTGTATGCAAAATTTCATCATCGTAGTTAAAATGGTTGCAGAGTTATAGATTTTTAAACAGGGGCAAACATTTGTAAACGCACTATAGTAATACGACTTGATCCTACAGTCTGCTAAAACCACAAAGTATATTCAGTTTTTTAAATCCTGTTCAAGTATTATTGTGCACTTCACTTGTATTCTGTTGTTATTGTGCACTTCACTTGTATTCTGTTGTTATTGTGCACTTCACTTGTATTCTGTTGTTTCTTTTGATCTCCTTTTGTTGAAGTTAATTACATGTAAGTGGGACGGACTTGTGAAAAAGCATATGCATTCACTTATAGACTCAGACACCAGATTTAAGATGGTTGTGAGTTCAATCCCACGCTGGACGTTCCTCACGTGAGGAAAGGCATTAGCCGCCCTCCTATCTCCTGCACACTAGGCACGAGGAATGTGAAGTGACAGACACTTTATTTCTTAAGGACTTACGGTCTGAAAAAGCTACGGGGAAACTGTAGTTTTATTTAAATGCAGACAGAAAAAACACGCCAATGAGAAAGTTTGTTGTTTGTTTGTTATGTAGTGAGTAAAGTTTCTTTATAAGCACATAGACGGGAGTAACGCCTCTTTATAAGCCCATAGAGGGGGAGTAAAGTCTCTTTATACGCCCATAGATGTGAGTAAAGTCTCTGTATATGGCCATAGATGGGAGTAAAGTCTCTTTATAAGTACATTTAAGCAAGTAAATCCTACTTTAACGAGTAAAACCTAAGTCTTTGATTATATCAGTGCTTAAAGACAAAAACTATGTTTTTAAAGGGTCAACAAACTCTTTATACATTATCTATTATAGGTGCACAATTATTGTGGTGATATAATTTGATAACTTGATGTAGATGTATGTTATAGGAGGGCAACGATATCTTGCATTCTTTTTATGAGTGATACTTTCTTTCGTACTTTCATTATTTGTAGATGTTACATTTCAATGTATTTTCTCATCGCTTATAATCGTTGTATTGTGTTGAATGTGTGTGTATGTGTGTTGTATGTGTGTGTATGTGTGAGATATGAGGATGGATGTTGAGGCCGTTACTGCTGCACTGCATTGGAACTCTGGGACTTCATTTACTGGGGCCGTTGTTGTGTCTGACTCTCAGTCGATGCTTCACAAGATCCAGAAGGGAAGGTTTCGGTATGAGTGGATGTCGTCTATAGAAGTTTCTAACCTCCAGAGGCTTACGTGGATATACTGTCCTGGGCATGCGGGTGTTTACGGTAATGAGAGAGCGGACAGGCTTGCATCAAGGGCATCGATTATTGGGGAGTTGAAGATGGATAAGGGGATGTTCTTCGGTCTCTTCGCGACTGTCTGTTGGATGAGGACACTAAAATCGATGTTGAATCGATCAAGCGATTTAGGCAGTTTGGAGTTACTCGTTTTACAAGTCAAATTGGATGCCTGAGAGGTAGAGTGAGAGGTGTGCTTAATCAGCGAGCCACTTGAACCATCAGTATGCATACGCTTCGATATCTGTTGGGAGAGACTGAGCACCTATTGGTCTGCCCGAAGTGCAATGACGTCAGTTTAGTAACCAATAACCAGTGAGTGTATGTGCGTGTATGTGTATGTGTGTACATCAAGTGTTCGCCGAGTTATGTGTGTTGTTTTCTGTTTTCCTGTTCGTATGAAAAATTGTGACATATCCTTTACAGGACTTACTCATTAATCGTAAACGTTGATATTCTAGGTACCACAGTAGTGAAGTAGCACAGTAAACGAGTCTTTGATGTTCTAGACACCACAGCAGTGCAGTAGCACAGTAAACGAGTCTTTGATGTTCTAGGTACCACAGTAGTGCAGTAGCACAGTAAACGAGTCTTTGATGTTCTAGGCACCACAGTAGTGAAGTAGCACAGTAAACGAGTCTTTGATGTTCTAGGCACCACAGCAGTGCAGTAGCACAGTAAACGAGTCTTTGATGTTCTAGGCACCACAGTAGTGAAGTAGCACAGTAAACGAGTCTTTGATGTTCTAGGCACCACAGCAGTGCAGTAGCACAGTAAACGAGTCTTTGATGTTCTAGACACCACAGCAGTGCAGTAGCACAGTAAACGAATCGTTGATGTTGTAGACACCACAGTAGTGCAGTAGTACAGTAAACGAGTCTTTGATATTCTAGACACCACAGTAGTGCAGTAGCACAGTAAACGAGTCTTTGATGTTCTAGGTACCACAGTAGTGCAGTAGCACAGTAAACGAGTCTTTGATATTCTAGGCACCACAGTAGTGCAGTAGCACAGTAAACGAGTCTTTGATGTTCTAGGTACCACAGTAGTGCAGTAGCACAGTAAACGAGTCTTTGATATTCTAGACACCACAGTAGTGCAGTAGTACAGTAAACGAGTCTTTGATGTTCTAGACACCACAGTAGTGCAGTAGTACAGTAAACGAGTCTTTGATATTCTAGACACCACAGTAGTGCAGTAGTACAGTAAACGAGTCTTTGATATTCTAGACACCACAGTAGTGCAGTAGCACAGTAAACGAGTCTTTGATGTTGTAGGTACCACAGTAGTGCAGTAGCACAGTAAACGAATCTTTGATGTTGTAGGTACCACAGTAGTGCAGTAGCACAGTAAACAAGTCTTTGATGTTCTAGGTACCACAGCAGTGCAGTAGCACAGTAAACAAGTCTTTGATGTTCTAGGCACCACAGCAGTGCAGTAGCACAGTAAACGAGTCTTTGATATTCTAGACACCACAGTAGTGCAGTAGTACAGTAAACGAGTCTTTGATATTCTAGACACCACAGTAGTGCAGTAGCACAGTAAACGAGTCTTTGATATTCTAGGCACCACAGTAGTGCAGTAGCACAGTAAACAAGTCTTTGATGTTCTAGGCACCACAGTAGTGCAGTAGCACAGTAAACGAGTCTTTGATGTTGTAGGTACCACAGTAGTGCAGTAGCACAGTAAACGAATCTTTGATGTTGTAGGTACCACAGTAGTGCAGTAGCACAGTAAACAAGTCTTTGATGTTCTAGGTACCACAGTAGTGCAGTAGCACAGTAAACGAGTCTTTGATATTCTAGACACCACAGTAGTGCAGTAGCACAGTAAACGAGTCTTTGATATTCTAGGCACCACAGTAGTGCAGTAGCACAGTAAACGAGTCTTTGATATTCTAGACACCACAGTAGTGAAGTAGCACAGTAAACGAGTCTTTGATGTTCTAGACACCACAGTAGTGCAGTAGCACAGTAAACGAGTCTTTGATGTTGTAGGTACCACAGCAGTGTAGTAGTTTGTCATTGCTTTCTGAATGGTGAGGTTTATTTTTACCGTTTGGAAAAATCCACTGAAACGGATTTTCTCTGAAACTGCCCCTCGCGGAGTTTGAACCAGGTACTCTTGCGTTGTGATCGACCTTAGTACCTCTACACACGCCGACACTGTTCGCATCTCTTCGTATATGTTCGTATCTGTTCGTATATGTGTTCAAAATGTTCTGTATTGTATTATTGTTCATGTTTGACGTAATTTCGACATATCCATGTGATGTTTCTCAATTTTATTCATGTTATTTCGTCTGTGATCTTGTATAAGTATGCATGATTATGTTCAACATGATTGCTTTGTACATATCTACCTTTTTTGTTGTTGTGTTGAAGTTTATTGTGTAATGTTTGTATAGTGCTAGCGATATTGTGTTGTAGCGGGGAAAAGGTGGTTTTCTGTTTCTTGTTCGTTTTCTCTGCAGAGTGTTCATTTACTTTGATTTGTATGATTGTATGTTCTTCTATATGTAACTCCTCTGTATGTTATTTACTGTCAAGCTAACTGATGTTCTTCTATTACTTGTTCTAACTTGTATGTTCTTCTATATGTAACTTGATGTTCTTCTATATGTAACTTGTATGTTCTTCTATATGTAACTTGTATGTTCTTCTATATGTAACTTGTATGTTCTTCTATATGTAACTTGTATGTTTTTTTATTACATGTTCTTATTAACTGATGTTCTTCTATATGTAACTTGTATGTTCTTCTATATGTAACTTGTATGTTCTTCTATATGTAACTTGTATGTTCTTCTATAGTAATTTATGTTCTTCTATATAGTATTGTATGTGTAGCAATTATTGTTGATATTAACGATGTTTTCTTTTTTTCTTTCTGATGTTCTTTACTTGTTTATTGTATGTTCTTCTATGAACTTGTATGTTCTTCATATGTAACTTGTATGTTCTTCTATATACTTGATGTTCTTCTATATGTAACTTGTATGTTCTTCTATATGAACTTATGTTCTTCTATATGTAACTTGTATGTTCTTCTATATGAACTTATGTTCTTCTATATGTACTTGTATGTTCTTCTATATGTAACTTGTGTTCTTCTATATAACTTATGTTCTTCTATATGTAACTTGATGTTCTTCATAGCGACTTGTAGATATTGAAATTAATTTGATAAACATCAGTTTTGTAATTGATGTTTGTGTTTGTGAAGGTTTGTAGTGGTCTATGGGTGGTCTTTTATGAAGTGGGTGTAGCCCCGTTTGATTCTGTTCAGTAATGAAGATTTCTGTCTGGTGACGAGGTGTACGAATACAGGGGTTCAGGCATTTGATAAGAATGAAATACAACCAACCACCAATAACAGCATACAATAGATATCAGGTAATAGAGATATCAGGTAATAGAGACATTAGGTAATAGAGACATCAGGTAATAGAGATATCAGGTAATAGAGATATCAGTAATAGGACATCAGGTAATAGAGACATCAGGTAATAGAGACATCAGGTAATAGAGACATCAGGTATAGGACATCAGGTAATAGAGACATCAGGTAATAGAGACATCAGGTAATAGAGACATCAGGTAATAGAGACATCAGGTAATAGAGACATCAGGTAATAGAGACATCAGGTAATAGAGACATCAGGTAATAGAGATACAGTATAGTATTGCTACATAAGAACATAGTAACGAATACAGTATAGCATTGCTACATGAGAAGATTACAGTATAGTATTGCTACATGAGAAGATTACAGATTATAAATACAGTTAGTTTGCTACATGAGCGTTCAGAAGAGTAGATACAGTATAGATTGCTACATGAGCAAGATTGCTACATGAAGATACAGTATAGTATTGCTACATGAGAAGATTACAGTATAGTATTGCTACATGAGAAGACTACAGTATAGTATTGCTACATGAGAAGATTACAGTATAGATTGCTACATGAGAAGATCTACAGTATAGATTGCTACATGAGAAGATTACAGTATAGCATTGCTACATGAGAAGATTACAGTATAGTATTGCTACATGAGAAGATTACAGTATAGTATTGCTACATGAGAAGACTACAGTATAGGATTGCTACATGAGAAGACTACAGTATAGTATTGCTACATGAGAAGACTACAGTATAGTATTGCTACATGAGAAGATTACAGTATAGTATTGCTACATGAGAAGATTACAGTATAGTATTGCTACATGAGAAGACTACAGTATAGGATTGCTACATGAGAAGACTACAGTATAGTATTGCTACATGAGAAGACTACAGTATATCATTGCTACATGAGAAGACTACAGTATAGTATTGCTACATGAGAAGATTACAGTATAGTATTGCTACATGAGAAGATTACAGTATAGTATTGCTACATGAGAAGACTACAGTATAGGATTGCTACATGAGAAGATCACAGTATAGTATTGCTACATGAGAAGACTACAGTATATCATTGCTACATGAGAAGACAACAGTATAGTATTGCTACATGAGAAGACTTCAGTATAGCATTGCTACATGAGAAGACTACAATACAAAGAGAGATGACGACCAAGGAAATATTAATATGTTATGTTATACGATCGACGTCATGGCACATTGGACATTCCCATTCGTGCTCTGTCTCCGTTGCAGCAGCCATACCAAAGTCCATTTGCTCACAGTACCCATGAGAAGTTGATTACTATATCTTCTCTCTCTACCACGAAGACGACACTATCTGGCATGTCCAAACTTAACGTCTAATTCTCGAACTCGTTCCAGTGTCTGAGACCCGCCCATGTCACACAATTGAGAGCTTACCGCATTGATGATATAGACTCTGTCTATGCTTCTGCCCACTTGAGTCGGGGCACTGTTTGCAAGAGAGTCAGCACGCTCGTTACCCCGCACTCCAGCATGTCCAGGCGTGTACAGCCATGTCATTTTCTTGAGATGTGATCTCCGAATGATGTCCACCCATTCTACACGCATACTTCCAGATTCAATCAGTTGAAGCGTATTCATCGAGTCTGATATGATGATCGTATGGGTAACCTGTTGCTCAGCCACCCATGACAGAGCCCTGGGGGCAGCAATGATCTCCATAGTTATGCTCGATGTCGTTGTCTCAAAAGCCCCGCAGTCCTCATGAAGTGTGCGACCGTTTCGTTGTGCTGAGTAAGGCCACGGTGATCTGGTGCCACGCTTGACTGGTTGAATGAAGTTGAATAGGCACTAAATAAGTTTAACTTGCCTCCAGCCAAAACTACACACGTTGAGACATTATTGCCCCCAGGCCAAACTACACACCTTGAAACATTATGTACCATTTATCTGGTAAACACGTAAAAACAAAGTACTACAGTTTTACAAAATACATAAACAGTGACGATAAACAGCAACGTTTCGACCAAAAGGCCTTTATCAAGCAAACAATACAACAAGAATGTGTTGTATTTAGTTTTTACTTTGTCTTTGTTTTTACGTGTTTACCTATTTTTCCAAGTTTTACTGCAGTCTCCACCCTTTTTCGATAACCATTTATCTGCAATGCTTCACGACGATGTATAAAAGGATACACATATAGTGAAACACTTTATCTGTGCAGGTTCTCTTGTATTCATTTACTTGTTAATTTCAGAGTTACAAAGAGGGGAAGGTTTAGTTCTCTAGATATTGTTAGATGAGTGATTTAATACACGGCGTCGTCACAATTCTTCCTCTTTATCCTTCGCCCACTAGGGGGAGGCATCAGTCCGCAAACAAAGCCTTCCAAGGCCATCTTGTTCCAGATCTCACCACTCTCTCTCTATTTTCTGGCATTCCATATCCAACTCCTGTTTCTATGTGGTTTTTCTTTGTTGTCTTCCCTTACCTCTATCAATATTGGAGATCTTCCGGGTTGAAAGAAGGTGAGTCGACAGCCAGATTTCCTTTCGAATTTCATCGGGTTGCTTCTTGAGTCCCTCCTTGTGGTGTCCTTTGTCTTCATCGGGTGGCGAGCTATGGATTTCCTTGGATATGGTTTCTGTAGTTAACTAGTCTTTTTTATTAGGTGGGGTTGCTAGCCCCACGTCCTACATCATTAGTCGTCTCTAACGACATGCGTGGCAGGTAACAGTGTTTTTACACTGTACACCCCTAATTTGGTCCCCAGTAACTCCTCGGTGTCACAATGAATTTAAGTAATGTCTGTTTAGCTCTTTGCAGCCACTTTTGTCTGTGTCTCTCTCTAGTCTTGTTGTTTGATACTCACATATAGAAGAGATTAATTAGTTGTCTGTGTCTCTCTCTAGTCTTGTTGTTTGATACTCATATATAGAAGAGATTAATTA
Source organism: Arion vulgaris (assembly GCA_020796225.1). Lineage (NCBI taxonomy): Eukaryota > Metazoa > Mollusca > Gastropoda > Stylommatophora > Arionidae > Arion > Arion vulgaris. Next base: position 64,586,217 of record CM036761.1, on the reverse strand, counting down.
GTTGTCTGTGTCTCTCTCTAGTCTTGTTGTTTGATACTCATATATAGAAGAGATTAATTAGTTGTCTGTGTCTCTCTCTAGTCTTGTTGTTTGATACTCACATATAGAAGAGATTAATTAGTTGTCTGTGTCTCTCTCTAGTCTTGTTGTTTGATACTCACATATAGAAGAGATTAATTAGTTGTCTGTGTCTCTCTCTAGTCTTGTTGTTTGATACTCACATATAGAAGAGATTAATTAGTTGTCTGTGTCTCTCTCTAGTCTTGTTGTTTGATACTCATATATAGAAGAGATTAATTAGTTGTCTGTGTCTCTCTCTAGTCTTGTTGTTTGATACTCATATATAGAAGAGATTAATTAGTTGTCTGTGTCTCTCTCTAGTCTTGTTGTTTGATACTCATATATAGAAGAGATTAATTAGTTGTCTGTGTCTCTCTCTAGTCTTGTTGTTTGATACTCATATATAGAAGAGATTAATTAGTTGTCTGTGTCTCCCTCTAGTCTTGTTGTTTGATACTCATATATAGAAGAGATTAATTAGTTGTCTGTGTCTCTCTCTAGTCTTGTTGTTTGATACTCATATATAGAAGAGATTAATTAGTTGTCTGTGTCTCTCTCTAGTCTTGTTGTTTGATACTCATATATAGAAGAGATTAATTAGTTGTCTGTGTTTTCTCTAGTCTTGTTGTTTGATACTCATATATAGAAGAGATTAATTAGTTGTCTGTGTCTCTCTCTAGTCTTGTTGTTTGATACTCATATATAGAAGAGATTAATTAGTTGTCTGTGTCTCTCTCTAGTCTTGTTGTTTGATACTCATATATAGAAGAGATTAATTAGTTGTCTGTGTCTCCCTCTAGTCTTGTTGTTTGATACTCATATATAGAAGAGATTAATTAGTTGTCTGTGTCTCTCTCTAGTCTTGTTGTTTGATACTCATATATAGAAGAGATTAATTAGTTGTCTGTGTCTCTCTCTAGTCTTGTTGTTTGATACTCATATATAGAAGAGATTAATTAGTTGTCTGTGTCTCTCTCTAGTCTTGTTGTTTGATACTCATATATAGAAGAGATTAATTAGTTGTCTGTGTCTCCCTCTAGTCTTGTTGTTTGATACTCATATATAGAAGAGATTAATTAGTTGTCTGTGTCTCTCTCTAGTCTTGTTGTTTGATACTCATATATAGAAGAGATTAATTAGTTGTCTGTGTCTCTCTCTAGTCTTGTTGTTTGATACTCATATATAGAAGAGATTAATTAGTTGTCTGTGTCTCCCTCTAGTCTTGTTGTTTGATACTCATATATAGAAGAGATTAATTAGTTGTCTGTGTCTCTCTAGTCTTGTTGTTTGATACTCATATATAGAAGAGATTAATTAGTTGTCTGTGTCTCTCTCTAGTCTTGTTGTTTGATACTCATATATAGAAGAGATTAATTAGTTGTCTGTGTCTCTCTCTAGTCTTGTTGTTTGATACTCATATATAGAAGAGATTAATTAGTTGTCTGTGTCTCTCTCTAGTCTTGTTGTTTGATACTCATATATAGAAGAGATTAATTAGTTGTCTGTGTCTCTCTCTAGTCTTGTTGTTTGATACTCATATATAGAAGAGATTAATTAGTTGTCTGTGTTTCCCCCTAGTCTTGTTGTTTGATACTCATATATAGAAGAGATTAATTAGTTGTCTGTGTCTCTCTCTAGTCTTGTTGTTTGATACTCATATATAGAAGAGATTAATTAGTTGTCTGTGTCTCTCTCTAGTCTTGTTGTTTGATACTCATATATAGAAGAGATTAATTAGTTGTCTGTGTCTCTCTCTAGTCTTGTTGTTTGATACTCATATATAGAAGAGATTAATTAGTTGTCTGTGTCTCCCTCTAGTCTTGTTGTTTGATACTCATATATAGAAGAGATTAATTAGTTGTCTGTGTCTCTCTCTAGTCTTGTTGTTTGATACTCATATATAGAAGAGATTAATTAGTTGTCTGTGTCTCTCTCTAGTCTTGTTGTTTGATACTCACATATAGAAGAGATTAATTAGTTGTCTGTGTCTCTCTCTAGTCTTGTTGTTTGATACTCACATATAGAAGAGATTAATTAGTTGTCTGTGTCTCTCTCTAGTCTTGTTGTTTGATACTCATATATAGAAGAGATTAATTAGTTGTCTGTGTCTCTCTAGTCTTGTTGTTTGATACTCATATAGAAGAGATTAATTAGTTGTCTGTGTCTCTCTCTAGTCTTGTTGCTTGATACTCACATATAGAAGAGATTAATTAGTTGTCTGTGTCTCTCTCTAGTCTTGTTGTTTGATACTCATATATAGAAGAGATTAATTAGTTGTCTGTGTCTCTCTCTAGTCTTGTTGTTTGATACTCATATATAGAAGAGATTAATTAGTTGTCTGTGTCTCTCTCTAGTCTTGTTGTTTGATACTCACATATAGAAGAGATTAATTAGTTGTCTGTGTCTCTCTCTAGTCTTGTTGTTTGATACTCATATATAGAAGAGATTAATTAGTTGTCTGTGTCTCTCTCTAGTCTTGTTGTTTGATACTCATATATAGAAGAGATTAATTAGTTGTCTGTGTCTCTCTCTAGTCTTGTTGTTTGATACTCACATATAGAAGAGATTAATTAGTTGTCTGTGTCTCTCTCTAGTCTTGTTGTTTGATACTCACATATAGAAGAGATTAATTAGTTGTCTGTGTCTCTCTCTAGTCTTGTTGTTTGATACTCACATATAGAAGAGATTAATTAGTTGTCTGTGTCTCTCTCTAGTCTTGTTGTTTGATACTCATATATAGAAGAGATTAATTAGTTGTCTGTCTCTCTCTCTAGTCTTGTTGTTTGATACTCACATATAGAAGAGATTAATTAGTTGTCTGTGTCTCTCTCTAGTCTTGTTGTTTGATACTCATATATAGAAGAGATTAATTAGTTGTCTGTGTCTCTCTCTAGTCTTGTTGTTTGATACTCACATATAGAAGAGATTAATTAGTTGTCTGTGTCTCTCTCTAGTCTTGTTGTTTGATAATCATATATAGAAGAGATTAATTAGTTGTCTGTGTCTCTCTCTAGTCTTGTTGTTTGATACTCACATATAGAAGAGATTAATTAGTTGTCTGTGTCTCTCTCTAGTCTTGTTGTTTGATACTCATATATAGAAGAGATTAATTAGTTGTCTGTGTCTCTCTCTAGTCTTGTTGTTTGATACTCACATATAGAAGAGATTAATTAGTTGTCTGTGTCTCTCTCTAGTCTTGTTGTTTGATACTCACATATAGAAGAGATTAATTAGTTGTCTGTGTCTCTCTCTAGTCTTGTTGTTTGATACTCATATATAGAAGAGATTAATTAGTTGTCTGTGTCTCTCTCTAGTCTTGTTGTTTGATACTCACATATAGAAGAGATTAATTAGTTGTCTGTGTCTCTCTCTAGTCTTGTTGTTTGATACTCATATATAGAAGAGATTAATTAGTTGTCTGTGTCTCTCTCTAGTCTTGTTGTTTGATACTCACATATAGAAGAGATTAATTAGTTGTCTGTGTCTCTCTCTAGTCTTGTTGTTTGATACTCACATATAGAAGAGATTAATTAGTTGTCTGTGTCTCTCTCTAGTCTTGTTGTTTGATACTCATATATAGAAGAGATTAATTAGTTGTCTGTGTCTCTCTCTAGTCTTGTTGTTTGATACTCATATATAGAAGAGATTAATTAGTTGTCTGTGTCTCTCTCTAGTCTTGTTGTTTGATACTCATATATAGAAGAGATTAATTAGTTGTCTGTGTCTCCCTCTAGTCTTGTTGTTTGATACTCATATATAGAAGAGATTAATTAGTTGTCTGTGTCTCCCTCTAGTCTTGTTGTTTGATACTCATATATAGAAGAGATTAATTAGTTGTCTGTGTCTCTCTCTAGTCTTGTTGTTTGATACTCATATATAGAAGAGATTAATTAGTTGTCTGTCTCTCTCTAGTCTTGTTGTTTGATACTCACATATAGAAGAGATTAATTAGTTGTCTGTGTCTCTCTCTAGTCTTGTTGTTTGATACTCATATATAGAAGAGATTAATTAGTTGTCTGTGTCTCTCTCTAGTCTTGTTGTTTGATACTCACATATAGAAGAGATTAATTAGTTGTCTGTGTCTCTCTCTCTAGTCTTGTTGTTTGATACTCAATATAGAAGAGATTAATTAGTTGTCTGTGTCTCTCTCTAGTCTTGTTGTTTGATACTCATATATAGAAGAGATTAATTAGTTGTCTGTCTCTCTCTCTAGTCTTGTTGTTTGATACTCACATATAGAAGAGATTAATTAGTTGTCTGTGTCTCTCTCTAGTCTTGTTGTTTGATACTCATATATAGAAGAGATTAATTAGTTGTCTGTGTCTCTCTCTAGTCTTGTTGTTTGATACTCACATATAGAAGAGATTAATTAGTTGTCTGTGTCTCTCTCTAGTCTTGTTGTTTGATACTCACATATAGAAGAGATTAATTAGTTGTCTGTGTCTCTCTCTAGTCTTGTTGTTTGATACTCATATATAGAAGAGATTAATTAGTTGTCTGTGTCTCTCTCTAGTCTTGTTGTTTGATACTCATATATAGAAGAGATTAATTAGTTGTCTGTGTCTCTCTCTAGTCTTGTTGTTTGATACTCATATATAGAAGAGATTAATTAGTTGTCTGTGTCTCCCTCTAGTCTTGTTGTTTGATACTCATATATAGAAGAGATTAATTAGTTGTCTGTGTCTCCCTCTAGTCTTGTTGTTTGATACTCATATATAGAAGAGATTAATTAGTTGTCTGTGTCTCTCTCTAGTCTTGTTGTTTGATACTCATATATAGAAGAGATTAATTAGTTGTCTGTCTCTCTCTCTAGTCTTGTTGTTTGATACTCACATATAGAAGAGATTAATTAGTTGTCTGTGTCTCTCTCTAGTCTTGTTGTTTGATACTCATATATAGAAGAGATTAATTAGTTGTCTGTGTCTCTCTCTAGTCTTGTTGTTTGATACTCATATATAGAAGAGATTAATTAGTTGTCTGTGTCTCTCTCTAGTCTTGTTGTTTGATACTCATATATAGAAGAGATTAATTAGTTGTCTGTGTCTCTCTCTAGTCTTGTTGTTTGATACTCATATATAGAAGAGATTAATTAGTTGTCTGTGTCTCTCTCTAGTCTTGTTGTTTGATACTCATATATAGAAGAGATTAATTAGTTGTCTGTGTCTCTCTCTAGTCTTGTTGTTTGATACTCATATATAGAAGAGATTAATTAGTTGTCTGTGTCTCTCTCTAGTCTTGTTGTTTGATACTCATATATAGAAGAGATTAATTAGTTGTCTGTGTCTCTCTCTAGTCTTGTTGCTTGATACTCACATATAGAAGAGATTAATTAGTTGTCTGTGTCTCTCTCTAGTCTTGTTGTTTGATACTCACATATAGAAGAGATTAATTAGTTGTCTGTCTCTCTCTAGTCTTGTTGTTTGATACTCATATATAGAAGAGATTAATTAGTTGTCTGTGTCTCTCTCTAGTCTTGTTGTTTGATACTCATATATAGAAGAGATTAATTAGTTGTCTGTCTCTCTCTAGTCTTGTTGTTTGATACTCATATATAGAAGAGATTAATTAGTTGTCTGTGTCTCTCTCTAGTCTTGTTGTTTGATACTCATATATAGAAGAGATTAATTAGTTGTCTGTGTCTCTCTCTAGTCTTGTTGCTTGATACTCACATATAGAAGAGATTAATTAGTTGTCTGTGTCTCTCTCTAGTCTTGTTGTTTGATACTCACATATAGAAGAGATTAATTAGTTGTCTGTCTCTCTCTAGTCTTGTTGTTTGATACTCATATATAGAAGAGATTAATTAGTTGTCTGTGTCTCTCTCTAGTCTTGTTGTTTGATACTCACATATAGAAGAGATTAATTAGTTGTCTGTGTCTCCCTAGTCTTGTTGTTTGATACTCATATATAGAAGAGATTAATTAGTTGTCTGTGTCTCTCTCTAGTCTTGTTGTTTGATACTCACATATAGAAGAGATTAATTAGTTGTCTGTGTCTCCCTCTAGTCTTGTTGTTTGATACTCATATATAGAAGAGATTAATTAGTTGTCTGTGTCTCTCTCTAGTCTTGTTGTTTGATACTCATATATAGAAGAGATTAATTAGTTGTCTGTGTCTCTCTCTAGTCTTGTTGTTTGATACTCACATATAGAAGAGATTAATTAGTTGTCTGTGTCTCTCTCTAGTCTTGTTGTTTGATACTCACATATAGAAGAGATTAATTAGTTGTCTGTGTCTCCCTAGTCTTGTTGTTTGATACTCATATATAGAAGAGATTAATTAGTTGTCTGTGTCTCTCTAGTCTTGTTGTTTGATACTCATATATAGAAGAGATTAATTAGTTGTCTGTGTCTCTCTCTAGTCTTGTTGCTTGATACTCATATATAGAAGAGATTAATTAGTTGTCTGTGTCTCTCTCTAGTCTTGTTGTTTGATACTCACATATAGAAGAGATTAATTAGTTGTCTGTGTCTCTCTCTAGTCTTGTTGCTTGATACTCACATATAGAAGAGATTAATTAGTTGTCTGTGTCTCTCTCTAGTCTTGTTGTTTGATACTCATATATAGAAGAGATTAATTAGTTGTCTGTGTCTCCCTCTAGTCTTGTTGTTTGATACTCACATATAGAAGAGATTAATTAGTTGTCTGTGTCTCCCTCTAGTCTTGTTGTTTGATACTCACATATAGAAGAGATTAATTAGTTGTCTGTGTCTCTCTCTAGTCTTGTTGTTTGATACTCATATATAGAAGAGATTAATTAGTTGTCTGTGTCTCCCTCTAGTCTTGTTGTTTGATACTCATATATAGAAGAGATTAATTAGTTGTCTGTGTCTCTCTCTAGTCTTGTTGTTTGATACTCATATATAGAAGAGATTAATTAGTTGTCTGTGTCTCTCTCTAGTCTTGTTGCTTGATACTCATATATAGAAGAGATTAATTAGTTGTCTGTGTCTCCCTCTAGTCTTGTTGTTTGATACTCACATATAGAAGAGATTAATTAGTTGTCTGTGTCTCTCTCTAGTCTTGTTGCTTGATACTCATTTTAGAAGAGATTAATTAGTTTTATTATAAAAAGAACCCCCAGGGAAAGCCCCAGAGCCAATGAATATGATCATGTAAGAACCCCAGGGGAAGCCCCAGAGCAAATGAATATGATCATGTAAGAACCCCAGGGAAAGCCCCAGAGCCAATGAATATGATCAATGAATAGACAGTGAAAAAAATATTGAGGGCTTTAAAAAACAACAAATTACAAACACCAGATTCGAACCAAAATCTTATATCATAAGGTACTCATTGCCTAGACATACAATATGAACATTTTTAAGTACACAGCCAGCTAGCTTTCATAAAAAAGAGCTTTACTGTGGAGTGTTTTTCATAAAACGTGAGTTGAACACAGAATAATCAGGTCAGATTCGATCAATCAGTGTTTGCACAAATACTTGCGATAAGCTTTTTTTTGTTTGCTTGACCATTTTAGACGAAAAAAACAGCATACACACACACACATAGACATATAACATATATACATACATCATTCGTAGTAGCTTCAAATATATGGTAGGAATAGGATAAGGAATTTTTTTCAGAATCAAAGGGGAAGCAAAACAGTGCACATATAATATGTTTGTTAATGAATAATAGTTTAGATTCATTCTGACCAAATACCTAAATAATATAATTTGTTCATGTTCAATAGAGTTGTTGAGTGGGGGTGTTGCTCTAAAGAGTTTTCTCATTGTTTCATTTTCTTACTTAGTCTCGTCTTGTCTGTAACATTTCCTTCTTCTATCATCTCACGTGATGTGATGCTGCTTTGATATCTTTCATGAACTGTTTACGTGTGGCACCGAAAGCACCATCGTGGCACCAACGTATCAACTATAAAATTTTTGTTTTTGTTTGCATAATAACATCACAACATTTGAAACTTAAATTCCTACAGAATTGAAAAAAACATGATGTGTCTGAATTAATGTTTTGGTCACATTTTTCAGTTTGAAAATACATAAGTGTTATCCAATTAGCAAATGTTGGCAACCCCCACGATCGTACGATTATGTAGAAATAGATAGGTTTGCGATAGATAATGCTATTTGTGGGTCTATATAGCGAAGTAGTTAAGACGTTTGCCTGTCGTTCTGAAGGTTGGGTGTTCTAATCCGGACCGAGTCACATATGAACAAAATTGTTCCATGAGATTCCCGGGATTGTTGCTGGAGCTACGGAGTTATGCTTTGTGCAACACTCCCACGGCGTACCATTTCTGTTGACAGGGACGAAGCCAAATGGTGAATTCAGTGCAATGAATTCAACCCTTCACCTTTATACCTTTAGGCTTCAATGGGTCTGTATTCAAAATAGGTTGACGCGTCTTTCGTGACCTTAATGAAGACCACTACAACCTTGACCGCTAGACGTGTAGAATAACATTGTTTTTCAAAATATTTGTTATTTGGATGCTAATGGTGTTTAATATAAGGGATGTAATCTATGAAATACAATGCTGGTACTAGAATACTCCGAGTAACTTCCCCTTTACGTGCTGTCGATGTTGAAATTAAGTTATAAAGGTAAACTTGTTAGAATCGACTAATTCTAACTCTGGACACTACTCCATCATATGCTCACAGTTTTTCAAAAGCAAGCTACAGTATTAGAAGAAAAACTTTAGTACAGTAGTTCTGATCCCGCTTCAGCGTTTTCACACTGAATATGTCAGCTGCTACTGTTTCTGCTAGAGGAGCAGAGTGAGGAGTGTATTTTACCGGCGAGACACATGAACCTTTTAAAGTATCATGGTCAAAAAATATATTTTGTTATTAGCGTCCTCAAAGTCAGTCACCACATCGATAGTTTTCTGCTTAGATTTGAGGCCATCATAAACATCATCAGTAAACTTTCAAAAATATGCCAAATATGTTTCATTGGTCGATAGCTACAAAGGATATCAAAATGTATGATTGTAGATGTCGATAATACATTACCTGGCTAATACCTTCTACAATTTATTAGTTTGGAATTTTCCTCATCAACCAAGTTAATCACTTTTTGTAATCTGTGTAGTTTGCGCTGAGAACGTGAGTACGTTGCGTGACCGTGATAACCCTACTCTTTCTCTTCTGTTCCCTATTCCTGTTTTTAATCCCAGCGTCAATATAGAAATATATTTATAGAATGTACATTTTTGTGCACTTCGCAAACATTCTCTTTCACCGTCTCTGTTATCTTAGTTTCATCTTTTGGGTGGGCGATCATTCGATTTGTAGACTCCTATTACATGTGGATAAGGCACATCCAAATTGTGGCTATAGTGTATGTGTACAATCCAAAAGGAATAGCTAAACACGTAAAAACAATGTACTATAGTTTTACAAAATACAGAAACAGTGACGATAAACAGCAACGTTTCGACCAAAAGGCCTTTATCAAGCAAACAATACAACAAGAATGACGAATTTCGAGGAACACTACAAATGGACGATTACATGTAGAAACATTCAAACCTATCTAAGGAAAATCTCGGAATAAAAACGAATAACGAAATGAGTGCAACACAAAACCGGAAGTGGAAAAGAAGAGAAACGATAAACAATATAGTGGATAAATAACTTATATATATGTGAGCAAATTAGTTAGTCTTTCCTCTTGGGCCTGTGGGCGGCGCATAGGGCAGAGGTCATAGCTCTCCATGTCTCTCGGTTCGTTGCTATTTGTTTTAAGTCTTTGATGTTTACTAGGCCCATCGTTGAGCCTTCTCTGGTGATGGTTCTACGCAGAGTCTCTCTTGGTCTTCCTCGTTTTCTTTTTCCTCTGGTGTCCATATGAGGGATTGGTAAGGAGTCTTCTCTCATCCATTCTAAGTGTGTGGCCGATGTAGTTCAGCGGCGCTTTCTTATAAAATTTGATACATTTTCTTGCTTGGTCTCTTGTCTTATTTGTGTATTGGGTCTGAAATCTGACCATTTGAGGTTCAGTATTCTTCTAAGACATTTATTCTCAAAGTTATCTAATTTTCTTTCTAGAGCTTTTGTTGCTTTCCAACTCTCGCATCCATAAGTTAATACTGGAATCACACAAGAGTTAAAGATCTTTAATTTTAAGTGCTTGCTGAGTGAATTGGACTTCCATATATTTGACAATTTGTTAAAAGCACTTGATGCCAATGCGATTCTGTGTGGAATTTCTGCGCTGTATCCCCGTAGATGACATCATACTCCCTAGGTATGTAAAACTTTTGACTTTTTCAAGAGTGTAGTTTTTAGTTGAATATTTTCTGGACTGCTGGTAAGGTCAACAATTTTTGTTTTTGTGGTGTTTATTTGGAGACCAATTTGTCCTGAGATATTTTGGAGAAGGTTTGTTTTCATTTGAATATCTTGATGTGATGAACTCAAAAGGGCTATATCGTCGGCAAAATCAAGGTCTTCTAAAATGTTATCAACCCACTTGATGCCCATATTTGCGTTATTGGTGCATTTTCGCGAGAGCAAATACACATATAGATTACAAGGCATGAGATAAGATAGTACTAAGAAGCATAGTTTTACTGCGGTCTCCACCCTTTTTCGATAATCCAAGAGGACAAACACATTTGTAGAGACGGTGAACTGGAAGATTTTACAAACAACAAACCCCACTATAAAGTACCACATATGTAGTTATACTGTAACATGGTATCAGATCTGATTGGTCATAAGTAGGTCGTCAAAGCTGACTCAGATCATCTTCTACAGTAAGATGTCATGTTAATCTATGCAATATGAGTATACTGTAGCTGATGAGCAGTCTAGGATACTTCACATACTTATGGTTGGATCATAGATAAGAAGGAACCATTTTGTTTCGTACATCGAGGTATTTTGTGTAGTATTGTTTTGTGCCCTTTTGGTTTTAATGGACCGTCGTCGGTACATGATGGGTGATGTGGTTAACATCACGCCGACCGCATTTACTTCCCATTGCTTTTCCTGGTACCCAATTTAAGCTAGATCGATCTGGGAGCCATTACAGTCGCAAAAATATTCCACGTCCATTGGGGGATTGAACAGCTCACACGCATAAGAAATGAGTTCACTAACAATAACTACGCTACTGTGGCTCTCAAGAGTTACACATAGCTATAGATTCAATCATCGGGTACCTTGCCATTCCGTATTCTGTTGTTTTATGGCCATATATTTGACCTCTTAGCGATTACTTATTTATTTATATTTTATTTCAAACTGTTTTATATATATATATATATATATATAGTTGTTTGGATAGAACGGTAATGGAAGGGATGTTTCTGGAGTACGCGGCAGGAAACGACAAGATGAAGGTGGCAGAATGACATCAAAGAAAAATTGAATATGAACGCTAGCGGGGTAGGGAGAACTTGCTAAAGACAGATAGTATTTTAGGCCGACTGTGGTGAAAGCGACATTCCGCAAGAGACATGCTACTACTTGAAAAAATATATATACTAGCTGCACCCTGCTCGCGTTGCTACGCCTCCAACAAAAAATTGAATTACGTCCCAGTTGATATACTGCTTCATTGCTACTAATGTCGCGTCCCAGTTGATATACTGCTTCATTGCTACTAATGTCGCGTCCCAGTTGATATACTGCTTCATTGCTACTAATGTCGCGTCCCAGTTGATACACTGCTTCATTGCTACTAATGTCGCGTCCCAGTTGATATACTGCTTTATTGCTACTAATGTCGCGTCCCAGTTGATATACTGCTTCATTGCTACTAATGTCGCGTCCCAGTTGATATACTGCTTCATTGCTACTAATGTCGCACCCCAGTTGACACACTGCTTCATTGCTACTAATGTCGCGTCCCAGTTGATATACTGCTTCATTGCTACTAATGTCGCGTCCCAGTTTATATACTGCTTCATTGCTACTAATGTCGCGTCCCAGTTGATATACTGCTTCATTGCTACTAATGTCGCGTCCCAGTTGATATACTGCTTCATTGCTACTAATGTCGCGTCCCAGTTAATATACTGCTTCATTGCTACTAATGTCGCGTCCCAGTTGATATACTGCTTCATTGCTACTAATGTCGCGTCCCAGTTGATATACTGCTTCATTGCTACTAATGTCGCGTCCCAGTTGATATACTGCTTCATTGCTACTAATGTAGCGTCCCAGTTGATATACTGCTTCATTGCTACTAATGTCGCGTCCCAGTTGATATACTGCTTCATTGCTACTAATGTCGCGCCCCAGTTGATATACTGCTTCATTGCTACTAATGTCGCACCCCAGTTGACACACTGCTTCATTGCTACTAATGTCGCGTCCCAGTTGATATACTCTTCATTGCTACTAATGTCGCGTCCCAGTTTATATACTGCTTCATTGCTACTAATGTCGCGTCCCAGTTGATATACTGCTTCATTGCTACTAATGTCGCGTCCCAGTTGATATACTGCTTCATTGCTACTAATGTCGCGCCCCAGTTGACACACTGCTTCATTGCTACTAATGTCGCGTCCCAGTTGATATACTGCTTCATTGCTACTAATGTCGCGCCCCAGTTGATATACTGCTTCATTGCTACTAATGTCGCGTCCCAGTTGACACACTGCTTCATTACTACTAATGTCGCGTCCCAGTTGACATACTGCTTCATTACTACTAATGTCGCGTCCCAGTTGATATACTGCTTCATTGCTACTAATGTCGCGTCCCAGTTGATATACTGCTTCATTGCTACTAATGTCGCACCCCAGTTGACACACTGCTTCATTGCTACTAATGTCGCGTCCCAGTTGATATACTGCTTCATTGCTACTAATGTCGCGTCCCAGTTTATATACTGCTTCATTGCTACTAATGTCGCGTCCCAGTTGATATACTGCTTCATTGCTACTAATGTCGCGTCCCAGTTGATATACTGCTTTATTGCTACTAATGTCGCGTCCCAGTTGATATACTGCTTCATTGCTACTAATGTCGCGTCCCAGTTGATATACTGCTTCATTGCTTACATGTCGCGTCCCAGTTGATATACTGCTTCATTGCTACTAATGTCGCGTTCCAGTTGATATACTGCTTCATTGCTACTAATGTCGCGTCCCAGTTGATATACTGCTTCATTGCTACTAATGTCGCGTTCCAGTTGATATACTGCTTCATTGCTACTAATATCGCGTCCCAGTTGATATACTGCTTCATTGCTACTAATGTCGCGTCCCAGTTGATATACTGCTTCATTGCTACTAATGTCGCGTCCCAGTTGACACACTGCTTCATTACTACTAATGTCGCGTCCCAGTTGATATACTGCTTCATTGCTACTAATATCGCGTCCCAGTTGATATACTGCTTTATTGCTACTAATGTCGCGTCCCAGTTGATATACTGCTTCATTGCTACTAATGTCGCGTCCCAGTTGATATACTGCTTCATTGCTACTAATGTCGCGTCCCAGTTGATATACTGCTTCATTGCTACTAATGTAGCGTCCCAGTTGATATACTGCTTCATTGCTACTAATGTCGCGTCCCAGTTGATATACTGCTTCATTGCTACTAATGTCGCGTCCCAGTTGATATACTGCTTCATTGCTACTAATGTCGCGTCCCAGTTGATATACTGCTTCATTGCTACTAATGTCGCGTCCCAGTTGATATACTGCTTCATTGCTACTAATGTCGCGTCCCAGTTGATATACTGCTTCATTGCTACTAATGTCGCGTCCCAGTTGATATACTGCTTCATTGTTACTAATGTCGCGTCCCAGTTGATATACTGCTTCATTGCTACTAATGTCGCGTCCCAGTTGATATACTGCTTCATTGCTACTAATGTAGCGTCCCAGTTGATATACTGCTTCATTGCTACTAATGTCGCGTCCAGTTGATATACTGCTTCATTGCTACTAATGTCGCGTCCCAGTTGATATACTGCTTCATTGCTACTAATGTCGCGTCCCAGTTGATATACTGTTTCATTGCTACTAATGTCGCGTCCCAGTTGATATACTGCTGCATTGCTACTAATGTCGCGTCCCAGTTGATATACTGCTTCATTGCTACTAATGTCGCGTCCCAGTTGATATACTGCTTCATTGCTACTAATGTCGCGTCCCAGTTGACATACTGCTTCATTGCTACTAATGTCGCGTCCCAGTTGATATACTGCTTCATTGCTACTAATGTCGCGCCCCGGTTGACACACTGCTTCATTACTACTAATGTCGCGTCCCAGTTGACATACTGCTTCATTGCTACTATGTCGCGTCCCAGTTGACACACTGCTTCATTACTACTAATGTCGCGTCCCAGTTGACATACTGCTTCATTACTACTAATGTCGCGTCCCAGTTGATATACTGCTTCATTGCTACTAATGTCGCGTCCCAGTTGATATACTGCTTCATTGCTACTAATGTCGCGTCCCAGTTGATATACTGCTTCATTACTACTAATGTCGCACCCCAGTTGACACACTGCTTCATTGCTACTAATGTCGCGTCCCAGTTGATATACTGCTTCATTGCTACTAATGTCGCGTCCCAGTTTATATACTGCTTCATTGCTACTAATGTCGCGTCCCAGTTGATATACTGCTTCATTGCTACTAATGTCGCGTCCCAGTTGATATACTGCTTCATTGCTACTAATGTCGCGTCCCAGTTGATATACTGCTTCATTGCTACAAATGTCGCGTCCCAGTTGATATACTGCTTCATTGCTACTAATGTCGCGTTCCAGTTGATATACTGCTTCATTGCTACTAATGTCGCGTCCCAGTTGATATACTGCTTCATTGCTATTAATGTCGCGTTCCAGTTGATATACTGCTTCATTGCTACTAATATCGCGTCCCAGTTGATATACTGCTTCATTGCTACTAATGTCGCGCCCAGTTGACACCTGCTTCATTGCTACTAATGTCGCGCCCCAGTTGACACACTTCTTCATTGCTACTAATGTCGCGCCCCAGTTGACACACTGCTTCATTACTACTAATGTCGCGTCCCAGTTGACATACTGCTTCATTGCTACTAATGTCGCGTCCCAGTTGACACACTGCTTCATTACTACTAATGTCGCGTCCCAGTTGACATACTGCTTCATTGCTACTTATGTCGCTTCTCAGTTGATATTTTCTTTCATGATTCGAAATGAGTAGAAAACCTATGAAGAAACAAACCTGGATTGCGTAATTTAACTTCAACTTCTTTGTAAAATTGCCTTGAAACGATTATTTTATGCTATGGAAGAGATCGAGGTTTCCATAGTTTTAATACATACGTCATCGAATCTTGTGTACATATTAATGTGTATACCGTAGACTTCCGAAACGTTCATGAAATTGTAAACAAACTTAGAAACTCTCGATGAAATAAGCGTGTTTTCGATTTTTTAGATTTTTTCGAAAAGCTTCAGCGCTACCTATTTCAAACTATGATAGGTAGCATCCCGACATCAAAACAAACATATCCTGAAAATTTCAGCTAAATCTGTTCAGTAGTTTCCGAGTCTATAGGTAACAAACAAACAGACAAACATTCATTTTTATATATATAGTATTCAGAAAGCAATGGCAAACTACTGAACGTATAAGTGGTGCCTAGAAAATCAACGACTTGTTTACTGTGGTTGATGGCTACGTCCTTTGGGATATGCCAGGATTTTCATTTTTTTCAGATATACGTTTGAGTGTGTGCTCTGGAAATGTAAATATAAATGATTAGATATGATTGTAGATATTATTTGCATAAGATTAGTATATCATGTAGCGCAAGTATTTGTTTGACAACAACACAATGCTATCTCATGACAGCAACGTACATTAATAAATCAGATATCTTGTTACTGGGTGACATGATTAAGTGTTTGCTCTCTTGAGTTCTATAACAACCAAGTCATTTCAAATTATGGTTCCCTGATATTGGTATGTGCTTCTGAAAGCACTTCTAGAAGTAATATATCATTGTCGGTTATCGGTTATATGAAGATTATCATCATAGCATTGCAGACATATTCACAAGTACTGCGATCCCCACTTCAACAAATATATCAGCTCTCAGTGGCCCACCACATATCATTAATACATCAGCTCTCAGTGGCCCACCACATATCATTAATACATCAGCTCTCAGTGGCCCACCACATATCATTAATACATCAGCTCTCAGTGGCCCACCACATATCATTAATACATCAGCTCTCAGTGGCCCACCACATATCATTAATACATCAGCTCTCAGTGGCCCACCACATATCATTAATACATCAGCTCTCAGTGGCCCACCACATATCATTAATACATCAGCTCTCAGTGGCCCACCACATATCATTAATACATCAGCTCTCAGTGGCCCACCACATATCATTAATACATCAGCTCTCAGTGGCCCACCACATATCATTAATACATCAGCTCTCAGTGGCCCACCACATATCATTATTTTTTTTTTTATTATTATAAAATTTTTGTTTCGCTTGGTTTCGGAAGCTAAAAATAAAATATGAAAACAAGTCATTAATTTGTTTAAGCTCAACAACAGATTAAAGATTGGAATGTCTGTGGCTAAATGGTGAAATAGCTCAACAACAGATTAAAGATTGGAATGTCTGTGGCTAAATGGTGAAATAGCTCAACAACAGATTAAAGATTGGGATGTCTGTGGCTAAATGGTGAAATAGCTCAACAACAGATTAAAGATTGGGATGTCTGTGGCTAAATGGTGAAATAGCTCAACAACAGATTAAAGATTGGGATGTCTGTGGCTAAATGGTGAAATAGCTCAACAACAGATTAAAGATTGGGATGTCTGTGGTTAAATGGTGAAATAGCTCAACAACAGATTAAAGATTGGGATGTCTGTGGTTAAATGGTGAAATAGCTCAACAACAGATTAAAGATTGGGATGTCTGTGGCTAAATGGTGAAATAGCTCAACAACAGATTAAAGATTGGGATGTCTGTGGCTAAATGGTGAAATAGCTCAACAACAGATTAAAGATTGGGATGTCTGTGGCTAAATGGTGAAATAGCTCAACAACAGATTAAAGATTGGGATGTCTGTGGCTAAATGGTGAAATAGCTCAACAACAGATTAAAGATTGGGATGTCTGTGGCTAAATGGTGAAATAGCTCAACAACAGATTAAAGATTGGGATGTCTGTGGCTAAATGGTGAAATAGCTCAACAACAGATTAAAGATTGGGATGTCTGTGGCTAAATGGTGAAATAGCTCAACAACAGATTAAAGATTGGGATGTCTGTGGCTAAATGGTGAAATAGCTCAACAACAGATTAAAGATTGGGATGTCTGTGGCTAAATGGTGAAATAGCTCAACAACAGATTAAAGATTGGGATGTCTGTGGTTAAATGGTGAAACCACAGCCGAAGGTCATAGGTTCCAATCCGGACTGCGCTGTTCTGTTTACGAGAACATTTTTTCAAGAGACCGATAGGATTGCTGCCGGACCTACGGAGTTCGTGATATGTGCAATACTCTCGACAGATGGCGCGTCATTTCTGTTGAGAGGGACAGAGCCATATCAGTAAGGTCGCGGTGCAATGAAGACAATCCTTCGGCCTTATACCATTTAGATAGATTAAAGCAAGGTTTCGATCAATAAGCAATTATCAAGAAAAGGAGACAATGTCTTTTTATTTTTGTTTAACTCTAGTAGGCAAATTAGACAGCAATGTGAACCTGAAAACAAAGAGCATGTAACATTATAATTGGTGAAAAACGTATAAATCACAAAATAATAGAACACCGTATTTTGTTCAGCTTCTTGTCGACGATGTAGGAGAACAAACTAAATGGTAAAAAATAACCAACTGTTAAAAATACGAACGTTCCTATGAATAAAAGTAACTATAAAGAACATGAAATGATAAATTAAAAGATAACTTAAACAGAATATTGAAAATTGAATCTTTGTTGAACTCAGCTGTCGTTGTGCATCAGAAGGTCATTGCTGTGTATTCAACGTCATAGATTCATGCAGTTTTCAGCGAGATGATATATGCCATACGTTGTTGAACTCTAGTAGAATCACTTATAAATAACATTGCATTTGTGATTTGAGTCACTGAGTTTAATAACAATTTTCTTTCTTCTTCTTTCTTCTACTTTTGTCGTCACACTGTTACCGTTTTGTTGCCCATTCTTGTGCTTTTCTGTTTTTGTCTTGCGCTGCTCTAGCGGCTTAAGTGAAAATTATTTTTGCTTTTTTTGACAGGATTCTGCTATGCCATATATCCATATTTTCGTGGTCTTCGGGTGGAAGGTCGAGCATGGGATTGAACTCACGACACTCTTGAGTGCAAGTAGATAGGTGAACACATTACACTAGTCCGTCGCACATTGTACTATATTGCCTATTGTTTATTCCCAGGTGGAAGATATAGTTGGTTGTCCACTCTTGCTGTTAAGCGTAGGGATGAGAGCGTTAATTTGCGTTCTAGGGCTAAATAAGTCGCCATTGTTGTGTATTATTTATTGTACTATCTACCTGTAGATAAATGAGTCGCCATTGTTGTGTATTATTTATTGTACTATCTACCTGTAGATAAATGAGTCGCCATTGTTGTGTATTATTTATTGTACTATCTACCTGTAGATAAATGTGCAGGATTCAAAATAATCGAATTCGGATGTACATTTTTACTTTTGCCAAATTTTCTTGATGATTCAGACTTATTAACCTTCGTACGTCTTGAAGTAACGGTACCAAAATCCGAATCGGAATCCGGAATTTTCAGATCTTGCAGTTTGAGTAACCGTTTACGGAAGATTCCAGCTGCAATGATAAGAATAGCAATAACGCCTAACCCAGCAACAACTGCAATGATAATATGAGATTTTGTGTCTAGATAGTCGTCTATCTTGTGTCTAGGTCGATCCTTATGTTTCTTATCATTATCATGTTCATCATCATCATCATGTTCATGCTTGTGAGGCTCAGACTCTGATACATTAGAGTGCTCAGGTCTTGTAGTTGTGTCATTTCTATTAGTTTCACTACAGCTCCCTCGACAAACCTCAAATGTATGAATTCTCTTATCGTAGCTTAATGAATCTTCTGAGGTTGTCCAACGAATTCCAACACATGAAGAACCAGAAACTGACTGATTTACTAAACGAAAATATTGAAAAATATTCTGTGGTTCACATTTTCTTTCAGCGACTGGTACTCTTTCACAAGAGAATTTAGAGAAAATATATTGACACCTGAAGAAATCTGTATAGATTTCTGAACTTGATCTGATCAATTCTGGTTTGAAGATCTCTGTAACTCGTCTATTCTGAATCTTAGGTAGTTTATCATCACGTGTCAAATCTGCGGAGCAGGTCAGTGATCTGTTGTTTGACAAGCACTCGTAGAATCTGAAAAAGCGTGTTTTAAAATTAAATATACAGTTTAGACTACCTGCTCAGGTAGGTTATACATTAAATATGCTACCTTGTCTACCTGCTCAAGTAGATTTAAAATTAAACGTACTACCTTGTCTACCTGCTCAGGTAGGCTTAAATTGAAAGATACCAACTTATCTACTTGTTGAGGTAAGTTTACAACTGAACATGCAACATTGACTATCTGCTCAAGTAAATTGTAAGAAAATTTAGGGCTCTCTAGCTAAGTGGTTAAGCATTGCGTTGAAGGTCGTAGTTTCGAATCCGGAACGCGCCGTTTGTTCACGAGTGCATTTGTTCCAGAGACACTAGGATTGTTTGCCGGAGCTACTGAGTTCGTGCTTCGTGCATAACTCTCTGCAGATGTCGTGCCATTTATACGGAAAAGGACCTGAGCCATGCGGGTAAAACCCGGTGCAATATAATAAATCCTTCGGCTTTAAACCAGATAAGAACATTTAAAAAAAGAGAATTAGCCGACAAGTTTTATATTACTTTTTAATCTGCTTGTACTTTTCTGGAATAAAAACTTATCGTTCACTTTATCTATTGGTGCACTTCCTTATATTTGACTACTTTTTCCTATGCTCATCAAAGATTGTATATGGCTATTAGACACACGATGTAGACCAGACAACAACAGAACACGCTGATAGCATTACATACAGAAAGTTATGTAGGTTCATGATCGCCTTCTTCTTCTTCTCGTTAAAAAAGAGTTCTAAATCTGACTTCATTGCACTTGATTTTACCCCATATGGCACGGTCTTCATCCGCAGAAAACGTACTTCAACTGCCGAGAGTATTGCACAAAGCAGAACTCCGTAGCTCCAGCAACAATCATAGGGGTCTCTGGAAAAATGCACTCGGAAAAAACGGCGCGGTTTGGATTCAATCGTACGACATTTGGATCACAACGCAAGGGCTTAACTACTTAGCCACAAGGACCTCCATTGTCTCTTCTCTGAACTCCCATTGAAGCATTAGACATCAAGGAACCTCCAACCAGATGTGTCTTGAGCAAGTCATCTTTTCTCATTCCAGGTCTTTATCACCTCTTCTCTTTCTCTGTTGACATGTCGTCTCTATGTCTCTCCATGTCGTCCCTCAACTCTCCAGCCGTCATGACTTTATTTCAGAGCCACACGTGGGTGTCTGGACTTCTGCATTCTTATTATGTCTCAACCAATTACACCCCCCCCCCATCCTTCTTATTTCCTCTCTGATAATGTTGATGCCTGTGCTCATGGTGATCTCAGTATTTTGTATTCTCTGATCCCAACAAATTTCTCACAACTTCTCAGACACATCTTCTTTCAAAACCCCGGAGGTGACTTCCGTCTTTTTACCATCTTCCATGTTTCCTGATCGTCTAAGCTTTCCAAAATGATTGACAGATTGATTGACATATCATGTAGCTACTGTCATCGTCTCATCAAATGTCAGCTCCAATAAATCTGCAATATTTATTATTCTTGTGTAAGAAAGAAGACGAAGCTCAATTGGCTATTCACCCTTCAACCCTTGTCAGGATTTCCTCATTTGTTTCTGTTCCATGACGCATGAGATCTCAGAAGACACACATTGAGATATACAATGATATGATATGCTATGAGATCAGAAACGACACCACATTGAGATATGTAATAATGATATGATATTGTAGCTACATGAGATCTCAGAAACGACACCACATTGAGATATGTAATAATGATAGTTGTACTACTGAGATCAGAACGACACCACATTGGATATGTAATAATGATATGATAACTACATGAGATTAGAAACGACACCACATTGAGATATGTAATAATGATTGATATTGTAGCAGAGATCTCAGAAGAATTGAGATGTAATAATGATATGATATTGTAGCTACATGAGATCTCAGAACGAAACTTGAGATATGTAATAATGATATGATATTACACAGGATCTCAGAACGACAAATTGAGATATGTAATAATGATATGATATTGTCTCCTCTTCTTTCTCTTCAGCGATCTCCGATCATGAACTTAGTTCACTGTGGGCCACAAACTGGGCACTATGTGATAACGGACACCACATTAACATACGTTATACGACGCTGGCGAATGACTTGACGGTAGTGAGTCGCATTATACGACGGGGGAATGACGACGGTTGTGAGCTCGCACGTTATACGACGCTGGGCGAATGTGACTTGACGGTAGTGAGCTCGCACGTTATACGACGCTGGGCGAATTGACTTGACTATGACTGCACGTATACGACGTGGGCAATACTCGAGTGACTCGCACGTTATACGACGCTGGGCGAATGTGACTTGGCGGTAGTGAGCTCGCTCATAACCCAAGAGTACATAGTTCAAACACCGCGGTGGGCAATTTGGAAGCATATTTGTTCCTGTGGATTGTTACGAACGGTGAAAGTAGATCTCGTCGTTCAGAAAGCAATGCCGAACTACTGAGCGTATAAGTTATGCCTAGAAAACCAACAACTCGTTTACTGTGGTCGTTGATGGTGACTTCCAGTTAAAAGGATGCCACTATTCTCATTCATTCCTACAACACACTATGTTATACATGATACTTACTCTACAAAATATCGCCATAAAGTTAATGACAATCCATTGCTCGTGTAGTTAGCCATTTTCATTTTGACAGAAATTGGCGAGATCTTCATCTGCACAAGTGATATTGTCGCCGTCATTATCAGCAATATTATCTGCTTCATTGCTAGTGTGAGCAACAAGATAATATTGTTATCTTATCTTATCTTATCTTATCTTATCTTAACCACATTTGCCTGAAGCGTCGTGGGGAGAGTTAGTTTCTATCTTGTGCCAGGTGTGTTGCGCTTGACGTTGTCAGTCCATGCTTTCGCAGGGACTCTGAGATTTATCTATCCATCTTGTCTTGCCTGCCTCGTGCTCTCGCCTGAGTGTCGATTATTATAGGCATGATGGTATAATGGTTCCATTCATTAAATGGCCGAACCACTTGAATTTTGCTTCGATGTACTGTATGCATGGTATAGACAACGATGCTTCTGATATTTGTTCCTATCTCGCCTGTAAGTTGAATTCAGACATCTCATTTCACATGTGTAATTTTTTTCTGTTCTTAGTCAGGGGCGTTGCACTGATAGCAGAAGTTGAATAAATATGCAGTTTATCAGTTGTCGTTTGACTGCCATGATGTTAATGCTGATGTTAATAGTGGGACAGTTGTATGTACGCATTGCCTTCTGGCATCTATCTGATTTCGTCCATCTTCCATCTGTGAATATACCTGAGATATTTGAATTTGGAGTCTTGTATTTGACATTATTCAGTGTATATTTAGTTGACCTGTTGACCTGCTTATTGTCATGATAATATTGTTAGTTTATGCAATATTTATGAGCATATAATGGCGCAGGAGTATAAGTGTTAAGAGCTCTCACAGTACTAGATCGTATCATTTTAATGTCAGATAATGTTCGTTTTCCAAGAAAACTAAAAATATTCATAGCTGCCTTTTCTGACCTTAAGGTATGAAGTGACTTCATTTTACATTTCTATACCATAGTGTGCAGGATGTTGAGGACCATTCCTTTCTTCATGTGTGAGTCGTCTGTGTGGGATTGAAACAAATCCTCTTGTATCAGAGTCAATAGACGACAGATAATTGATTACACTTTGTATCAGAGTCAATAGACGACAGATAATTGATTACACTAATACGTCCCTCTAAAAGTTCACTACAAAATAAAAAATGATCTATGTTAAAAGCAACAATAGTGGCCTGTGGTGTGTCTGACGCTCGTTTGTAAGCTCCTATAGGTGCCAATGGTATGAAACGAGTTAACTATAGTAGCCCCAATCACATAGACCACTCTTGTCTGAAGATTGTTATAATTACTTCACTTTAATTTCTACAACCTTGGGGAAACTGTTTAACGAAGTTCTTTTTGCCGACGATCAGGCAATCATATCAATAACAGAAGAACAGCTACATCAACACATTAACAGACTTCAGTTAAAATGTAATGAATACAAGATGAGAATAATCATCGAAAAAACTGAAGTAATAACATTCGCTAGAGAGGAAAACACTATCAAGCAAGTCAAAGACATTAAATACATATGGAGCATTTTTTCGGCAAATGGAAGAATAGTTAAAGAAATCCAACATAGATGCACTAAAGCAAAAAAAAAAAATTATAGACCAGATGGCATTAATTTAAAACTGTCTATATATCACCATGAACACTCAAAGAGCATTGTACAATATAATCTTTATCTCCACATTATGTTATCAGTGTCAAATCTTGACGTTGACATCAAACGATAGAAGAAAACTAATAACGACAGAGATGAAGTGTCTACGCAGAATACCGGGAGTAACAAGAAGAGAGCGGTTTAGAAATGAAGACATCAGGAAACAAAGTGGGTACAACATCAGTACAGAGCTTCATCAAGAAACAACAAATTCAATGGTTCGGTCACATAACCATATTACCAACAGACAGTGCGCCTCAAAGAGCAATGGTGCTCCGATACAATGGATACAAAGCAAAAACCGTTCACCAAAGAGATGGATCTCCGTAATAACAGAGGCAGAGAAAACTACTATTTGTGAAATACAAAGAAACCCCGTTCTAGAAATCTCTTCTTTTCCTGACGTTGTGAGAGAAAACAGGATTAGAGTAAAGAAGACGAAGACCGTTCTGTGTACGAAATAATATCATAATTTCTCTAGTATCGTTATACTCTACTTAGTGGCAGCAAGCAATTTCTCATACCGCTTATCCTGGGCAACTTGCTTAATCTCCTCCATCGAACTGAGGCCGATATTTCATGCCTCTCTCATGCACTGTGTACGAAAGTTTCACAAATATTTATCCAAATAATTTCTTGAAAGCTTATAAAATGTACATCTGGGTTTAAAGGGTTTTAAAGCCGAAGGATTGACTTCATTGCACCGGGTTTTACCACATATGGCTCGGTCCTTCTCCGCAGAAATGGCAAGCCACCTGCTGAGAGTATTGCACAAAGCACGAACTCCGTAGCTCCAGCAACAATCCTAGGGTCTCTGGAAAAACTGCACTTGTGAACATCTGGGTTTGTTAGTTGTTAACCCGAAACGCAAGTAAATAAACTGTAAATAAATATATACACATACAAATAAAACAGTTCTGTATACATTATATGTTGGACACACCTGGAGAAGAAATGATCAAAGAATATCAAAGCAGGCATTGAAGTGGGATGCAGAGGGTGAAGAAAGAGAGATGCCTAAAGAACCCTGAAACGAACTTTTCTGAGACAGACAAGAAATATCGGTCTCAGTTCCATTGAGGAAATTGAGCGAGGTACCAAGGATAGAGCGGTATGGAGAAATTGCTTGCTGGCCCTATGTAACGTATAACGGTACTAGAGGAATTATTATTATTATTATTATTATGCATACAACATTTAAACCAGTGATATCCAACATTGTCATACATTTGAACGCATCTGACTAATAACTCTGGAGTCGTGGGCGTCATGTGATAATTGTAATAATAACACCAATCAGTGGCGGCTCATGGTCATTTTTATTAGTGGGGACATACATTTTTTCCCAGAATAAATCATAGTTTTGGGTTGCTTTATTTTAATTTATAAAATAATAGATACACGTTATACATTATTTTTGACAGGCCCGGCCCCACTGGCCCTTAATGACGAGCCGCCACTGACATCAATTATAATAATAACAATAATAATAAAATACTATTAATAGTAACATGAATACAAATAATAACAGATACAAACTTTAATCTGATTAGAAGTTTTATTTTGTTTAAATATTATACTTACGTCAAGAATTAATCGTACTGTTGTTCAGAAATACATATGTTGTTCAGAAATACATATGTTTTCTGAAATACATATGTTGTAAGGAAATACATATGTTGTTCAGAAATCTTACATATTGTTCAAAATAATAGTATTCAGAAAATAATATGTTTTCTTGAATTCTGATTACGATAAAGCGGGAGAAATACAATAGGATAACACCACTACTCTTTATCGCATATATGGATAAAATAACTCAAGAGTCAAATTCAGATAATGATGAAATAAATGAACTGTTTTTGTGCAGATGATCAGTGCCTGATACATCAAAATGAACAAGATCTACATCATATTGACACCTTGAACAAAAATTGTAGAAATCATGACATGAAAATCAACAACACTAAAACAGAAATAATGAATATGGGAAGAAAACATAATAATCTAGACATCCATGTCAATGGCACTAAATAAACCAAGTGAAAGAATTCAAATACTTAGGAAACATATTCACAGAAGACGGAAAACTAGATAGAGATAGAGGCTAGAGTACAAAAAGCAAATGCTGTAACCTACCAGCTAGCCTCATTGTTAAGGCACCCAAAAATTTCACAGGCAGCTAAGCAACAGATGAACAGCATTTTTATACCTACTTTGTGTTACCAGAGCCAAACATGGACAGTGAGCAAAGCGCAGTCACAAAAAATAACTACATGGGAAATGCGTTGCCTGCGAAAAGTTACCAACAACACAAGAAAAGACAGAATCACTAACATCAGAATAAGAAACGCCCGAGTGGCTACCGGGGCCCAAATTTGGAGTGTGAAGAATAGAACCACTATTACCTGCCACGCATGTCGTAAGAGGCGACTAAGGAGGTTTGGCTGAAATCGGATGCACATGTCCTAAACATGTACAAGTCTATGCGTTTAGGGGCCTATCAAACCAATGTGCAACGTATACACGTTAGTGGCAAAGATCAAACATATCACAAAGAGTGATTACAATTGGTCGTAAAGAACGAACGCAAAGAAGAAGATGAAGCATAAGAAAGAAAGTTGGCACAGAACCTTGCTTGAATTACATTGAGAAACAAAGAATGAAGTGGTTTGGCCACTTAATAAGAATGCATCCAAACTCCACAGTATACAGAGTCTTCTACAACAGAACATCGGGAAAGAAGGCAAGAGGAAGACCACAGAAAAGATGGTTAGGTGGGGTAGCAGAATCCTGTGAAAGAGCAAAAATAACAATCACACAAGCCACCAGAACAGCGCAAAACAAAAACAGAAAACCACGAAAATGGGCAACAACCCGGTAGCAGTGTGACTACACTGGGCAACAACCCGGTAGCAGTGTGACGACAAAAGAAGAAGAAGAATACAATAGGGTGCCAGTGATACAAGACGGGCGCCAGTGATACAAGACGGGCGCCAGTGATACAAGACGGGCGCCAGTGATACAAGACGGGCGCCAGTGATACAAGACGGGCGCCATGGCGCACGTGGATACCGTCTTGGACTGCGCTGTTTTAAACAAATGATAGCCACTGAACACAATACGAAATATAACTCATCGAAATACCAAACATGTAACAAAGAGATGCATATTTCACACATACAATATATTTAGTTATCAACAGTAATGATATATGTATATCGTCACATTAAAGAACAACAACGGGGTACGAACTGTATACCTTATCCTCATCAAGCCCTTTTAATGTAATCTAAACATACACTTCTCAAATGCAATCAAAAGTTGAGTGTACGCGCAGTACAACACTTTCTCTACGACTGGTTAGAATGTTCACCTTTTGTCAAATGTCGTCAAAGTTTAGACGAACTAGATCACTCTGTTTCAAAAATGTAGTCACTATGATAATTTGTTCCTAACTTGTTATGTTTTATTGACGATAGATAAATCGGACAAGTAGTTCGGAAGTGTCACTGAACGACGTAAGGGTTCTCAAAGCGACATCTGTCGACCTCAAAGTCTCGTTAGGACAATTCATTGGATGTATTAGGCGGTCTTTGTGACGTAGAGGTGGATATAACAAAGAAAACTGAGGATACAGCGATGGCAAAGCACTCACACAGTAGCTACCGAATTCGTTGCAAATCTCTTCACAATCACCTCGAACTTGTTAAGTCGGGCCCCTACATTCAGCTAGACAGTTTAAGGAATGAACTGTTTCAGAATGTGGTCTCCATATCTTTTATAACTCAATACCGCATACTTACCACTTGACTGTCTAAATTTCATCTCTCTATAACTCAATACTGCATACTTACCACTTGACTGTCTAAATTCCATCTCTCTGTAACTCAATACTGCATACTTACCACTTGACTGTCTAAATTCCATCTCTCTGTAACTCAATACCGTATACTTACCACTTGACTGTCTAAATTCCAGAATTTAAACTTCTCCCATTCAAATATCGAATTAATATATTCTCTCTATAAATTGTGATATATTCTCTCTATAAATTGTGATATATTCTCTCTATAAATTGTGATATATTCTCTCTATAAATTGGGCTATAATTTCTCTATAAATTATCCTATATTCTCTCTATAAATAGCTCTACATTCTCTCTATAAATAGCTCTATATTCTCTCTATCAATAGTTCTATATTCTCTCTATAAATAGCTCTATATTCGTTCTATAAACTATGCTATATTCTATCTATTTATCTGAGTATTAACGAATTAGTATCACAAAAGGGAGCATCCTTTCAAAGAGTTTGAGAACCCATATGTTCCAGTATATGTCACTGTGTCCCTAACAGTTCCTAGATACTACCGTTATCCAATGATATTACACATATTCAGCAATAGTATATCTGTTGATGACGATTCTGTTTAGTACGGATAAACCAAGATTATTTTAACGTGTTTCTGCACATATCCATCCGAATATAAATCATACAGTTTTGAATATATTCTGTACTCCCACCTCCTTCCGCCTGTTTCCAACCACTTTCCCCAAAAATGTTGCAATAAATTGTACAACTTCTAGATAATAACTGCGTTGTGGAATTGTATATTTGGGTCAGCTGACGTGTACGATAACTAATAAAGTGCCAATAACTGTGTTACAGAATGGTGCCGGTAAGAAGATCCACATAAGATGTCATTTAGACTGTGCGGAGACTGTCACTGGATAGAAAGGCGAACCCAAACAAAAGAATGCTGAATTCGGATGTGCTGAACAGTAGGATACTAAAAATCAAATTTTACAAAAATGTCATTCATGTTGTAACATTCGTAACGCTTATTAGCTCAAACCACATACTAGAGACTGTTATCTCCTCGGTGAGCTAGCTAAGACGCTTCATATGAACATACTAGAGACTGTTATCTCCTCGAGTAGCTAGCTAAGACGCTTCATATGAACATACTAGAGACTGTTATCTCCTCGGTGAGCTAAGACGCTTCATATGAACATACTAGAGACTGTTATCTCCTCGGTGAGCTAGCTAAGACGCTTCATATGAACATACTAGAAACTGTTATCTCCTCGGTGAGCTAGCTAAGACGCTTCATATGAACATACTAGAGACTGTTATCTCCTCGGCGAGCTAGCTAAGACGCTTCATATGAACATACTAGAAACTGTTATCTCCTCGGTGAGCTAGCTAAGACGCTTCATATGAACATACTAGAGACTGTTATCTCCTCGGTGAGCTAAGACGCTCATATGAACATACTAGGACTGTTATCTCCTCAGGTGAGCTAGCTAAGACGCTTCATATGAACATACTAGAGACTGTTATCTCCCGTGAGCTAGCTAAGACGCTTCATATGAACATACTAGAGACTGTTATCTCCTCGGTGAGCTAGCTAAGACGCTTCATATGAACATACTAGAGACTGTTATCTCCTCGGTGAGCTAGCTAAGACCTTCATGAACATACTAGAGACTGTTATCTCCTCGCAGAGCTAGCTAAGACGCTTCATATGAACATATAGAAACTGTTATCTCCTCGCGAGCTAGCTAAGACGCTTCATATGAACATACTAGAAACTGTTATCTCCTCGGTGAGCTAGCTAAGACGCTTCATATGAACATACTAGAGACTGTTATCTCCTCGGTGAGCTAAGACGCTTCATATGAACATACTAGAAACTGTTATCTCTGTGAGCTAGCTAAGACGCTTCATATGAACATACTAGAGACTGTTATCTCTCGTGAGCTAGCTAAGACGCTTCATATGAAATACTAGAGACTGTTATCTCCCCAGTGAGCTAGCTAAGACGTTCATATGAACATCTAGAGACTGTTATCTCCTCTAGCTACTAAGCCTTCATGAACATCTAGAGCTGTTATTCTCGGAGCTAGCTAAGACCTTATGAACATACTGAGACTGTATCTCTGAGCTAGCTAAGACCTTCATATGAACATACTAGAGACTGTTATCTCTCAGTAGCTAGCTAAGACGCTTCATATGAACATACTAGAGACTGTTATCTCCTCGGTGAGCTAGCTAAGACGCTTCATATGAACATACTAGAGACTGTTATCTCCTCATGAGCTAGCTAAGACCTTCATATGAACATACTAGAGACGTTATCTCTCATGAGCTAGCTAAGACGCTTCATATGAACATACTAGAGACTGTTATCTCCTCGGCGAGCTAGCTAAGACGCTTCATAGAAATACTAGAGACTGTTATCTCTCGGTGAGCTAGCTAAGACCTTATATGAACATACTAGAACTGTTATCTCCTCGCGAGCTAGCTAAGACGCTTCATATGAAATACTAGGACTGTTATTCTCAGCGAGCTAGCTAAGACGCTTCATATGAACATACTTATAATAATAATAATTCCTCTCGTACGTTACGTCATGGACTGCAGTAATTTCTCCATACCGCTCTATCCTGGGCAACTCGCTCAATCTCCTCCATGGAACTGAGACCAATATTTCCTGCCTCTCTCTGCAAAGTTCTTTTCAGGGTCTCTTTAGATCAACCTCTC
The DNA here is from genome assembly GCA_020796225.1 of Arion vulgaris. NCBI lineage: Eukaryota > Metazoa > Mollusca > Gastropoda > Stylommatophora > Arionidae > Arion > Arion vulgaris. Next base: position 64,555,968 of record CM036761.1, on the reverse strand, counting down.
TTTCTTGAACCCTATGCATCCCACTTCAATACCTGCTTTGATATTATTTGATCATTTCTCCTCAAGGTGTGTCCAACATATCTCCATCTTCTCTTTCTTATACCAGTTGTCACTAGTGGTTGACCAGACATGTCTCTGATTTCATCACTTCTCCTGAATTCGTTACATTTTATATTCGTTAGTTTTCGCAGACATCTATTTTTAAATACTTGGTCGAGATGAAAAACTAAGCTTTGATGAAACCTGCCTTACCTGAATCTTGCTACCCAGTTTGTAGTCGCCATTGAATTAATCGCACGACCATATATCCAAGAAGAAGAAGAAGAAGAAGAAACAAGACACAAAGTGCATATTATGATATTCTAGCCCAACGGGACTGCAGAGCCGATATACTGGTTTAGAGTAATGTTCATGATGTTGCAAAACCGATTTATCGGCCTATATTGACGAAAACGAATGTATCTTCCCAACCTCTTTTTTTGAAGTTTAACAAATCTTCAGAAACGGAAAGTACTTCTATGTAGGTACATTTCTAACTCCTTCTAACAAAGATTTGATTGCGGGAAAGCAGTGTATTATTATGTTAAAGTCGAGTCATATTTTGTTTTTACGATAATGTTTCCGACATTTGTCAATCTTGTTATAAAGAGTAAAATGAGTTTATACAGTGCAATCTAGAGTATTGCTAGATCAAATTATAACTTGTGATAGTAATGAAGAAGATTTAATTGATGGTAATAACGATATTTCATTGTTTTTGGAATGCAGTATCCATAGTTGTAATTCTAAGTTTAATGTAATAATCGTTTCTAAAGAATGAACGTTGCACATATCATGTTGACATGTCATGTCTGCATTAAAAAGTGAATATTATAAAAACTACTGCACCTAGTTAGATGAAACTTATAGAATATGTTCGCACATAAATTACCTTCATTTCACTGCTACTTCTGGAAACATCTATGAATATTAAGATGTAATACAAACCTGAGAGTAGAAATAATTTTTACGATTTTTATTATTTTTCAAAATAGTCATGCTACAATAATTTAATTTTCTTAAACGTATTATCACCTGATGTAAAATATGATTATATAACTGTACTCCACATCCAATTAGCAACAATTTAATATATATATGTCATACTTTAGAGAAACAGTACTAGAGTTATAAAGATTTAAACTAATTGACATTGAATGTTAAATTGGAATTGCAAAATAAATGCGTCCAGAGGTCAAAATAATACAGAGCAAAAGGGCTAGAGCAAAAGAAGCAGAAGCATAATATGTGGAGATGACATTTTCTCTGTTATTGAAAACTCCACCTTGTTGTTGATATAGTATCTTGGTTATTGGTTACTAAACTAACGTCACTCCGCGCAGACCCATAGGTGCTCAATCTCCCCCAACAGATGTTGACAGGTATGCGTACTGAATGGTCCCGTAACTCGCTCGTTAAACACAATCCTCTCTCTCTGTTCATCAAGCATCAATCTCTACTTGTACATTGTATAATTTCAAATTATAACCATTTCTACTCTTTTAAGTCATAATATCTTAAAATTGTAATACAAATTCTACATTAATATGAAAGCAATGGAAAAAAGTTTCTAGACCAGAGTCCCCCTTTAAATCACTGGATTGATTGCAAGTCAATTTCAGTGTTCTCATCCAACAGTATGTCGCCAAGATATCGAAGAATATTCCCCCTTATATATCCTAAACTCTCCTACAATTGTTGCTGTCGGAGCAGTCCTGTCCGTTCTCTCGTTGTGTGACCAGCCGCATGTCCAGACTAGTAAATCCACCACATTCTGTGGAGGTTGAACACTTCTAAAGACGACATCCACTCATACCACAACCTGCCATTGTCCACCTTCTAAAGACGACATCCACTCATACCACAACCTGCCATTGTCCACCTTCTAAAGATGACATCCACTCATACCACAACCTGCCATTGTCCACCCACCTTCTAAAGACGACATCCACTCATACCACAACCTGCCATTGTCCACCTTCTAAAGCATCGACTGAGAGGTAGATACAACACTGTCCCCAATAAACTGAATCCCATACGGAACCAATCTTAAGGTTCTCTGGAAATGCACTCGTGAACAGAGTGGCGTGGTCCGGATTCGAACCCTTGACCTTCAGAACTTAAAAAAGACGTAACCACTTATCAACATAGACCGCCAGCATGCATGATTCCAAAGTATGTAGATATCATGTACATACTTGAGACATTGATGGAAACTCGGTCAGATAACCATACTGTATGTACAACGACATCCTCCACAATGAACATTTATTAAGTAAATATGACTTATGTTATTCACACTCGTTGATATCTTTAAACATGTTTCAAGGATAAAGTACTGACTTCATTAGAACGGGTTTTTCACATAGCTTGGTCTCTCTCTCTCTCTGAAGAAATGACATTGTACATATCTATAGTGTTACACGCAACAAGAACTCAGTAGCTCCAGCACCAATGCTAGGTTTATTTTTTTAATGTACTTATGAACGGAAAGATATGGTCCGAAGTCGAACCTACTTCATTCAGAACGCAATTTTCTGCTGCTGGCTTTTTCAGATATGACCAAAAATAAGGGTTTTAAAGCTGAAGGATTGACTTCATTGCACCGGGTTTTACCCCATATGGCTCGGTCCTCTCCGCAGAAATGGCATCTGCCGAGAGTATTCCACAAAGCACGAACTCCGTAGCTCCAGCAACAATCCTAGGGTCTCTGGAAAAAACTGCACTAAGAACAGAATGCCGCGATCCGGATTCCAACCCACGACCTTCGACTCGCAAGGCAAAGGGTTTAACCACTCAGCCACAGAGACATGTGACAAGAATCTTAAAAGAATGTTGGTACACAGTCGCCATCCAAGGTCTAAAGGTGAAGAATTGACTTCAGTGGACAGTGTGTTTCCCCATGCGTGCCCGTTCAAGTCGGTAGAAATAGCGATAATATTGCCAGAAAACACGAATTATGTAGCTTCAGCAACAACCTTAGGGACCTTCATGAAACAATTTGCACATGTAACTCGATTGGATTCGAGCTCACAATCTCCACAATGACAAGTAAGCGACTTAACCACTTCGCCATAGAGACCACCAAAATGTCAGAATGAATTGTTCATGCTGTTTTCAATCCCAGAATGTACAGTTTTAATGTAGACAGCTGTCAGTGAGTGTCTATACAATGGAGGGTTTGATCTCATACCTGACCCTGACTATGCGATAGCTTCTATTGGAGTTCGGAAACAGGTACAGACACGATAACGTCCTTGTACAGATGAAACTTATTTGATGGCAACATATGCAGCGAAATGTCGAAAGTCTGATGTCCTTCTGTTATCTATGTTTAATACTTCTGTTACCTCCAGATATCGTTTAGTATGTTTATTTATTGTCCATGATTCGTTCAATATATATATGTTTTGACTATATTTATTGTCCATGATTCGTTCAATATATATATGTTTTGACTATATCATCATCATTAACATCACGTAGCTTGCCCCTTCTGGAACTTGGCTCACATGACAGCAATCCTGTACAATTCTCTGTTCTGTTCAAGTTGACCAGCGTCAGTAGCAGTCATTCTCAGATCGTCAATAACATCTTACACCCATCATCTTCTAGGTCTTCCTCTCATTCTACTTGCAAGCACCTTTTCTTCTATAATTATCTTTTCCAAGCATTCATGTCGTTTAAAATGTACGAAATATTTAATTTTTCTTGTTTTTATATTCTTTAGTAACCAACTCTCTTTAATATAAAGCTGTTGCAGAACATAAGTATTTGTTCTTTTCTCTGTCCATGATATTCTAAGTACTCTTCTGTAGCATTTTCATTCTAATGCATTAATGATCTTCTCTGTCGCTTTGTCAATGGTCCATGTCTCACAACCATACGTTACCAAGGTAAAAACATTTTCTTAAACACCTGCATTTTGTTCTTATGTCAGTTCTTTTCCTTAGGGTTGTTAGTTCTTTACATTTTTGCAAAGCAATCCTCATGTTACACTATAAATAAACCCATCTATCTGACCTCCATAGGCAAGAACCTTTGTGTTCTATAATCCAGTCTTTGCCCTGACGTTGCCTCGTCATAAATTTCAAATATCAACTGAAAGATAAACGAATGATTGAGACCAAATTAAAAAGAAGATATATTCACATATTTCGACAGCAATTATTGTTTAGTATGTTCTATGACTTGTTGTTCAATGCAGAGTGTATAAGAAAACAGAACAATAAATCAAATATATCTAGAAATGTATCTATACAATTTTTACAACATAAATAATGATCACATAAAACTGATACAGGTTTTTTTTTTTTTTTTTCGATCCAGAAGCACTTGAGCTTTTCAGCTCTTCGGCTCGTGCCATGGACATCGTAACCCTTCGGTTCGGTGCCACGAACACCGTAAATCTGGGGAATCTGTGGTTTTTCTGCCATCCCGCGGAATTGAACCCGCACACACACAGAGGTATAGTCACCCGTAGTCCAACGCGCTACGAACACGCTGGGCAGACGGGCGAAACTGATACAGGTAAAAACACTTTATTTGTGTTGGGATATTCAGTGGGGAATTTTGAAATATTTTTATTTATCTTTCACAGTTTAAAATATAGTTAAGCAAACTTTGAACTTGCAGCAGTAAGAGAAGGATGTTGCTAGGTTGGGGTAGGGGGGAGGTGGAGGATTGGTCAGTAAAGTGAGGGGTAGTCTAAAACATAGATGGGTCGACAGCAATCTAACAAACTTGACCCAGAAATGTCTGCCCGTGTGGTACCGGGGCCTGCAAGGGAAGCAAAGAATAGTACCACTGCGACCTACAAGGCATGTCGTAAAGGCGACTGATGTAGCCTAGGTAAACTACCATAGTAAATAAAAAGCATCGAAGAAATGGTATGTGCTGGCCTACTTGTATGTGCTGGACTGGCACGACGTACATTCGCTCTTTGGCTCGGATCACTAACAAATCACAAAGAGTGGCTAACAAGTGATTGATATGGAGCATTCGAAGAAGAAGCATGCCAGTTGATAAAAATATTGCACAGAGCACGACCTCCGTAGTTCCAGCAGCAATCTTAGGATGTTCATGAACAACTTGCAGATCTAACTCGGTCCGGATTCAAACCCAAAACGTTGGAATGACAAGTGAACGTATTAACCACTTCGCCATAAGACCCCCCTACCAATAATACTATTTTTTTTTTTTGTGGAACCCTTTCATACCTCGTGGTATATAGGGCAATACAGTGTAAGGCCTGTATTTTTCATTTACGTCGGCACACGATGGGTGATGTGGTCAGCATCACGCCTGCCGCCTTTACTTTCAAAGAGCATGTCTGGTACCCAGTTGAGGCTGGGTCGACCTGAGAACCGTTGTGGTCGGGACAAATTCCACGCATTGCGGGATTTGAACCCAGACCACCAGCCTTGAGAAGCGAGTTCACTAACAACTACGCTACCACGGCTCTCAATAATACTATTAGTAAGAGTAATAATAACAATAATTACATGAATAGTTATATTAATTTTTCTATGCTGCTAACGCTTTCTTCAGTAACAAAGCAACTAGTGATGTTAGATAACAGCACCCCGTGTAGTGCGGGCCCGAAAGGGAAGCAAAGAATAGTACCACTGCGACCTACAGGGCATGTCGTAAGAGGCAACTGATGTAGGACCTAGAGAAGGTACCCTAGTAAATAACTTGTAGGTGCATAGCTGGCAGAAAGTACAAACGCTATTAGGCTCAGATGGCATACAAATCACACAGAGTGGTTAACATGTGGTCAATATGGAGTGCTCGAAGAAGAAGAAGAAGAAGAGAACAATAGAATGGTTACAAAGTAAAATAAATTGAAAACGTGAGATGACCGTGTCCATGAGAGTGCTACAAAAACAAAACCCTAAAACTTAGTGAAAAATAGTTCCTGTCTTCAAATCTCATCAACGTTAAAGCCAGAGAGTAACTTAGGGCGCCAGGAATGTAAACCACGAGCACCATGGCACCATCAGAAGCCGCGTTGGGCGGAACTGGTATAGACTAGACAATCTTGGCTACATTTCATACCTCTTAAACCAAACAACATAATTATAGATTAGTTTTAAACTCTCTAATTATTTTTTTATTACTTTATTAAGAAACAAAGAATGAAGTAGTTCGCCCACTTAATAAGAATGCAACCAAACTCCACAGTATACAGAGTCTTCTACAACATCGGGAAAGAAGGCAAGAGGAAGACCACGGAAAAGATGGTTAGATGGCGTAGCAGAATCCGGTGAAAGAGCAAAGATAACAATCACACAAGCTACCAGAGCAGCGCAAGACAAAAACAGAAAACCACGACATTGGACAACAACCCGGTAGCAGTGTGATGACAAAAGAAGAAAGAAGAAGATACATTTGCGTAAATCTGTTCGTTTCTTTTTGCTGTTTGCAAAACTATTCGATTGAAGAGCGAGACATATATTAGAGCCTTAGCCAATAGACAGTTTGGGTTTAGGAAGGGTAAGAGCTGCACAGACGCAATATTTACACTAAGACAGATCTGCGAACAAACAAATGAATACAGCCAACGGAAAAGAACTTATATTTATAGACCAAGAAAAGGCATTTGATAGAGTAAACAGGTGCAAACTATGGAAGATCCTTGAAGAATATGGCGTTCAGGGACAACTATTAGGTAATATCATGGCATTATATCAAGATAGCCAGAGTACAGTAAGAACAACAGAAGGAATGACCGACTGGTTCTCCATTACATCAGATGTTAGACAAGGTTGTGTCCTCTCAGAGTACAGTAAGAACAACAGAAGGAATGACCGACTGGTTCTCCATTGCATCAGGTGTTAGACAAGGTTGTGTCCTCTCACCACTACTCTTTATTGCATATATGGATAAAATAACTCAAGAGTCAAATTCAGATAATGATGAAATAAATCATTATTTATTTCATTATTTTAACTGCTTTTTGCAGATGATAAGTGCTTGATATATTAAAATGAACCAGATCTACAACAGCTTATTGACACCTGAATAAAATTGTATAAATCAGGGCATGAAAATCAACGATAATAAGGGTAAGATTATGAATATGGGAGGAGAACATAGTGAACTAAACACTCATGTCTATGGCACTACAATAAACCAAGTGAAAGAATTCAAATACTTAATAAGCATATTCACAGAAGACGGAAGACTAGATAGAGCGATAGAGGTTAGAGTGCAAAATGCAAATGCTCTAACCTACCAGCTAGCCCCATTGCTAAGGCACCCACAAATTTCACAGGCAGCTAAGCAACAGATGATCAACATCATTTTCATACATACTTTGTGTTACTAGAGCCAAACATGGACAATGAACAAAGCGCAGTCGCAAAAAATAACTACATGTGAAATGCGATGCCTGCGAAAAGTTACAAACAACACCAGTAAAGGCATAGTCCCCAACATCAGCATAAGAAAGAAAGTTGACACAGAACCTTACTTGAAGTACATTGAGAAACAAAAAATGAAGTGGTTTGTCCACTTAATAAGAATGCATCCAAACTCCACTGTATACAGAGTCTTTTACAACAGAACTTCAGGAAAGAAGACGAGAGGTAGACCACGAAAAAGATAGATGGCACAGCAGAATCCTGTCAAAGAGCAAAATAATCACCCAAGCCACCAGAACAGCGCAAAACACAAACATAAAACCCCGACACTGGGCAACAAACCGTTAGCAGTGTGACGACATAGGAAGAAGATTAAACAATTGAAGTATATTGAAGCTATATAATACAATTGAAGAAGGATATTGAAGCTATATAATACAATTGAAGAAGGATATTGAAGCTATATAATACAATTGAAGAATATTGAAGCTATATAATACAATTGAAGAAAGATAACTTCATTAACATTTTTCAACACAACAAATATTTAGTTAATTCCCTTGACAAGCATGAAATACCGCGAATATGTGCGACACGACACAACATGACATATCGATATCATACAGAATCTGAACATCGAAGAACATTTGGTATCTATGGTTTAGGTTGCGTCTCTGTATGTTGTATCAATCTTGTATCTAAGGTTACATCGATAACTTATCTAGATTGTTGTATCAGTCTTGTATCTAAGGTTACATCGATAACTTATCTAGATTGTTGTATAAATATTGTATCTAATGTTACATAGATAACTTATCTAGATTGTTGTATAAATCTTGTATCTAATGTTACATAGATGACTTATCTAGATTGTTGTATCAATCTTGTATCTAATGTTACATAGATGACTTATCTAGATTGTTGTATCAATCTTGTATCTAATGTTACATAAATGACTTATCTAGATTGTTGTATCAATCTTGTATCTAATGTTACATAAATGACTTATCTAGATTGTTCTGTAATAAAACGGTTCAAGCCATGGTTTGTGAAATGATTCATGTACGTTCCCAAATGCATAGTAATAACAGCACACAAAACACAACAAGAATGATGGATATTACCAACTGTTCAGAAAGGATCAGACAGCCATACTTCACCTCCGGACGGATCACAACAGAATGAGACACCACCTGTACACTAAATTCAAAATAGGCACCAACGACCTGTGCCCCTGTGGCTTGACGAGTATGACAACAGAACACGTCCTACAGAACTGCCCCGAGTATGCAGACCTGAGAAGAAAGAGGTGGCCCACTTACACCAGCATCCAAGACAAACTCTATGACGTGGCTGATAATCTGAGGCAGACGGCTGCCTTTATTAGAGAATCCGAAATCCAAATCTAGTGAGAACGCAGAAGAAGAAAATAACATGATTGTTAAATGCAATCCATGAATATGAACGGTGGGGGGAGGGGAGGGAAGGTGGGAGGGTGAGGTCTGTGACGTAGAGGTTATGTGCTCGTCTCTCGTGCCAAAGGTACCAGGTTCGATACCTCGTAGAGCCACCATCCGATATGTTTCCAAAGATGCTTGATCTCAGTGTAGGTGAGATCGAGTTTCTAGTCCTATCGGAGAAGGACGATAAAACGTAGGTACCGTGTTCAAGTTGAGCATGTAAAAGAACCCTTGGCAGTTCAAAAGCGAGAAAAGTGTTCTGGAAAACCGTTGCCCAGGCATACGTTATGAGGACAAGATAAAAAGAAAGATTCATTAGAAAAAATAAAAGTTCCTACACAAATATTGTTACCATCTTCAAAATTTACATCGAGGACCTTCGTCGGTACTACGTAGTTCGTGCACTGCAGCTGAGACCTTCCTGTCTAAGAAAGAGATGGGAACTCACATGGTTACTCACCGAAGTGCAATGATGATGGTTCTATCAATAAATCAATCAATCAATCAATCAATCAATCAACTCACGAATGTCATTTGTTCCCATACCATTTTTTTAAAATTCTGTAAATTTTCTGATTCAATTTGGATGTTGGTGTCAAGGTCTCATTGTAGCAGGCAATTTGGTACCAGGTTTTTCCTTTCCTTTATTTTAGTCCCAAGCTCCCAACTAGGCACGTACTTTCAATAGAACAAAGGGTAACCATATACCTGGTCTGTGGGCGTATAATAACAGACCAGATATATTAGCAAGGGTTTTTTTCCATAACTAGAAGTGAACTTATGCCCTGTTTTCTTTACCCCTGCAGCCAAGTTGAGGTTAATTGTATTCCTTTTGTTGTGAAATGCCATAGGTGATTGTCCAGTCCCAATATCAATTAGACTGGGGTTTTTCCAAACCAACAACCAGATTTGACTGTGAGAATGTACTAACAGGACAATGACCGATTTCTAAATAAAAATGCCATATGATAAATAGGATGCATTTTGGAGACTACAGAAACACTGCACAGAGACACAGGGGCATTGATTCAGACAGAGTGGATAGGAGAGGTACCCAGGGACAGAGAGTAGGTAGTCTGAGTCTGAGACAGTTACAGACAGAAAGAATCGACAAGTCAAGGAGTGTAGTCTAGAATAAGAGACTCACATAGTTGTCGACAAGAACTTAGTAGATAGTAACAAGAATTATAGAGCCGAACAACTCTGCTGCGAGTTATAAGTGGTATAGAGAACGAGGCAGTAGAATTGAACTGAGTTGCAGACAGAGAGAGCCCAAGAGAGCAAAGTCAGATAGATAACATTAATCCATACGCATAACCCAACAGAACATAGAGTGTTGCCTAACTAAGACATAGCTGCAGAACTCCACGGAGATTTTGACCAAATCAGAGAGTTACTGTTCGGAATTGGTGAACCGGTTACATTAGAAACGGAGGACTTTTCAGAGTGGAAAACTAGGCGGTAGAGCTAAACTAAAGGTAGGGCCAGACCAGACAGAGAGGCTATAACAGCATATGAGAGAGAGATGTCAGCCAGTTTACAGAATACATTCTTATAACCAGTTAGCAGAGATCAAGTTTCGTGTGTACTATTATGACAGCAGCCCTAGCTAGAAAGCGGTATAACGTATTGTGAATGAACAAGTTTTTTCGAAGGACATCGGAAGCAAGGTAGAGTTGAACTGTGAACATTTTAGAGATAGGATGTCGGTGTATTAGATATTATTTAGTGAAGATTGACAATATTAGTTAGTGGGTATATTTTACAGTTATGTGCATTGTTATGCGTTTTGAATTGTTGGTTTTCTTTTCAGGATTTCTTTTGATAATTTGATGTATGTGCTATTTTTTTAACATTGATGAGATTATTGAAATAAGTAAATCACAAAAATAAAAGTTGATAATCAGGTTTGATTCTGACATAGATGTACAATATATTTCATTTATTCCATTTCATTGATTTGTATTCTATGTTATAGTTGTGCTGATAGTGCTGATAGTATTTGTTGTTGCAGAAATGATAGTATAAATGTAGTAGCGAAATAATCTATTACATCACGTATGGATTTCTTTCTTTTGTTATCCATCATATCGTCTAATTTTTCCTAGCTCATCCTGAGTATATTATCCATTACATTACAACTTACAACACCAAGTTTGTTTTATCTGAGTTGTATAGCCTCAACATGTCCATTTTAAGAACAGTATTGCATATTTTGAGAAGGTCCACACCCTAGATCTGATACCTACTTGCTTAGCCAGATCGCAGTGACACATTCTGTCACCAGGGTCAACAGGTGATAAGGATTAGTCTTGGTCAGCTCTGGTCAAGGAGTCTGACCTCTGCAATCAAATTAGATATGGCTAAGACTGTGTGTTGCCAGGGTTCGCAAGGGGAGCAAAGGATAGTAACACTGCGACCTACAAGGCATGTCGTAAGAGGCGACTGAGGTAGGACACTGCGACCTACAAGGCATGTCGAAAGAAGCGACTGAGGTAGGACACTGCAACCTACAAGGCATGTCGAAAGAAGCGACTGAGGTAGGACACTGCAACCTACAAGGCATGTCGAAAGAAGCGACTGAGGTAGGACACTGCAACCTACAAGGCATGTCGAAAGAAGCGACTGAGGTAGGACACTGCAACCTACAAGGCATGTCGAAAGAAGCGACTGAGGTAGGACACTGCGACCTACAAGGCATGTCGTAAGAGGCGACTGAGGTAGGACACTGCAACCTACAAGGCATGTCGTAAGAGGTGACTGAGGTAGGACACTGCAACCTACAAGGCATGTCGTAAGAGGCGACTGAGGTAGGACACTGCGACCTACAAGGCATGTCGAAAGAAGCGACTGAGGTAGGGGCCTATGGAAGCTACCCTAGCCAATAAAAAGCGTTTGCAGAAATCAGAAGCGCTGGCCTACTTGTATGTGCATAACTGACACGCCGTACAATTGTTCTTAGGCTCGGATCACATAAAAATCACAAAGAGTGGTTAACAAGTGGTCGATATGGAGCGTTGGAAAGAGAAAAATATAAGACTTACCCTCTGAGTGGAGACGACAGTCGGGACAGACCTGGGATGAACTAAGCTAACTTGCTCAAGGCAGATCTGGTTGGAGGAAATTATTTGATGCCTTATGCTTCAAGGAGAGTTAAGAGAAGAGGAAGCTCTCAGTGTTTCTGAACTTTTCTCCAATCCTGTTTTGCTTTATAGCGTCAGGATAAGAAGAGATTTCTAGAACTGCTCGTCTGTGCGATTTATAAATATTGTCTTTCATCGCCTCTGTTATCTCTAAGGTCCACCTTTTGCGTGGCCGGCCTTTTGCTTTGTATCCATTGTATCGGAGCAACATTCCTCTTTGAGATGCACTGTCTGTTGGTAATCTGCTTATGCGGCCGAACTATTTAATTTGCTGTTTCTCGATGAAGTTCAGTACTGATGTTGGACCCACTTTTTTCATGATGTCTTCCTTTCTCAACCGTTCTCTTCTAAGCTCTCAGTACAATTAACAAAGAAACAACCCATATTTAGTAACTAAATGTTTTTATTTATTATGTTAGAACATGGTTTAAGAATTTTCATTTTAATACAAAAAAAACATACATTTTATTTAATACAAAAAAACATAGATTTTATCTTGCCATCAAATATAATATTAACTTACAAAAAAAGCAGCAAACGAAGTTTAAAATAACAAAAAATTGTTATCTTTTTTTTTGGTTTCCTCGGAAGTGTCACAATCAGTGAACCCAGTACGATTGAAAGTGTAAACTTCGAGTGTCATCATTCTTACGAATGAGAGCTGCTCGGAGTTTGTCTAAGAGTGTTTTATTGTCTGCCATTTGACGTATTACAAATGTTACCACCCTTTGGAAACGATCAAGTGAGCACATCACTTTTATCTTAGCCAAAAAGCCAAGAAGAGATGGTATGAAAAATATGAATCAATACTTGTGCGGGTTGTTCGTTATTTTGCTTTTCAGGCGATTAAAAGCTCTTTAAACTAAGGCACACTTCTTTCAACCTAAGACGAACCTTGTTTTGTTATATCAGAGCATGTAGGCCAACAAACATGAAGAATAAAAATTAACTCCTTTCGGAGAATTCAAAGGTTATATTGATATCATTCTAGTTTGTGCGAATAAATTGTAGAAATTATGAATTACTTGGTACTTTGAGTGTGAGTGCACAAGTAGTTTGTGCGAATAACTTGTAGAAATTATGAATTACTTGGTACTTTGAGTGTTCGTGCACAAGTAGTTTGTGCGAATAACTTGTAGAAATTATGAATTACTTGGTACTTTGAGTGTGCGTGCACAAGTTGTGGAAAAAGTAATATTTTCTTCTTCTTCTTCTTTTGTGGTCACACTGCTACCAGGTTGTTGCCCAGTGTCGTGGTTTTCTGTTTTTGTCTTGTGCTGTTCTGGTGGCTTGATTGGTTACAGTAATATTGACTACTCAGAATAAACATTGTGTGTTTGTATGTTTTTTTACAAAATTGGAAGGATTGCAGTTATACTAAAGTTAAAGAAACAAATAATGGAAATTGTTTGGTCAAATAGCTGTTGTAAAGCACACACGACATGAGGAAGTCAACGCAGTCTAAGGCACCGTTTCCCAAACTGGGGTAAGCGGGCCCTCAAATATTATGACCTTTGACATTTCAAACACAACAATAAATTTAAAAAACATGTATAAAAAGAGCAGGAAAACTAGTTCCGCTGCCAAATCAAAGGACCCTGACCAGACCGGAGTCTAACTGTCTGTCAGGACAAACTGAAAGGTCATTTGAAGTTTTCTGCAGTCTGAGAAATTGAAGCTTGACTGTTGGTGTAATAATAACTCCATCGCTAGAAGATTTTCGTATATAGAAACTATTGGGAGTCCGGGGCATCAAAATATATTTAAAAGTGGGCTCCCGTGATGTCAAGTTTAAAAACCGCTACTCCTATCTATGCATCACAATCTTTATAAAGGAGTCGAGTCACACTTAGTAAAAATTATAATAAAACAATTCAATAAAAAAGTGTAAAATATATGTAACAGTAAATTTAATGGACAGTAATAATATAAGTGAATGCATGAGATATTGAATAGATTAACTCGGATAGTGGGCTTAACAAGTCATAGTTTTGTACCGTGTAAACAATAAAAATACTCTGTCATAGATTGTAAAGGTAATGAATTTATAATGACTTTGTATGGTAATGTATAAGTACACGTAAAGACATAGTTAGTGGAAGGAAAAGACAAATTAGGATATTGATGTAATGAGATAAAGGAATCAGAAACCAACGTTTCAAACCAAAGATCTTCGTTATAGTAATAATATACAGAGCCAACACCGTGGTTGCATTATTTGTTCTTTGATAATGCTCGTCCATTACTGGTGATAATGACCACACAGATTTTCATCCAAGGGAATGTAGTTGTGCTATGTTTGTCTGTGTGTGCGTAGATGACTAGTGAGCCCGATACGGGCTTGAAATGTTCTTGTACAGTGTGGGCAAGGTATACTTGCACTTGTGGGAAGTTTTACTGCCTTTCTGTTTTGACATTTTTGCTCCATCGGTGCTGTTCTACCTGCCTCGCAGGTCGAGGAACCGTGTCGAAGAAGTGTGCGCCAGGCTTCTTTCTTCTTCTTCTTTGCGTTCGTTCTTTACGACCAATTTTAATCACTCTCTGTGATATGTTTGATCTTTGCCAAGAACGTGTATACGTTGCACATTGATTTGGTAGGCCCTAAACGCATAGATTTCTACAAGTTTAGGACACGTGCATCCGATTTCAGCCAAACCTCCTTAGTCGCCTCTTACGACATGCATGGCAGGTAACATTGGTTCTATTCCTTAAACCCCAAATTTTGGCCCCGGTAACTACTCGGGCGTGTGTGCCAGGCTGATCTGTCTTGAGCAGCATTCTCCCAGTTGTTTACATCTATGCCAAAATATTTCATCGAGTTCTTGAGTGTATCTTTGAATCGCTTTTTCTGGCCACCTTGTGAGCGTTTACCGATATGCAGCTCACCATAAAAGAGTCGTTTGGGTATTCTGCGATCTGGCATTCGAGTCACATGTCCTGCCGTTCTTGTCTGGGACTGCATCAAGATTGTATAGATGCTGGGGAGAGCAGCTCTTTTCAGGACTTCTGTATCTGGGATCATATCCTGCCATATGATGTTCATTATTTTTTTAAGGCAGACTGTGTGAAAGTGGTTTAGCTTCCTTGTGTGTCTCTGATATACAGTCCAAGTTTCGCATGCGTGAAGAAGGACTGGGAGCACGACAGCTCGATATACCTTCAGTTTTGTGGCTTGGCCAATACCACATCTGTGCCAGACATTTCTATGTAGTCTGCCAAAGGTGCTGCTAGCTTTAGAGATTCTGGTATTTATTTCATCATCTATGGTGACATTTTGGGACAGTGTGCTTCCAAGATAAGTAAATCTGTCCACTACTTTCAGTTTCCTGCCGCTTGTAACATTTGGTTCGGCATATACTTTTCCAGGAGCTGGTTGGTACATGACTTCAGATTTCTCGGTATTGATGGTAAGACCAAAGTTGGAGCAGGCTTGTGAGAATCTGTTCATGCTAGTCTGGAGATCTGTCTCAGTGTTGGCAGTGAGGGTGCAGTCGTCAGCAAATAAGAGATCTCTGATGGTATCAGACTTTACTTTTGTTTTTGCGTGAAGTCTCCTTGGATTGAAGAGTTTTCCATCTGTACGATACTTGATGTTGACACCTATGTTACCATCTCTGAATGCATCTGTCAGCATGGCAGAAAACATAATGCTAAACTGAGTTGGTGTAATCACACAACCTTGTTTGACTCCATTCAGGACGGGAAAAGGCTCTGATAGCTCGCCTTGGTCCTGCACTCTGGCGTGCATCCCCTCATGCAGTTGCTGCACAATCTTTATGAATTTTTCAGTACAGTCATATTTAGCCATGATCTTCCAGAGACCTTCTCTACTGACCGTATCAAACGCCTTGGTCAAGTCGATGAACGCTGTGTATAGGTCACGATGTTGTTCTTGGCATTTTTCTTGCAGTTGCCTTGCCGCAAATACCATGTCTGTGGTCCCACGATCTTTACGGAATCCACACTGGCTTTCAGGAAAGAGTCCGCTGTCAAGATGAGCCGTGAGGCGGTTCAAAAGGATTCTGGCAAATATATTTCCTGCAATAGACAGTAGGGAGATGCCTCGATGATTGTTACATTCATGTCTGTTTTCTTTTCGTTTATATAGGTGGATAATGGATGCATCTTTCATTTCTTGTGGGATGATTTCACTCTGCCATATTTGTTGGAAGATAATATGGAGCTTCTCAATGAGAATTGTACCGCCCTCTTTGTAGATCTCTGCAGGAATTGAATCAGCACCGGGAGCCTTACCGCTAGAAATCTGAGAAATAGCTCTTCTTGTCTCCTCTAAGGTTGGCGTTTCATTTAATACGTTATTTATGGCGATTTGAGGTAGACGGTTTATAGCTATGTCATTTATAGACGATGGTTGATTTAATATGCTGCTGAAATGCTCACTCCAGCGAAGAAGAATTGTTTCCATATCTGTCAGCAGTTTGGTTCTATCTGAGCTAAGGAGAGGGGATGATGATGGTGATATTGGACCATAGACCGCTTTAAGTGCATGATAAAAGTTCCTTAGGTCGTGTCTATCTGCAAAGTTCTGAATCTCTTCTGCCTTTCTACTCAGCCATGATTCACGCATCTGGCGTAGTTTACACTGGATGGATCTGCGCAAGTTGTTAAATGCGGTTTTCTTTGATGACGATTTAGAATCATTTTGAAGAGCATTATAAAGGTTGGATTTCTCAGCCATCATTTGTTTTATTTCCACAAAGTTTTCGTCGAACCAATCGTTATGTTTCTTGGTTTCGGTGCCCAGGATCTCTGTAGCAGTGTCGTATATAGATTCTCTTAGGGTTGTCCAGTTTGTATCAACATTTTGATTGTCTAGCAGAATTGACTGGAGACAGTCTTCTAGTTTGTCCACCAGCTTTTGCCTGATGTTAACATTCTTTAGTTTGATGACGTCTATTCTTTTGTGAGTTGTTTTCCCCTGGGGACGCCTGGCGCGTTTGATATGCATATTTAGCTTAGACACAATAAGACGATGGTTGGTCCAGCATTCGGCACCACACATAGACTTTGTGACACGCACATGCTGCCTATCTCTTTTTCTAACAACTACATAGTCAATAAGGTGCTAGTGCCTAGAGCAGAGGTGCATCCAGGATATCCGATTGCGGGTAGATAAACGAAAAATTGTATTTGTGACAAGTAGCTTGTGCTCTGTGCAGGTCTGAAGCAGGAGGAGCCCAATACTGTTGCTGCGGCCAACACCATACTTTCCAATCGTACCATTCCAGGAGATGTTGTCTGAGCCTACCCTTGCATTAAAGTCACCAAGAATAATAAGCTTATCTGCTTTTGGGACTGATGCAATAACTGCGTGCAGTTCTTCGTAGAACTTATCTTTGACATCTTCTGAGTTGGTCATAGTAGGTGCATATGCACGAATGATCGTAGCATGCCTCTTGCCATACTGCAATGGAATCTTTACGGTCATTAGACGGTCATTTAGACCCTTGGGAGACCCGGCCAGCTTTCCAACAAGTTATATCTTTATAGCGAAGCCCACCCCTGGTTCCCGTCTCTCTTCAGGACGTCTACCACTCCAGTAGAATGTATAGCCTGCACCAACCTCACACAATTAGCCCTCTCCAGCGAGTCGAGTCTCGCTCAATGCATTATTTGTTCTTTAATAAGGCAGTCTATGATGAACATTACTTTTATTATCTTACAATGTTGTGCTATGTACGAGTATTATTGTTATTATTAATACACACATTTTGAAGCAGACAAACCAAAATATTGTAAAAAATGTAGAATTCTGAGTAATACTTGAAATATATTAACTTGAAAAATATCATCATCATCATCAAATAGCTCGTCCTGAGCAGAACTTTGCCACCCCAACAGTCCTCCGGAATTTCTCTCTCTCATAAACCAACCAGACGTCCTGCCACTGCAGCCGTCACGTTCAAACCATCAGTTACATCCTGAATCCATCTTCTCCGTGGTTCAAAAATATAGATACATGATTTCATCAATAATGATAAAATAGTTTATCCTGAGCAGAACGTTGCCACTCTAACAGTCCTTTGGAATTATTCTCTCTCACGGATCGTCTCTACAGCCGTTATGCTCAAATTATCAGTACATCCTACATTCATCTTCCCCGTGATCATCCACTTCTCCTTTTTGTCTGGGATTCATCCTTCATATGGTATCTCTAACCCTACGTGTATCTTTGTCTGGGATTCCTCTTTAATATGGTATATCTAACCCTACGTGTATCTTTGTCTGGGATTCATCCTTCATATGGTATCTCCAACCCTTTGTGTATCTTTGTCTGGGATTCATCCTTCATATGGTATCTCTAACCCTACGTGTATCTTTGTCTGGGATTCCTCTTTAATATGGTATCTCTAACCCTACGTGTATCTTTGTCTGGGATTCATCCTTCATATGGTATCTCCAACCCTTTGTGTATCTTTGTCTGGGATTCATCCTTCATATGGTATCTCTAACCCTACGTGTATCTTTGTCTGGGATTCCTCTTTAATATGGTATCTCTAACCCTACGTGTATCTTTGTCTGGGATTCATCCTTCATATGGTATCTCTAACCCTACGTGTATCTTTGTCTGGGATTCATCCTTATATGGTATCTCAACCCTACGTGTATCTTTGTCTGGGATTCCTCCTTCATATGGTATCTCAACCCTACTGTATCTGGTTCTCCTTCATATGTATATCAACCTGTATCTTGTCTGGGATTCCTCCTTCATATGGTATCTCCAACCCTACGTGTATCTTTGTCTGGGATTCCTCCTTCATATGGTATCTCCAACCCTACGTGTATCTTTGTCTGGGATTCATCCTTCATATGGTATCTCCAACCCTACGTGTATCTTTGTATGTCCAACAACAATAGATTTACAAGAACATGAAGTACCCTTACTCCGTAATAAAACAAGTATAAAACAAATATTTCATGAACTTTAGCTAGAGAAATGACAATAATAAATTCAATAAATAAATGAATAAAATTAATGAAATAAATTAATGACATAAATTAATGAAATAAAATGAAAATCATGGTATATCCTTTACAAGACGTCGTCATTGACCACAGTAAACCAGTTGTTGATGTTTCTAGGCACCACTTATATGTTCAGTAGTTTGCCATTTCTTTCTGAAAGGCAAGGTCTATTTTTATCATTCGTAAAAATCCACGGGAACTTCTTCTAAATTGTCCACCGCGGTGTTTGAACCAGGTACTCTTGGGTTGTGATCGGGCTCACTACCGTCAAGCTACAGACGACCACTATTAATAGAAGTAGTAATTATAAATAATTATTTGACATTAACAAGAGAAATGAGAATAATAAATTCAATATCGAGTCACATGTACAATATCCCAAATGAGATCCCTAGGATTGTGAAATAAGAAGAATGATGAGAATCTCATCAACTGCTAAAATGATTAATGTTGAGGTGCTGAACAAGTTCAGGACACTAGAGTAAGCTTATCATCAATATAAGAAAGAGGCAGTCATCATTTTTCGGGCATGTGATGAGAAAGGAGGTTTAGAACACATTGTGACAACCGGTAAAATCAATGGGAGACGATATAGAGGAAGACAGAGAGAGAAAATTTTGGATAACCTGACTTCATGGCATGGAAGATCGTCAACATCTGAGATGGTAGCAAACACCAGGGACAAAGATTTGTGGAGATCCATGATCGCATATGCCAGCCTGCACGGCACCTGATAATGATGATGGTATGAGTAAGAAGTAAATATAAATCATTTTGCCTAACAAAATAACACTCAGATATAAACACAGACCACTTGTGTGTACAAAACAATACTCGATATAAACCTACACGGACCACTGTGTGTGCTACAAAACAAATCGATATAAACCTACACGAACCACTGTGTTGCTACAAAACAACACTCGATATAAACCTACACGGACCACTGTGTTGCTACAAAAACATGAATTATAAGATTTACATTCTATATACGGACTCTCATTTTACGACTACATAAAACAATCAATCTGATCACTAATACCAACATGACATTTTATCTTCTACCGACAGAACATTATACACATACGATAAATTAAACTACATACGGACTGAACATTTATACTGTACATACGACATGAAATTCATACTTACATACCGACATGAATAATACTTACAACGGACCTGCATTTATCTACAACACACGAACATTTTATAATGAAACCTAAGATACCTTGTAGTGGCATACAAAGTGATTATGACTATTTCGATAGTAAGTGGATCGACGGTTTAATTCCCTGTTGAGTGAATTTCCAAATCAACATTTCTCTATACCTTAATTAGGTACCGTAGAAATAATGTGACAGTAAAGAAGTCAGATATGACCACATCAGACTTTCGTAGACTGATGGTCAAAGACAAATAGCGGAATCATATATACAATACAATTTCCTCTGGCTTCTCAGCCAAAGCATGAAGTCATTAACTACATTTCGAACCCTATGTGCGGGTGTGCTTCTTCTCACTAGAAATGTTCATAGATTGAATCACAACCCTTTGTCCAGTCAAGGAACACTTATGCCTTGCTACAAAAGCAATCACTCGAAAGATAAACTTGCATCCGTTCAAGGTAGTTCTCGATGTTGCAGCAAACAACACTCATATAAACCTAAACGGGACCTCTGTGTGTGCTACAAAACAACACTCGATATAAACCTAAACGGACCTCTGTGTCTGCTACAAAACAACACTCGATATAAACCTACACGGACCTCTGTGTCTGCTACAAAACAACACTCGATATAAACCTAAACGGACCTCTGTGTCTGCTACAAAACAACACTCGATATAAACCTAAACGGACCTCTGTGTCTGCTACAAAACAACACTCGATATAAACCTACACGGACCTCTGTGTGTGCTACAAAACAACACTCGATATAAACCTAAACGGACCTCTGTGTCTGCTACAAAACAACACTCGATATAAACCTACACGGACCACTGTTAGCACAAACAACACTCGATATAAACCTACACGGACCTCTGTGTGTGCTACAAAACAACAGTCGATATAAACCTACACGAACCTCTGTGTCTGCTACAAAACAACACTCGATATAAACCTACACGGACCACTGTGTCTGCTACAAAACAACACTCGATATAAACCTACACGGACCACTGTGTCTGCTACAAAACAACACTCGATATAAACCTAAACGGACCTCTGTGTGTGCTACAAAACAACACTCGATATAAACCTAAACGGACCTCTGTGTCTGCTCAAACAACACTCGATATAAACCTACGGACCTCTGTGTGCTACAAAACAACAGTCGATATAAACCTACACGAACCTCTGTGTCTGCTACAAAACAACACTCGATATAAACCTACACGGACCACTGTGTGTGCTACAAAACAACACTCGATATAAACCTAAACGGACCTCTGTGTCTGCTACAAAACAACAGTCGATATAAACCTACACGAACCTCTGTGTCTGCTACAAAACAACACTCGATATAAACCTACACGGACCACTGTGTGTGCTACAAAACAACACTCGATATAAACCTAAACGGACCTCTGTGTCTGCTCAAAGACAGTGAAGTTTATACAAGATTCAACATTGACTATATACGAAAGGAAGAAATATCATTTTAGCCGACCTACAATAAAAACAATTTCCAATTCTTGAATCTAACTTACATACGGACATGAACATTTTATAATGAAAACTAATGTATACAACTTTGTAGAGTGGCGCAATATCAAAGTGATTAGTGTACTTATTTCGTAGGTGAGGGGATCGAGGTTTAATTCCACAGTTGAGTTGAATTTTCCAACATCAACATTTCTCTCATGACCCAGCTTCAATTAGGTACCAGAGAAATAATGGACAGTAAAGGAGGTCAGATGTTGACCACATCAGCTTTCGTAGACTGATGGTCAAAGACACATATAAGCGGAATCATGTATTATACAATACAATTTCCTGTTGGCTTTTCAGCCGCTAAAGTATGAAGTCCTTTCACTACATTTTCAAGCCCTAGTGTGCAGGAGGTAGGATGGCCACTTTCTTTCCTCACTAGTGAAATGTTAAGTGTGAGATTGAATCCACAACCTCCTTGTGTCCGAGTCGATAGGCTAACACTTATGCCTTGCGCTAAGCGTAAGGAGGGGGTTTCTATGACGAAATGGGTAAGACATTTGCATCTCGTTCATAAGGTTGAGTGTTCGAATTTGGACCGAGTCACATGTACAATATCTCAATGAGATCCTTAGAATTGTTGCTTGATCACGAAGTTTGTGCTTTGAGCAACACTCTCGATCAATATAGTACCATTTCTCCCGACAAGAACGGAGCGATATAGTACCATTTCTCCCGACAAGAACGGAGCGATATGGTACCATTTCTCCCGACAAGAACGGAGCAATATAGTACCATTTCTCCCGACAAGAACGGAGCGATATGGTACCATTTCTCCCGACAAGAACGGAGCGATATAGTACCATATCTCGCTGTTAGGAGATATGAATCACAACCTCCTTGTCGAGTCGATAGCTACCATATCTCGCGAGCAAATAGACATTCTCATGACGATATAGTACATTCATCTCGCAAGGTTGAGTACCAATCTGCCGAGCATATAGTACATATCTCGGACCTATAGTACCATATCTGCTGAGAGCAATATAGTACCATTCTCGACGGAGCGATATGGGTTAAAATTAGGTGCCATGAAGTAAATTCTTCGTCTTTAGACCACTCTAGACCACGAGGTATGAAAACGAGTTGATTTATTTTACTGCTATGTCATAGATTTGTCAAATTAACAAATATTAACATAACTGACGTCATTCTACTTCTGACAGATCCATATATGGTTATATTGGAGAAGATTATTCATACTCTGTGGTGTAGAGGATATCTGCTTGGCTCTGGTTCCAAAGTTACTCAGTTCATTCCCTCGTGGAGACATCGTGATATATTTCTACAGAGATCACTGATCTCAGTGAAGGTGAGATCGAGTTCCTAGTCCTATCGGAGACAGAGGTTGTGCACTACCGCTGAGATCTTCCTGTATAAGAAAAAGATGACTTTTCACCAAAGTTCAATAATGATTGAAACTAAATCAATCAATCAATCAATCAATCAATCAATCAACCAATCAATCAATCCCATAAATATAGTTCATATCTACTACTGTGAAATCAATAACACTTATTCCGTAAGCACACTGCATGATATGCCTACCTTATACATGATATTAACATATATTACAGGGGCGTAGTTCTATTCTAGGCACGCAACAAGTAGTACGTTATTACCTTGACATTTTGTGTAATCTTGGAGTAATAACCTTTGATCGCAACATATCTCTCACAACCGTAACTTCAGTGTCTGTCCTCACAAACGTAAGTCGTGTTCAATGTCTCCTAACCGACTCAGTGTCAATGTTCTCACGTAATGTCCCGTGTGTCAATTGCGCATTTAAAAATCCCTTGGTAATTAAAATATCAGAGTTGAAAGAAATCTGTGTTCCATTCTTCAACTCTAACACTTCTGATTAAATAACTAAAACAGCATATAATGGAACTGATAGGAAAACAAACATTAAAATACTAAGAGCATGCATATTCCCAGTGGTAACGTATAGGTGTGAAGCATGGACATTTAATAAGACAGTGGAAAAATATATATGTGCTTTTGAATATAAGTGTTACAGAAGAGTTATGCGTATATCATGGACAGAGAAGAGAACAAATAGATTATTCAGAAAGAACTCAAAAACAGACTGATGCTACAAAAAGAAATGAGAAAATTGAAATATTTTGGACATATAAAAAGACACAAAAGGCTGGAGAAGACCGTCATGGAAAGAGATATCCCGGTAAAGAGAAGAGGATGACCACGGAGAAAATGGATTCGGATGTAACTGATGGTTTGAGCATGATGTATACAGAGGAGGGACATCTGGGCTATAAGAGATAGAAATTCCAAAGGACTGTTGGGATGGCAACGTTCTGCCCAGGACACGCTATTTGACGATGATGCGATACGTGTTCAACATAATAATCGTTTCACTCCGTTATACAATTTAATTCATCTTGTCATTATTCTGCAAATAAATTATCACGCAAATGTCTCTGTTTACAGGATATGTATAATTTGCCTTAGGTCCTTACGCATCTCTCTGTCTTCAATATCTTTCTATATTCTTGTGCATCTTTCTATTTCCTTGTGCATGTATCTAGTCTTTGACATCTTTCTATCTCCTTGCATTTTGTTTCTAACCACATTTCTAAAGTCTATGAGATCAGTTTCAGTTACAACATCATATAAATTCATTGTTAATAGTATGCAGGAAGTACAACATGTTGATAAATACAAAAAGACCGAGACCATGCAAATCAACAGAACACCAAGCCAAGCAAACATACAAATAGACAACACCAGAGGAAAGCTAGTTTCTGAATTTCAATATTTAGGCAGCATTTTCGCAGGGAAAGGAATACTCGATAGAGAAATAGAGACAAGGTGCCAAAAAGCAAATGTAGTGACCTACCAGCTGGCACCATTACTACAACACCCAAAACAGATGCTAAAAAGTATTTTTCTACCAACACTTTGTTACTACTGCCAAACTTGGTCTTTGACAGCAACACACCACAGAAAGCTCACCACGTGTAAAATGAAATGCTTGAGGAAGGCAGTGGGGTCACCAGGAAAGACAGACTATGAAACAAGGACATCAGAAGCAGAGTGAGCATTGCTTCATGCAACAAATACATTGAAAGACAACACATGCAGTGGTTTGGATATTTAATGAGAATGAAATACAACCAAACACCAATAACAACATACAATAAAAAGAGATCAGGTACTAGAGCCAAGGAAGACCAAGAAAAAAATGGATAGACAATATCAAGACCACACTACATAAACAACCTATGGGGTTAATGAACACCTAATCAACCTTTGCAAGAACATTTATACTGACAGCCAATGTACGATTAGAACAAATACAGGATTATCAGAAAAGTTTCACGTAGGGTCAGGAGTAAGACAAAGTTGCGTACTATCCCCGCTGCTGTTCATCACGTACATTGACCACATTTGTAAAATAGCTAACACCAGCGAAGGAAACAACCTCGGAGAACTCTTAAATGAATTTCTTTTGCAGACGATCAGGCAATCATATCAACAACAGAAGAACAGCTACAACAACACATCAACAGACTCCAGTTAGCATGTAACGAATACAACATGAGAATTAACATCGACAAAACAGAAGTAATGACATTCGCCAGAGAGGAAAACACTACCAACATCTCCATCGATAATCACCTACTAAATCAAGTAAAAGATTTCACATACCTGGGAGTATTTTTTCAGCAAATGGAAGAATAACTAATGAAATTCAACACAGATGCAACAAAGCAAATCAAATGATAGGCAAATGGCGCCAATTTTAAGATGCAAACACGTCACCATGAACACAAAAAGAGCAATGTTCAACACAATCTTTCTCCCCACATTATGTTACCAGTGCCAAACCTGGACGCTGACAACAAACGATAGAAGAAAACTAGTCACAACAGAGATGAAGTGTCTACGCAGAATGCTGGGTGTAACAAGAAGAGACCGGTTGAGAAATGAAGACATCAGTACTAGACTTCATCAAGAAACAACAAATTAAATGGTTCGGTCACGTAAGCAGATTACCATCAGACAGTGCACCCCAAATAGCAATGCTGCTCCGATACAATGGGTACAAAGCAAAAGTCCGGCCACGCAAAAGATGGACCTCAGAGATAACAGAGGCGACGAAAGAGACTATCTACGAAGCGCATACTAGGGCCCGTTTTAGAAATCTCTTCCTGACCTGACGCTGTGAGGCATACAGGATCCGAGAAAGAAAGAAAGAAACTACATAAACACAGATATACCACAACAAGGGCGACTCATCTAGAACGCAAATTAAAGCTACCACCACAACGCTTAACAACAAAAGTGGACAACCAATTTCATAACCCTACCTGAGGAAAGACAATAGACAACCATTTTTCCTTTACATTTCTGCATAGGGGGAAAACTGCAGTAAAACTTGGTAAATAGTGAAACACGTACAAAGTACTATAGTTTTACAAAATACAGAAACAGTGACGATAAACAGCAACGTTTCGACCAACAAGGCCTTTATCAAGCAAACGAACAAACAGGATTGACAAATTAAAATGAAACACAAATAGGTAAGATTTAATAGTTATATTTGTTGTGTATGTGTGTGTTACATTTATTTCGTTATTCGTTTTTATTCCAGATTTTCCTTAGATACGTTTGTATTTGGTCGTCCATTTGTTTTTCATTTTAATTTGTCAATCCTGTTTGTTCGTTTGCTTGATAAAGGCCTTGTTGGTCGAAACGTTGCTGTTTATCGTCACTGTTTCTGTATTTTGTAAAACTATAGTACTTTGTTTGTACGTGTTTCACTATTTACATTTCTGCACATTCTACACGCATTTCTTTGTCTAACATTATTGTGTTGTTTTTCTTTTTTTTTAGCTTTCTTTCATTCTAACATCTTGCCAAGAATCTCATCTGTACTTCCTATTTTTTCAAACACTATACTTCTAAAATGTTGTTTGCTGACCATTTTTAGATAATTTTTCTCTTCCAGATTCTCTCTCTCTTCTGTTTTGTTACATACTTTCTGCCAATAATTATTTATATTTATTATGAATATCTACACGACACATTTGTTGTACGTCTTGCTATTTCAGCGCTGATCTGATTTGATGTGTTTCCTTATGTGTTTCCTTATGCGTTTCCTTATGTATAATGCGTTCTATGTTTCAAAGTTTTATTTGAAGTTTGATGAACACTGAGCTTTGTTTGATATGAATCTGCTTGTGTATATATGTTAGCATTGCTTACATTATCTTTCAATCTTTTCTTTATCGTAGTACAATCTCGGGAGGAGGGAGGGGGTGGTCTCTGTAACGTAGAGGTTATGACTTGCTCTCTCGAGCCAAAGGTAACGGTTCGCTTCACGGGAGCCATCGAGATATTTTTCCAGAGATACCTGATCTCAGTGTAGGTGAGATCAAGTTGCTAGTCCTATCGGAGACGGACGATAAAACGTAGATATCATGTTCAATTTGTGCACGTAAAAGAACCATTGACAGTTCAATATCGAGAAGAGCAGGCTGGAAAGCTGCTTCCCAGGCAAAATTTGTTACAAAAAGAAAGATTACAAGTAACATTTCTACACAATATCGTAACCATCTTCAAAATTTCATCGGGGACCATCGCCGGTGCTGCGGAGTTCGCGCTCTGCAGCTGAGATCTTCCTGTGCAAGATAGATATCGGAGCACACATGGTTACTCACCGAAGTGCAATGATGATGGTCCGACCAATCAGTCAATCAATAGTCTACCTAGTTTCTCGTTCTGTCTCATGAGTTTTTCCATGAGTATAGTCAATTTTCTTGTTCACCAAATGTGCTACGCAGACGAACTATGTAGTCTTTTATTTACGGTAATTACTGATTTCTAGAAACCAAAGAGAGACGAACTACGATAAAACATAGAAGAAACTGTCAAACTAAAAAACTACTGTGATATATTGATGTAAGTAGAAAGACAGCCATTTTTATAGCATGTGATATTTTGGAGACTAAGGTGATAAGCCCGTATTTTCATTGACCATCGACATAAGATGGGTGATGTTAACAGCATTATGTCTTCCAAGAGCTTGTCTGGTATTCAATTAAGTCTGGGTCGACCAGACAGCTGTTACTTTCGGAAAACAATTTCAGTCCCACTGCGCAATTGAACAGGGATCAAACGCCAAGAAAGCGAGTGAACTAACAACTGCGCTGTTGCATCTCTCATATATATCTAGGGCATAACCTAGGAGGACTACGAGATGAATTTCTGTTTGTCGACGATCAGATAATTATATCAGCAACAGAAGAATAGCTACAACAACACATTAACAGACTCTAGTAAACATGTAATGAATAGAATATGAGAATAAACATCGACAAAACCGAAGTAATGACATTCGCTAGGGAGGAAAATACTACCAATATCTCTATCAACAAAAATTAATTAAAGTAAGTCAAAACTTTACATACCTAGGACAAATTTGTTT
The DNA here is from genome assembly GCA_020796225.1 of Arion vulgaris. Classification (NCBI taxonomy): domain Eukaryota; kingdom Metazoa; phylum Mollusca; class Gastropoda; order Stylommatophora; family Arionidae; genus Arion; species Arion vulgaris. The sequence goes on along the minus strand of CM036761.1, from coordinate 64,527,805 downwards.
CAAAGAACAAAAACAATCAGATGAATAAGCAACAGATCATAGCAGAAATGACACCAGTTGAAATGCAACATATCACATACCTAACGAATTCATCATTAATCTCCCTCTAGCAAAGGCCTCAGCATTTGTTCGCATTTGATCTCGCTTCTAGGGTCAGGTCAATGAGCACTCTTAGCTCCTCTAGACTGTTAAGTTTTAGTGCACATTTCATGTTCCACTCAGAGCACTTGTCATGACACTACTGTGTCTTCCGCAAGTATAGGCCTATCCATCGCCATCTTCTCCTCTTGACCTGTGTCGTCATAGGTCCTGCCCTGTTCTTATCCACAGATCCGTGTTTGTAACACTATCATACCATCTCAATCTGAGAATCCGCCGCAAACATCCGTTGACAAAGGCCTTAAAAGAGGATTGTACAACACAATCTTTCTTTCAGCACAAGACTATCAGTGCTAAACTTTGACGCTGACATCAAACGATAGAAGAAAACTATCCACGACAGAGAGGAAGTGTCTACGCAGAATGCTGAAGGTGACAAGAAGAGACCGGTTTAGAAATGAAGACATCAGGAAAAAGTGGGTACAACATCAGTAATTAATTTCATCAAGAAACAACAAATTTAATTATTCGACCACATAAGCAGATTACCAACAGACAGTGCACCTCTAACAGAAATGCTACTCCGGTACAGTGAAAACAAAAGCAAAATGCAGTCCATGCAAAAGGTGGACCTCAGAAATAACAGAGGTAGTGAAAAACACTATTTATGAAGGGAACACAAAAGCATGTTCTAGAAATCACTATTTATCCTGACACTGTGAGACAAAACACAATTAGAGAAAAAAAAAAAAAAAAATATATATATATTAGTTATAAGGTCGGAGATGGCAGTTTTACTCAAATCTTTGTTACCAGAAAAAAATATAAAAGGGGTTTCACTGCAGAAGGAATGACTCCATTGCACCGGGTTTTACCCATATATGGCCAGTTCCTCTCCACAGAAATTACACGCCATTTGTCGAGAGTACTGCCCCAAAAAACGAACTCCGTAGCTCCAGCAACAATCCTAGCAGTCTCTAAAAAAAAACGAACTTCGTGATCCGGATTCGAACCACGACCTTCGACTCGCAAGGCAAAAACTTGTCAACCACTTAGCCACGGAGAGTACGGATAAATAATATAAATGACATATTGATCAAAAGGCCTTTATCAGGAATACAAAACGTTCAATATGAAAATACAATCTATAACTTGATGACAAGTTGAACAAAATATTGACTAAAATATGAATACTCAGTTTGCAAAAACAAATTAAATTATACATTTATTTGCAGAATAGTGCATATATACTGAGATTCAACAGGAGAGTTATCTTTAATATACAAGTAAACTATAACACGTCTTGTTTACATGAATAACAATGGCTTCAACTCATTGTGGGCAACATGCTATATCACAGGCTTTTCAATTGTACAGACGAATAAACAACATTCTCGTTCATTTGCCAACTCTTTTTCAAACAGTAATCTTTGTATGTACAACTTAAATGTAAGTATTGAAATATTTTTTTAATACCTCGAGGGATATTGAGTAAAAAGAGTGTTAGGTCTGTATATTTCATTGACCGTCGGCACACGATGGATGATATGGTCAATATCATGCTGGTTACATTTACTTTCCAGTTGAAATTACAATTTTAGAGAAAAGGTCAACATTTGTAAAGTATAACAATACACACGGATAATGCAAATATTATGAGAGTCAATGCAACAACTAATAACATAATAACAAAACGCAACTTGAAGTAGTCTTAAAGAAAGTGATTTCATAAATACATATATATATATATATATCTTCGTATTGTAAAAACATAGATTTGAAAAATGTGTGTTCACCCACTATGAATTCACACGTGGTCATATTCACTAATACACCTCTGTCTGATTTTTGCGTGAAGGCTTGATTTCCGTATCACCAGTGTCCCTCGCCATTCAGGCGAAACTTACTTCAACTCCAGAGGTATTTGTGATTTAGATTCCCAAGTAATTGATCAGAGTTTCCAGCAATTCAACCTCGTACCGTATGAGAACAATCATGATCAGAGTTTCCAGCAATTCAACCTTGTACCATATGAGAACAATCATGATCAGAGTTTCCAGCAATTCAACCTCGTACCATATGAGAACAATCATGATCATAGTTTCCAGCAATTCAACCTCGTACCGTATGAGAACAATCATGATCAGAGTTTCCAGCAATTCAACCTCGTACCGTATGAGAACAATCATGATCAGAGTTTCTAGCAATTCAACCTCGTACCGTATGAGAACAATCATGATCAGAGTTTCCAGCAATTCAACCTCGTACCATATGAGAACAATCATGATCATAGTTTCCAGCAATTCAACCTCGTACCGTATGAGAACAATCATTTTAGGCCCAAGCTAGTCTCGTGACCCGGAATTTTCACAGCACGTATTCACTATAAACTTCGCTATCTGCGACGCTAGCATAAATATATACAACATCTATATAACATGATGAAATCAGAGAAATGTCTGGTCAACCACCAGTGACAACTGTTATAAGAAAGAGAAGATGAAGATATGTTGGACACACCTTGAGGAGAAATGTCTGGTCAACCACTAGTGACAACTGTTATAAGAAAGAGAAGATGGAGATATGTTGGACAACTGGGAAAATGTCTCAACCACCAGTGACAACTGTTATAAGAAGGAGAAGATGGAGATATATTGGACACACCTTGAGGAGAAATGTCTGATCACTAGTTCCTTCACTAGTTCCTTCACTAGTGACAACTGTAATAAGAAAGAGAAGATGAAGATATGTTGGATACACCTTGAGGAGAAATGATCAACGAATATCAAAGCAGGCGTTGAGAAGTGGGATGCAAAGGGTTCAAGAAAGAGAGGTCGACCTAAGCAGACCCTGAAACGAACTTTGCTGAGAGAAGCAAGAAATATCGGTCTCAGTTCCATGAAGTGATTGAGCAAGTTGTTCAGGATAGAGCAGTATGGAGAAATTGCTTGCAGGCCCTATGTAACGTATAACGGTACGAGAGGAATTATTATTATTATATATAACATAGATACTAGTGAAGGAACAGATAATGAGATAAGATATAAATTCAGGAACAGATAATGAGATAAGATATAATTCAGGAACAGATAATGAGATAAGATATAAATGGAGGAATAGATCATCATCATCATCATCAAATAGCTTGTCCTGAGCAGAACTTTACCACCCCAACAGTCCTTCAGAATTTCTCTGTCTCATATGCCAGATGTTTCGCCTCTGCAGCTGTCATGTTCAAACCATCAGTTACTCGTACATTATAAATCCTTATTATCCGTGGTTTTCCTCATTTCATTTTTGTCGATATGCCTCCTTACATGATGGTCATCTCCAGCCCTTCATGTCTTTTTATATGTCCAAAATACTTCAACTTTCTCCTTCTTATTTGTAGCATCAGCAAGTTTTCTTTGTTTTTGAGTTCTTTCTAGACAGATCTATTTGTTCTCTTATCTGCCCATGATATATGACGGACACTTCTGTAACACTTATATTCAAAAGCAAATATTTGTTTTTCCACTGCTTTGTTAAATATCCATGCGTGACACTCATGCGTTGCCAGCTGGAAAATGTGCATGCTCTTAGTATTCTAATCTTTGTTTTTCTATCAGTTCCGAGCAATAGATACGGTCGTTTGTCTTTCCCCAGGTGGATGATGGAATTGGTTGTCCACTCTTTCCGTTAAACGTAGGGGCAGGAGCTTTAATTTGAGTTCCAGGGCCAGATGAGTCGCCCTTGTTGTGTTATATCCATGTTTATTTAGTGTGGTCTTGATATTGTCTATCCATCTTTTTCTTGGTCTTCCCTTGGCTCTAGTACCTGATCTCTTGTTAATGTATGCTGGTATTGGTGGTTTGTTGTATTCTATTCACATTAAATGTCCAAACCACTGCATTTGTTATCTTTCAGTGTATTTATGCATGAAGTTATGCCCACTCTGCTTCTGATGTCCTCAACTTTCGGTGCATGAAGTTATGCCCACTCTGCTTCTGATGTCCTAATTTCGGTGCATGAAGTTATGCCCACTCTGCTTCTGATGTCCTCACTTCGTGCATGAAGTTATGCCCACTCTGCTTCTGATGTCCTAATTTCGTGCATGGAGTTATGCCCACTCTGCTTCTGATGTCCCAATTTGGCATGAAGTTATGCCCACTCTGCTTTAATGTCCAATTTGCATGAATTTGCCCATCTGCTTCATGTATTTTGCATGAATTATGCCCACTCTGCTTCTGATGTCCTACTTGGTGCATGGAGTTATGCCCACTTGCTTCTGATGTCCTAATTTCGGCATGGAGTTATGCCCACTCTGCTTCTGATGTCTCACTTCGGTGCATGAAGTTATGCCCACTCTGATTCTGATGTCCTCGTTTCGTAGTCTATCTTACAGATAAGGTAGCAAAATTAAAAAATATTACAAATAAATGAAGCCTGTAGTGCACTATTAAAAATGTAATCATCACAATTCTTGTCCTGAGCAGAACTTTCAACTGCGATATAAATCAATCAGATGCGATATAAATCAATCAGATGCGATATAAATCAATCAGATGCGACATATTAGGTGCCTTGATTACCCATGAATTCATAGAAGGCGATGGAAACAAAGAATATAGCAAGGTGAATCGTGTTTTGGAAACCATATAGAAGGGGAAAAAAGAATGATCAAATTACTAACTAAAAAGAAAGATATAAATGAAAACAAGTATGATTCTTTGAAATGAAAGACTTGTAAAGGATGTTCATGAACAACAATAAATGGCAAATATTTGTTAAGGATATGTCCTAAATTGGGAGAATAAAATAACAAATTTATAACAAAATAGCAAATCTACAATAACATAACAAATTTATAACAATAACAAATAACAGAAGTAAAATGTGATAACACAAGTTGTGTTCTACGTTATATTCACTTGGATTTATAAATACAACCAATGCATGACGGTTTATGTCAAAGTTCAAATAGGGTTTCAGGTTAACCATCATCATCATCAAGTAGCTTGTAACTTCTGAAACTTGGCTTCCATGTCACTAGCCCTGAAAACTCTCTGTTCTGTGCAAGATGTCCGGCGTCAGCAGCAGTCATTCTCTGCTTGTCAATGACATCCTGCACCCATCGTGGTCTAGGTCTTCCTTCGTTCTTCTTCCAGGAACGGTTCATTCTATATAGAATTAGTTTCTTCAGGTACTCATGTCGTTTAATGTGTTCGAAATATTGAATTTTCCTTGTGTTTATGTTCTTTAATAACTAAATCTCTTTAATATCAAGTATGAGGATGGATGTTGAGGCCGTTACTGCTACCCTCCATTGGATCTCTGGGACTTCATTTACTGGGGCAGTTGTTGTCTCTGACTCTCAGTCGATGCTTCACAAGATCCAGAAGGGAAGGATTCGGTATGAGTGGATGTCGTCTATAGAAGTTTCTAACCCAGAGGCTTACGTGGATATACTGTCCTGGGCATGCGGTGTTTACGGTAATGAGAGAGCGAACAGGCTTGCATCAACAGCATCGATTATTGGGAAGTTGAAGATGGATAAGGGGTATATTTTTCGGTATCTTCGAGACTCTCTGTTGGATGAGGACACTAAAATCGATGTTGAATCGATCAAGCAATTTAGGCAGTTTGGAGTTACCCATTGTACAAAGTCCGATGAGTTAATCAGCGAGCCACGAGAACCATCAATATGCATACTTTTCGATATCTGTTGGGGAGACTGAGCACCTATGGGTCTGCCCGGAGTGCAATGACGTCAGTTTAGTAACCAATAACCAATAATCAATTTGTTATTCTATATTGAAACATATTTGTTTTTATTGATTTATAAGTCCATCATCACTGCACTTTGGTGAGTAACCATGTGTGCTCCAATCTCTTTCTTACACAGGAAGATAGCATCATGCACGACTTCGTGATAGTCCATGATGTAATTTTCCTTCAAAAATGATCATCTCTGCACTCTTGGTGAGTAACCATGTGTGCTCCAATCTCTTTCTTACACAGGAAGATAGGACCATCATCACTGCACTTTGGTGAGTAACCATGTGTGCTCCAATCTCTTTCTTACACAGGAAGATAGGACCATCATCACTGCACTTCGGTGAGTAACCATGTGTGCTCCAATCTCTTTCTTACACAGGAAGATCTCAGCTGCAGTGCAGGAATTCCGTGATAGCCCCCTGATGTAATTTTTCTTCAAAATGATCTTCTCTAGGCACTCATGTCGTTTGAAGTGTCCAAAATATTGAATTTTCCTTGATGTTATGCTCTGTAATAACCCTCTTTTTAATATCAATCTGTTGCAGAACAGAAACATTTGTTCTTTTCTCTTGAAATATACTGGTTTTAATTGATTGTTTGATAGGACCACCATCGTTTCACTTGGGTGAATAGTAATGTCTGATCTGCTCTCTTTCTTACACAGGACGCTCTCAGCGGCAGTGCCCGAAATTTGTCACGATCATGGTGTTGACTTTCTATCCCTGTTGGCAGTATAATTGCACAAGGATGAGTGTCACGATCGTGGTATTGACTTTCTATCCCTGTTGGCAGTATAATTGCACAAGGATGAGTGTCACGATCATGGTGTTGACTTTCTATCCCTGTTGGCAGTATAATTGCACAAGGATGAGTGTCACGATCATGGTGTTGACTTTCTATCCCTGTTGGCAGTATAATTGCACAAGGATGAGTGTCACGATCATGGTGTTGACTTTCTATCCCTGTTGGCAGTATAATTGCACAAAGATGAGTGTCACGATTGTGGTGTTGACTTTCTATCCCTGTTGGCAGTATAATTGCACAAGGATGAGTGTCACGATCATGGTGCTGAAATTTTGAATCACCATTGGCAGTATTAGTGCAAAGTGATGTATGTTACGATGGTGGTTTTTGTCTATTCTAATCATTAATGGCATTTTTATTATACATGGATGGATGTCACAATAGTGACGCTGGTTGCCATAATCCATGTTGGCAGTAGTATTATTGTAATGGAAATGGAGTTACTGTCCTGATTTTTGATATTCTAATCAGTATTGATATTTTCAATATATCGAGTTTGGTGTCACGATCCTGGAACTATCATTATATATGTATTTATGTATGACACGATAATGAATTTGGATGTTCCCATTAACGCTGGCATTATAATGGTACAAGGATGAGTGTCACTTTGACTGTTTCCATTAACGTTGACAGTATTATTGTACAAGGATGAGTGTCACTTTGACTATTTCCATTAACGTTGACAGTATTATTGTACAAGGCTGAGTGTCACTTTGACTGTTCCAATAATGCTGAAAATATCATTGCCACCGTTCGAGTTGTGAGTGGTCATCTTCTGATTTACCCCATCAAAGAGGAATCTTGAGTTTACTTTCCTGTGACAATAAATACTCTTACAATATTAGAGCTGCTGCAACTCTATTGAAGCAGGACTACGATCGCCAGAGATTGGAGCAGAAATTAGTTGGCTTCCAGCACTGTCATTAACGGGAACGATGTCCCTCCCTCGAAATTGATTCCTCCTTCCTCTCCTTCTTCTTCTGCAAATGAAAAGCACAATAAGAACAACAGCTGAAATCAAGATCAAAAGACCACCAACAATAGCAACAGACACTGCTACTTTGTTTGTTTCCTCTTCATTTGATTTGGAAAACTCTGTATTATTTGATTCATTATTTGTGAGAATGTTGTCTGTTTTGTCATTATTTTTTATTGTTATAGCTTCATATGTTGCATTTATTGAAAATGTTGTAGATACTGTTGTATTTGTTGGAAAAGTTGTTACTGTGACAGAAATTGCGTTGTTTGATGAATTTGTTGATTCCAAGTATATGCTGACTGGTGTCTCTGTTGTTGTATCCGAGTTTGGACATAAACAAACAGAATCACATTCACCATCATCTAGCTGCTGCTCAAAAATATTTTTGAGACTTTGGTCCTTCCAGAATAACCCCACACAAACAAGACCACAGCAGTACTGATCGTTTAGAAAGAACTGAGAAAATAATCCTATATTACATGTCCCATTATCTACCTGCTGACATTCCAGTGTCTCTCTATTTAGAGAAATATCACAAATGTAATATCTGCACGTTGTGCCATCTCCGCTGAAAGTTCCATTGTGTGTTACTTTGCTGACTTGAAAATCGAGTTCGTTTAATTGCAAATCCGCAATGCAATTAGAGGAGCTTCCATTACATAGACAGCGGTGAAATCTGTGGATATAATAAAATAGAGAGATTACAAAACGTGTATCAATCTTGGCTGGAATTAGCAACAGATTTCATCAACCTGAATGTTTGTCTGACAAACTGTTTGTTTATGTTAGAAGTGAATGCATGACATAAGTTCATTAATAGTCCATCGCAAGCAATGATGACAACAACCTTAGACGTGTACTGCTTCCCCTCTCTGGTGTGTGCGGAGGTGACTGCAGAGTTCAGTTGTAGAACACAATCTCCTACAACAAGTGGGGCATACATGATCAAGGCTAGACATGTGGGTGTTGTGTGTTCTGTCTTTTTGCGTGCTCGTTTTCTCTGTTATTCAACAGTTCGATGATTCTCAGCTATGTGAGCTCTCCTCTTGTGTTGTTACAGCGTCACATTTGACGATCTTGCGCCACGGGATACCCAGCACGTGGTGTCTATATCGAAGCATTTCAGAGACACTTTAAGAGTGTCTTTAAAGCGTTTTTTCTTCCACCAGCTTTCTGTCTGCCCTCTTCAAGCTTGTCATACATCCACCGTCTTGGGATGTGTTTACCAGGGAATCTATGCAAAGTGGCCGGCCCATCTCACTTGGACCTTCAGCAACAGGGTGTTGAAGCTTACCACAAGACAAATGTAACAATAAATTGAATATATGACAGAAGTAACAATAAATTGAATGTTTGACAGAAGTAACAATAAATTGAATGTTTGACAGAAGTAACAATAAATTGAATGTCTGACAGAAGCAACAATAAATTGAATGTTTGACAGAAGTAACAATAAATTGAATGTCTGCAAGAAGTAACAATAAATTGAATGTCTGACAGAAGCAACAATAAATTGAATGTCTGCAAGAAGTAACAATAAATTGAATGTCTGACAGAAGCAACAATAAATTGAATGTCTGACAGAAGCAACAATAAAGTGAATGTCTGACAGAAGCAACAATAAAGTGAATGTCTGACAGAAGCAACAATAAAGTGAATGTCTGACAGAAGCAACAATAAAGTGAATGTCTGACAGAAGCAACAATACACTGAATATATAAGACAAACAATTTAATCATGTTGAAATTAAAAGATTTTTACAACTTACAGACATGACTAAGTACATGTGCAGACATGACTAAGTACATGTGCAGACATGACTAAGTACATGTGCAGACATGACTAAGTATATGTGCAGACATGACTAAGTACATGTGCAGACATGACTAAGTACATGTGCAGACATGACTAAGTACATGTGCAGACATGACTAAGTACATGTGCAGACATGACTAAGTACATGTGCAGACATGACTAAGTACATGTGCAGACATGACTAAGTACATGTGCAGACATGACTAAGTACATGTGCAGACATTAGAGAAGATGGACAACAAGAGAACTGAAACAGATAGATATTTCATTAAAGAATTTGCTAGGGAACAACAGTAGTAATAGTAGTAGCAGTGATAGTAGTAGTAGTAGTAGTAGCAGTGGTAGTAGTAGTGGTAGTAGTAGTAGCAGAGTAGCAGTAGCAGGTAGTAGTAGTGGTAGTAGTAGTAATAGTAGCAGTGGTAGTAGTAGTAGTTGTTGTAGTGGGTGTAGCAGCATCAGTAATAACAGTATTAGTAGTTTTGGCTGTAGTGCAAGACGTAGTAGTAGTAGATGTAGTATTAGGTTTAGCAATAGGAGTGTTGGTTGTAGTAGTAGTATGAGGATGAGAAGCAACAGCAGTAGGTGCAGTATTAGTGGTAGCACTAGTAATAGTAGTAGCATCAGTAGTAACAGTGGCAATTGCAGTGTTAGTGGTGGTGATGGTGGGGGTGGTAGTGTTGCTAGTAGTAGTTGTAGTGGTAGTAGTAGCAGAAATAGTAGTAGTAGTGCAATAGTAGTGGTTGTGGTGGTGGTGGGAGTGCTGGTGGTGGTAGTAGTAGTAGTAATAATAGTAGTAGCATCGGTATGGGCAGCATCAGTAGTAGTAGTTGTAGTAGTAGCATCAGTAGTAGCACTCGCAGGGGTAGTTGCAGCGGTAGTGGTTGTTTTGAGTAGTAGTAGCAGTAGTAGTAGTAGAGTAGTAGTAGTAGTAGTAGTAGTAGCAGCAGTATTAGTAGTAGCAGTAGTAGTAGTAGTAGCAGTTGTAACGGCAGTAGTAGTAGCAACAGCGCAGCAGAGTAGCAGTAGTAGCAATAGTAGTAATAGTAGCAATAGTAGCAATAGTAGTAGTAGTAATAGTAGTAGTAGTAGCAATAGTAGCAGTAGTAGCAATAGTAGTAGTAGTAGTAGTAGTAGCAATAGTAGCAATAGTAGTAGTAGTAGTAATAGTAGTAGTAGTAGCAATAGCAGCAGTAGTCGCAATAGTAGCAGTAGTAGCAATAGTAGCAATAGTAGTAGTAGTAGCAATAGCAGCAGTAGTCGCAATAGTAGTAGTAGCAATAGCAGCAGTAGTAGCAATAGTAGTAGTAGTAGTAGTAGTAGTAGCAATAGCAGCAGTAGTAGCAATAGTAGTAGTAGTAGCAATAGCAGCAGTAGTAGCAATAGTAGTAGTAGCAGTAGTAGCAATAGTAGTAGTTTGATTGCATCTAAAATTCAAATATATTTTACTATGCTGTTACAGCTGCCCTCGTAAATACTCATAACTGCAAGAGACTGCGAACCTATGGGGATTTCCTAAGCAAACTACGAAAACAAATACCATAAACTATTACAAATTCGTATTGAGAAACAACTTACTCATCAAGCATGTCATCTGTAAACGTTACTGTTAATGAGTACACCTCATCCTCTTCTTCACCACATGTCATAGTTATAGAAACAACAAGAATGGCCATGAACAACATAGCCAGTACATACACACACTGTGACATGATGTTGTATGTGTTTTTTGTCACTTCTCTTTTCTGTAGATTTCTTATCTTCGTTTTCTGTACCTTTCTTATCTTCGTTTTCTGTAGAGATAAAAAAAATGATATGAAGTTGGTATTTATTTTAATGGTATTAATATTGTTTTCTCAGTGGAATGAACAGAACTTAGTCTAAGTTAACTTGTTCCGCAAGTCGTTTAGTTGTGTGTACATATACAACATGTCACTTAGTTATGTGTACATTTTAAGCACGTATACAAAAGTGTTTTACAATAGATGATCAGAAAAGAAGGTGAGAGGAAGACCAAGAAAAAGATGGAAGATTGCATTACAGAATCCGGTCAAAAAAAGCAAAAATAACTATCACCCAAGTCACTAGAACAGCGAAAGATAAGAACAGATAACCACGACACTGGGCAATAACCACGACACTGGGAACAACCCTTTCACAGTCTGACAACAAAAGAAGAAAATGAACATAAAAAAGTCATACATTGTTATTTATAAATCAACTTACTGTTCTGTTCTTTTTCTTATTTGAACGCTTCATTCGATCACTTGTTAACCAGTCTGTGTGATTTGTATGTGATCTGAGCCTAAGAGCGATTGTATGTTGTGTCAGTTATGCTCCTACAAGTAGGCCAGCACATCCACTTTCTAGGACGATTTTTATTTACTAGATTATCTTCCATAGAACAACAACAACCAACTTTTGTTTGATAAAACAGAAATATTGACAAGATGGACAGAATATGTAACGGCTCTATTTGATGATCAAAGAAGCAGTAAACACAGTATAAAGTGCAATGACAGCCCAAGAATATTAAAATCTGAAGTTGTAAGAGCAATCGAAACAATGAAGCGAGGAAAGGCTGCAGGATTGGACAATATTACTGTGGAAATGTTAACCTCCTTAGAGGATTTTGGTATTTCAACCATTACAGATTTGTGCAATGATATATATGACACAGGATATATACCAAGAGACTTGAAGACATCAGTATTCATACCACTACCCAAAAGCCCAAAGCACAGGAGTGCACAGACTATAGGACAATTAGCCTGATGAGCCACATAACAAAAATACTACTCAAGATCATACATGAAAGAATTAAAAACAAGATAGACATAGAAGTAGGAGAAGAACAGTTTGGCTTTAGAAAGAACAGAGGAACAAGAGAAGCAATACTTTGTATAAGACTACTCGCTGACAAGTATATAGAAGTGCAAAAAGTATCTACTTGTGTTTCATCGATTATAGCAAGCTTTTGACAGAGTCCAACATGAAAAGCTAATCATATGTCTACAAGAAATAGGCCTAGATGGGGATGATATCAGACTAATAAGTAACATATACTGGGAACAGACAGCAATAATAAAATATGAAAATAGCTACTCTCCATACATAGACATAAAGAGAGAAGTGAGACAAGGATGCATACTGTCACCAAGCCTATTTAACATCTACACAGAGAAAATCTTCAAACAACTAGAGGGAATGCCAGGACTCAAGATCAATGGAAAAATAATAAATAACTTAAGATATGCAGATGACACAGTATTGGTAGCAGAAAATGAACAAGATCTACAAGAATTAGTGGACCAATTGGACAGAACTAGCAAGGAATATGGATTAGACATTAACATACAGAAAACAAAAACTATGGTAATCAACAAGGAAATGGAAAAACCTAAAATGAATATAAAAATACATGGAGAATTACTACATCAAGTAAAAAGCTACTCCTATCTCGGTCAGATGATAACAGATGATGGCAGATGTATAACTGAAATTAAAAAGAGAATAGGAATGGCCAAGGATAATTTCAATAGTATGAGAAAGTTACTGACATCCAAACAAATCACAAACAGGCTAAAAATTAGAATGATCAAATGCTATATATATCCTATATTAATGTATAGCTCGGAAACATGGACAATGAACAAGCAGTTAGAAGACAGAATTGATGCATTTGAGATGTGGATATATAGAAGAATAAGCAGAGTTTCATGGACAGAAAAACAGACAAATAAACAAGTTTTAGGAAAACTAGGCATGAAGAAACAATTATTAAGAGAAATAAAATTCAGACAAGTAAAGTATTTTGGGCACATAAAAGGCATGACACCATGATAAAACATTTACTAGAGGGGAAAGTTGAGGGAGAAGAGCAAGAGGAAGACCGAGAGATAAGTGGGAGGAAACTTTAAGAAATGGACAGGTTACAGTCTGGCAGTGTGCAACACCAAGGCGAAAGACAGAGGATGCTGGAGATTCATTGCAGCCAACCTTCGATGTGAGACGGCACCTGATGATGATGATGATCTTCCATAGGCCCCTACCTCATTGGCCTCTTACGCCATGCCGTATAGGTCGCAGTGGTACTATTCTTTGCTTACCTTGCGGGCCCCAGCACCACACGAAACTGTTCTATTCATTTAGCCCCCCATCCTTTCCGCCGCCCAAAAATACGAGTTTGCACTGTTTGTTTTAGAACGCCAGGCAGAGGAGCTTGTCCAGACTACTATCAATATATCACGCTGTTAGCGTAACAACTGTGATGAATAAATCCATGCAATCAATGCGACAACTGAGAACCTGGTGAACACCAATCTTGCTTCACAACTTGTGATATTCATAGTAACAGTAACATTTCACTTAGCCTTTACACATCTTAGGGTATGAAATGCCTACCATTTTATATTTTTCTAGACGCTAGTAAGCAGGTGGTAGGAGGGCCAATTCCTTTCCACGCGCCTGAAACGTTTGTGTGGGATTAAACCCATAACCTTTGTGTGTCCGAGTCAACAGGCAAACGCTTGCGCAATATGCTAACCCGTCATCGTGATAGTATTAACCCCTTCTTTCCTCTGAGATGATATATTGGCTCGTGGTATTTTGTAAAATGACACAAATCCAGTATACATGCTAGTTCTGTACACATGCTAGTTCTGTATACATGCTAGTTCTGTATACATGATAGTTCTGTATACATGCTAGTTCTGTACACATGCTAGTTTTGTATACATGCTAGTTCGGTACACATGCTAGTTCTGTATACATGCAAGTTCAGTACACATGCTAGTTCTGTATACATGCTAGTTCTGTACACATGCTAGTTCTGTATACATGCTAGTTCTTTATACATGCTAGTTCTGTACACATGCTAGTTCTGTATACATGCTAGTTCTGTATACATGCTAGTTCTGTATACATGCTAGTTCTGTATACATTGCTATATAAATACATCTGGACATACATAAACATTATGGAAAAGATTAACATATGTAATATTAGATCTCCAATCACTTCAAAGATGATAAATACAATATTAGATCTCCAATCACTTCAAAGATGATAAATACGATATTAGATCTCCAATCACTTCAAAGATGATAAATACGATATTAGATCTCCAATCACTTCAAAGATGATAAATACGATATTAGATCTCCAATCACTTCAAAGATGATAAATACAATATTAGATCTCCAATCACTTCAAAGATGATAAATACGATATTAGATCTCCAATCACTTCAAAGATGATAAATACAATATTAGATCTCCAATCACTTCAAAGATGATAAATACCTAACGGCCCTAAGATGAAAATATGTGACTAAAAACGAATAACGAAATAAAGGCCAAAAAGTAGAAGTGGATGTCGTGTATCCTTTGCTTGATTAAGGTCTTTTGGTGGAAACGTTGCTGTGTATCGTTATTGTTTTTGTAAAACTATAGTACTCTGTTTTTGCTTGTTTGCCATTGCTACATAGTTTTACGCAACCATTTGTCCATAGAACATTCCTAGCGCCTCACTGTGACTAAACTAAAAATGAAACAGACCGACTTTCCACGAAATATGTTGCAGGTGAGCAATCGAATGTACCATAAACATGCCATGAGAAGAAAGGGATGATTAAATCAGCCAGAATGACATCAACACTAACCTATGGTGATAATCAATATTAGGAAAGGACGATTAACAAAATATAAGCAGATTAGAATATAGTTATTTTGTGTCCCAGAACAGGCAGGCCAAGAACACGATAGATAGATAACATCTCAAGAGTCCGTGCGAAAGCATGGACTGACAACGTCAAGCGCAACACACCTGGCACAAGATAGAAAACTAACTCTCCCACGACGCTTCACGGCAAATTTCGTTAAGATAAGATAAGAGAATTACAAGGACATCTGTGTGAGCAACAAAAAGTGAAATTTATACAAGAGGCAACATTAACTATATCAACAATATTTCATACAAACGAAAGGAAGGGATGATTCTCATAACAATTCGTTTAAATGTATCGATTTTTGTTCAGATCATGCTTCTAAACTTCAAAAATGTCTACTTGACCCAATACGACTGTAAATGCAATTCGAAAAGATGTGTAGATTTCTGATTCGTAAAGGCTGTTTCAGTTTACTGTGCCATTCTTGCAATGTCAATATCACGATGGAGATGTGTAGGTTGATGTCATACATAGAAGTCAAGCACAGTTTACTTAATGAAATCTCAACAAATAGTATAATGTCGATTATTGGTTAGTTAATTCGATCATGTGTTACCGGGGCCGCGGGAGCAAAGAATAGTAACGCTGCGACCTGCAAAGCATGTCGTAAGAGGCGACTTAGGTAACGGCTTAGGTAAGCTACCTTAGTAAATAAAAAGCATCGCAGAAATAGGATGTGCTGGCCTACTTGTACTCACATAACAGGCTAAATGTATAATCGCTCTTAGGCTCAACTCCCATACAAATCAAAAGAGTGGTTAACAAGTGGTCGATATGTAGCGCTGGAAGAAGAAGGTTCGTTAAGTAGACAGTTCTTATGTTCATGATGAATGCATCGCACCGATATCAAACAAGAGATCTATTACAGAGAACGGACAAGAACACAGATACATTGCGTATATTTGTTGCAGCTCTAAGCGCCAAGGGCGTTACCTCTTTCTTCTTTTGTCGTCACGCTGTTACCGGGTTGTTGCCCAGTGTCGTCACGCTGTTACAGGGTTGTTGCTCAGTGTCGTGGCTATCTGATTTTGTCTTGCGCTGTTCTGGTGGCCTGGGTGATTGTTATTTTTGCTCTTTGACAGGATTCTGCTATGTCATCTAACCCTCTTTTTCGTGGTCTTCCTCTCACCTTCTTTCCGATGTTCTGTTGTAGACTACTCTGGAGTTGGAAGCATTCTTATTAAGTGGCCACATCACTTCATTCTTTGTTTTGTCAATGTAATTCAGGCAAGGTTATGTGCCAACTTTCTTTCTTATGCTGATGTTGGTGCATTACAAGCTAAATTCTAACAGGAGCGTTACAGGCTACAGTCTAACACGAGAGCGTTACAGGCTACATTCTAACAAGAGCGTTACAGGCTACAATCTAACAAGAGCGTTACAGGCTACATTTTAACAAGAGCGTTACAGACTACATTTTAACAAGAGCGTTACAGGCTACATTCTAACAAGAGCGTTACAGGCTACAATCTAACAAGAGCGTTACAGGCTACATTTTAACAAGAGCGTTACAGACTACATTTTAACAAGAGCGTTACAGGCTACATTCTAACACGAGCATTACAGGCTACATTAACAAGCGTTACAGCTACATTTAACAAGAGCGTTACAGGCTACATTCTAACACGAGCATTACAGGTTACATTCTAACAAGAGCGTTACAGTCTACAGTCTAACACGAGCATTACAGGCTACAGTCTAACACGAGCATTACAGGTTACAGTCTAACAAGAGCGTTACAGGCTACATTCTAACACGAGCATTACAGGTTACATTCTAACAAGAGCGTTACAGGCTACAGTCTAACACGAGCATTACAGGTTACAGTCTAACAAGAGCGTTACAGGCTACATTCTAACACGAGCATTACAGGTTACATTCTAACAAGAGCGTTACAGGCTACAGTCTAACACGAGCATTACAGGCTACAGTCTAACACGAGCATTACAGGCTACAGTCTAACCAGAGCGTTACAGGCTACATTCTAACAAGAGCGTTACAGGCTACAGTCTAACACGAGCGTTACAGGTTACATTCTAACAAGAGCGTTACAGGTTACATTCTAACAAGAGCGTTACAGGCTACATTCTGTAGGAGGAAGGCTAGCAAGTGGCACCCAGTGAACCAGACAATTAGCCTAGTTTGTAGTGGTAGATATTTTATCAGTAGAGACTTAGTGTTTGCAAGCCTATGATACTCTCTAAACAGAATGGCAACGCTTAAATGAGACACTGACGTAGGGAAACTAATCGACGCAGTTTTGTGTAGTAACGGCTTGGAAACCAACAAAAACACTTAAGTGAAGCGGACGTGTTGTGTACATTGTCTACATAAATAAACATGTCTACATGAATTCTCCATGTTTGTTAAATATATTTGAAGTTATGGATGAAAGCCATGAGTAAGGAAAAAGTCACCATCATCTAATAAGAACATCCTGCAATCAGAACTAAAATGAGGACATGACAATAATAACATCAGCAATCGGAGCTAAAATAAGGAAATGATGATAATAACATCAGCAATCGGAGCTAAAATAAGGAAATGATGATAATAACATCAGTACTACAATATATTGGAAATGGACCACCACTGCTTTATATAAATATATATATATATACTAAACGAATGAATGTATCTAAAGATGAAGATGAACCCTGGGAAGAAAATGAACCAAAGATGAAGACAAGTTGTGGAATGTGGACCAAATCCCCAAAGGTACCGAACCTAGAAATAGGAGCTACAACAAATTAACCATCACACGAATGTATAACCGCAAATCAAAGCCTTAAGGAACCATGAGAACAAACTCAATATAATAACCACTGTGCTGGGTAAATAAAGGAGTGGATCTCGGATTTGCAACTCTAACGTTCCGAAAGAAAACCCCTTAGTAACCAATATTGGCCTAAAACAACGACTATGCAAAAAAAGGGGGATACTATAACAATTCTAACAAGAGCGTTACAGGCTACAGTCTAACAAGAGCGTTACAGGCTACAGTCTAACAAGAGCGTTACAGGCTACAGTCTAACAAGAGCGTTACATGCTACATTCTAACAAGAGCGTTACAGGCTACAGTCTAACAAGAGCGTTACAGGCTACAGTCTAACAAGAGCGTTACATGCTACATTCTAACAAGAGCGTTACATGCTACAGTCTAACAAGAGCGTTACAGGCTACAGTCTAACAAGAGCGTTACAGGCTACATTCTAACAAGAACGTTACATGCTACAGTCTAACAAGAACGTTACATGCTACAGTCTAACAAGAGCGTTACAGGCTACAGTCTAACAAGAGCGTTACAGGCTACAGTCTAACAAGAACGTTACAGGCTACAGTCTAACAAGAGCGTTACAGACTACATTCTAACAAGAGCGTTACATGCTACAGTCTAACTAGAGATTTACAGGCTACATTCTAACAAGAGCGTATTACGATCCAGTCATCAACATTAAACACCAGCGTCTCCAGTCAACGGACAACTTTGCTTATCTTGGCAGCCTCCTATCCAGATCGGCAAACATAGATTCTGAGGTCCACAATAGGATATCCAAAGCCAGTGCTGCGTTCGGAAGGTTACGTGTCACTGTGTGGGAACGGAAGGGATAAGCATAGTCACAAAGCTGAAAGTTTACCAGGCCATAGTGCTAACCACGCTGCTGTACGCAAGCGAGACATGGACAGTGTATAGCAGACACGGAAGAAAATTAAACCATTTCCACCACAAGCTGTCTACGCAGAATACTAAAAATAAACTGGCAGGACAAAATTCCAGACAGCGAAGTCCTCATAAGAGCAAAGATCCCAAGCGTCAACACCCTGTTGCAGAAGGCCCGACTGAGATGGGTCGGTCACGTTGCTCGAATGCCTGATAAACGCATCCCAAAACAGTTGATGTATGGCGAGCTTGAAGGGGGCAGACGTTTAGCTGGTGGACAGAAAACGCTTTAAAGACACTCTTAAAGTGTCTCTGAAATGCTTCGATATAGACAATACGTGCTGGGAATCCTTGCGCAAGATCGCCAAATGTGGCGCTGTAACAACAAAAGAGGAACCCGAATAGCTGAGAATCATCGTATTTTTGAGTCACAGAGAAAACGAGCAGCGCGAAAAGACAGAGCACACAACACGCACATGTCTAACCTTGATCATGTATGCCCCACCTGTGGTCGGGGATTCTGTTCTAGGATTGGACTCTACAGTCACCTCCGCACACACCAGAGAGGTGCAACAGTACACGTCTGAGATTGTTGTCATCATCGCTTGCGATGGACGGCTATTATAATGACATCAGTTCAATAACCAATAACAAGAAGATACAGAACTTTATCAACGAATGTCTTCGAAGGATTCTCAGACTGAGATGATATGATAGAGTTGCAAACACAGACCTGTGTATTCTCAGACTAAGATGGTATGATAGAGTTGCAAACACAGACCTGTGTATTCTCAGACTAAGATGGTATGATAGAGTTGTAAGCACAGACCTGTGTACTCTCAGACTAAGATGGTATGATAGAGTTGCAAACACAGACCTGTGTATTCTCAGACTGAGATGGTATGATAGAGTTGCAAGCACAGACCTGTGTATTCTCAGACTAAGATGGTATGATAGAGTTGCAAACACATACCTGTGTATTCTCAGACTAAGATGGTATGATAGAGTTGCAAACACAGACCTGTGTATTCTCAGACTGAGATGATATGATAGAGTTGCAAACACAGACCTGTGTATTCTCAGACTAAGATGGTATGATAGAGTTGCAAACACATACCTGTGTATTCTCAGACTAAGATGGTATGATAGAGTTGCAAACACATACCTGTGTATTCTCAGACTAAGATGGTATGATAGAGTTGCAAACACAGACCTGTGTATTCTCAGACTGAGATGATATGATAGAGTTGCAAACACAGACCTGTGTATTCTCAGACTGAGATGATATGATAGAGTTGCAAACACAGACCTGTGTATTCTCAGACTGAGATGATATGATAGAGTTGCAAACACAGACCTGTGTATTCTCAGACTGAGATGATATGATAGAGTTGCAAGCACAGACCTGTGTATTCTCAGACTAAGATGGTATGATAGAGTTGCAAACACAGACCTGTGTATTCTCAGACTAAGATGGTATGATAGAGTTGCAAACACAGACCTGTGTATTCTCAGACTAAGATGGTATGATAGAGTTGCAAACACAGACCTGTGTATTCTCAGACTAAGATGGTATGATAGAGTTGCAAACACAGACCTGTGTATTCTCAGACTGAGATGATATGATAGAGTTGCAAACACAGACCTGTGACCTGTGGATAAGAACAGGAAATGAACCCTTGATAACGCAAGGCTGGTGATGTGGGTTCAGCTCCCGCAATGCGCGTGGAATTTTTCCCGACCACGACGGTTCTCAGGTCGACCCAGCCTCAACTGGGTACCAGACATGCTCTGGGAAAGTAAAGGCGGCCGGCGTGATGCTGACCACATCACCCATCGTGTGCCGACGGTCAATGAAAAATACAGGCCTAACACTGTATTGACCTATATACCACGAGGTATGAAAGGGTTCCTTTACTACTTTTTTATGAACCCATGATAACCCAGTTTAAGAGGAGAAAATGACAATGGTTAGGTCATACACTATGGAATACACAGTAAAGTGTTACTAGGCAAGCACTTGAGTGGAACCGCAGGGAAAACGGAAAGGGTGGAGACTGCAGTAAATTCGTCATTCTTGTTGTATTGTTTGCTTGATAAAGGCCTTTTGGTCGAAACGTTGCTGTTTATCGTCACTGTTTATGTATTTTGTAAAACTGTAGTACTTTGTTTTTACGTGTTTACCTAGGGAAAATGGAGCATCTTAAACAGACCTCGAGAGGAAGTCTTTTTGAGAAAGGGAAGGATGCTCGACTATCCTGGTAGACCAAAAGAAAACTGCCAGAGATCAGGAAAAGTGGAGAACAACTGTTGAGGCTCTATGCTCCACGAGGAGCGAAGAGGAATAAGTAAGCAAGTAATAACAAGTAAGAGAAATCCAAAAAATATATACACTAACAAATGTACAGAATTTAACCATAAGAAATTTGACAACAATCTGTCGCAGACTTTATTCTATATGAAACAACTTACTGAGTCAGCCACTACACACCTCTTCCTGATCTGTAATTATTATCATAACTTGCAGCCGTTACACACCTCTTCGTGATGTGTTATTATCATATCTTGCGACTTAAATTTCATTTCTACAACAATGTTTGATCTGGGAAATCCCAAAATAGCAATATATTTTTATATATTCATCCCTGAAAAATGATTGGGGCACCCTCTATTTGTTTATCTAACACTATTGAGCTCAACGTTAAAAATACGTTACTCGACATTGCAATGATTCATCATGGCACACGCCTACGTTTTTCTAACTTTTCACCCACCAACTGAGTATCACAAGTCTCACACCACTCTCGCCGTGATGACACCGTTATCACACACCATTCTCGCCGTGATGACACCGTTATCACACTCTCACACACCATTCTCGCCGTGATGACACCGTTATCACACTCTCACACACCACTCTCGCCGTGATGACACCGTTATCACACTCTCACACACCATTCTCGCCGTGATGACACCGTTATCACACTGATAAAGTTGGTGACGCAAATACCTTTTGGTAAGGTTATAACAAACTGTATGCAACTTAGTTCTGTAGAGATTGTTCTACTGGGTGCAATCTTGAGTATGATAGTAAACTAATTCGACGTATCTTGTTCTACTGAAAATGAACGCCATATCTCACGTTTCTTCCACCCACCTCTCCTGCTCTTCCCACGTGTGGGCGTGGCCTTTGTTCCCACTTGTATACACAACACCTTACGTAACCTGTCACTAACCCTTTCCCATTGACCCGCTTACCGGACGTAGCATCACATGACACTATCATCTCTATTCATCGTCTGAATACGGCTCACATTCTAGGGTGTCATTTTTGACACTTCTCTTCCCTCTGTTCCAGCCATACGACATTGGATTCTGCATGTGTTCGTTCCCGGGACACACAGGATGCATATTAGCCAAGTAGGGCTCCAGTCGCTCTTGGTGTACAGTGGTTGAGTAATCCCTACAGTTGAGTTACTCGAACCTGATCTAGTCCTATGTTCTCTCACATTTTCTTACTTGCATACTTATCTTTAGCACTTTATCGTCTGGTACACATATCTGTGGGACACTTACAGTGTGATACTGTTGACCACTACACCCCCCCCGGAACATTGGATTACATACCCGCAGAGCCGGATTAGGCTAGCGCGGGGCCCGTAGCAAATTTTAGCGCGGAGCCCTAGGTTTTGTATGATAATAAAATAAAACACAACTTTTACAAACAAACTTGTCTCGATTTAATGTGAGCAAATTTAGAGATAATACTAAACAAATCAATTTCTCTAAGTAAATTCAATGTTCAACGACATAAGGTGAGGTTATTTAGACGATCTTGTCCCATCGTGTTTCTTAACTCACTTTTATACGCTTTAATGTTGAAAAAGAACGTTCTCCGCTGCAGTTAGTAATCATTAAAGACAAGTTAATTCGTAAGACTATTTCTACATTTGGGAAACACGACTCTAATGAATTTTCCATTACAAGTTTATTAAATTGCAGTTCAAGAGCCTCATGCTTTTCGTTGCTAATAGCAGCAGCTACATTAGTTTTACAGCAGTAGACGACTAAGATGGTTGGGACATGTGAGAAGAATGGAAACTTGCCGCATACCAAAACAAATGTTGTTCTGTGAACTTTCGGAGGAAGAGGCACCAGGGCAGATCACTGCTCAGATATAAAGATGTCTGCAAAGCCACAATGAAAAACGTTTCTATAGATCCAAGCACATGGGAAAGACTAGCTGATGACAGAGTTGTGTGGAAAGCCAAATTACGAAAGGGCGCAGAGTCTTTTGAGAAGAGACTTATGTATGAGCTGAACGACAAGAGAGAAAAGCGAAAACTCAGAAGTTGTCACAGTAAAACACTTGCCAATTGACCGTCTTTAAAGATGAAAAAGGCCATAGACATTAGTTTTAAGAAGTTCAATGAACTGCATAAGTTAGTCGCCTAGGCTTTCTTCCAAATCCTCTTGGTAAGAGCTGACAATATTTGGAGTTCTTTTCAAGATCTCTTCCTCTGTAATAGATTTTAACTGCCGGAGTATTCCAAATACACCAGTCACTCTATGGTACAGCCTAAATCAATAACTTTGCAAACAAAACAGAACAGTTGTCCTTTAGTTTCTGTATAACACAACCAATCTCTCACGTGAGTTTTGTTTGTTGGTGTATGTGTGTATGTGAAAACGACTTTCGACAAAATCGTGGATTGTTTGAAGTTGTTTGGCCATTCACCAATATCGTTGGAGTACATTTTACTTTCGTTGTGTTTTTGGCTTGTAGATGATGTTGCTACATTAGAAGCATTTGCTGTGCTTTCTGCCTCTCTTTGGCTTGAAGATGATATGGCTAAATTGGAAGGACTTGCTGTACATTCGATTTCAGTTTGTCTGGTGGAAAATGTGGCTAAATCGTGAAGAGTTGCTGATCTTAATGGTAGTATTGGTAATGATGATTCTTCTAAGGCACTGCTTTCATCTACTACACAGTGGGACACGTCTTCTGTATTTTCTGCTTCGATTTCGTTGGATTCAGCACCATCACAAACGACATCCAAAAATTCAGACAGCTTGCGTGTTTTTGATATAACATCTGGTTATTTTTTCCATTTTCATCTGTCACATAGGCGCGGGGCCCCCTAGAAGCGCGGGGCCCGTAGCATTTGCTACTTCTGCTACTAGGCTAATCCGGCTCTGCATACCCGCCCTTGTTATCGGAGTGTATGCAATCCATATTAGCCTAATAGGGCTCACGTTTTATGGGGGTGCACGTGTCTAGACATCAGCATACTATGTCGGAAATTAACGCCATTATCTCACGTTTCTTCCACCCACCTCTCTTGCTTTTCCCACATGTGGTCTTTGTTCCCACCTGTACACAGAATATCTTACGTAACCTGCCACTGACCCTTTCCGATTGACCAGCCAACCGGTAACCTAATAGTCTTTCTATTTCCTGTCCATTCTATCATTCACAAGATACTGACCAAGAGACAAGCACTCTAGGAGCAGGTACGTATGCCAGTATCATTTGCTTCACATAATGTGTTAGTATTATGTTCTTGTTAATTAAGTTTTTAGTGTAAGTTTTTTGTTCATGATAAAGGTCTAAGCACCGAAACGTTGAGTGTTGTTTATTTTCATATTTTATAATTTATTTTTCATTACTTATGTATACTGCCTATACCTGTCTTCGTTCAATCGCCTAACAAACTGTATGAAACTTAGTTCTATAGAAATTTGTTCTACTGAATACAATCTTGAGTAAGATAGTAAACCAGTTTGAAGAAATATCTTCTACTGAATACAATCTTGAGTAAGATAGTAAACCAATTTGAAGAAATGTATTCTACTGAATACAATCTTGAGTAAGATAGTAAACCAGTTTGAAGAAATGTATTCTACTGAATACAATCTTGAGTAAGATAGTAAACCAGTTTGAAGAAATGTGTTCTACTGAATACAATCTTGAGTAAGATAGTAAACCAGTTTGAAGAAATGTCTTCTACTGAATACAATCTTGAGTAAGATAGTAAACCAGTTTGAAGAAATGTATTCTACTGAATACAATCTTGAGTAAGATAGTAAACCAGTTTGAAGAAATGTATTCTACTGAATACAATCTTGAGTAAGATAGTAAACCAGTTTGAAGAAATGTGTTCTACTGAATACAATCTTGAGTAAGATAGTAAACCAGTTTGAAGAAATGTGTTCTACTGAATACAATCTTGAGTAAGATAGTAAACCAGTTTGAAGAAATGTATTCTACTGAATACAATCTTGAGTAAGATAGTAAACCAGTTTGAAGAAATGTGTTCTACTGAATACAATCTTGAGTAAGATAGTAAACCAGTTTGAAGAAATGTGTTCTACTGAATTCAATCTTGAGTAAGGTAGTAACCCAGTTCGACGATGTCAGTTACTGTTATAATATACTTCACAAACTACAAATCGTGCACATTTCAACAATTAAATACGATAACATCTTCTTTTTCGAACGCTGCACATCGACCACTTGTTAACCACTCTTTGTGATTTGTTAACCACTCTTTGTGATTTGTATGTGATCCGAACCTAAGAGCGATGGTACGTTGTGCCAGTTATGCGCATACACGTAGGCCTGCGCACCCAATTTCTGCGTCGCTGTTTATTTACTAGGGTAGCTTCCCTAGGCCCCCTACCTCTGTCGCTTCTTACGACATGCCTTGTAGATTGCAGTGTTACTATTCTTTGCTCCCATTGTGAGCCCTGGCAATACAAGTGCGAAATACGACAGCAAATGAAGAGGTTCTCAAACGAACAAAGTATGTATCATTGGAGATCGTATTTAAAAGAGAAAGATGAAAGTGGACATGACATTTATGTTATATGGCGAGACTAGATCTCCGATCCACTGATGATATGAAAACAATATGGTACATACATAGACAGTAAATAAGTATTCAGGATCTCAGGAAAAACAATAATACACAAAATTCGAACAACAATCTTTATATCTCGAAGATATCGGGAACGCAAGAGATATTTCTAAGATAGAATAGGACTGAGGGTAAAAAAAACCACATGGAAACGAACTGTGGAAAGATAGTTGAAAAATTGAGGCCTGACATGAGAAACATTTAGTAGAAAGACGGAAACAATGGAAATCTATTGTAAAAGTCTTTTATATCAAACAGGACACAAAAAGATGAAGAAAGATTTAGAGTACACAGATAAAAATAAGGAGATTTAAGAAATTCAAGAGAAAGCAACATACACAGATAAAAATAAGGAGATTTAAGAAATTAAAGAGAAAGCAACATACACAGATAAAAATAAGGAGATTTAAGAAATTCAAGAGAAAGCAACATACACAGATAAAAATAAGGAGATTTAAGAAATTCAAGAGAAAGCAACATACACAGATAAAAATAAGGAGATTTAAGAAATTAAAGAGAAAGCAACATACACAGATAAAAATAAAGAGATTTAAGAAATTCAAGAGAAAGCAACATACACAGATAAAAATAAAGAGATTTAAGAAATTCAAGAGAAAGCAACATACACAGATAAAAATAAGGAGATTTAAGAAATTCAAGAGAAAGCAACATACACAGATAAAAATAAAGAGATTTAAGAAACTCAAGAGAAAGCAACATACACAGATAAAAATAAGGAGATTTAAGAAATTCAAGAGAAAGCAACATACACAGATAAAAATAAGGAGATTTAAGAAATTCAAGAGAAAGCAACATACACAGATAAAAATAAGGAGATTTAAGAAACTCAAGAGAAAGCAACATACACAGATAAAAATAAGGAGATTTAAGAAATTCAAGAGAAAGCAACATACACAGATAAAAATAAGGAGATTTAAGAAACTCAAGAAAAAGCAACATACACAGATAAAAATAAGGAGATTTAAGAAACTCAAGAGAAAGCAACATACACAGATAAAAATAAGGAGATTTAAGAAACTCAAGAGAAAGCAACATACACAGATAAAAATAAGGAGATTTAAGAAATTCAAGAGAAAGCAACATACACAGATAAAAATAAGGAGATTTAAGAAATTCAAGAGAAAGCAACATACACAGATAAAAATAAGGAGATTTAAGAAATTCAAGAGAAAGCAACATACACAGATAAAAATAAGGAGATTTAAGAAATTCAAGAGAAAGCAACATACACAGATAAAAATAAGGAGATTTAAGAAATTCAAGAGAAAGCAACATACACAGATAAAAATAAGGAGATTTAAGAAATTAAAGAGAAAGCAACATACACAGATAAAAATAAAGAGATTTAAGAAATTAAAGAGAAAGCAACATACACAGATAAAAATAAAGAGATTTAAGAAATTAAAGAGAAAGCAACATACACAGATAAAAATAAAGAGATTTAAGAAATTAAAGAGAAAGCAACATACACAGATAAAAATAAAGAGATTTAAGAAATTAAAGAGAAAGCAACATACACAGATAAAAATAAAGAGATTTAAGAAATTAAAGAGAAAGCAACATACACAGATAAAAATAAAGAGATTTAAGAAATTAAAGAGAAAGCAACATACACAGATAAAAATAAAGAGATTTAAGAAATTAAAGAGAAAGCAACATACACAGATAAAAATAAAGAGATTTAAGAAACTCAAGAGAAAGCAACATACACAGATAAAAATAAGGAGATTTAAGAAATTCAAGAGAAAGCAACATACACAGATAAAAATAAAGAGATTTAAGAAACTCAAGAGAAAGCAACATACACAGATAAAAATAAGGAGATTTAAGAAATTCAAGAGAAAGCAACATACACAGATAAAAATAAGGAGATTTAAGAAATTCAAGAGAAAGCAACATACACAGATAAAAATAAGGAGATTTAAGAAATTCAAGAGAAAGCAACATACACAGATAAAAATAAGGAGATTTAAGAAATTAAAGAGAAAGCAACATACACAGATAAAAATAAGGAGATTTAAGAAATTAAAGAGAAAGCAACATACACAGATAAGAGACATACAATGTTGGAGTTCTTTTACAGTCAACCTTTCCACGTGGAGACGACACTTGATCTAATCTGAGAAAGGTAAATCGAATATGATGAAGAACTATCAGAACCAAACATCAATCCGAATATGTACATATGTACAGTTTAACAATTGTGAATATGTACATATGTACAGTTTAACAATTGTGAATATGTACATATGTACAGTTTAACAATTGTGAATATGTACATATGTACAGTTTAACAATTGTGAATATGTACATATGTACAGTTTAACAATTGTGAATATGTACATATGTACAGTTTAACAATTGTGAATATGTACATATGTACAGTTTAACAATTGTGAATATGTACATATGTACAGTTTAACAATTGTGAATATGTACATATGTACAGTTTAACAATTGTGAATATGTACATATGTACAGTTTAACAATTGCGAATATGTACATATGTACAGTTTAACAATTGCAAATATGTACATATGGACAGTTTAACAATTGTGAATATGTACATATGTACAGTTTAACAATTGTGAATATGTACATATGTACAGTTTAACAATTGTGAATATGTACATATGTACAGTGTAACAATTGTGAATATGTACATATGTACAGTTTAACAATTGTGAATATGTACATATGTACAGTTTAACAATTGTGAATATGTACATATGTACAGTTTAACAATTGCAAATATGTACATATGTACAGTTTAACAATTACAAATATGTACAAATGGACAGTTTAACAATTGTGAATATGTACATATGTACAGTTTAACAATTGCAAATATGTACATATGTACAGTTTAACAATTACAAATATGTACATATGGACAGTTTAACAATTGTGAATATGTACAAATGGACGGTGTAACAATTACTAACAAAACGATTCATATAAATCATACGGTAGACGAAAATGAAAGCAAACATGTCGAACATACAACGCAGTAAAAATACAACAGTATATATCACTAACATTTCAAACCACGACTATATAAACTTACCGGTGTTCTGTTTACATAATCTACCAAGAGAAACCTGAAACAGCTGAACACGTTTCTTCTTGTCAAACGTACAAACTACACATTTCATTCAATCTAAATATGTTGAGACGA
The DNA here is from genome assembly GCA_020796225.1 of Arion vulgaris. Lineage (NCBI taxonomy): Eukaryota > Metazoa > Mollusca > Gastropoda > Stylommatophora > Arionidae > Arion > Arion vulgaris. Next base: position 64,498,843 of record CM036761.1, on the reverse strand, counting down.
ATTCACAAGACTACTCTATCCGGGTTGTCACGTGAACGGTATACCTGCTTAATAAAACGTCTTTCAGCTTTAACCCAAATTGTTAATTTCACGGGAAATTCCGCGAGTTTGTTTTCTTGGAAAAACACCCCTGATTTAGAATGCCAATTGTTCAAGTGCGCGATGCTTGTGACCTTTCAACGCACAGAACTAATTTCTCTGACAAACACAGTGCACCTCTATTCTGCGTGTAGGTATGTGTAGCAGCTATGTTAACAGACAACCAATATATATTGAGTTGGTAACTTTTATATGCAATGTTATTTGTTTGCACACGATATATATCAGTTGTGTTAGCCATTCACACACTGTTGACCTAGTTTGTGGCTATTGATTACTTATGTAGTAGTGAAATGGAGAAGTTGTACGTCGCGATAAAACACAATCTGGTAAAGTTATTTATAACATAATTTACTACTTCATCTATTTCAACACAAACTTGTTATTGGTTATTTATTACTCAGCAGACGTCGTAGCACTCCGGGCAGACCTATAGGTGCACAGTTTCCTTCAACAAATGTTGAATGCTGTTTTTTAAGGGTTTTAAAAGCCTAAGGATTGGCTTCATTGCACCGGTTTTACCCAATATGTCTCTGTCCCTCTCCGCAGAAATGGCACGCCAGCTGCCGAGAGTATTGCACAAAGCGCGAACTCCGTAGCTCCGGCGACAATCCTAGAGGTCACTGGAAAAAACCTCACTTGAGCAGAACGACGCGGTTCGGACTCGAACCCACGACCATAGACTCGCAAGGCAAAGTGCTTAACCAATGTATGTATACTAATATTCCGTGTGGCTTGCTGGTTAAATATTCTGCCCACTCTACCCACAGACATTCATTTCTACTTGTACAACAGGTAACTCCAAACTATTGAAATCCGATGAATGGATTTAACATCGATTTTATTGTCCTTATTTAACAGACAGACATGAAGAGATCGAAGAACACCCGACGTATCCATCATCAACTCTTCGAAAAGTCACTGTCGCATTCTCATTGCCGCAAACACTCTCTTGCTCAGGACAGTAGATCCACGTGGGCCTCTAGATAATAGACTCCCAAACTATTTCGCCCCACCGCCCACTTTGTACAACATAAACTTTGTAACGCCTCCTCCCCATTATAACAGTTTGTCAACGCCCCATATATATATATATATACATGCTCAATTTTCACTTTGACGTAGAAAATTGATATATATTTCTGTCATACATGGTCAATTTTCAAATGATTATATACATGAAATAGAAATTGATGTAAAAATGGATCGTGTAAGATGGGCATAAGATGAATTAAAATGCAGAATTCAAATTTTTAATGATAATTCAATCGTAACATCACGAAAAAACTCCCCCACCCCAAATGCTTCTGAACCACTACCCCCTGGTAGGCTTCAGCGCCCACTGGGGTGTACTCCCACTTTGGAAACCCATGCTCTAGATCTACAACTGGATTTAATAACAGTTTCATCATTGACAAGGAACATGACTTGGGTACGTACTTCAATAGCTAGAACGTAATATGAAAGAAAAACAATGTCTAGATAGCAATGAAGTACGAGGGTAAGTCAATAAGTAAGCCACAAATGGCTGTAGAAAAATAACTAAACATGATAACAGCTTGAAACCAGTTTATTTTTATACATACATTGTTCCTTTATTTCTCAACATAATTTCCACCAACATTGATGCACTTATCCCATCGTTTTATCAATCCTCCCAAACCGGCTGCATAGAACTGCGGGCTCTGTTTTCTAAACCACGTTTTCACTTAACATTCAACTTCGGCGTCATTCGTGAAATGTCTCCCACCAAGTTGGGTTTTCAGTGGACCAAAAAGGTGGAAATCGTTAGGGACTAAGTCAGGACTGTAAGGTTGATGTTCTATAACTTTCCACCGTAGTTGGTTAATTTTCTCCTGAGTTAATCGAGCCGTATGTGGTCTGACATTGTCATGAAGAAGCAATACTCCTGTAGTCAGATGTCCTGGGCATTTTTTTCGAATTGCATCATGAAGCATCGATAGAACTTCACAGTATGATTCAGAATTCACATTGTCACCTTTCTTCTTGAAATTGGTTAAAAGCACTCTTGACAATCCCAGAACACCGTCAACATAACCTTCCCTGCTGATGGCGTAACCTTGAATTTTTGACACAATTGAAGAAAGTGTGCTTAATGTGGGTACCCAGACAATTGAAGGAGGAACACAAAATGAACCGATTTGGCCTGTCCTTGCGTCATCTCTGTCGACACGAAGATGAAGGAGAAGACATGCTGAACAGGATTGTTACTGAGGATGAATCATGGGTGCATCACTACCAGCCCGAATCAAAGCGTGCTTCAATACAGTGGAAACATCTTTCTTCGCCTTGTGCCAAAACATTCAAGGTTACGCTATCAGCAGGGAAAGTCATGCTGACGGTGTTCTGGGATTGTCAAGGAGTGCTTTTAACCAATTTCATGAAGAAAGGTGACAATGTGAATTCTGAATCATACTGTGAAGTTCTATCGATGCTTCATGATGCAATTTGAAAAAAACGCCCAGGACTGCTGACTACAGGAGTGTTGCTTCTTCATGACAATGTCAGACCACATACGGCTCGATTAACTCAGGAGAAAATTAACCAACTACGGTGGAAAGTTATGGAACATCAACCTTACAGTCCTGACTTAGCCCCTAACGATTTCCACCTTTTTGGTCTACTGAAAACCCATCTTGGTGGGAGACATTTCGCGAATGACGCCGAAGTTGAATGTGAAGTGAAAACGTGGTTTAGAAAACAGAGCCCGCAGTTCTATGCAGCCGGTTTGGGAGGATTGATAAAACGATGGGATAAGTGTATCAATGTTGGTGGAAATTATGTTGAGAAATAAAGGAACAATGTATGTATAAAAAAAAACTGGTTTCAAGTTGTTATCTTGTTTAGTTATTTTTCTACAGCCATTTGTGACTTACTTATTGACTTCCCTCGTATATGGACATTTTCGACTTTACAGATGTCGTCCGTTTAATTGTCAATATTGTGACAGCTTCTGAGTTTGTGCTGGCCTCTCTCTCAGCTCATCCCAACGTCTCTTTTCAAAAGATTCTGCACTTTTGCGTAATGCTGCTTTTCACATAACTCGATCATCAGCTAGATTTTCCACATTTGTTGGGACAGATATAAAAGTTCGTGTAGACGAAAAGTGGTCTGCCTTGGTGGCTGTTTCCGTTTGAAAGTTCACAAAACAACATCTGTTGGGGTATGTCGCTATTGTCCATTCTTCTCGCAAGCTTTAGCCATCTCTTAGTCTTCTACTGCTGAGAATGTCCATGATGGAAAGCAAGTTTGCACGTTGCAGCACTTCAGAGTTGATTTGAAGTAGACCTAGAAGTACTGGAAGTCAAGACGTGGGAAGACAAGACAAAGAACATGGATTAATGAAAGAGATTTGCAGCAGGGAACCTCCAAGCTATAACAACTGAAGAAGAATATATCCACAAAGTGCTGCTGTAAAACTGGTTAGTGCGTAGCTATTTAGACTGGTGGTCTCAAGTTTGAAATCCTCATTTGGAGTGTGATGTTTTTAGTCAGACTACAAAAGTTCTCTCATGTTGACACAGTCTCAGTTCAAGACCAAACAAACACTGAGAAGTAAAGGCAGTCCCTGATACTGACACAGTCACAGTTCTCTGATACTGACACAGTCTCAGTTCTCTGATACTGACACAGTCTCAGTTCTCTGATACTGACACAGTCACAGTTCTCTGATACTGACACAGTCACAGTTCTCTGATACTGACACAGTCTCAGTTCTCTGATATTGACACAGTCTCAGTTCTCTGATACTGACACAGTCTCAGTTCTCTGATATTGACACAGTCTCAGTTCTCTGATATTGACACAGTCTCAGTTCTCTGATACTGACACAGTCTCAGTTCTCTGATATTGACACAGTCTCAGTTCTCTGATATTGACACAGTCTCAGTTCTCTGATATTGACACAGTCTCAGTTCTCTGATACTGACACAGTCTCAGTTCTCTGATATTGACACAGTCTCAGTTCTCTGATATTGACACAGTCTCAGTTCTCTGATATTGACACAGTCTCAGTTCAAGACCAAACAAATAATAAGGGGTAAAGGCAGTCCGAGATTAGAAATCAAGAGAACACTAACCACTGTATTGTCATGTTTAGTTAAAGATATCACTTTTGTTGACACTGGGGAGACAAAGAGAGAGATAAAAGTTAAGACAATCCAGAATGAGAGATCTATCTAAGTCCTCTGTGTATCCCGTTGGAGATATACTGCTTCCACAACAGATTGTAATTGTTGCTATTCTGTCTTGTTTCTGTTACTTGTTTCCTATATCAGGTCATAATCTTTTTATCTCTTTCTGCCGTTTTTCTCCATGTTTTCCTTGGACGTCCAGGTCTCCTCTTCCAATCCGATGTTCACTGGAGAGCTGTCCTAGCCATAACACTACTGGCACACGAAAGAGAGAGAGAGATAATAAATAGAAGAGAGAGAGAATACAAAATGAACGGCAAAGAGTTGAAGACAAAATAAAATTAAAATAAGAACAGTTTTAAAGAAAGCAGAAAGAAGAAAGATAGCAAAGGAATAACATCTAATATCATCGACGGTGAAGGCAAGTCTGTGTCTTGTGTGTGTAAGAGAGAGAGAGAGGTTGAAGAGAGGAGAAATACAAACATAATAGTGAGGAGCGAGAGAGAGAGAAGAGAGAAAAGGAGAAGTTGGAGGGAGGAGAAATACAAACATAATTAGTGAACGAGAGAGAGAGAGACAGACAGAGAGAGAGAGAGAGAGAGGTTGGAGGGAGGAGAAATACAAACATAATTAGTGAGCGAGAGAGAGAGGTTGGAGGGAGGAGAAATACAAACATAATTAGTGAACGAGAGAGAGAGAGAGAGAGGAGTTTGGGAAGAGAAATACAAACATAATTAGTGAACGAGAGAGAGAGAGAGGTTTGAGGAAGAGAAATACAAACATAATTAGTGAACGAGAGAGAGAGAGAGGTTTGGGGAAGAGAAATACAAACATAATTAGTGAACGAGAGAGAGAGAGGTTTGGGAATGAGAAATACAAACATAATTAGTGAACGAGAGAGAGAGAGAGAGGTTTGGGGAAGAGAAATACAAACATAATTAGTGAACGAGAGAGAGAGAGGTTTGGGGATGAGAAATACAAACATAATTAGTGAACGAGAGAGAGAGAGGTTTGGGGATGAGAAATACAAACATAATTAGTGAACGAGAGAGAGAGAGGTTTGGGGAAGAGAAATACAAACATAATTAGTGAACGAGAGAGAGAGAGAGAGAGGTTTGGGGAAGAGAAATACAAACATAATTAGTGAACGAGAGAGAGAGAAAGGTTTGGGGATGAGAAATACAAACATAATTAGTGAACGAGAGAGAGAGAGGTTTGGGGATGAGAAATACAAACATAATTAGTGAACGAGAGAGAGAGAGAGAGGTTTGGGGAAGAGAAATACAAACATAATTAGTGAACGAGAGAGAGAGAAAGGTTTGGGGATGAGAAATACAAACATAATTAGTGAACGAGAGAGAGAGAGAGAGGTTTGGGGAAGAGAAATACAAACATAATTAGTGAACGAGAGAGAGAGAGAGAGTTTGGGGAAGAGAAATACAAACATAATTAGTGAACGAGAGAGAGAGAGGTTTGGGAATGAGAAATACAAACATAATTAGTGAACGAGAGAGAGAGAGAGAGAGGTTTGGGGAAGAGAAATACAAACATAATTAGTGAACGAGAGAGAGAAAGGTTTGGGGATGAGAAATACAAACATAATTAGTGAACGAGAGAGAGAGAGGTTTGGGGATGAGAAATACAAACATAATTAGTGAACGAGAGAGAGAGAGGTTTGGGAATGAGAAATACAAACATAATTAGTGAACGAGAGAGAGAAAGGTTTGGGGATGAGAAATACAAACATAATTAGTGAACGAGAGAGAGAGAGGTTTGGGGATGAGAAATACAAACTGAATTAGTGAACGAGAGAGAGAGAGGTTTGGGGAAGAGAAATACAAACATAATTAGTGAACGAGAGAGAGAGAGGTTTGGGGAAGAGAAATACAAACATAATTAGTGAACGAGAGAGAGAGAGGGGTTTGGGGAAGAGAAATACAAACATAATTAGTGAACGAGAGAGAGAGGTTTGGGGATGAGAAATACAAACATAATTAGTGAACGAGAGAGAGAAAGGTTTGGGGATGAGAAATACAAACATAATTAGTGAACGAGAGAGAGAGAGGTTTGGGGATGAGAAATACAAACATAATTAGTGAACGAGAGAGAGAAAGGTTTGGGGATGAGAAATACAAACATAATTAGTGAACGAGAGAGAGAGAGGTTTGGGGAAGAGAAATACAAACATAATTAGTGAACGAGAGAGAAAGAAAGAGAGAGAGAATAACAAAGGAGAGAGACACTGGCGTAAATAGAGAGTTGGACATATCCATGAGGCTGATTGATTGATTGATTGATATAACAATCGTCATTGCACTTCGATGAACAACAATGGCTTCTCCGATCACTATCTTAAACAAAAAATCTAAGCCGCAGAGCACAAACTCGGTATCATCGTCGAGTGTCCCTGCTGTAATTGTTTTCAGCTCTGTACAAATTGGTTGAAGCTGTTTGTAAATGGTCATTGATTATTTTTCTCGCAGACTGCGACTTTTAAGCCTACTCTTTCCCATTTGTCTCTATCGAGGTTTCGTTTATATCCTCATCTTGATCACGAGACATATATTTATTCGTCGGTCTCCGATATGACTAGGAACTTGATCTTATTTGCATTAAAATCTGGAATAAATTGAAAAATAGTTTGATTACTTTAACGGTAAACAAACCAATACCTGTTCATCTAGAGGCAAACACTCTATCTGTACTGGACACCATCACCAACTGAGAGAATGAATGATTGATTGATTGATTGATTGATATGACTATCATCATTCACATTCGGCGAGTAACCATGATCTCAATCTTACACAAGAAGATCTCAGTGGAAGTGCACGAACTGCATAGCACCGGCGTGTGTCCGGAATATAATTTAGAAGATGGTAAAAATGATTTTTTAAGAATTTTATAATTTAATTTTTGTTAATGAATTATGCCCGGACTGCAGCTTTCCAGCCTGACCTTTTAGATTGTGAACTGCAATATGCTCAACTTGAACACGGAACCTATGTTTTATCATTCCTCCGATATGACTAGACACTCGATCTCACCTACATAGATCTCTTAAAAAATATCCTGATCCCTCCACGAAGGAGAGAAACAAGTATCTATGTAGCGAGAGGCGATTACCTAACCTCCCCGTCACAGAGAGCCTCTATGAGAGAAGGAGGAAACAGAAAAGTTATTTATGTTACAAAAATGTATGTGCTAAATAAAAATAACCATACATACACATACACGTTTCCTTTTTGTGAATGACGAAGTTCAAAACCGAAATTTTGTCATGGAAAATGTGGTTTTATTTTCGTAATAAAATTTCCCCAACTGTTATTCCCATAAGATGATCTTGTTGACCGGCGATTCTAGAACGGGTATTTCCAGTTTATCTTGAATATTGATTGTGAGAGACATGACCGAGAAAATTGTATTATACAATTTCAAGTAATAATCATTTTTTATTCAGATTTTATTTGTCTCATTGTATCTGTTGTTATAGAGTCGGGCGGTAAGGATGGGGAGGATGGGGGGTAAAGATAAACGCGGGGGTGTTTCATGACTAAATGTCCCGTGTTTGACCTCTCGATAAGGTTAAACGATTTTGTGATGGGGAAATATAACCGATGGCGTGAATGTGCGTGGCAACAGCATCGGAAAAACAGCAATAATTCATATGTTCTGTATAATCTCCCAGAGTATTCTCAGAAAATGAAAACTTAAGTTTTCTTAATCTGTTTCCTACGTTCTCTCATTTACTCTCTCTCTCTCTCTCTCTCTCTCTCTTACTCTTTCTCAATGCTTTACTCTCTTTTTCCTCTCATTTCTCTTGTTTACTCTCTCATTTATCTCTTTTTCTCTCCGTTATTCTCTCTCTTTTTACTCTCTTAGTCTTTTTCATTTACTCTCTCTCTCTCTCTATCTTTTACCCTCTCTCTCTTTCTCTCACTCTTTCTCCTTTAATCCCTTTCTCTCTCGTTGTCTCACTCTTTCTCTTTTATTCTCTCTCTCTCTCCTTTACTCTCTGTCTCTCTTTTTCAGTGTCCTTTACTCTTTCTATTTCTCTTTTCCCATCTCTCTATTTTACTCTTTCTCTCTTTCACTCACTCTCCTTTACTCTTTTTTGGTTTCTCCTTTACTCTCTATTTATTTCTCCTTTTTTCTATCTCTCTCTCCTTTACTCTCTCTCTCGTTCTCTCTCTCTCTTTCTACAGCACACAGTCCTTTAATCTGCTGCCTTTAGTTAACTATCTCATATATTCTTTACAATTATCTCCTCAATGTTATCTGTTCTTATTATTGTTTCTCTCACATCTACTTTTTCACTCCAACATCTTACATCACATCTACTTTTTCACTCCAACATCTTACATCACATCTACTTCTTCTCTCCAACATCTTACATCACATCTACTTCTTCTCGTTCTCTCCAACATCTTACATCTTATCTCTCACATCTACTTCTTCTCTCCAACATCTTACATCTCATCTCTCACATCTACTTCTTCTCTCCAACATCTTACATCTCAGCTCTCACATCTACTTCTTCTCTCCAACATCTTACATCTCATCTCTCACATCTACTTCTTCTCTCCAACATCTTACATCTCATCTCTCACATCTACTTCTTCTCATTCTCTCCAACATCTTACATCTCATCTCTCACATCTACTTCTTCTCTCCAACATCTTACATCTCATCTCTCACATCTACTTCTTCTCATTCTCTCCAACATCTTACATCTCATCTCTCACATCTACTTCTTCTCTCCAACATCTTACATCTCATCTCTCACATCTACTTCTTCTCATTCTCTCCAACATCTTACATCTCAGCTCTCACATCTACTTCTTCTCTCCAACATCTTACATCACATCTCTCACATCTACTTCTTCTCTCCAACATCTTACATCTCAGCTCTCACATCTACTTCTTCTCTCCAACATCTTACATCTCATCTGCGGTCACGCTCTATGAGGGCGTTCACGATGTCAGCTCTGTCCATTGGCTGGCCCTCTGATATAGCGACAGAGCCAGCCAGTTTGTCTGCTCTCTCATTGCCAACGACACCCATGTGCCCCGGAACAAAGACAAGTGTAATTCTGCAAATTGTTGACGCCTGCAGTAATTCAGTCCATTGCCTGCGCACCGAACCGGCCTCCACCTTTCGAATCATACTCAATGAGTCACTCAAAATGCACGCATGAGTGTAGTTTTGTGACTCTAGCCAGAGTAGTGCATTGGTCACCGCCAGTACCTCCATTGTCATGCTGCTTGTTGTCATACTAAATGCACCACTGGCTTCCTTGACCATTCTGCCACATGAGCTTGCAGAGAAGGCCCATGCAGGTTTTTCGTGACGAACTACCGATCCATCCGTGTAAATCACAATGTCGTCTGCATTGTAGTTTTCATCGATAATGGCTTTGACGTCTGCATTCAACGCCACGGGATTTCCTTCTCTGCAACCTTTGTCAAATTTAATGATGGTTGAAAAAAGTGTTCCAGTATATTGGAGGCATCGGTATCCATTCTTCCCATAGTCAATATTATTGAGCCCGCATACCAACTGAACAGTATCTGCGGCACGGCCAACATATGACTTGCCCCGCTTTAGCCGATTTCCACCGCTGGTGCTGAGCTGTTCATGCAATGGGTGATCCTTTTTGGCACTTATGTTGAGATAGGCACGTGCTCTGGCTATCTTGAGTCTTGAGTCTATACTCCATGGTCGGAAAATCCAGGAGAAACCTCATCGCCACACAGGGTGTATCTCTTGTGCAACCGAGGATGAAGCGCATAGCTTCGTTCTGTATTCTCTCCAGTCTTTCGATTTGCGTTTTGCTGACAGTGAGGGTGCCATTGCATATTCAATGGTGGAGAGAACCAGTGTCTGATACAGGATGACAAGCAGTCGTTGCTCGATGTTAACAGCCGCCATGACTCTCATTGCCGCCAAACCTTTGCGTGCCTTGACAATGACATACTCAACATGTTCCCGGAAACACAGGCTGCGGTCAAATGTCACACCCAAATATTTCATCGATTTATCTATGGGCAAAACAATACCGCGAAGTTTCACACTAGACGTACATGCGTTAACGGTGTGATTATTGAGTGAGAACCATGTCCCTGCTGCTTTGATAGGGTTAACTAGTGCACCAGAGACATCACACCAGTCTGTGATGCGGTCGAGTTCCTCTGCATCTCACCGGCAATTGCATCCCTGTCTTTCCCTTGTCTATACACTAGGATGTCATCAGCAAATGACAAGAGTTCTACCTCTGCCATCGAGTTGTTGTTCTGTGATTGACACCGTGTATATATTGAATAAGACAGGGGAGAGAGAAGAGCCCTGTGGCAATCCGGAATGTACAGTCACCGGTTCAGAAAACCAACCACCACATCGCAGTATAACCTTCCTTTGAATAGCGCAGCAGCTATCCATCTTAGGTATAGAGGATGCACCTGGAGTTTGATAAGTTGGTGCATAAGATAATCATAGGGCACTCTGTTGTATGCGTCTTCCAAGTCCACCATTGCTGCACATGTTTCAATACCTGCATGGAAACCTTCGAAGACATCATAGGTGAAGACCGCAGCGTTACACCATGTTTCTGTCCCAGATCCGTAACCTCCGAGAGTGGGTGGGAAGATATGGCGATTTTCAAGGTCCCATGCCAGTCGACGTGCCACGATTTTCTCAAGAAGCTTGCCTGTCGTGTTTTGCAGTGCAATAATTCTGTAGCTGGCTATCTGAGAGTGATCCTTGTTGGGCTTCGGCAATGGTAGTAGGTATCTATGAAGCCCTCCTCCCTGATCTCACATGGGAGCACAAAATACGTGCGCACAGTTTTCAGTATGATACAGCAGGGTGTGATACTATCAGCAAGATCAGGCTCAGTAAAATCAGACCACATCGCAATAACCAGAGGAAGCTGACACAGCCACCATGGTGGAATGACATGGTCGATGAAGCCTGGCAGATCAAGAGGCAAGCGGTTAAATTGTGGCAGAAGGCCAGAAGGGCCACTAGCACACCACCTGCACATACCAAGGGTCTGAAAAAGACATGGAAGACAAAAAAGGAAGGCGGCGTAAAAGAGGAAAAGATCGGGTGCCAGGAAGAATATTTTGAAGTGTGAGCGACTGGGTCGGAAGAACTTACTCATCATCTACTAGAATTGTGCCAGCGTGAAGCAGAGACGACCGGTCCTCGATAAACTCCTATATGGTGCCGATTTATTTTTATTTTTCTGTCCATAGTATTCGTATGATCTTTCTGTAGCATTTAGTTTCGAAGGACTGGATTTTCGTTCTTGTTTTTGTGTAATGGTCCATGATTCACAACCATAAGTAGCCACTGGAAAAATGCATGTTCTCAATATTTTTAATTTTAATATTTCCTGGTGCTTTGCCACATGTTCTTCATTGTGTTTAACTTCTTGATTGCTATCGTCAATCTTCTTGAGATCTCTTTGGAGCAGTCACCGTTATTGTTAATTATTGAGCCCAGGTATTTGTAGCTCTCTACACATTGGAGTTCTTGATTATCGAATAGGAAGCACATATTTACAGACGAGTAACTAGAATGTTGATGGAGGTGATTGGGACATACATTAAGAATGCTGAAGAGCAGACACCCCACATGTCACTGTGATATTTCATCCGGGAGACAAGAGAGGTAGGGGGTGATCTACAGAGACATGGAAACAAAATGTAGGCAGAGAAAGAGGAAAGACCAGGAATGAACTAAGCTGACATGCTCAAGACAGATCTGGTTGCAGGACATTTGTTGATGCCATATGCTTCAAGAGAAGAAACAGAAGTAATATTTTGCATACAGTAAAACCTCACGTTGAAGTACCACATCTGCAAGAGAAGAAACAGAAGTAATATTTTGCATACAGTAAAACCTCACGTTGAAGTACCACATCTGCAAGAGAAGAAACAGAAGTAATTTTTTGCACACAGTAAAACCTCACGTTGAAGTACCACATCTGGAGTTATAATGTAGCATTTTATTATATTTGATTCACCATTTGAGGCCTTCAGAGCTGATTTATGTCAACCGTTTGGTGCCAAGAAACATTTGCTCTTGCTATATCTGTGGATGTCTGTGACTTAACGGTTAGGGAGCTCGATCAAACATTTGCTCTTGCTATATCTGTGGATGTTTGTGACTTAGCGGTTAGGGAGCACGATCAAACATTTGCTCATGCTATATCTGTGGATGTCTGTGACTTAGCGGTTAGAGAGCTCGATCAAACATTTGCTCATGCTATATCTGTGGATGTATGTGACTTAGCAGTTAGGGAGCTCGATCAAACATTTGCTCATGCTATATCTGTGGATGTCTGTGACTTAGCAGTTAGGGAGCTCGATCAAACATTTGCTCATGCTATATCTGTGGATGTCTGTGACTTAGCAGTTAGGGAGCTCGATCAAACATTTGCTCATGCTATATCTGTGGATGTCTGTGACTTAGCAGTTAGGGAGCTCGATCAAACATTTGCTCATGCTATATCTGTGGATGTCTGTGACTTAGCGGTTAGGGAGCTCGATCAAACATTTGCTCATGCTATATCTGTGGATGTCTGTGACTTAGCAGTTAGGGAGCTCGATCAAACATTTGCTCATGCTATATCTGTGGATGTCTGTGTCTTAGCGGTTATGGAGCTCGATCAAACATTTGCTCATGCTATATCTGTGGATGTCTGTGACTTAACAGTTAGGGAGCACGATCAAACATTTGCTCATGCTATATCTGTGGATGTCTGTGACTTAACAGTTAGGGAGCTCGATCAAACATTTGCTCATGCTATATCTGTGGATGTCTGTGACTTAGCGGTTAGGGAGCTCGATCAAACATTTGCTCATGCTATATCTGTGGATGTCTGTGTCTTAGCAGTTAGGGAGCTCGATCAAACATTTGCTTATGCTATATCTGTAGATGTCTGTGACTTAGCGGTTAGGGAGCTAGATCACAACCCAAGAGTACATGTTTCAAACTCCGCGCTGTGCAGTTTGGAAGCAAATTAGTTTCAATGTATTTTTACGAACGGTAAAAATAGACCTCACATTTCAGAAAGCAATGCAAACAACTGAAAGTATAAGTAGAAAAAAAGAAACTCCTTTTATACCACGTGGTATATAGGGTAATACGCCGGTATTTTTTATTGACCGTCGCCACACGGTGGGTGCTGTGGTCAACATCACGCTGGGCGACTTAACTTCCCAGTGCTGTTTCTGGTACCCAATTGAGACTGGGTTGACCTCAGATCCGTTAGAGTAGGAATAAATTCCATGCCAACTGTGGAATTAAACCCAAACCACTAGGCTAACACGTATAAGTGGTGACTCGTAGAAAATCAACGACTCGTTTAATAATAATAATAATAATAATAATTCCTCTCGTACCGTTATACGTTACATAGGGCCTGCAAGTAATTTCTCCATACCGCTCTATCCTGGGCAACTCGCTCAATCTCCTCCATGGAACTGAGACCGATATTTCCTGCCTCTCCCAGCAAAGTTCGCTTCAGGGTCTCCTTAGGTCGACCTCTCTTTCTTGAACCCTTTGCATCCCACTTCAATGCCTGCTTTGATATTCGTTGATCATTTCTCCTCAAGGTGTGCCCAACATATCTCCATCTTCTCTTTCTTATAACAGTTGTCACTAGTGGTTGACCAGACATGTCTCTGATTTCATCACTTCTCCAGAATTCGTTCCATTTTATATTCATTATTTTTCGCAGACATCTATTTTCAAACGCATTAAACTTACTTTCTATATCTTTAGTCATTTTCCAACTCTCGCTGGCATATGTTAGGATTGATACAACATTTGAATTGAAAATTCGTAATTTAGTTTTAATACTATATAACTTGCAGTTCCATAGTATTAAAACTAAATTACGAATTTTCAATTCAAATGTTGTATCAATTCGTTTACGACTCGTTCGTTTACTGTGCTTAATTGAGACGCTCTGTGAAGGATATGCCACGACTTGTTTTGTATCTGTACTAGTTTTATCTTGACATTTTTCGTTTTTAGAAAAAACCCTAACACTACACTCCACCTCCCTCACCCTTCCCCGATCTGAAGAACCGTACATAACCTTTCTCATAGATTGCCAGGAGAAAAATAACCACACTCGTTCACATTATTATGTATGTAATTCCCACTCTCAATGAGTTACAGATGTAGCTTACGACAGGAAATCCTGTTCATTTGTGTATAGGATCTGACAGGGGTCATGACCATTTCCATCTTGTATGGTTATGTGTTAAATCAGTTTAGTAGTGCTTAAAGTTTTATCAGGACAACAACTGCAACATGACTGACCCCAACATTGTACCTGGTACTGTCGTGTCTTTGTTAAATATCAGTTACGTGACACATATGGGTATGACAAATGGCAACTATTTGTTTCATGAAAACGTTTATGGCAGACTCCTGTTAACATGCTGTGAATACATTATGAAAAATAAACATCGACAAAAACGAAGTATTGCCATTCGCTAAAAGAAAAATCGCTACTAAAATCTCCTTCGACAAATTTCAGTTAAAACAAGTCAAAGACTTTACATACATATAGAATATCATTTATTCAGCATATGAAAGTATAGCTAACAAAGTTTAACATAAATGCAATAAATCCAAACGAACCATATGACAAATGACAGCAATTTGGAATTACAGACATGTCACCATGACCACTAAAAGGGCAGCACAATCTTTCTCTCAACATTATGTTATCCGTGCCAAATTTGGACGCTGCCATCAAATGATAGAAGAAACTCTCAACATCATACTATCAGTGCCAAATTTGGACGCTGTCATCAAATGATAGAAGAAAACTAGTCATGACAGAGACAAAATTCCCGATGGCTCCACGAGGAGCTTTTCTTCTTCTGCGAACGCCCGCTGTCAGTTGAGGCAGAAGAAATGTTGCCTGGTATGCGCTTCTGACGGAGTTTTGCGTGTGACCTACTTACCGTTTTATCAGTGTCCCTCACTATGCGGTCAGTCTTCGACGTCTTCTGAGGTACTTGAAGATTAGATCCTTCAAATGTGATCCTTACACGAAATCTGTTGTCCACGAAACACTTGCCTCGTACCATCGTTACTTTTACGGCAGTGTTGTGTAGGGAAGTTCGACATCTCTATCGGATTTCCTGTCTTTGGTGAGGTCGTTCCTTGCACATGGTATGAAAACACTCTTTAATCATCTTTTAATGTCGTATATTTGGGCTTGGATCTACGCCAAAGACCATTTACTACTTTGCTGACTGAGTGAGGTCGTTCCGGTTTAGGAGCATTCTCAACCTTTCTAGGACTAGTCATTGGAACGGTCACTTTTCTTGTATTCATTGCTCTTTAACGATCATTTTTTGCATTATATTTGGACTGTATGATCTGCACATAAAAGTATGTCTACAGTCTATAGTATGTATCCTTTCTGACTATGTGAGGTCGTTCCGGACTACGAACATTCTCAGTCATTGGAGACACATGTACTTGTCGTGAAAAACCATCATTTGTTGATTGTTTTATTGGCCTTTATATGATCTGAGTGCCCGTCTGCCCAGCGTGTTCGTAGCGCGTTGGACTACGGGTGACTATCCTCTGTGTGTGCGGGTTGAATTCCGCGGGATGTCAGAAAAAGCCACAGATTCCCCAGATTTACGGTGTTCGTGGCACCGAACCGAAGGGTTATGATGTCCATGGCACCGAGCCGAAGAGCTGAAAAGCTCAAGTGCTTCTGGATCGGAAAAAATAAATATGATCTGAGCCATGGTGTTTGGAAGTCACCGTCCTCGATGTAGGATGATCGGCGTCCAAAAAGTATCGCCCTTCGTCAATGCTTAGGTTTGTACCAGACAAGCCTTTACGTTAGCGGCTTTACTTTTCTATCCACGGTGAGTTTATTCCTGAATAGAAGTATTCTCAGCCGTTTCGAGGAGCGTATCGGCAATTGGTAATTCACAATGTCTACTCTGCTTTTTCCCTGTCCCCGGGAAACACTGGACTGAGGTTGCCAACCGATATTCTAGAGGTTTTTTTCATTCGGCGCTAGCAACGCAACTGAAATTTTGCGCTCGCCAGTATCACCCACCCCAGTTCTTCCAGGTATGTTAGTACAACAGTACCGTTCTTGGTTGTCCCGGAGGGGGGCAGTTTCGTTAGGTACATGAAAGCATTTTAGGTTTTGCGCTCGGTCAACCCATACCCAATAAATGTATCAGCGCTCGGCCTCTGATACGGAGTTCACTGCAATATTCCATTGTGTCGACACGATACGTTACACATCATTCTCATGGATTATTGCCCCACAGCTGGCATTTATAGAACGGCCATAGACTCCGGAGGAGTTGGTTTCCGTTGCCAGACGACCCGTAAGCTACTGTTTCTTACGTTTGCCTTGCATTTGTGCAACTTTTCATCGACCCGCGGCCAGGAGATGCGTGCATTTTATTCAAGGTTATGGACCTGTATTACGTTTCTGTGCTTGCACTACTGTCACTACCTATATATCTCCCTCGATCATAATCATCGGTCTGTTTCCAGGGTCACCACGTGGAGGTGGGGTAGGATGTTGATTAGTGTCAATTTCTAAACCTGGCGCGACGTTGTCCCTTGACTGGGCCTTTAACCCCCACGAGGGAACGAACCAGTACCTTTAGCACGAGAGATGAGCACCTAACCTCTAGGTCACATAGACCCCCATGAAGGTCAACATGAGAGATGAGCACCTAACCTCTAGGTCACATAGACCCCCATGAAGGTAAACAAAAAAATCTAGTTTGTAAACTGTGTTCTTGAATGTGTTCGTTGGAGACAGTTAACCCCCTGAAGGTAAACAAACAAACCTAGTTTGTAAACTATGTTCTTGGATGTGTTCCTTGGAGACAGCTAACCCCCTGAAGGTAAACAAACAAATCTAGTTTGTAAACTATGTTCTTGGATGTGTTCCTTGGAGACAGCTAACCCCCTGAAGGTAAACAAACAAACCTAGTTTGTAAACTATGTTCTTGGATGTGTTCGTTGGAGACAGCTAACCCCCTGAAGGTAAACAAACAAATCTAGTTTGTAAACTATGTTCTTGGATGTGTTCCTTGGAGACAGCTAACCCACTGAAGGTAAACAAACAAATCTAGTTTGTAAACTATGTTCTTGGATGTGTTCCTTGGAGACAGCTAACCCCCTGAAGGTAAACAAACAAACCTAGTTTGTAAACTATGTTCTTGGATGTGTTCGTTGGAGACAGCTAACCCCCTGAAGGTAAACAAACAAATCTAGTTTGTAAACTGTGTTCTTGGATGTGTTCCTTGGAGACAGCTAACCCCCTGAAGGTAAACAAACAAATCTAGTTTGTAAACTATGTTCTTGGATGTGTTCGTATGGGACAGTTAACTATTGTACGATGTAAGACAATGAGTTCGTATGGGACAGTTAACTACTGTACGATGTAAGACAATGAGTTCGTATGGGACAGTTAACTACTGTACGATGTAAGACAATGAGTTCGTATGGGGCAGTTAACTATTGTACGATGTAAGACAATGAGTTCGTATGGGACAGTTAACTACTGTACGATGTAAGACAATGAGTTCGTATGGGGCAGTTAACTACTGTACGATGTAAGACAATGAGTTCGTATGGGACAGTTAACTACTGTACGATGTAAGACAATGAGTTCGTATGGGACAGTTAACTATTGTACGATGTAAGACAATGAGTTCGTATGGGACAGTTAACTATTGTACGATGTAAGACAATGAGTTCGTATGGGGCAGTTAACTACTGTACGATGTAAGACAATGAGTTCGTATGGGACAGTTAACTACTGTACGATGTAAGACAATGAGTTCGTATGGGACAGTTAACTATTGTACGATGTAAGACAATGAGTTCGTATGGGACAGTTAACTATTGTACGATGTAAGACAATGAGTTCGTTTGGGACAGTTAACTATTGTACGATGTAAGACAATGAGTTCGTATGGGACAGTTAACTATTGTACGATGTAAGACAATGAGTTCGTATGGGACAGTTAACTATTGTACGATGTAAGACAATGAGTTCGTTTGGGACAGTTAACTATTGTACGATGTAAGACAATGAGTTCGTATGGGACAGTTAACTATTGTACGATGTAAGACAATGAGTTCGTATGGGACAGTTAACTATTGTACGATGTAAGACAATGAGTTCGTCAGTGTTACATAGATTAAATCTTGACATAGGAAGCCAGACATTGTTAATAAATAAACAGCAAGATAGCTGGAAACCACAGGTATGTGGTTTTAAAAAGATATTGACAATAACTTGGACTGGTACATAGACTACTGCTGGATGTTCTAAACGAGGTCAACACACACATGTAACGACATTGAGCGAGAGAGAGAGAGAGAGAGAGAGAGAGACAGAACGAGAGAGTTGATTATCATTAACATAGGATGGGGGTGTTCTGTGGTGAAGTGGTTAAGTAATGTGCTTGGCGTTCTAAAGGTCGTACGTTTGAATTAAGACCGCATCGTTCGGTTCACAAGCACTTTTTTCTAGATATTTGTTATAAGATGCTGGAGTCATAGAGTTCACGCTTTGAGCGACATTCTACACAATCCTAATTCTACTGCGATGCTGACGCGATCGCGATTCTTTGAAAACACAATTCTAATGCGATGTCTGGTGGAGTGTGGCCAGGTCATATTGGAAAAAGCGGTAAGAGGAAGTAAATCCTTGTTCTTTGAATCTTTTTTAATGATTAAATTCAGAAAGAGACAGTCATCATTATTTTAGATGTCATAAAGAAAATGTGAGACGCAATAGCGTAGTGATTAGAGCATCTGCTACTTAGGCACAGTACAGGTTCAAATCCACAGTGAAATGTTAATGTTTTCTTATCGTAACCGCTCTCAGGTCAAACTATTCACAATTTGGCTCCCCATATGGCCCAGTTTGGGGTTCACAGTTGATTCATCACTTGACTATCTTTCGACAGTCTTTTGAGAAGAGACTGATGTATGAGTTTCTTCTTTGCGTTCATTCTTTACCACCAATTTTAATCACTCTTTGTAATATGTTTGATCTTTGCCAAGAACGTGTATACGTTGCACATTGGTTTGGTAGGCCCTTAAGTGCATAGACTTTTACATGTTTACGACACGTGCATCCTATTTCATTCAACCTTCCTTACTCGCCTTTTACGACATGCGTGACAGGTAACAGTGGCTCTATTCTTTACACCCCAAATTTGGGCCCCGGTAACCAAGTTGCCAATTGACTGTCTGTAAAGACGAAAAAGGTCATATATATATATATATATGTATTAATATATACATAGCACTCCGGACATAACTATAGGTGCTCTGATCTCCGTCTCAATAAATCCAGCAGCAGCAGCCCAACACGCAAGTTCGATTGTGATTAATCAATCTTTTTGAATATTTTGTTTATAGTTCTCTTCGGACTGTACCAATATCAACATCCAAATCTCTCTCTGAATCTGATCAGCGGCTTGGATCTCTCTCTGAATCTGACCAGCGGCTTGGATCTCTCTCTGAATCTGATCAGCGGCTTGGATCTCTCTCTGAATCTGATCAGCGGCTTGGATCTCTCTCTGAATCTGATCAGCGGCTTGGATCTCTCTCTGAATCTGATCAGCGGCTTGGGTCTCTCTCTGAATCTGATCAGCGGCTTGGGTCTCTCTCTGAATCTGATCAGCAGCTTGGGTCTCTCTCTGAATCTGATCAGCTGCTTGGATTCACAACCTTGAAACTTCTCTGAAAGATGTATGCTGTATCAACGATCTTTCTTCTTCTTCTTCTTCTTCCAACGCTCCATAACGATGACTTGTTAGCCACTCTGTGTAATTTGTATGTGATCTGAACCTAAGAGCGATTGTACATTGTGCCAGTTATGCGCCTACAAGTAGGCCAGCACATCCGACTTTTGCAACGTTTTTTATTTACTAGAGTAGATTCCCTAGGCCCTAATCAGTCATCTTTTACGACATGCCTTGTAGGTTGCAGTGGTGCTATATTTTGCCTCCCCTGAGGGCCCCAGCACACCACACAGCCGATACCAACGACACACACCAGCTAGCTAATTCATGGAGAAGAAGAAATGGAGAGATTACATTTCTACGTTCACTCTAAATGAAAAATGTTTAGTACTTTGTTGATCGTAACGTTTACTTTCTGCTCAATGGTTTCGTTTTACATACACATATGTCTCATAACCTCTTTCTATTATACAGAGACACAAACTACACGCCGACCTCCTGGAGTGACCTAATTTCAATGTCACGCTCGGCTAAAATACGGTTCATACAAAACATAGACAGGACTGCAGAATCGACATAAATCGCGCATGGATGGTGTATCTGTAAGTCAATAATTTAAGAAGAAACACGACCACATTTTTTTGTACATGCTACGTTCACTTTGGATTCTCCGCTAGTAATTCATTTTTATTTATATATTTCCTTCCTTATGCTCTGATCCTTCTTCTTCTGCATTCTCACTAGATTAGAATTTCGGATTCTCTAATAAAGGCAGCCATCTGCCTCAGATTATCAACCACGCCATACAGTTTGTATTGGACGCTGGTGTAAGTGGACCACCTCTTTCTTCTCAAGTCTGCACACTGAGGGCAGTTCTGTAGGATATAATTCCTATTATTTCTGCTTCCCCGCTTGTGCCGACCTCTTCCCGCAATAAGTTTTGGCCACCCTCGTGATGGTAGGCCTGACATTCTCACTGCGTGGCTAAATCTCCGAGGCAGATTGGCGACCGTAGAATCCGTTATCCCATTCCTCATTGTGAGGGTCGTTGCACCATGTTATGCGGCTTACGGCCTGGTGCATCCGTTCTCTGCAAGCATTTGTTCGGGTTAGCACTCCCTAGCGGACACGTGCATCCGATTTCAACCAAATCTCCTTAGTCGCCTCTTACGACATGCGTGGCAGGTAACGGTGGTTTTATTCTTTACATTCCAAATTTGGGCCCCGATAGCCACTTGGGCGGCTCTGATCCAAGTTATATAGTTTTAAAACTAAATTATGAACTTTTAATTCCAATGTTGTATCAATCATTACACAGGCCAGCGAGAGTTGGAAACTGAATAAAGATATAGAAAAACAAGTTGAATACATTTGAAGATAGATGTTTGCGAAAAATAGTGAACATAAAATGCGACGAATTCCAGAGAAGCAATTAAATCAGAGAAATGTTTGTTTAAACACTAGTAACAACTTTATATGTAAAGATGATGGAGATACGTTGGGCATACTCTGATAATATAATTTTTAAAATCACAAAACAGGCATTGAAGCGGTAGGCAACAAATTCAAGAACCAATGGAGGGCCTAGGGAAATACTGAAACGAACTTTACTGAGAGGCGGTAAGTATCCAATTCAATTTCATAGAAGAGATTGAACGAGTTGACCATGATAGAGCGGTACGGAGACATTGCTTGCAGGTCATATGTAGCGTAAAACAGTACGAGATGAATACAATAATAATATGCTTTGACATAACATTCTTTATTTTCTTCCAGTTCAATGATCCAGCGGGGATTGAACTCTTGCCCTTCAGACCAATCCTACGCAGATTATTTTCATTTGTTTGTAAGTTTTTGGTTGTGTTCCATATAATGCTTTCCATTTATTTGGCCTTGATGGAAGAAGAATCTTCATGACATCATTCTGCAGCGTGACCTCCGAAGGGTTGGTGGTGAATGATTTCATGATGATTGTGCACACAGCTGGTACTCTGAAATGTGTTGTTGTTAAATTCTGTTCGTGTGGTATGTGTTGGGGTTGAGTCGAGAAATGCAGCAGGGAATGAATCATTACATTCTGTCAAATAATAAAACCCCATGAAACTGTGCAGGATATCATAACTTAAAGCTATCGAAGCGTTCACAAGTTTAGTTACCATTACAAACAATGCAAGACATTTTAATTGAATATGCAAGGTCTTGAGAGCCGCAGTGGCGTAGTTGTTAGTGAACTCGCTTCTCAAGGCTGGTGGTCTGGGTTCAGCTCCGTGGAATTTTCCCGACCACGACGGCTCTCAGGTCGACCCAGCCTCAACTGGGTACCAGACATGCTCTGGGAAAGTAAAGGCGGCCGGCGTGATGCTGACCACATCACCCATCGTGTGCCGACGGTCAATGAAAATACAGGCCTAACACTGTATTGACCTATATACCACGAGGTATGAAAGGGTTCCTTTACTTTTTTACTTTTTTATGTAAGGTCTAGGATATAAAAGCAAGAACTGCTCTTCCCTAATTATTTCTTTTACACCGTATCGCACACCAAGTTTCTACAATGACTTTATGCTTTTCTATCTTTTCCAACATTCAATGTTTCATATTCGAAATGTGTCATTCGTTTCTTCTATCTTGTCTTCTTCCACATTCGATTGTCAAACTGATGAGTTCTCACAGATCCAGTACATCAGTAAAGTAAAGTGATTGATTAAATGATTGATATAACCATCATTATTACACTTTGGTGAGTAGCCATGTGTGTTCTGATCTCTTTCTTACACAGGAAGATCTCAGTTGTAGTGCACGAACACCGTGGCACAGGCGAGGGTCCCCGATGTAATTTGGAACATTGTGAAGAAATGATGTAGGAATTTTATTTTTTATTTTTCTCTAATGAATTTTGCCCGGGCAGCGGCGTTCCAGCCTGCTCTTCTCGATTTTGAACTGCCAAGCGTCCTTTTACAATTTCAACTTAAACGTTATTAGTAATCCGTTCTGACCTAAATTGAGATCAGAGATTTCTGAAAAATAATCCCTGTCTCCACGAGGAAGCGAACTGTTTACCTTTGGGGATTGAGGCGAGCACCTAGTCACTACGCCACTGATACCCTTACAGAGATGACAATTGTTAAACAGATTCTAATAAGAGATGACATTTGTATAACATATTCGAATAAGGAATTGAATTTGTATAACATATTGTAATAATGGATTGCAATAGAATAACATGAACAGTTTCAGTGACATCTGTTTTGAATAGAAATAACCATTCATTTATAACGTCGTTCTGCGGCCTAGTTCAAAAATACACTGAACATAAACCGATATTTGCACTCACTCATTCATTTGGAGTTTAAGAAAATGTTATGTTGCCTTTTCAGAACTTAATGTATAAAATGCCTGCCCTTGATCTTTCTAGATCCTAGTCTACAAGAAGTAGAAGGGTTAAGTACGATCCTAGTCTACAAGAAGTAGAAGGGTTAAGTACGATCCATCTACAAGAAGTAGAAGGGTTAAGTACGATCCATCTACAAGAAGTAGAAGGGTTAAGTACGATCCATCTACAAGAAGTAGAAGGGTTAAGTACGATCCATCTACAAGAAGTAGAAGGGTTAAGTACGATCCTAGTCTACAAGAAGTAGAAGGGTTAAGTACGATCCTAGTCTACAAGAAGTAGAAGGGTTAAGTACGATCCTAGTCTACAAGAAGTAGAAGGGTTAAGTACGATCCTAGTCTACAAGAAGTAGAAGGGTTAAGTACGATCCTAGTCTACAAGAAGTAGAAGGGTTAAGTACGATCCTAGTCTACAAGAAGTAGAAGGGTTAAGTACGATCCATCTACAAGAAGTAGAAGGGTTAAGTACGATCCTAGTCTACAAGAAGTAGAAGGGTTAAGTACGATCCATCTACAAGAAGTAGAAGGGTTAAGTACGATCCATCTACAAGAAGTAGAAGGGTTAAGTACGATCCTAGTCTACAAGAAGTAGAAGGGTTAAGTACGATCCGAGTCTACAAGAAGTAGAAGGGTTAAGTACGATCCGAGTCTACAAGAAGTAGAAGGGTTAATTACTTTCCTAGCATGTGGAACGTTGAGGGAGGGATTGAACTCAAAACCCTCTTGTGTCTGGTTCTACAAACTAAGGCCCTATGCATTACACGTTACACCTAACCTCTACGCTAGCGATGGATAAGATACACATTGAGAAGGCAGACCGAAGCATTGTAAGACAGGCACTGTTTTGGAACCCACAGGAAAAGAGGAGTAGGGAAAGCCTAGACATACCCAGAGAAGAGAGCCGGAGGCTGATATTAAAAGGATAGGTAAAACATGGAAAGAATTGGAAGGGATGACAAAAGAGAGGAAGAGCTAGAAGAAGTTTGTTGAAGACCTGTGCTCCGTTGGGAGTTGAAAGATGAGAAAAAGAGGAAGATTATTCATTACGCTAATCCAACTACAACAGTAATGATGAGGTTACCTGAATCATCACATTTGAGATGAAAATATAATTATATAAACATTGTGTAACTTACCAAGATAAATGCAAGAATAATCTGACTTGACTCTGTATATGTTCTTGGTCTGACATCCATAGAGAAGAAATGTGCTAACACATATATTGTTTATCCGGAAATTTGTCTGAATGCTGTCAATGTTAGATCTCCAGATGTCTTTCAATTATGTGTTTCATTCTCAGCATAATGTTGCCATCTGAATAAAACGTTCTGCCAAAGTAGTCAAGATATGCTACTATCTCTAGGGACGGAGACATATGAGGAAACCAGGTACAAAGTAGTCAAGATCTGCTACTATCTCTAGGGACAGAGACATATGAGGAAACCAGGTACAAAGTAGTCAAGATCTGCTATCTCTAGGGGGACAGAGACATATGAGGAAACCAGGTACAAAGTAGTCAAGATCTGCTATCTCTAGAGGGACAGAGACATATGAGAAAACCAGGTACAATGAAGTCAAGATCTGCTACTATCTCTAGGGGGACAGAGACATATGAGGAAACCAGGTACAAAGAAGTCAATACTTCACATTTGGATCCCTTTTTGTAACTATCTTTAGTTCAAGCACCGGATTGTACCAGGAAGTAATATTTACATTATTTAAAAGATTTGGAGAAGATATAACAATTCTTCTTCTCTTCCACCATTTACTTCTTTATAGAAGTGTTGGAAGAGGGGATTCTAATTCTGAAGGCATTAAATATTAAACCCTTTCAATAGTATGAAGCTGAATGTGTTTTGACCACAATCGTTTGGTGACGCCAGCATGTTCAAAAATCCTGTGTTTACATTGTTTGCAGTATGTGTCACATTAATGAATACATTATATATCATTGAATCATCATCATCAGGTGCCGTGCGACATCAGACTGGCGTTGACGATCATGGATCTCTACCGTACGGACTACTTTGGTGGATATATCGCTTGTTGCAAAGGCCAGATCAGGGGTACTCGTTGTGTGCCACGTTCTCGAGTAGAAAGTTGGTGGATCGTCTGGAGCGTTGATGAGGAACAGATTGTTCTCGATCACCAACTAGGGGATAGTGACCATAGACCTGTCAAATTGCAAGTAGACCTCAATTTCGTACCTGAGCCCAAAATGTGGTTGCCACGGTGGAACTATAAGAGAGCCAATTGGAAACAGTATGGAGCACTGACTGATGCAAATGTTGAACGAATCAACATGCATGACAAGAAAAACGTGCGAATCGTGGCAAGGGAACTGTCAGAAGCAATCCTGAAAGCGGCACGGAAAACCATCCCCAGAGGCGCACGAAAGGATTACAAGCCATACTGGACAGCAGAGGTTCAGAAGCTTGAAAAGACCTTGAGAAGACAAGGAGTGAGGCAGAGCAGGCACAGTCAGTGGAGACAAACATTGTCTACAAGGCGGCAGCAGCAAAATACAGAAGAGAGGTAAAACGAGCGGCGAGACAGAGTTGGGTCAAAACAACCGAATCCCTGAACCTCGATAGGGACGGCCATAAACTGTGGAAGCTGGCCAAAGCGCTGAGCGATGAAAACACCAGCAGACCACCTATAGTCCTCGAACAAGACAAGAAGATGGCTTCGGGTAGGGAAGCAGCAAACATCCTGATGCAACAATATGCCGAAGTCAGCAGAGTAAGCATAGCAAAGGAAAAAGTTGATGCCACCAAGAGAAAGCTCGGCCTCCAAGGCGAGCCGAGAAAAGCAGATAGTCACCTAACGGACACATTCACCAGTAACGAGCTGGAAGAGGCTTTAAGGGACCTGAAACCCAGAAAGTCGCCCGAAAAAGATGGGATCACCAATGAGATGCTTAAAAACTTGGGAATCAGAGCAAAGGTCGCTCTACTGTCCGTTCTCAACATGTCGTGGAGAACAGGCATAGTACCGCAAGAATGGAAAGAAGCAGTCATGGTGCCCATCCTAAAACCAGGCAAAATAAACTCGACCCAGCGAGTTACAGACCAATAAGCCTCCTAAGCTGCACGGGCAAACTTATGGAGCGCATGGTGAACAAACGCTTATCCTGGCACTTGGAGAGCAAAGGGCTGCTTATGGCACAACAAGGCGGTTTTCGGAGATACAGATCCACAGAGGATCAAGTAACCTACATTGTCCAGGGAATCGAGGACGGTTTCAAAGAAAAGAAACAGACACTGGCGGTCTTGGTAGATATGGAGAAGGCTTTTGACACAGTCTGGAAAGAAGGATTAAGGCTAAAACTGCTCACCCTCGGCGTAAAGGGAAGAATGTACAATTGGCTCGATAGATACCTAGAGAACAGAACAGCAAGGGTTCAGGTTCAGGGTACAAAAGTATGAAGGCCACACTGGAGCAAGGAGTCCCCAAGGAGGAGTGCTTCACCGACTCTCTTTCTAGTCTTCGTCAATGACATTGCAACATGCCTCCCAGAACGAGTTCACTCCGCCATGTACGCCGACGACTTGGCAATATGGGCGAGAGAAGAGTCAATGCCCACAGCAGAAAATCGACTGCAAGCTACATTAAATAACCTTGAAGTGTGGTCAGCAAAGTGGAATATGAAAATAAATCCCTCAAAGACCACTTACACTGTGTTCTCCCAGAATAACAAGGATTACAAGATAACGCTTAAAGTCAATGGGCAGAACCTTCCAGAAAATAAAACCCCAACGTACCTAGAAGTCACACTCGACAGAAAGCTGACTTGGTGCACCCAGATCGAGAATGCTACGGCAAAAGCGAGACACAGGCTAACAATGATGCG
This sequence comes from Arion vulgaris, assembly GCA_020796225.1. Taxonomy (NCBI): domain Eukaryota; kingdom Metazoa; phylum Mollusca; class Gastropoda; order Stylommatophora; family Arionidae; genus Arion; species Arion vulgaris. The sequence goes on along the minus strand of CM036761.1, from coordinate 64,471,561 downwards.
TAAACTCGCAGGTTCCACATGGGGAGCAAACAGCAGAATTCTCAAGACACTTTACTCTGGTAGAGTGCGACCGGTCCTAGAGTACGGCATGGCAGCGTGGAGCAATGCATCGAACAAGCAATTCGCAAAAGTGAGCAGCAGTCAAAACCGGGCCCTACGCATTATCACTGGAGCCCTAAAGTCCACGCCCATCAAGGCGATGGAGACCATTACAGGCATCCAACCAATGACTGACCGAAGGGACAAGAAAGTAGTAGTACTTGCGGAAAAACTCAAACGGCTCAAATCGCATCCAATGCACGAAAGAATGTTTCAATCAGGAAAGTGGAGAATACAGAGATCTAACTTCGTTAGAATCTCTAACGCACTGACCACAGACCACCCAGTCTTGTCCAAATGCACAGCTAAACCAATCCCGGCAATCGACAAGTGCCCGCCATGGAAAACAAAAATGCCAGAACTAAGGGAATCAATCCCAGGCATAATGAGTAAAAGGGACCAAACGAACCTCGACAGGAAAACTGCAGCAGTAGAGCACATAGAATCAGAGTACCCTGAAAATGAGTGGACGCACGTCTATACGGACGGATCGGCAAATAACGCAATAAGCGACGGCGGAGGAGGAATAGTGCTGAAAATCTCCAAGAAAGTCACGGTCAAGAAAGCGATTGCAACTGGCAAATACTCGAATAACTACCGAGCTGAGGCAGAGGCAATCAAAAAGGCGGCCGAAATGATCTTGAAGAGAAGAAACACTACACGCAACAAGGTCGTGATATTCACCGATGCTCTATCGGTCATCACGGCACTCAAATGCGTCGGCAAACTGAGATGAATGAGCTCAAAACGTCCTCGCTGAACTAACGAGCTCACTCAAACGCACTGTCATCCAGTGGATACCGTCACACTGCAACATTAGGGGAAACGAAGCGGCCGACAAGCTAGCCAAAGAGGGCGGGCGATTACCCCAGACTGATCTCGAGATCAGCTATGAGGAAGTCAAAACAACCATCGGTTCGCACTATCGAAGCAAGTGGTCAAAAGACCACCAGCAGTACACTGACAGTGACGGTTACTATGGTCTCTCGCGCTGTGAACAAGTTACCATATTTCGCCTCAGTACCGGCCACAACAAGCTCAGAGCCCACATGTTCCATAAATTTAAAATTGGCACAACTAGCCTGTGCCCATGCAATATGGCAGACATGACGGCAGAACTCGTCTTGCAAGACTGTCCACGTTTAGCAGGTATACGAAAAGAGTACTGGCCACAACACACAGAGCTTCGAGAAAAGCTGTACGGAGGAACGGAGTCCCAAAAAACAACAGTTAAATTCATGATAGAAGTTGGTCCATCAGGCTAGGCCGGGAACGCAAAGGAAGGATCTCTACAAATCTCTGTTCCTGGTATATGCTATCATCTCAGATGTTGACGCTCTTTCGTGCCACGAAATCATGATATCTAAAGTGTTATTTATCTGTATTCCCCTGTCTCGTCTGCCCTCGATTTCACCGGTTGTCACAATGTGTTTCAAAACCTCATCTTCTTATCACATGTCTGAAAATTAAATCTGGTTATTTCAAATACTGACAATTAGTTTTCTCTGTGTCTTAACCTCATTCAACACCTTCACATTCGTCATTATAGCAGTACATGGGATTCTCATCATTCTTCTATAAAATCCCATCTCTGTGGCTCTTATTTTTTTCTATATGTTTGTTTACCGTCTATAACTCATATCCGTATGTCAGTATTGACTCTATGTAGAACTGTATAACTTAGTTAGTTAGTCTTTCCTCTTGGGCCGTGGGCGGGCATCGGGCAGAGGTCATAGCTCTCCATGTCTCGTGGTTCGTTGCTATTTGCTCTAAGTCTTTGATGTTTACTAGGCCCATCGTTGAGCCTTTTCTGGTGATGGTTCTACGCAGAGTCTCTCTTGGTCTTCCTCGTTTTCTTTTCCCTCTGGTGTCCATATGAGGGATTGGTAAGGGAGTCTTCTCATCCATTCTAAGTGTGTGGCCGATGTAGTTCCAGCGGCGCTTTCTTATAAAATTTGATACATTTTCTTGCTTGGTCTCTTGTCTTATTTGTGTATTGGGTCTGAAATCTGACCATTTGAGGTTCAGTATTCTTCTAAGACATTTATTCTCAAAGTTATCTAATTTTCTTTCTAGAGCTTTTGTTGCTTTCCAACTCTCGCATCCATAAGTTAATACTGGAATCACACAAGAGTTAAAGATCTTTAATTTTAAGTGCTTGCTGAGTGAATTGGACTTCCATATATTTGACAATTTGTTAAAAGCACTTGATGCCAATGCGATTCTGTGTGGAATTTCTGGCGCTGTATCCCCTGTAGATGTCATCATACTCCCTAGGTATGTAAAACTTTTGACTTTTTCAAGAGTGTAGTTTTTAGTTGAATATTTTCTGGACTGCTGGTAAGGTCAACAATTTTTGTTTTTGTGGTGTTTATTTGGAGACCAATTTGTCCTGAGATATTTTGGAGAAGGTTTGTTTTCATTTGAATATCTTGATGTGATGAACTCAAAAGGGCTATATCGTCGGCAAAATCAGACGTGCTCAACTTGAACACGAGATTTTCGTTGTGTCATTCTTCTTCTTCTTCTTTGGACGCTCCATACCACCCACTTGTTAACCACTCTTTGTGATTTATATGTGATCTGAGCCTAACAGCTATTGTACGTTCTGCCATTTGTGCGCTTACAAGTAGACCAGCACATTCCATTTCTGCAACGCTTTTTATTTACTATGCTAGTTTCCCTAGGCTTCTAGCTCAGTCGACAGTTACGACATGCTTTGTAGGTCGTTGTGTTACTATTTTGCTCCCCTTGTGAGCCCCGGCAATACACGAGCGGACGTTTTGTCGTCCGTCTCCGATAGGGCTAGACTAATATTCCGATGTACAGTGCGATAAGAAACTAATAACTTTGTGTGAAACAAATAATATTTGAGGTTAGGACTGTAACTCATCATCACAGAGTTCACAAAAGTTATAATTTATAATGTCACATGTTTGTGAGTTGTTAGAGATCTCATAGTAGTAGACTTCATCACTTTAAGGGGAAGTCATTAATTAACTTTTAAAACGAATCATATTATTTATACTGTTTGATGTATGCATGAACATGCTAAGCAGCTATGTTTTCTTTGTTCATGTTCGGTGTGATTGATTGATAGGACCATCATTATTGCGCTTCGGTGAGTAACCATGTGTGCTCCGATCTTCTAGTATGGTTATGTAATACAGGTTGGTATGATTCAATACTATGTAACATAACCCAGTAACAATGTGTGCTCCGATCTTCTGCTATAGTTCTGTAATACAGGTCGATATGATTCAATGCTATGTAACATAACTCACTAACAATGATTCAATGCTATGTAACATAACTCAGTAACAATAATTCAATTTAAAGTAATTCAAGTAAAATAGTTATACTGTACAGTATAACTCTCAGACTCATATATGTATGTCAGTATTGACTCTATGTAGAACTGTATAACTCCCAGACTCACATCCGTATGTCAGTATTGACTCTATGTAGAACTGTATAACTCTCAGACTCATATATGTATGTCAGTATTGACTCTATGTAGAACTGTATAACTCTCAGACTCATATCTGTATGTCAGTATTGACTCTATGTAGAACTGTATAACTCCCAGACTCACATCCGTATGTCAGTATTGACTCTATGTAGAACTGTTTAACTCTTATTCTCACACCAAGTGACAATGACTTGTTGCATATAATGTTTCTCATTTTCTGGAACGCTGTTTTAACCTGCTCTATTCTGCTCTTTATTTCTGATCGGCATCTGCCATCTACTATATTTATATAAGGATTTATTTTACTAGCTATAGTTATCATAAAATCTGATTGATTGATTGATTAATTAATAGGACCATCACCATTGCACTTTGGTGAGTAACCATGTGTGCTCCGATCTCTTTCTTACACAGGAAGGTCTCAGCGGCGTGCACGAACTCCGTAGCATAAGCGAGGTTTCCGATGAAATTTAGAAGATCATGAAGATATTTTGTAGGAATTTTATTGGTAAACATTTCTAATGAATTTTGAACGGGCAGGGACTTTCCAGCCTGCTGCTCTCGATTTGGAACTGACAGGGGTTCTTTTACATGCTTAACTTGAACATGGGACCTAGGTTGTATCGTCCATCCCCGATAGGACTAGGTCGATTCCACATATACTTGGATCAGGGATCTCTGGAAAAATATCTAGATAGCTCCACGAGGAACGAACTGAGAACCTTTGGAACGAGAGACGAGCACCTAACCTCTACACCACTGAGACGCCCTGTCATCAAATCTGTGTAGGTTTAGTTACAAATAGAAACAAAAGTACTACATGTCAAATCTGTGTAGGTTTTAGTTACAAATAGAAACAAAAGTACTACATGTCAAATCTGTGTAGGTTTTAGTTACAAATAGAAACAAAAGTACTACATGTCAAAATCCACTATAAGGTAAGTAGCGTCATTGGCGCACATGTGTATGCCGATAGAGTAGTTTATGTTTAAAATGAGTTAAGTGCATCTGTAATTCAGAGGTCATTGTTGTACAGAGTATACCATGACAAGAAACAAGCCCCTACAACCAGATGTCGTTTTCAAGTGCTATTATATTGCTAGCATGCAGACTTTATATTGTAATATTGTGTACTAGTGGCTTCCTTGAACTGAACGTGCTGTCTCTTGTGGTTAAGTGGTTAAACCTGCGCCTTGGGTTCGAAGATCGTGGTTAAAACCCCTACAGCGCTGTTCTGTTTACGAGTGCATTTTATTTCCAGAGAACATTAGTATTGATACCGGAGCTACGAAGCTTGTGCTTTGTATAATACTCTCGGCAGGTGGTGGCCATGACTGCCGGAGATGGACCGAACCATAGGGCAAAATTAGTACAAAGAAGTCAAATCTCCATCTGCAGACCATTTAGAAAATGGAAGAAACTTAGAGAAGAATAGAACTGATAACGTACTACAAGTTAAAACGACTAAATGCGAACTTTTCAACACTTCATACTGCTACGCCATTATTGATAATTGGATTACTATCACATGCCTACGGTGAGCTTAACGGGGAAGTAACAAATTACTATCACATGTCTCCGGTGGAAGCTTAGCGAGGAAGTGAACAAATTACTATCACATGTCTCCGGTGGAAGCTTAGCGAGGAAGTGAACAAATTACTATCACATGCCTACGGTGAAGATTAGAGGAAGTGAAAAAATTTACTATCACATGTCTCCGGTGGAAGCTTATCGGGGAAGTGAACAAATTACTATCACATGTCTCCGGTGGAAGATTAGCGAGGAAGTGAACACATTACTATTACATGTCTCCGGTGGAATCTTATCGAGAAGTGACAAAACCTTGGACCTTCAAATGTCAAAGTGAAAAGACATTGACTTAAAATGTCAAATAAATGACAGTATTCAAGTATGGAGGTAAATCCGTTGACAGCACAGAACAAAACCTAAACAAAGAAGTTGCTCAGCTGTCAGAAAAGGCAGATACTCACTTGCAGTGGATGTCATCTCACAGTGGCACTGCAGACAATGAGAGTGTCGATGTCTTAGCTAAGGACGACATTGTCAAGGGCAAAATTTTCCAACCCTTGTCTTTTCAAGAGTCAAAACCCTCATACAGAGAAAATCTGCAGTAGACTGGAAGACAAACACTGGATATGATTATGGAAAAGACTCCTCAAAGACCTAAGCAGAACAGACCAGGTCATTATAATTCGACCACATACGGACACTGCAGACTCAACAAACACTTATAAGACTATGAATACATCAAATAGCTCTCTGCCAGTGTCAGCAGTCGGAAAAGACACCAGAGCATGTTCTGCAAGACTGTCCTCTCCTGGGTGAGCTGAGAAGCAACATTTGGCCACACTCAGTGGACCTAAAAACTAAGCTTTGGGGAAACCTGACAGACCTGAAGCTAACTGCCCAGTTTGTGGTCCACAGTCAATTAAGCGCATGACCAGAGATCGCTGAAGAAATAAACATGACAGACCTGAAGCTGACTGCTCAGTTTGTGGTCCACTATCAAGCGCATGACCAGAGATCGCTGAAGAAATAAACATGACAGACCTGAAGCTGACTGCTCAGTTTGTGGTCCACTATCAAGCGCATGACCAGAGATCGCTGAAGAAGAAGAAGTATTAAGGGCCTCCGAAAAAAAAAAAAATTTACCAAACACAGGATTCGAACCATAACCTTACATCTCACGGCACCAATTGCATAGCCATGTAGACGAGTGTTATTACACTATTTATGGAGCGTAAATAAAACCTCGTTCTAGAAATCCCTTCTGTCATGACGATGTGATACAAAGTAGGGTTAGAGAAGAGAAGAAGAAACAAAATATGACATTATAGTAATAAAATATTTCTACTACTTCATATTGTTACTGAGTTATGTTACACAGCATTGAATTATTGTTACTAAGTTATGTTACATAGCATTGAATCATTGTTACTGAGTTATGTTACATAGCATTGAATTATTGTTACTGAGTTATGTTACATAGCATTGAATTATTGTTACTGAGTTATGTTACATAGCATTAAATCATTGTTACTGAGTTATGTTACATAGCATTGAATTATTGTTACTGAGTTATGTTACATAGCATTGAATTATTGTTACTGAGTTATGTTACATACCATTGAATTATTGTTACTAAGTTATGTTACATAACAATGAATTATTGTTACTGAGTTATGTTACATAAAATTGAATTATTGTTACTGAGTTATGTTACATAACATTGAATTATTGTTACTAAGTTATGTTACATAGCATTGAATTATTGTTGCTGAGTTATGTTACATAGCATTGATTCATTGTTACTGAGTTATGTTACATAGCATTGAATTATTGTTACTAGTTATGTTAATAGCATTGAATTATTGGTACTGAGTTATGTTACATAGCATTGAATTATTGTTACTGAGTTATGTTACATACCATTGAATTATTGTTACTGAGTTATGTTACATAACATTGAATTATTGTTACTGAGTTATGTTACATAACATTGCATTATTGTTACTGAGTTATGTTACATAGCATTGAATTATTGTTACTGAGTTATGTTACATAGTATTGATTCATTGTTACTGAGTTATGTTACATAGCATTGATTCATTGTTACTGAGTTATGTTACATAGCATTGAATCAGTGTTACTGAGTTATGTTACATAGCATTGAATTTTTGTTACTAAGTTAAGTTACATAGCATTGAATTATTGTTACTGAGTTATGTTACATAGCATTGAATCATTGTTACTGAGTTATGTTACATAGCATTGAATTATTGTTACTGAGTTATGTTACATAGCATTGATTCATTGTTACTGAGTTATGTTACATAGCATTGAATTATTGTTACTAAGTTATGTTACATAACAATGAATTATTGTTACTGAGTTATGTTACATAACATTGAATTATTGTTACTAAGTTATGTTACATAGCATTGAATTATTGTTACTGAGTTATGTTACATAGCATTGAATTATTGTTACTAAGTTATGTTACATAGCATTGAATTATTGTTACTGAATTATGTTACATAGCATTGAATCAGTGTTACTGAGTTATGTTACATAGCATTGAATTATTGTTACTGAGTTATGTTACATAGCATTGAATTATTGTTACTGAGTTATGTTACATAGCATTGAATTATTGTTACTGAATTATGTTACATAGCATTGAATCATATCGACCTTTATTACAGAACTATAGCAGAAGATCGGAGCACACATTGTTACTGAGTTATGTTACATAGTATTGAATCATACCAACCTGTATTACATAACCATAAAGAAGATCGGAGCACACATGGTTACTCACCGAAGTGCAACGATGATGGTCCTATCAATCAATCAAACCGAACTTGAACACAGAAAACATAGCTGCTTAGCATGTTCATGCATACATCAAACAGTATAAATAATATGATTCGTTTTAAAAGTTAATTAATGACTTCCCCTTAAAGTGATGAAGTCTACTACTATGAGATCTCTAACAACTCACAAACATGTGACATTATAAATTATAACTTTTGTGAACTCTGTGATGATGAGTTACAGTCCTAACCTCAAATATTATTTGTTTCACACAAAGCTATTAGTTAGTGAATTCTTATCGCAATGTACATGGGATTATGAGTCTAGCCCTATCGGAGACGGACGACAAAACGTCCGCTCTTGTGTTGCCAGGGCTCACAAGGGGAGCAAAATAGTAACACAACGACCTACAAAGCATGTCGTAACTGTCGACTGAGCTAGAAGCCTAGGGAAACTAGCATAGTAAATAAAAAGCGTTGCAGAAATCGAATGTGCTGGTCTACTTGTAAGCGCACAACTGGCAGAACGTACAATAGCTGTTAGGCTCAGATCACATATAAATCACAAAGAGTGGTTAACAAGGGTGGTATGGAGCGTCCAAAGAAGAAGAAGAAGAAGGACACAACGAACATCTCGTGTTCAAGTTGAGCACTTAAAAAAACCCTCAGCAGCTTCAAATAAGAAACAGAACAATGTAAAACTGCTACCCAGACACAACTTGAGAAAAAAATATATTTCCAATCAAACTTACCATAATGAAATTATCTGGAGAGAAAGACCGAACAAAATATGCATAACGAAACCGAAACCGCTGGTTTGAGAGGTAGAGATATCAACGCGTTACTGCAAAACTATCACACAGTCATATCGCTTTAATGGCTGAAATAAAAATAACGCAGTGAGGGGTTTAGAAGTAGTTAAATTAGATGCACAAAAGCAAACAATATACTAGGTAGTTAACACACTGTTGTCATATAAAGAGATACCGCTAACCAGGTACTGGTGCAGTTAACACCACTGTTGTCACATAAAGAGATACCACTAACCAGGTACTAGGGTAGTTAACACTACTGTTGTCACATAAAGAGACACCACTAACCAGTTACTGGGACAGTTAACACCACTGTTGTCACATAAAGAGACACCACAAACCAGTTACTGGGACAGTTAACACTACTGTTGTCACATAAAGAGATACCACTGAAAACTAAAGCAAATCTTATAAGAACGATTTTCTGGTCAACACTATGTTACCAGTGTCAAACATGGCCAATAACAGCAGCTATTGAGCGGAAAATCATAACGACAGAGATGAGGTGTCTTAGAAAAGCTGCAGGTGTGATAATAAGAGACCAATTTAGAAATGAAAAAAATCAGAAGAAGACTGGATGTGAAACCAGTCATGCAATTCCTACAAGAACAACAGATTAAATAAACACCTGACAAGAATGACCTGGCATCGCCTACCACAGAGAGCCACACAGAAAAAGTATAACGAGCACAAAACAAGGTCAAGACCACGCAAAAGATAGAGCGACAGCATCAAGAACAGGCTTACAAAAATGAATATCAGCTTACAAAGTGCCTTAAAGCAAGCACACACAAGATCACTACGTTTTACCCCAACACTTCAATGAAGAACTAAATGGTGGAAGAGAAGACACGCACACACAAGATCACTACGTTTCACCCCTAACACTTCTATAAAGAAGTAAATGGTGGAAGAGAAGAAGAACAAGCACACACAAGATCACTACGTTTTACCCCCAACACTTCAATAAAGAACTAAATGGTGGAAGAGAAGAAAAACAAGCACAGACAAGATCACTACGTTTCACCCCGGCAACACTTCTATAAAGAACTAAATGGTGGAAAAGAAGAAGGTGAAATTAGACTAAAACAAAGAATTTTTAAAAAAGCTGTGATATTTTTTCCTTGTTCTCTGTCTATGAAATAAAACATAGCTACGTCACCTAATATAGGACATATGGCTGATTGTTGCGTAAAGGCTTTTTTTCTTGTCATAGTTTTTCTTATCATAGTCCCTCGACACTAAGGTGAGCCTTAATCCGACTTCAGAGGTACCTGTAATTTACAACCCCAAGTAAAAGATTCGGGAACTTCTGGATTGAACACATACCGTATGTACACCGATAATTGTTTTGGCCCAAGCTAGCCTCGAACCGCGTAATTTCTCACTACACCTGACAAATAACGTAACTAGTTATCTATCACCTTCACATTCAGCGACACCCACAATCATATTAAAATGAGTTTATGCAGAGCCAACTATAAACTTAGAGTTGGCTGTGACTTAATCCAAGGTTACTTTCACGCGGATCTCAGACAGGATGTGATTGTAAACAAGGTAATATTTCTAAACATAGAGACGCTTTATATTTCAAAATTTCCATTCACATGTCGTGCTTTACGATTCCTTTACATTCTGGTGTTTCATAACTTTGCTAATACTGACATATTTACGACACGGAGGGCGTGGGGTGGTGGGTTTGCGTCTAAGACTTAACTGTAAGTATTTAACCGGAAACAAGACAATGGCGTAGCCACTTAATGTGTTTGTCTTGGTTACCATAAATACGAGTATAGGAGTCTTTAAGTTACTATATCTCTTTATTCTGTGACATTCTGGACCACTTTGGCGACGCCGCTGCTAGAACCAAAGGGAAGTGGACATACTGCTCTCTTGAAATTATCAACTGTTTGGAGAGTAAGTAAAAAAAAGTAAATGAACCCTTTCATACCTTGTGGTATATAGGGCAATACAGGGTTTGGCCTGCATTATTCATTTACCGTCGGCACACGATGGGTGATGTGGTCAGCATCACGCCGGCCGCCTTTACTTTCCCAGAGCATGTCTGGTACCCAGTTGAGGCTGGGTCGACCAGAGAGCCGTTGCGGTCGGGAAAAATTTCACGCACACTGCGAGAGTTGAACCTGGACCACCAGCCTTGAGAAGCGAGTTCACTAACAACTACGCTACGGCGGCTCCACGTTTGGAGAGTAGGATATCGTCTTTTACTGTCTTTACTGTCTTTACTGTCTTTACTGTCGGTAATACAGCTTTTAGGGCAGTGTCGGACAGGGTTGGGGGTGAGGAGGTGCGCCTGAGTTATTTAATGGTCGCATTCTAGTGCAGCTGCCACGAAACTATTCAGGTTAGAGTTTTTGTTGATGCCACCGACAGCAAAAAACAACTGAATGGCCTTAACGGGGATTGAACCCAGATCTCCCAAATGAGAGCCGAAGCTCTAATAAATTTAGTCAAGACGGGATAGTCTGATGTGGGATCTGTAGAGCACACTCCTCTAGCTTTGCTTCATAGAGTCCAGTAAAATACATACAGTAGTGCTACATTCGTTGTCTCTCGGCACTAAACTGGATGTCTTCCTGTACATATTTCACTTCCAAATACTCAGTCAAAAACAATGACCATGTAATGTTTCTACAACGTGTCCTCTCATTATGACCAGTAAAACCACTAACCACAACATTGAACCACACCAGTAGAGAATGGTTACTGGTTTAACTTGCTAACGAGGATATGAGAGATTTTGTTTTTACAAAGTGAAACCTGCTAAAGACCTGTGACTAGCTGTTAGCTGAGAATCAACCTCTACCTTGTCGTCATAGGTTAATCATTACAATGAAGTTGTGACATAATTCTCTCCGGAGAAGACGACTACACAGTTCGAGGTATTGCAGCTATCTAAATGTTGAAGTCAAGTATCGCTATTAGACTTGATATAAATATTTGAAGGACTGTATAACATTCAACAAGTCACTATCATAAAGAGGCTGATTGTTCATTTGAGGATCATCTTCATCGGATATGTTCATAATTTCTCAGATCTCTCACTAAGCATGCATGTCAGTGTGTTTAGACTAACAACTTTCGTTCTGTGTTGGTTGATGTATCTACTGGGTTTCTCTCAGGTTTTCCGTATTGCCGCATCTAACAAGTGCATAACTTGATCCAAACCAGATGAAAAACATTTATCTTCAACGTTGAAATCTTCAGGGCATCTTTCTCTTAAAGCATAGGACAGATGTACTGTAAATATTTATTGTACACCTCTGTTTCATTATATGTTACATCAGTGCATGCAGAACCAGGCATTTCTCAACACCAAACTCCTTTTGTACTGCAGTTGTTCAATCTTTCTGTGGGATTAAGTAAATATTCACACTCTACTCTCAATAACGTTTGTTCACGGTTGTCTTAAATCATTCTTTATCCAAAACATGTAACCTTTCATTTCTTTATGCCATGAGTTTGTTCTCTAGCACACACACACTCTTCAAGTATGTCTAACAAATCTCTATCTGATATGGTATGCTAAACAGTACATGAAGCCTCAATTATAACTCTAGCATGGGACTATAGTTTCAGTTCAAAACATTATCACCATTTGTTGTTTATGACCTCATTATAAGCTCTAACCTGTGGACCTAGTTCAGTTCCAAACTTGTATCATAAGCATGTTTATAAATACTCAATTATAAGCTCTAACTGTGGGACTAGTTCAGTTTCAAACTTTATGTCACAAACATGTTTTATGACTTTCAGTAGCTCTAACTGTGAGACTATGTTCAGTTTCAAAGCATGTCTGAGCATGTTTATAAACCTCAGTTATAACTCTAACTTTGGACTATGGTTCAGTTTCCAAACTTGTATCTAAACATGTTTATAAAACCTCAATTATAAGCTCTAACTGTGGGACTATGAGACAGGTTTCAAAAACTATCACCAAACATGTTTATAAGCCTCAATTATAAGCTCTGCTGTGGTTCTGGACAGTTTGCAACTTGTGTCACCAGAAACATGTTTTATAAACCTCAATTATAAGCTCTGCTGTAGGACCTATAATTCCAGTTCAAACTTGTATCTAAACATGTTTATAAAACCCTCAATTGCTCAAAGCTCTAACTGTGGTTATAGTTCAGTTTCAGAAACTTATATCTGGCTGTGTTTATAAACCTCAGTTGTAAGCTCTAACTTGTAGGACCTCAGTTTCAGTTCAAGCTTAACATCACACAAACATGTTTGTAAACCTTACTCAATTATAAGCTCCTAACTGTGGGACTATAGTTCCAGTTTCAAACTTGTATCCACAAATATGACAATGAAACACTGATTACCTGAAACAACTGTAGGACATAGTTCAGTTTCAAACCAACATCACAAACATGTTTATAAACCTCAATTATAAACTCTATTTTTACATGAGACTAGTTCAGTTTCAAGAAACTTGTCTCCTAAACTGTTTTATAAGCCTAAATTATAAACTCTCTTTAACTGTGGGACTATAGTTGGTTCAAAACTTGTATCTAAACATGCATGAGCCTCAATTATAAGCTCTAACTGTGGGACTATAGTTCAGTTCAAAACTTGTGTCCTGGCATGTTTACAAACCTCAATTATAAGCTCTAACTGGGACTATAGTTCAGTTCAAAACTTGTATATAAATTTGTCTTTTATAAAACTACTCAAATTATAAAAGCTCTAACTGTGGGACTATGAATTCAGTTCAGCTTGTATCATGAAACATGTTTATAAGGCATAATTATAGCTCTAACAGTGGGACTATGGTTCAGTTCCAAAGCACTTATTATCACAAAACATGTTTATAAAACCTCAATTATAAGCTCTACAACTGTGGGACTATGGTTCGGTTCAAAAACATCTGGTGCCGACATAAACCTCAATTGCAAAACCTAACTGTGGGACTGTGGTTCAGTTTTAAAGCTTGTATCTAAACATGTTTATAAAACCGCAATTATAGCTCTAACAACAGGACTATGGTTCAGTTTCAAAAACCTTCATCACCAAACATGTTTATAAAAACCACTCAATTATAAGCTCTAACTGTGGGACTATGGTTCAGTTCAAACTTTGTATCACAAACATCTTATAAAAACCTCAATGCATAAAAGCTCCTAACTACTTGGACTATAGTTCAGTTCAAAACTGTATCCTGTTATGTTTATAGGCCTCAATTATAAGCTCTAACAGTAGGACTATGGTTTCAGTTCCAAAAACTTGTATCTGACATGTTTATAAACCACAGTCCTCATCTAACGCTGTGGGACTGCAGTTCAGTTCAAAACTTGTATCCTAACATGTTTTCTCAAAACCTCAATTATAAGCTCTAACATGGCGGGACTATAGTTCGGTTCAAGCACTTGTATCACCAAACATGTTTATAAAGCCTAATTATAATGCAACATAACGGGACTATAGTTCAGTTCCAACTTATTATCACAAACATGTTTATAAACCTCAATTATAAACTCTAACTGTAAGACTATAGTTCAGTTCAAAACTGTATCCTGTTTCTTTACTCAGAAAAACCTCAATTATAAGCTCTAACTGTAGGACTATAGTTCAATTTCAAAAACATCACAAACATGTTTATAAAACCACTATTATAAAGCTCAACTGTAGGACTATAGTTCCAGTTCCAAAACTGTATCACAAACATGTTTATAAAACCATAGTATAAAGCTCTAACTGTGGGACTATGGACAGTTCAAACATGTCACAAACATGTTTATAAAACCTCTAATTATAACTCTAACTGTGGGACTATGGTTCGGATTCAAAGCTTGTATGCAAACATGCATGAGCCTCAATTATAGCTCTAACTGCTTGGGACTATGGTTCAGTTTAAAAACTTGTGTCACAAACATGTTTATAAAACCTCAATTATAGCTCTAACTGTGGGACTATAGACCTGGTTTCAACTATACCAAACATGTTTATAAAACCCCCATCAATTATAGCTCTATTTGGCGGGACTGTAGTTCAGTTTTCAGCATGTGCAGCGTTTATAAAACCTCATTATAGCTCCTGGCATGGGACTATAGTTCAGTTTCCAGCTTGTATCCTATTTATCATTTATAGTCCTCTAATTATAAAAAACAACTTTGTAGGACTATAGTTCAGTCAAAAAACTTTATCACCAAAACATACATAAAGCCTCAGTGTAATACACTTTGTAGGACTATAGTTCAGTTTCAAAGCATAAAAACATGTTTATGAAACTACTTTATTATAAGCTAACTGTAGGACTATAGTTTCAGTTCCAAAACTTGTATCACCGACATGTTTATAAGCCTCAGTAAGCTTAACTGTGGGACTATAGTTCAGTTTTCAAGCTTGTATCTCAAACATGTTTTATAAAACCTCAGTATAAGCTCTAACTGGGACTGGTTTCAGGTTCAAGCTTGTATCTGTTTGTTTGCACTAAACACCTCAATTATAAACTCTATTTGTGAGACCTAGTTCAGTTCAACTTTCAACTATCTAAACATGTTTTATAAACTCTCAATTATAAAGCTCTCTTTCTTGGACTGTGGTTTGTTTAAACTTATCGTATGTTCTCAAAGCCTCCCAGCCATAGCTCTGGCACATGGGACTATAGTTCAGTTTCAAACTTGTATCACAAAGCGCATGTTTATAAACCTCAATTATAAGCTCTAACTTTGCAGGACTATAGTTGGTTCAAAACATATCACAAACATGACATGAGCCTCAGTATAGCTCTAACTGGCAGGACTATAGTTCGGTTCCAACAACATGCAAACATGTTTATAAACCCTCAGTATCTAGCTCCTGCTGCAGGACTACTGGTTTTCAGTTCAAAACTTGTATCCCTAGAACATGTTTGCTCAAAACACAAATTGCTAAGCTCTACTTGTGGGACTATAGTTTGGTTTCAAAAAACATATCACAAGCATGTTTATAAAACCTCAATTATAGAAAGCTCTCTTTCTTGGGACTATAGTTCAGTTTCAAAACTTGTATCTGGCATGTTTATCAAACTTATATTATAGCTCTAACACAACAGGACTATAGTTCAAGTTCAAGAGCTGTCCCACAAACATGTTTTATAAACCTCCATTATAAGCAACTGTGGACTGGTTCAGTTCAAAACTTATGCCTGACATGTTATACGTGAAGCCTCAGTCTTATTCAACTGGCAGGATATGAACTCTGGTTCAAACGCATGTAGACGTATTTATAAAGCCTCCCAATATGGCCTCTAGCATAACGGACTGTGGACCAGTTTCAGGAAGCTATGTATAGTGCCATTGCATAAACCTCAGTATAAGCTCTAACTGTGAGACTATAGTTCAGTTTCAAAACACATCACTAAACATGTTTATAAACCTTATCAATTATAGCTCTAACTAGTGGACTATAGTTTAAGATCAAAGCTTGTATCACACAAACATGTTTATAAAACCTCAGTACTCGCATCTAACTGTAGGACTAGAATCCAGTTCAAGCTGTATCACAAACATGTTTATAAACCCTCAATTACAACCCTAACTGTGGGACTATGGATTCAGTTGAAACTTATTATCACAAACATGTTTATAAAACTATAATTATAAGCTCTAACTGTAGGACTATGGACAGTTCAAGCATTATCACAAACATGTTTATAAACCTCAATTATAAGCTCTAACTGTGGGACTGGTTCAGTTGACTTGTATCCTGGCAACATAGACATAATTTATAGCTCTAACTGTGGGACTATAGTTCAGTTTCAGCTTGTGTCACAGAACATGTTTTATAAAACCACCAGGTATAGAAAACAACTGTAGGACTATAGTTCAGTTCAACAATATCACAAACATGTTATGAAACCTCGTTATAGCTCTAACTAATGGGACTATAGTTCAGTTCCAAAAGGCTTGCCCTCACCAAGCTTGTGTTTATAAAGACCTCAATTATCAAGCTCTAACACATAGGACTATGGTTCAGTTCCAAAACTTGTATCACAAACATGTTTCAGCCTCAGTATAAGCTCTAACTGTGGGACTAGTTCAGTTTCAAACTTGTATCACAAGCATGTTTATAAACCTCAATTATAAGCTCTAACTGTAGGACTATAGTTCAGTTCAAAACTTGTATCACAAACATGTTTTATAAAGCCATGATTATAAACTCTAACTGGGACCTGGTTCAGTTCAGAAACTTTGTATCACAAGCTTGTATGTTTATAAACCTCAGTGCAAACTCTAACTAACAGGACTATGGGTTCAGTTCAAAACTTGTATCCTGGGCTTTGTATTTTTATAAACCGCAGTATAGCTCTAACTGTGGGACATAGTTCAGTTCAAGCTTGTATCACAAACATGTTTTATAAAACCTCAATTATAAGCTCTAACACAGCAGGACTATAGTTCCCAGTTAAACTGTATCTGCGACATGTTTAACAAAACCTCAATTATAAAGCTCTAACTTCTGTAGGACTATAGTTCAGTTTCAAAAAACTTGTATCACAAACATGTTTTATAAAACTACTCAATTACAAAAATCTAACTCATAGGACATATAGTTCAGTTCAAACATATCACAAACATGTTTTACTTCAAAACACTCAATTATAGCTCTAACTGTGGACATTTATAGTTCCAGTTTTAAAAATTTGTATGTCACAAACATGTTTGAAACCTGTTCGCTCTATTGTGGGACTATGGTTTAATTTCAAAACATGTCACAAACATGTTTATAAACCTCTGATTATAAGCTCTACTTTGTAGGACTATAGTTCAGTTTTCAAAACTTGTCACAAACATGTTTATAAAGCTTATCAATTATAGCTCTAACTGCCAGGACATAGTTCAGTTCAAAACTGTATCTAAACTTATATTTTATAAAACCTCAGTGTAAACTCTAACTGTAGGACTATAGTTCAGTTCAAACTTGTATCACAAACATGTTTATAAAACCTCAGTTATAAGCTTTCTGGCACTGCAGGACTATAGTTCGGTTCAAAACTTGTATCTGCTTGTGTTTTATAAGAACACTCAATTATAAGCTCTAACTGTAGGACTATGGTTCGGTTTCATTTTGTATCACAAACATGTTTATAAACCGCAATTATAAGCTCTAACTGTAGGGCTACATAGTTTCAGTTCAAAACATGTCACCAAACATGTTTATAAAACCTCAATTATAAGCTCTTCTTTGTGAGACTATAGTTTCAGTTTAGAAACTTATTATCACAAACATGTTTATAAACGCAATTATAAGCTCTAACTGTAGGACTATAGTTCAGTTCAAAACTGTGTCACAAACATGTTTGCAAAACCTCAATTATAAGCTCTAACTTTGCAGGACTATGATTCAGTTTTCAAAACTTGTATCACAAACATGTTTTATAAATACATTTATGAAAGCTCTACTTTGTCGGACTATAGTTCTGATTAAAACTTGTATCACAAGCATGTTGCAAAACCTCAGTATAGCTCACAACACAACAGGACTATAGTTTAAGTTCAAACTTGTATCACAAACATGTTTATAAACCTCAATTATAAGCTCTAACTGTAGGACTATGGTTCAGTTCAAAGCTTGCCTCACCCAAACTGTGTTTATAAACCTCAATTATAAGCTCTAACTGTGGGACTATAGTTCAGTTCAAAAACTTGTCTAGTATGTTTATAAAAACCTCAATTATAAGCTCTATTTTTGTAGGACTATAGTTCAGTTCAAAACTTGTATCACAAACCATGTTTATAAGCCTCAATTATAGCTCTAACTGTAGGACTATAATTCCAGTTTTCAAAAACTTATACAAACATGCTTTGCAACCACACTCAATTATAAGCTCTAACTGTAGGACTATAGTTCAGTTTCAAACTTGTATCACAAACATTTTATAAACCTCAATTATAAAGCTCTAACTGTGGGACTATAGTTCAAGTTCAAACTTATATAAAACCTATTGTAAACCGCAATTATAAAGCTCTAACCTTGGGATTGGTTCGGTTCAAAACTTGTATCACAAACATGTTTCAGGCACAGTGCTAAACTCCCCAACTGTAGGACTATAGTTAGGTTCATTTAGTATGCTAAACATGTTTGCAAAAGCCTCAGTATAGCTCCCAACAGCAGGACTATAGTTCAGTTTCAAGCTTGTGTCAGCTATGTTTATAAACCTCAATTATAGCTCTAACAGCAGGATATGGTTCCATTCAAAGCTTGTGTCACAAACGTGTTTACTCTAGCCCTCAATTATAGCTCCTTGCAGGACTGGTTTCAGTTCAAAACTTGTATCACAAAGTATGTTTCATAAAGCCTCAGTTATAGCTCTAACTTTGTGAGACTATAGTTTCGGTTCAAAACTTGCCTTATCACCAAACATGTTTTATAAAACCTCTCAATTGCTGAGCTCTGCTCTTGGACATGTAGTTTCAGTTTCAAAACCTTCATCATAAATATGTTTGCATAAACCACTCATTATAAAAACAACTTTGTGGGACTACTAGTTCAGTTCAAAACTTGTATCACAAACATGTTTATAAACCATGATTATAACTCTAACTGTAGACTAGTTCAGTTCAAAACTTATATCTAAACATGTTTATAAAACCATAATTATAAACTCTATTTGTAGGACTATATTTCAGTTCAGAAACTTGTATCTATTATGTTTTATAAAAACCTCAGTATAGCTCTTCCAACTGTGGGACTATGGTTCAGTTCAAACATATCCTAAGCATGTTTATAGCCTCAATTATGGCATTTCTAACTGTAGGACTATAGTTCCAGTTCAAGGCTTTAACCATCACAAACATGTTTATAGAAACAAATTATAAGCTCTAACTGTAGGACTATAGTTCAGTTTCAAAACTTGTATGCAAACGTGTTTATAAAACCTCAATTATAATCTATTTGTGAGACTATGGTTCCAGTTTCAAACTTATTATCTGAAACATGTTTATAAAACCTCAATTATAAGCTCCTTTCTTGGACTATAGTTCAGTTTCAAACTGTATCTGAAACATGTTTTATAAAACCTCAATTATAAGCTCTGCTTTGTGGACTATAGTTAGTTCAAAGAGCTTTGTATCACAAACATATTTATAAACCCTCAATTCTAAACTCCTAACTAACAGGACTATAGTTCAGTTCCAAAACTTGTACTCACAACAATATTTTATAAAACCTCAATTATAGCTCTAACTGTAGGACTATAGTTTCAGTTCAAAACTTATGTCACAAACATGTTTATAAATACAATTATAAGCTCCTAACTGTAGGACTATAGTTCAGTTTCAAAACATGTCTAAACATGTTTTATAAAACTATAATTATAGCTCAACCTTGAGACTATGGGTTCGGTTCAAACTTGTATCTTAAAAACATGTTTATAAACAGCCCTCAATTATAGCTCTCTAACTTTGTGAGACTATGGTTCAGTTCAAACTTGCCATCTAAACATATTTTATAAAACCATCAATTATAAAACTCCCAACTTGTAGGACTATAGTTCGAGAAGTTCAAACTTATCCTGTGTGTTATAAAACCTCAGTATAGCTCTAACTGTGGGACTATAGTTTCCCAGTTTTCAAAAACTTTGTATCACAAACATCAATTTACATAAGAACACTCAATTATAAGCTCTAACTGTGGGATTTATAGTTCAGTTTCAAAGACTTGTATCCTGCATTTATGTTATAAAACCTCCAGCTATGGCTCTAACTTCAACAGGACTATGAATTCAGTTCAAAACTTGTATCACAAACATGTTTATAAAACCTCAGTTATAAGCACTCTTTACTTAGGACCTGGTTCAGTTCCAAGCTTGTATCACAAACTGTGTTTATAAAGCCTCAGTATAGAAGCCTCTAACTGTGGGACTATAATTCAGTTAAAAACATATCACAAACATGTTTATAAACACTCAATTATAGCTCTAACAGCAGGACCTAGTTCAGTTTCAGAGCTTGTCCTGAAACATATTTACAAAACTTATAATTATAAGCTCTAACTGTAGGACTATAATTCCAGTTCAAAACTTGTCACAAACAGCATCAAACCTCCAATTATAGCTCTAACACAACAGGACTATAGTTCGGTTCAAAACTTGTATCCACAAACATGTTGCATCAAAAACCTCAATTGCCAGCTCTGCTGTAGGACTGTAGATTCAGTTTCAAACCTTTATCACAAACATGTTTATAAACCTCAATTATAAGCTCTGCTTTGTGGGACTATAGTTTCAGTTTCAAACTTGTATGCAAACATGTTGCTCAAAACCTCCAATTATAAGCTCTAACTTTGTGGGACTATAGTTTCAGTTTCAAAACGTATCACAAACATGATATCAGGAAGCATCAATTATAAGCTCTAACTGTACAGGACTGTAGTTCAGTTTGAAGAACTTGTATCCCACAAACATATTTTATAAAAACCTCAATTATAGCTCTAACCTTGGGACTATGATTCAGTTTCAAAACATATCACAAACATGTTTTATAAAACACATGATATAAGCTCTAACTGTAGGACTATAGTTTCGTTCAAACTTGTGTCACATAAACATGTTTATAAAGCCTCAATTATAAGCTACAACTGTGAGACTATATGGTTCAGTTTAGAACTTGTATACAAACATGTTTATAAACCTCAATTATAAGCTCTAACTGTGGACTATATAGATTTCAATTCCGACTTGTATATCACAAACATATTTATAAAACCTCAGTTATAAACTCTAACTGTGGGACTATGGTTCAGTTTCAAAACTGTATCCTGAAAACATGTTTATAAAGACTCCAGTGTAAAACTCTAACTACAACTTCAGGACTATAGTTCAGTTCCAAAGCTTGTATCTGGCTTGTGTTTATCAAACCAACCTCAATTATGAGAAAACCTAACTCTTAGGACTATAGTTTGATTTCAAAACTTATATCATAAACATGTTTATAAAACCTCAGTATAAGCTCTAACTGTAGGACTATAGTTTCAGTTCAAAACTTATTATCACAAACAATGTTATAAAACCTCAATTATAAACTCTAACTTTGTGGGACATAATTTCAGTTCAAACATATCACAAACATGTTTATAAAACCTCAATTATAAGCTCTAACTTTGTAGGACTATAGTTTCAGTTTCAAAAACTGTATCACAGGCAATAGGCTTTATAAAACCTCAGTGAAGCTCTAACTCCTTCTGGGACTATAGTTCAGTTACAAAAAACTTGCATCCACAAACATATTTATAAAACCTCAATTATAAGCTCTAACTGTAGGACTATAGTTCAGTTCAAAACTTGTATCACAAACATGTTATAAAACTATCATTATAAGCTCTAACTGTAGGTTTATGGTTTGATTTCCCAGAAAAACTTGTGTCCACTGGCATGTTTATAAACCACCAATTATGACTCTAACTGTGGGACTATAGTTCAGTTTGAAACTTATTATCACAAACATGTTTATAAAACCTTCATAATTATAAGCTCTAACTGCAGGACTATAGTTCCAGTTCTTTATTTGTATCTAAATATGTTTTATAAAACACATAATTATAAGCTCTAACTGTGGACTGTAGATTTCAGTTCAAAACTATCACAAACATGTTTATAAAACCTCAATTATAACTCTCTAACTGTGGGACTATAGTTCAGTTTCGCTTGTATCTAATATGTTTATAAAACCCTCAATTACTAGCTCTCTTTGTAGGACTATAGTTCAGTTTCAAAGCTTGTATGTGTTTATGTTTATAAACCCTCAATTATAAGCTCCCAACATGAGACTTTATAGTTTGATTTCAAGCATGTATCACAAACAGTGTTTATAAAACACTCGAGTATAAGCTGCTGTGAGGACTATGGTTGATTTCAGAAAACATACTCACAAACATATTTTATAAAACATAATTATAGCTCTAACTGCTTGGGACTGTAATTCAGTTCCAAAACCTTATCCTGTTATGTTTATAAAACCGCAATTATAAGCTCTAACTTTTTGTAGGACCTATAGTTCCAGTTCAAAACTTGTATCACAGCATGTTTATAAAGCCTCAAGTATGAGAAAGCTCTAACTATTGGGACTATGGTTCAGTTCCAAAGCTTTTATTATCACAAACATGTTATAAGAGCCTCGTTATGAGAAAGCTCTAACTGTGGGACTATAGTTCAGTTTCAGAAACTGTATCACAATAATATTTATAAGCCTCAATTATGAGGCCTCACCTAACTATTGGGACCTCAGTTCAGTTCAAAACTTGTATCACAAACATGTTTATAAACCTCAATTATAAGCTCTAACTGTAGGACTAGTTCCAGTTTTCAAAACTTATTGTCACAAACATGTTTTATAAGATAGATTATAAGCTCTAACTGTAGGACTATAAGTTCAGTTTCAAAAACATGTATAAACATGTTTATAAACCTCAATTACCAAGAAACCTAACTGTAGGACTATGGATTTCAGTTTCAAAACTTGTATCTCATTGTATTTATAAAAACGCAATTATAAGCTTTCTAACTGTTGGGACTGGATTCAGTTCCAAAACTTGTATCACGACATATTTATAAACCTCAATTATAAGCTCTAACTGTAGGACTATAGTTTGATTTCAAAACTTATTATCACAAACATGTTTTATAAAGAACCTCAATTATAATTTAACTGTGGGACTATAGTTCGGTTCCAAAAAACACAATATCACAAGCATGTTTATAAACCTCCACAGTACAAAGCTCTATTTGTAGGACTATGGTTCAATTTCAAAACTTTGTATCTGTATGTTTATAAGAGCCTCATTATAAGCTCTATTTGTAGGACTATAGTTCAGTTCAAAACTTGTATCTACAAACATGTTTATAGAAACATGTTATAAGCTCTAACTGTGGGACTGTAGTTCAGTTTCAGAAGCTTGTATCACGACATGTTTGTAAAACCTCCCAATTATAAGCTCCTGTACTAGTGGGACTATGGTTTGGTTCAGGCTTGTATCACAAACTGTGTTTGTGCGACCTCAATTATAGCTCTAACTGTGGGACTATAGTTCAGTTCCAAACCTTATCACAAACATGTTTCAAAACCTCCAATTATAAGCTCTAACTGTGGGACTATAGTTCAGTTCCAAACGTATCACAAACATGTTTTATAAAACCTCAATTATAAGCTCTAACTCTGTTAGGACTATGGTTCAGTTCCAAAAACTTATGTCACAAACATGTTATAAAACCTCAATTATCTTTCTAACTGTAGGACTATCTAGTTAGTTCAAGCTTGTGTACAAATGTTTGTAAACCTCCAATTACAAGCTCTAACTCAACAGGACTATAGTTTCAGTTTCAAAACTTGTATCTGTTTTGTATTATAAAACACTCAATTATGAAAGCTCTAACTGTGGGACTATAGTTCAGTTCAAAAACTTATTATCACAGCATGTTTATAAGCCCTCAATTATAAGCTCTAACTGTGATTTATAGTTCAGTTCCAAACTTATTATCCTGAAACATATTTTATAAAGCCGCAATTATAAGCTCTAACTTCTTGGGACATAGTTTAGTTCAAAACTTGTATCACAAACATGTTTCAAACTATAATTATAAGCTCTATTTGTAGGACTAGTTAGTTCCAAAACTTGTATCATAAACATATTTATAAAGCCACATAATTATAAACTCTAGCTGTAGGACTATAGTTTCAGTTCAAAACTTACATATCTAACATGTTTATAAACCTCAATTAAGCTCTAACTGTGGGACATAGTTCAGTTCAAAACTTGTATCACAAACATGTTTATATTATCAATTATAAGCTTCTTGGGACTATAGTTCAGTTGAAGCTTATATCACAAACATGTTTATAAACCCTCAGTCCTCAGCTCTAACAGCAGGACTATGGTTCCAGTTCAAAACTTGTATCACAAACATGTTTATAAACCGCAATTATAAGCTCTAACACTGTGGGACTAATTCAGTTCAAAACTTATTATCACAGAAACATGTTTGTAAACCCTCAATTATAAACTCTAACTGTGGGACTATAGTTCAGTTCCAAACTTTGTATCACAAACATGTTTATAAAAACCATAGTGTATGGCTCTAACTGTGGGACTATAGTTTCAGTTCAAAACTTCTTATCCACAAACATGTTTTATAAACCTCAATTATAAACTCTAACTGTAGGACTATAGTTCAGTTCAAAACTTGTGTCCTGGCATGTTTATAAACCTCAGTGCAAAGCTCAACTGTGGGACTATAGTTCAGTTCAAAAACTTGTATCAAAACATGTTTATAAAACTACTCAATTATAAGCTCTAACTGTAGGACTATAGTTCAGTTTCAAAGCTATGTCTCAAACATGTTTGCAAACCTCAGTATAGCTCTAACTATTAGGATATGGATTAGTTCCAAAACTTATTATCACCAAACATGTTTATAATTTCAATTGTAAGCTCTAACTATTGGGACTATAGTTCAGTTCAAAACTTGTATCACAAACATGTTTATAAACCTCAATTATAAGCTCCTAACTGTGGGACATAGTTCCAGTTCCAAACTTGTATCACAAACATGTTTATGAAACACTGTTGCAAACTCTAGCTGTAGGACTATAGATTTCAGTTTTAACTTATGTCTGACATGTTTATAAACCTCCATTATAGCTCAACTGTAGGACTATAGTTCGGTTCAAAACTTGTATCACAAACATGTTTATAAACCACAATTATAAGCTCTAACTGTGGGACTATAGTTCAGTTCCAAAACTTGTATCACAGATATGTTTATAAACCTCAGTATAAACTCCTTCAGCAGGACTATAGTTCAGTTTCAAAAACATGTCTAGAACATGTTTATAAACCACCGCAATTATAACTCTAACTATGTGGGACTATAGTTCAGTTCAAAACTTGTATCTGAAACATGTTTATAAACCTGAATTATAAATCTAACTGTGGGGACTATAGTTCAGTTCAAAACTTGTATCACAAACATTTTATAAACCACAATTATAAGCTCTAACCTGTAGGACTATAGTTTGGTTCAAAACTTATCACAAACATGTTTATAAAAGCCGCAATTATAGCTCAACTGTAGGACCTATAGTTTCAGTTTCAAAAAACATTATCACAGAAACTTATGTTTATAAACCACCAATTATAAATACTAACTGTAGGACTATAGTTCATTCAAAACTTGTATCACAAACATATTTATAAACCACAGTCTAAACACTCTAACTGTGGGGACTATAGTTCAGTTCAAACTTTTGTATCACAAACATGTTTTATAAACCCGCAGTGCAAGCTCTAACTGTGGACTATAGTTCAGTTCAAAACTTGTATCTGCATTTTATGTTGCAACCTCAATTATAACTCTAACTTTGTGAGTATAGTTCAGTTTAAAACTTTGTATCACAAACATGTTTATAAAACTACATATTATAAAGAGAAACTCCTACTTCCATGGACCTGGTTCAGTTTCAACATTATCCATAAACATGTTATAAACGCAGTATAGCTCTAACACGGGACTATGAACGATTTCAAAACTTTTGCATACAAACATGTTATAAACCTCAATTATAAACTCTAACTGCAGGACTATAGTTGATTCAAAAACTTGTATCACAAAAACATGTTTATAAAAACCACCAGTATAAGCTCTAACTGGGTTTCTCAGTTCCAGTTTAAACTGTATCTGAAATGTATTTATAAACCCTCAATTATAGCTCCTTTCTGTAGGACTATAGTTCAGTTCCAAAAGCTTGCTTATCTAGACATGTTTATAAACCTCATTATAGCTCTAACATAACAGGACTATAGTTCAGTTCAAAACTTATGTCACAGAGCATGTTTTATAAAACCTCAATTATAAACTCTAGCACAGGACTATAGTTCAGTTCAAAACTTGTATCCTGTTATGTTATAAAAGCCATCAATTATAAGCTCTAACTGTAGGACTATAGTTCAGTTCAAAACTTGTATCTAGAAACATGTTTATAAACCCTCCCAATTATAAGCTCTAACTGTAGGACTATAGTTCAGTTAAAAACTTATTATCCTAAACAGTATTTACATAAACCTCAGTATAAACTCTAACTGCAGGACTATAGTTTCATTTCTAAACTTTGTATCACAAAACATGTTACATAAAACCTCAATTATAAGCTCTATTTATTAGGACTGCAGTTCATTTCAAAAACTTGTCTGTTTGTGTTTATAAACACTCAATTATAAGCTCTAACTGTAGGACCTAGTTTCAGTTCAAAAAAACTTATCTATCACAAACATATTTATAAAAACACTCAATTATAGCTCTAACTGTAGGACTGTAGTTCAGTTTCAAAAACTTATCACAAACATGTTTATAAAGCCGCAATTATAAATCCTTTGTGGGACTATAGTTTCGGGTTCAAAACATGTCACAAACATGTTTATAAAGCCTCAGTGCACTCAAAGCTCCCTAACTGTAGGACTATAGTTCAGTTTTCAAAACTGTATCACAAACATGTTTGCTAAAACCTCAGTGCTAAGCTCTATTTGCCAGGACTATAGTTCAGTTCAAAACATATCCTGACATATTTTATAAAACCTCAATTATAGCTAACCAGTGGGACTATGGTTCAGTTTCAAACTTGTATCACAAAACATGTTTTGCCGACCTCAGATATAAGCTCTAACTGTAGGACTATAGTTGATTCCAAAACTTGTATCACAAACATGTTTTATGAACCTCAATTATAAAATAACTTTATGGGACCATAATTCAGTTTCAAAGCTTGTATCAAACATGTTTATAAAACTCAATTACTAAGCTCTAACTGTAGGACTATAGTTCAATTTCAAAAACATGTCACAAACATGTTTACTCAGGCCTCAATTATAAGCTCTAACCTTGGGACTATAGTTCAGTTTCAAAAACTTATTATCACAAACATGTTTATAAAACTATTATAATTATAAGCTCTAACTGTAGGACCTATAAGTTCCAATTTCAAAACTGTGTCACAACAATATTTATAAAACTACCAATTATAGCTCTAACTTTGTAGGACTATAGTTCCACAGTTTCAAACTTGTGTCACAAACATGTTTATAAAACCTCAATTATAGCTCACAACTAACAGGACTATAGTTTCAGTTCAAAACTTGTATCACAAACATGTTTATAAACCACAGTGCATAGCTCTAGCTGTAGGACTATAGTTGGTTTGTTTCATATCTAACAATGTTTATAAAACCTCAATTATAGCTCTAACTTTGTAGGACTATAGTTCAGTTCAGAAACTTATTATCCTGAACATGTTTATAAAACCTCAATTATAAGCTCTAACAACTAGGACTATAGTTCGTTTAAACTTGTATCACACAGACATGTTTATAAAACCTCAATTATAAGCTCTAACTGTGGGACTATGGTTCAGTTCAAAACTTGTGTCCTGGCTGTGTTTATAAAAACCTCAATTATAGCTCCTTTAGCAGGACTATAGTTCAGTTTCAAAACTTGTGTCTAGAACATGGCCCATAAAACCTCAATTATAGCTCTAACTGTGGGACTATATGGTTCAGTTCCAAACTTATCACAAACATGTTTATAAAACCTCAGTATAAGCTCAACAACAGGACTATAGTTTCAGTTCAAAACTTGTATCACAAACTTGTCTTACTCTAAAGCACAATTATAGCTCTACTTTGGACTATGGTTCAGTTTCAACTTATTATCACAAGCATGTTTTAACAAAACCGCAGTATAAGCTCTAACTGCAGGACTATAGTTCAGTTACAAAACTTATCACAAACATGTTTATAAAACCATCAGTATAAATCTAACTGTGGGACTATGGATTTCAGTTCAAAACATATCACAAACATGTTATCAAACCTCAATTATAAGCTCTAACTGTGGGACTATATTAAGTTCAACTTGTATCACAAACATGTTTATAAAACCTCAATTGTAGCTCTAACTGTGGGACTATAGTTTAGTTCAAAACTTGTATCACAAACATGTTTATAAAACATCAATTATAAGCCTCTAACTGTGGGACTATAGTTCAGTTTCAAAACTTATGTATCTAAACATATTTATAAAACCTCATTAAGCTCTAACTGTGGACATAGTTCAGTTCGAAACTTGTATCTGAGTATATGTTTATAAAAAACCTGCCTCCAGTATAAGCTCTAACTGTGGGACTATAGTTTCAGTTTCAAAACAACCATCCCACAAAACATGTGTTTATAAAACCTCAATTATAAGCTCTAACTATTCAGGACTATAGTTCAGTTCAAACTTGTATCTGACATGTTTATAAAACCTCAGTTATAAGCTCTAACTGTGGGACTATAGTTCAGTTCAAAACTTGTATCACAAACATGTTTATAAAACCTCAATTATAAGCTCTAACTGTAGGACTATAGTTCAGTTCAAAACTTGTATCACAAACATCAGTAAACATGGGAGAGGTGTAGAAGCATAATTAATGTACTCGCTCTATCTACTGTAGTTATCGTTATTTTACATTTTTAGTGCTGAATTATTGTGACTGTTGTTAAGAGAAATGCCTGGTCAATCATTATTAAACAACTGTTATAAGAAGAAGAAGATGGAGATATGTTGGGCATATTGGAAGAAAATATGTTGGAAGAAATTATCAAAGAATACCAAAGCAGGGAGTGAAGTGAGAGGCACAGGGTTGAAGAAAGAGAGACCACTCTAGGAAAACCATGAAGCAAAATGTGCGGAGAGTGACAAGAAATATCGAGGCAAGAAATATCGAGGCAAGAAATATCGTGGCAAGAAATATTGAGGCACGAAGAAAAGGAAACAAGAAATATCGAGGCAAAAAATATCGAGGCAAGAAATATCGAGACAAGAAATATCGAGGCACGAAGAAAAGGAAACAAGAAATATCGAGGCAAAAAATATCGAGGCAAGAAATATCGTGGCAAGAAATATCGAGGCACGAAGAAAAGGAAACAAGAAATATCGAGGCAAAAAATATCGAGGCAAGAAATATCGAGGCAAGAAATATCGAGGCACAAAGAAAAGGAAACAAGAAATATCGAGACAAGAAATATCGAGGCAAGAAATATCGAGGCAAGAAATATCGAGGCAAGAAATATCGGTGATCTCTGTGGTTAAGTAGTTAAATCCTCGCCTTGCGTTCTGAAGGTCGTGGCTTCGAACCCGAACTGCTATGTTCTGTTCACGAGACCCCTGGGATTGTTGTTGAAGCTACGAGCGTTGTGCAATACTTTCGACCGGTGCCGAGGGAATTCTGCGGTGAAGGCCGAGACATGGGAACCGGTGCAATGAAGTCAGTTCTTCTGCTTTAAACCATTTAGATCATACTCAATTCCATAGAAGAGATTGAGCGAGTTGCTATGGAGAAACTACTTGCAGGCCCGATGAAACGTACGAGAGTAATATATACATACATACATCGAGGTGCGAGAAACATCGAGGTACGAGAGTAATATATACATACATATACATATTCTTTTTGTGACTTCAAGGTTTCTAAGAATTGAATCAATCTGAGACGGTAACAGCGCGTAACAGTGCAATATATTCCAAATACAGGGTGTTCAAGATAATTGCAGCCTGTGAATGGATCGTATCTGGCATATATGTATGGAAATGGGAAGGTTCAGTTATGACGTAGTATAGGTCAAGGTTGTGTGACGGTGTGTAATTGTAGTGCGGGAAGGGGCGACGAACAAATGTGACGTAGGACGAGATAGTCAGAACCGGTTTAAATAGTAAATAAACACAACTCAATTTGTACCTGGCAATTTTCGAATTGTCAATGGGGCTGCAATTATCTTGAACGAACACCCTGTATAAGAAATGGTAATCTAATAGAACGAACAAGTGTTGAGAGGTCTCTTTGTCTATCTACGAGTTCTGATACGGTTATCACATGTTTCCATGATGTTAACCTGTCTTGAACCTAGTCTCTCTGTCGACTGCTATCTCTACAAATATAACTTACCTGTTGCCGCAAGGTATTCAAGTTTCTCGCTACATTTAACATGTTCAAAGAATGATGATTTACGATGCGTTTTATAAGCGATAAGTTCTTATCTACTTTATTGAGAACTATTTCATTTGTCATCTTATCTGTCCATGATTTTCAGCATTCTTTTTTTTTTTTTTTTTTTCCGATCCAGAAGCACTTGAGCTGAAAGCTCTTCGGCTCGGTGTCATGGACATCGTAACCCTTCGGCTCGTTGCCACGAACTCCGTAAATCTGGGGAACCTGTAGCTTTCCTGCCAGTCCGCGGAGTTGAACCCGCACTTACAGAGGACTAGTCACCCGTAGTCCAACGCGCTACGAACACGCTGGGCACGCGGGCGTGCATTCTTTTATAAAACGACATCTCTGCACCTTCTAATTATTTACTATTTTAGTGTTTTGTTGTCCATGATTCACATCGATATGTGAGAGTTGATTCTACATAGCAATATACCACTCACTTTCTCTCTTTCCATCAAACGTATTTATTATAAAACATGTTTTACCTTTTCGAGATGCTGGTTTAGATTGATTCATTCGGAGCATTACTTATGTTATACCATTTACTACTGAGCATTACTTATGTAATACCATTTACTACTGAGCATTACTTATGTAATACCATTTACTACTGAGCATTTCTTATGTAATACATTTACTACTGAGCATTACTTATGTAATACCATTTACTACTGAGCATTACTTATGTAATACATTTACTACTGAGCATTACTTATGTAATACATTTACTACTGAACATTACTTATGTAATACATTTACTTTCGGATGTAATCTTTATGCCTGTTTATTTGAATTGCTTTGATGTCTCTCTGGCGTAGAAGTTAGTTGCTTGTCTCTCGTGCCAAAGGTATCAGGTTCTCTCCCTCGTGGAGACATCTAGATATTTTTCCAGATATCTCAGATCTCATTGTAGGTGAGATCGAGTTTCTAGTCCTATTGGAAACGGATGATAGAACGTAAGTTAGGTGTTACGTGTAAGTTTGAGCACGTAAAAGAACCCTTGGCAGTTCAAAATCGCGAATAGCCGATACCCAGAAAATATTCTTTAGAATAGATTATAATACAATTAATACAAAAATATATCTTCACCGTCCTCAAAAATTACATAGTGGACCCTCGCCGGTGCTACGGAGTTCGAGTATTGTCGCTGAGATCTTCCTGTGTAAGAAAAAGATCAGAGCACACATGGTTACTCACCGAAGTGCAATGATGATCCTATCCATCAATCAAACAATCTTCCAGACTTGAATTGCTTTTCTTGTTTAAGTGATATTTCCCCTATATTAGTTAAACATTCTTGAAGATATATTTTTAAAAAAAACCATCACTATTGATTTTTCTTGCCTTTATTCTGTCATGTTTAAACCATTGTTTATAGTTATTTGCACTTCTAGCTCATCATTACATGACGATATCATCATCATTACATGACGATATCATCATCATTACATGACGATATCATCATCATATTTGACATTGCGTATGTTACGGGCCTATTCGCTTCATTAAACAATAATTAATCATTATAATTACCAAGACTTATGATTAGTTTCATCAGAAGATAATGAGTTTGTGTGATGGAAGTCACACTTTAATCAGCTAGAAGATACTAAGCACATTTAAAGTTCTACTGAGCAGACAAACTAGTAAAGGAGCAATACTTGCACAAAGGAACTCAATAATCACTTTCAAAGAGAAGAAAACCATACTCAAGGCCATTGTTCGCCCGAGTGATTACCAGGGCCCAAATTTGGGGTGTAAAGAATAGAACCACTGTTACCTGCCAAGCATGTCGTAAGAGGCGACTAAGGAGGTTTGGCTGAAATCAGATGCACGTGTCCTAAACGTGTAGAAGTCTATGCATTTAGGGGCCTACCAAATCAATGTGCAACGTATACACGTTCTTGGCAAAGATCAAACAAAGAGTGATTAAAATTGGTTGTAAAGAGCGAACGCAAAGAAGAAGAAGAAGACGGCCATTGTACAAGAAGAGCAACGAAGAGATAATTATCACTATCTAGATAGAGCAAAGATATTGTTTCGACTCTGTATACAATAGACTGAACAGACACCTACACAGACTAAGACTGGTCCCATCACCAACATGTGCATGTCAACAGACAACCGAACACATATTGCAAGGTTATCACGTGATCAATCAACTCTGTATGGAACACTGACCAACAGAGACGATCATCCATGTCAAACTGTTCAACAGAGACCATCATCCATGTCAAACTGTTCAACAGAGACTATCATCCATATCAAACTATTCAACAGAGACGATCATCCATGTCAAACTGTTCAACAGAGACCATCATCCATGTCAAACTGTTCAACAGAGACCATCATCCATGTCAAACTATTCAACAGAGACGATCATCCATGTCAAACTGTTCAACAGAGACCATCATCCATGTCAAACTGTTCAACAGAGACCATCATCCATGTCAAACTATTCAACAGAGACGATCATCCATGTCAAACTGTTCAACAGAGACTATCATCCATGTCAAACTATTCAGCAGAGACGATCATCCATGTCAAACTGTTCAACAGAGACCATCATCCATGTCAAACTGTTCAACAGAGACCATCATCCATGTCAAACTATTCAACAGAGACGATCATCATGTCAAACTGTTCAACAGAGACGATCATCATGTCAAACTGTTCAACAATTTTTATGAACTAACAAACACAACAACACACATCCAGAGACTCATTGTGTAGACATTGAACAACAGCAAACGACAAGTAAAAGAAGAAGATCTGTTTCCCAGTCTACAGCCTCAACAATACACTAGCTTCATCAACAAAAATTAAAACTTCACACGAGCCATACTAATTCCGGGTCTCGAGACCAACAAAACATTCTCATTGTTCGCGGTTCTTACTATCTATTTCCTGATGCTGAACCTTGAGATCTAAATTACTAGTACCTCAAAAGTCGTAGTAAAACTCGTCTGAATGCCTAGCAACACCTATGATAAGAAATCAACACTTCACGCAAACAATCAGACATAGGTGACATATTATAGAATCAGTGTCTAGACCTACATTCAGAGACGGTGATAAAACACGAAGCTTCACACTTTTATTTACAGGTCAAGTGTCTAGACTACAGACAAAACTAGTTCTTCTTTCTCTAATCTTGTCTTGTCTCACAGCGTCGGTAGTATTAGAAGAGACCTAGAACCGACTTTTGTAGGGGATTCATAACAAGTGTTTTCATCGCCCCTGTTATAGTGATTGATTGATTGATTGATTGATAGGACCATCATCATTGCACTTGGTTGGTAACCATGTGTGTTCCGATCTCTTTCTTGCACAGACAGATCTCGAACTCCGTAGCTCCGGCTAGGGTCCCCGATATAACTTTGAAGATGCTGAAGATATTTTTGTAGAAGTTCAATTTTTAATTCTTTTCTAAAATGAATCTTGCCCGGGCAGATCCTTTCCAACCTGCCCTTCTTGCTTTTGAACTGCCGAGGGTTCTTTTGCGTGCTCATATTTAACTAACACAGGACTTGTTTTATCACCCGTTTCGATAAGACTAGGAACTCGATCTCACCTACACTGAGATCTGGGATCTCTGGAAAAATATAGAGATGTCTCCACGAGGGAGCGAACCTGGTACCTTTAGCATGAGAGACGAGCACCGTACCTCTACGCCACAGAGACCTTTGTCTCGGTTATATGTTTGTCATCGCCTCTGTTATATGTTTGTCATCGCCTCTGTTATATGTTTATCATCGCCTCTGTTATATGTTTGTCATCGCCTCTGTTATATGTTTGTCATCGCCTCTGTTATATGTTTTTCATCGCCTCTGTTATATGTTTGTCATCGTCTGTGTTATATGTTTGTCATCGCCTCTGTTATATGTTTGTCATCGTCTTATGTTTGTCATCGTCTGTGTTATATGTTTGTCATCGCCTCTGTTATATGTTTGTCATCGTCTGTGTTATATGTTTGTCATCGCCTCTGTTATATGTTTGTCATCGTCTGTGTTATATGTTTGTCATCGCCTCTGTTATATGTTTGTCATCGCCTCTGTTATCACGACAAAACAAAAACACAATATACATATTCAACTAAAACTTACCGTATATTGAAAAACATCACCGGAGAACACGTTTTTTTATATCCATGCAGGCGTGTATAATCTGTGTGTTCGTGTGTTTACACGTGTTCCTTAGATGCAACGAATGGCAATGTTCCTTAGATGCAACGAATGGCAATCAGAATTTCGTCCGTATGCTTTCTTTGAATTGTGTGCACGCTGAACACAATCCCCGCACTTGTCCAGAAGCACGCTTGCAATATCTATCTTATGTTTCCAAAGTTGGCATGTTACAGCGGTTCTTAAATTGTGTTAGATAAACCCCTTCGTAGAAATGGAAACAAAATAATGCGAGTGTTGGTGTTTGATCAATGCATCATTAGAAGAAAAGTTATAAGTCTCTCTGCATTACTTGATATAAAAGTGAACAACCAATTTGGAAATGCAAACATGTCACAAGGAAAACTAAAAGAGCATTGTTCAACGTAATCTTTCTTCCAGTATTATGCTATTAGTGTCAAAATTGGACGCTGACATTAAATGATAGAAGAAAACTAATCATGACAGAGATGAAGTGTCTACACAGAAAGTTGGGAGCATCAAGAAAAGACCGGTTGAGAAATAAAAATATCAGGAAAAAAGTGGGTACAAGATCAGTACTGAAATTCATCAAGAAACAACAAAATAAATAGTTCGGCCACATAACCTGATTACCAAAAGAAAGTGCGCCGTAAAGAGCAATGTTACTTCGATACAATTGATACAAAACTAAAGGGCGTTAACGCACAAGGTGGCCCTCAGAGATAACAGAGGTGACAAACAACACTGTTTATGAATTGCACACAAAAGCCTGTTCTAGATATCTCTTCTTATCCTGAGGTTGTGAGACAAAACATGAGTAGAGAAAAGAAAAAGACAAGAAAAGTGAAAAGACAAATTAAATAATGTAGACACATGAAGACAAAATTAATCTGAGGGAAAACAAAACTCGATGAAATGTTTGAGGTTAAGCGGACAAGAGGAAGACAATGCTATAATTGAAAGTAGATGAATAAAGATATGTCCACTAGGAAGACAAGAGGAAGACAAGAGGAAGACAAGAGGAAGACAAGAGGAAGACAAGAGGAAGACAAGAGGAAGACAAGAGGAAGACAAGAGGAAGACAAGAGGAAGACAAGACTATAGTTGAAAGTAGATGGATAAAGATATGTTCACTAGGAAGACAAGATGAAGACAAGAGGAAGACAAGAGGAAGACAAGAGGAAGACAAGAGGAAGACAAGAGGAAGACAAGAGGAAGACAAAAGGAAGACAAGAGGAAGACAAGAGGAAGACAAGAGGAAGACAAAAGGAAGACAAGAGGAAGACAATACTATAGTGGAAATTAGATGGATAAATATATGTTCACTAGGAATACAAGAGGAAGACAAGAGGAAGACAAGAGGAAGACAAGAGGAAGACAAGAGGAAGACAAGAGGAAGACAAGAGGAAGACACGAGGAAGACAAGAGGAAGACAAGAGGAAGACAAGAGGAAGACAAGAGGAAGACAAATGAGATAATGGGTTGGGGATCTTCTTCTTCTTCTTTAACGAACGCTCTTTATTTAGACCACTTTGTGTGTTTTGTATGTGAACTAAGCCTAAGAGCGATTGTGCCAGTTGTGCACCTACAAGTAGGCTTGCAATCTAATTTCTACGACGCATTTTATTTACTATAGTAGCTTCCCTAGGCGCCTACATCAGTCGCATCTTACAACCATGGTTTGTAGATCGCAGTGTTAAAATGTCATGCTCCCCTTGCGCGCCCCGGCAACACACGGACAGTTGGTGACCAACTATAGCCAACCAGTAATATAAAGATTACAAAGGCGTAACACTTAAAAACAAAGTCATGTAGTTGTACACAATAAAAAACAACAAACAATATACAGCAACGTTTCGACCAAAAGATCTTCATCAAGTAAGCGATTCTAAAATCACGAAGAAATTGAGAGATGTCCTATAGAGTAGACATCACAAAGTTAGTGATTTATCCTCTGAATTGTACTACTGTTAGGTAGAAATGTAGAATAAAGGTTATATATATGTATATGTGTTACTAAATAGTAACAATAAGTCACATGCAAATTGATGTATCGATCGGTATGTCTTCTTTATCAAAGCTCAACAAACGTCCACAAGTACAGAAATGTAATATAACATAGGGATGCCACCTTGGTTCCAAGTCTAATATGATTGCAAATTAACCCCCTGTTAGTTCTCTATGAATTCAGGCATAATTATGACGTCTAATAGGGCGCACCTGACTTATTTTTGCGTGAACTCTTACTTTCATTATCACAAATGTCCCTCTCCATTCAGGCGAACTTTATTCCGACTGCAGAGGTACTTATAATTTATATCCCCATGTAAAGGAGTTAGTTTTAATAATTTTTACTGATTGATTACCGAGACGCGCCAATATTTTAGAATATTAATTCTTCTTCTTTCTTTTGTTCTCTTATCCTGCTTTCCCTCACAGTGTCAGGATAAGAAAATATTTCTAGAACGGGCATTTATGTGTGCTTCATAAATATTTTTTATCACCGCCTCTGTTATTTCTGTGGTCCACATATTGCATGGACGGCCTTTTGCTTCGTATTCTATGTTTCAATAAATTGTGGGTCTATAACCATAGATAGGCTGAGAATCACGGACCCATCTTACATAAGATTGTAAACTGTTATGCCCGTGGTACAACGTGGATCTTTTCACGTCTGTAAAGTGAATGTAAGTGAGGACTAGGTCAGTAGAAACCAGACCTGGGCCTGCGACTGCTATTAAGTGCCAGAATCTAATTTGATAATTGTGTTATCAGTACATCGATTCCAGGTAACACTTGTATTTTCTTGGAAAATAAAAACTGCTCAAGAAGTAGGAACAGGAATGTGCATGAGTACACACAAAACATTAAGATGTGGAATTCCAGAATAATAAGGCATTTGTTATGTAAGAGAAATGAAACAAGGACAGAAATCTATGAGTAATTTGTGGGAAAACAAAAGCAGAAATATTTAAAAGAAGTTACAGATGGTTAAGCCCTTGGCTTGCGAGTCGAAGGTCATGGGTTTTTTTTTTCCGATCCAGAAGCACTTAAGCTTCTGAAAAAGATCTTCGGCTCGGTGCCATGGACATCGTAACCCTTCGGTTCGGTGCCATGAACACCGTAAATCTGGGAAATCTGTGGCTTTTTCTGCCATCCCGCTGAATTGAACACGCACACACAGAGGGATAGTCACCCGTAGTCCAACGCGCTACGAACGCGCTGGGCAGACGGGCAAGGTCATGGGTTAGAATCCAGGACGCGTCGTTACGTTCATGAGTGCATTTTTTCCTAGGATATACCTAGGATTGTTGCTACGTAGTTTTGTGCAATATTCTCGGCGGGTGGCTTGTCATATCTGTATACAATATTCTCGGCGGGTGGCTTGTCATATCTGTATACATGGACCGAGCCATGTGGAGTAAAACCCGGTGTAATGAATTCAATCCTTCGGCTTAAAAACCCCTTTAACAAAAATTGTAAAATATAACAAAACATAATATTCTATAGAAGAACAATACAAGAGAGATATAGTTGAAGATAAGAGGGTAAGAATGAGACAATTACTTTTCTGGAAGGACACAATAAGAGATATATAACAAATAATATGTTGTATTGTCAAAAAGGGCAGGAGTCATAAATAAAGATCGATAACTATATCTGGAATTTTTCCCTTATAACAACTGTTATAAAAAAAGAGAAGGTGGGTATGGGATGAAGAAAATGAAAAGAACAATCAAATCTTTATATAAAAAACTTGAGTTCAAAAAAGTATATAAAAGAACTGATAGGAAAACAAAGGTCAGAATCGAAGGCATTCTCTGAGAAGTAATGATCAAAGAACCTCAAAGCAGGCATTGAAGTGGAAGGCAAGCAAGAAAAGATGTCATAGTGAAACTCTGGAGCGAAATTTGCTGTGAGATGCAAGAAATAACAGACTTATTTCCATAGAAGGTATGAACGAGTTTCACGGGATAGAGCGGTATGGACAAATTACTTGAAGGCATTATGTAAGTCTAACCTTACGAGCGGGTGAAATACGAGGGGAAGTCAATAAGTAAGCCACAAAGTTATGTGAGATGGTAGGTAAATGTAGTTGGTGTTTTCTAAAAGTGTCATTAGGTGACAGCAACATCCAACATTATATTCCCGTTCCCCAGGTGGCGCTATGTGTCTCATGCTCATGCGCAGCGCATAAACAAAATGGCGACTGTACTTACGGAGAGTACAACCAAAGAGCAACGTGCTGTTGTGCGTTTTTTGTGGGCAAAAGGACTGCCTGCAAAGGACATCCATAAGGAAATGCTTCCTGTTTATGCTGACAAATGTTTGTCCCGTAAAACGTTGCATAGTTGGGTAGAAAAATTTTCTCAAGGACGCTCTAAAATTGTTGATGAAATCCGACCTGGTCGTCCTGTTGAGATTGCAACAGAAGCATCAGTGCAGCGGGTGGAGGAGATGATTAGAGGTGACATACGAGTAACGATAGACTCTGTAGCATCTGCAATAGGGTGCTCACATGGTTCAGCATACAGCATAATGCATGATCGATTGAAATTTAAGAAAGTGTGCTCAATGTGGATACCCAGACAATTGAAAGAGGAACACAAAACGAACCGATTTGGCCTGTCCTTGCGTCATCTCTGTCAATACGAAGATGAAGGAGAAGAGATGCTGAACAGGATTGTTACTGGGGATGAATCATGGGGTGCATCACTACCAGCCAGAATCAAAGCGTGCTTCAATACAGTGGAAACATCCTTCTTCGCCTTGT
Source organism: Arion vulgaris (assembly GCA_020796225.1). Classification (NCBI taxonomy): domain Eukaryota; kingdom Metazoa; phylum Mollusca; class Gastropoda; order Stylommatophora; family Arionidae; genus Arion; species Arion vulgaris. The sequence goes on along the minus strand of CM036761.1, from coordinate 64,431,903 downwards.
GTCCAAAAAGTCAAGGTTACGCCATCAGCAGGGAAGGTTATGTTGACGGTGTTCTGGGATTGTCAGGGAGTGCTTTTAACCAATTTCAAGAAGAAAGGTGACAATGTGAATTCCGAATCATACTGTGAAGTTCTATCGATGCTTCATAGTGCAATTCGAAAAAAACGTCCAGGGTTGCTGACTAGAAAAGTGTTGCTTCTTCATGACAATGCCAGACCACATACGGCTCGATTAACTCAGGAGAAAATTCACCAACTAAGGTGGAAAGTTCTGGAACATCCACCTTACAGTCCCGACTTAGCCCTAGCGATTTCCACCTTTTTGGTCCACTGAAAACCCATCTTGGCGGGAAACATTTTGTGAATGACGCCGAAGTTGAATGTGAAGTGAAAACGTGGTTTAGAAAACAGAGCCCGCAGTTCTATGCAGCCGGTTTGGGAGGACTGATAAAACGATGGGATAAGTGTATCAATGTTGGTGGAAATTATGTTAAGAAATAAAGGGACAATGTATGTATAAAATAAACTGGTTTCAAGTTGTTATCATGATTAGTTATTTTTCTACAGCCATTTGTGGCTTACTTATTGACTTCCCTCGTATAATAGTAATAATACAAATAATAATCACACGGTTTATGTTTTGGGGGACATGGTTCTTGTTCAGATCAAAACATAGTTCTTTCACGGGCTGTCTCTTCCACGGGCGGTCTCTTCCACGAGCGGTCTCTTCCAAGGGCGGTCTCTTCAAGGGCGGTCTCTTCCATGGGTCGTCTCTTCCAAGGGTCGTCTCGTCCACGGGCGGTCTCTTCCTGAGGGCTGTCCCTTCCACGGACGGTCTGTTCCACGGGCGGTCTCTTCCACGGGCGGTCTCTTCAAGGGCGGTCTCTTCCATGGGTCGTCTCTTCCACGGGTCGTCTCGTCCACTGGCGGTCTCTTCCTGAGGGCTGTCCCTTCCACGGACGGTCTGTTCCACGGGCGGTCTCTTCCACGGGCGGTCTCTTCCACGTGATTTCTTTCACAGGCGATTTCTGTGGCGTGGATAAAAGGTGCTCGCCTCATTTTCCAAAGTTATACTGTTTGTTCACTACATGAGAATCAAGATATTTTTCTCAGAAATCTCTAATCTCAATGTATTCACAAAATAGATGAGACTGCAGTAAAACTATATGATTGGCAAAACACGTAATCACAAAGTACTGTAGTTTTACAAATTACAAAAACAATGACAAAATACAGCGACATTTCGACCAACAAGGCCTTTATCACGCAAACGAACAACAGGAGTGACAAATTTAAAAAAACAAATGGACGACCAAATACTATGTCAATGTAGGTAAGATCAAGTGCCTAGTCATATCGGAGACGGACAATCAAACGTAGGTTCCGTGTTCAATTTGAGTAGGAAACAAAAACCACTTGGAAGTTGAAAATTGTTAAGAGTATACCGCAAAGCAGCTGTACGAGTTTTTTCTTCTTTTCTCCTTCTCTGCGTTTTTGCCATTAGGCGTAGCAGATTTAACTGATAATCGGTACGAGAAACTTGCTATTAGGCGTAGCAGATTTAACTGATAATCGGTACGAGAAACTTGCCATTAGGCGTAGCAGATTTAACTGATAATTGGTACGAGAAACTTGCTATTAGGCGTAGCAGATTTAACTGATGATCGGTATGAGACACTTGCCATTAGGCGTAACAGATTTAACTGATGATCGGTACTGGAAAACATTCATTAAAAAGATCTTTTCTTAGTTCCTACAAACAATTCTTACTGTCTTCCAAAATACACCAGGTATCCTTGCCGGTGCTAAGGAGTCCGTGCAAAGAATTTGAGATCATCTTCACCGTTGAACTCCCAACGGAGCACATGTCTTCAACAAACTTCTTCCAGCTCTTCCTCTCTCTTGCCATCCCTTCCAATTCTTTCCATGTTTTACTTATCATTTTAATATCAGCCTCCAGCTCCCTTCTCCAGATCTGTCTAGACCTTCCCCTACTCCTCTTTCCCTGCGGGTTTCAAAACAGTGCCTGTCTTGCAATGCTTCCGGTCGGTCTTCTCAATGTATGTCCTACCCATCGCCAGCGCCTCTTCCTGAGCTCTTTCTCCACTGGTATGTTGAGATCATACTGTGTAAGAAAATATCAAACCGCACATGGTTATTCAGCGAAGTGATATGATGATTGTCCGATCACACAATCAAATCTTCTTTCAATTGTTTTCATTATTTTGTTTTTTCATCAGATGTTACCAAACCATCATAATATAGATCGATATCGAGTATATAAATCAGATCAGATTTATAATCTATCACCGTATCGGATTGCGTTTGAATGTATCTCCTATATTATACAAACTTTGTAGTGCTGTTAAACTCTGACAGATTTATGTTACTGTAGTTACTGTCTGTAGTACCACTTTTTAGAGCAGTGTAAGACAAGTGGGATGAAAGCCTGAGGAATTTAATGGCCGCATGGCTAGTGCTCTAGTACATAAAACCTCTACCCTATGTGCCGTCTGTGGCAGGAAAGGAACAAACTAACTAACTAACTATGGCTAGTGCTCTAGTACATAAAACCTCTGCCCTATGTGCCGCCTGTGGCTAGTGCAGTCACCGAGAAGCTGCTTATGTTAGGATTTTTAATTTATGCCCACAACAGAAAAAAACATCCTTGACCTTACCGCGAATTGAACACGGGTCTGTCACATGGGAGCCGCGCTCTAACACATTCGGCCAGATGCGTCACTATGTGTCTATCCATATATATTACTTTCCCAATTGTAGGAATGTCTATGGTCGTGGTTCGCATCTCGACCACGCTGTTCTGTTCACTAGTACAATCTTTCTTGAGATAGCTCTAGGACTGCTGCTGGAGCTACGGAATTAGATCTTTGTGTAATACTCTCGGTAGGTGACGTGCCATATAAGTGGAGAAGGAACAAGCGATATAGGTGTAAGTGGAGAGGGAACAAGCGATATAGGTGTAAGTGGAGAGGGAACAAGCGATATAGGAGAAATCCCGGTGCAATGAAATCAATCCTCTGTCTTTAGATATCTAGAGTTGTCTTCTTCTTTCCCTTCCACATGAAGTTATTCTTTCCCTTCCTCATGAAGTTATTCTTTCACTTCCACATGAAGTTATTTTTTCCCTTCCTCATGAAGTTATTCTTTCACTTCCACATGAAGTTATTCTTTCCCTTCCTCATGAAGTTATTCTTTCACTTCCTCATGAAGTTATTCTTTCACTTCCACATGAAGTTATTCTTTCACTTCCACATGAAGTTATTCTTTCCCTTCCTCATGAAGTTATTCTTTCACTTCCACATGAAGTTATTTTTTCCTTCCTCATGAAGTTATTCTTTCACTTCCACATGAAGTTATTCTTTCACTTCCACATGAAGTTATTCTTTCCCTTCCTCATGAAGTTATTCTTTCACTTCCACATGAAGTTATTTTTTCCTTCCTCATGAAGTTATTCTTTCACTTCCACATGAAGTTATTCTTTCACTTCCACATGAAGTTATTCTTTCCCTTCCTCATGAAGTTATTCTTTCACTTCCACATGAAGTTATTTTTTCCTTCCTCATGAAGTTATTCTTTCACTTCCACATGAAGTTATTCTTTCCCTTCCTCATGAAGTTCGTCTTTCCCTTCCACATGAAGTTATTCTTTCCCTTCCACATGAAGTTATTCTTTCACTTCCACATGAAGTTATTTTTTCCCTTCCACATGAAATTATTCCTTGTAGGGTGGTTTAACAAACAATTCCGATTGTTTATAAACTTTACATCAGCACCATCTTGGTTCCTTTCTGTCACTTTGTTACAAATATGACTCGTAAGTTGGTGAGAATGTGATGTTGGGAAAGTGATTGCAGATGTAGATAGCGAGCTTGTATATTGTAACCTACCGCGTTATAAGTTGGTGAGAATTTCATGTTTAGAAAGAGATTTTATATGTAGATAGTAAGTTTATGTGTATCTATTACAACAGCGGTTCCGAAACTTTGCTGTACCGCTGTTTCGCTGACCCCCTTTTAAATACATGTTGCTGCCGCGGAACCCCACAAGTTTCAATATATTCCAAAATTGGACAGGAATGAATAGGTTTCCTTTTGCCTTGAACAAGACGAGCCTTAATTAGCATCATCAGTACATTTGCGTTTCAATTTCAGTCAGCAATCCATCGTGAAGCTCAGCAAAAATGTATTGAAGCAAAATCCAATAAGCGCCAACGTTATTTATCCTATCTTTAGCAAGATCGTTTCAGGAAATTACTTACTTCAATTTCATTCTTCTAGCGATGGAGTTATTATTACACCACACCAACAGTAAAGCTGGCTCCAATTTCTCAGACTGTGGAAAACTTCAAATGATCTTTCATTTTATTCTGTCAAATATTTAGACTTCGGTCTGGTTGGAATCCATTAATTTTTCAGTAGAAATAGTTTATCACTGTTTCAATACATGTTTTTAAAATGTATTTTTCTGTTTAAAATGTCAAAGATCATAATATTTCTTCAAGCGCGTGAACCCCCTGATAATATTTCTTCAAGGGCGTGAACCCCCTGTGAATACCTCGTGTATCCCTGGGGTCCGCAGACTCCAGTTCGTGAAACGATTTATTAGAATGTACACTTCCGTCGTTATCAAACCAGTAGATTTATTAGAATGTACACTTACGTCGTTATCAAACCAGTATATTTCCTTTTATCTAAGTATTCCAAGAATGTGTATGTCACTGAGAGTGTTACATGGAAATGAAGATAGACATCTAGTTCAGAAACTGCGATTGAGGAATGGAAAGGCAGGTGAAGCCTTCATTTCGACCGTGTGGTGACGGGTCCCGAAAGGGAAGCAAAGAATAGTACCACTACGACCAACAAGGCATGTCGTAAGAGGCGACTGATATACGGGCCTAGGAAAGCTATTCTAGTAAATAAAAATCGTCGCAGAAATAGGATGTACTGTGCTGACCTACTTGTAGGAGCATAACTGGCACAACATACAATTGCCCTTAGACTCGGATCACATACAAATCACACAGAGTGGTTAACAAGTGGTCGATATGAAGAGTTCGAAGAAGAAGAAGAAGCAGTAGCATGTCCAAGAGTGTCTATGTCATTGAAATGTTACAGGGCGTAGAAGATGGACATCTAGACCAGAAAATGAGATTGAGAAATGGAAAAACAGTTGAAGCCTTCATTAAATCTCGAGTGCAATATTTAGTAATCTTGTGCTAAATTAAGTTCTTTATAATTAAAATCTCTCTCTCTCTCTCTCTCTCTCTCACGCGATCGTTCTAGGCTAGTTTTTATCATTCTTATTTTGATGTATAAACAGCCAAACATCAGAACGTAATGTACGTGCACCAACCTACATCTCCTATTTGAGCACAGTTGCGTATCCTTCGGTGAGGTGTTCGATTTCAGCCAGCTATTGTGTGCGGTTCGCTCTCCGCTAGTCTTTGATTGTCCCCAATCAAAACTACAAGGCAGCAGTAGTTCCATGCGAGCAGAAACGCGCACTGGCTTTACCTCTGCTGGGCTTTCCAGTTGTTCTGTACATTTGGGTGGGACGCACACCCTGCTTACCGCTGCAGCGCTTGCCACTGCCGCGCTTGCGGCCCAACTCATCACCCGGCGTTCTCATCGGCTCAAGAGAAGTGCATCAAGAGAGAGAATGCATGGACCGAGTTCCGCCCCGCGAGGTTCCACATGTGTCGTTTTAGCTTTTCCCGTCGTCCAGGAGAGGCGAACATAAATAGTCACTCTGGGAGTTCGCTCGTCTGTGTTGCGGGCGGATACAATCAAGCATGACTACCTTTGCATCTCTACTTGCCCCAGAGTAGCTCTCCCACAGCAACTACCCTCTTGGCCAGACCGGAACCACCGTCTGTTACCAGGGTCAACACGTGGAGGTTAGAGCCATCTCTCTAATCCTGGCGCGTCGCTTCCTTGCGCCTTTGACCCCATTATAATATCTGACTTGTATTTGCTTTATATATTTCTCTGCATTCGGTGGTCTCTGTGGCTAAATGATTAAGTCCTTGATTCGGTGGTCTCTGTAGCTAAATGATTACGTCCTTGATTCGGTGGTCTCTGTGGCTAAATGATTACGTCCTTGATTTGGTGGTCTCTGTGGCTAAATGATTACTTCCTTGATTTGGTGGTCTCTGTGGCTAAATGATTACTTCCTTGATTTGGTGGTCTCTGTGGCTAAATGATTACTTCCTTGATTCGGTGGTCTCTGTGGCTAAATGATTACTTCCTTGATTTGGTGGTCTCTGTGGCTAAATGATTAAGTCCTTGATTCGGTGGTCTCTGTGGCTAAATGATTACGTCCTTGATTTGGGTTCCAAAAGTGGTAGGTTCAAATTGGGCCCTCGTTCGGATGTCTGGGCCCTCGTTCGGATGTCTGGGCCCTCGTTCGGATGTCTGGTCTATTGAAAATCTCAATTTCTTCTTTCGTTTTGTATTATCGTTTACTCCATAATGGCCTTTATGATCGAAATGTCGCTGTATTTTTTGAATATGTTGTAAAACTATATTACTTTTCTTTTAATTGTTTCTTCTATTGAAGAAATAAGGAATCACAAGATTGTTCTTTCAAAGGAAAATTGGTCATTAAACAGGCACACTGTCAGTGCTCTTTGAAGTCTCTAATTAAAAGGATGTTTATTATGGGATATGAGCTTGGTCATAGAAAAGAAAAATGTGATAATCTTATAGAGAGTACAAGAAGGTATGACGCGATTATATGAGACTCCTGGTTTAACACTTTGTATCTCTTTCTCTCTAGCCGGTGACGCCCCTGGTGTTTATAATAGAAACATATGTACACTATATTTCGTTATTCTTGGTCGTCCTCTGTATAGTGCTCCAACTTTGATTTCTTTCTTTTCAATTCTTGTTAAACTGTTTTACTCCATGTAGTTTTGAGTCTTCCAAGTTTTCGTGTATCCTCTGGTAATGATATCAGTGCAGTTTTTGTAATAGAGTTAGTCTCTTTGCGTATCACATGCCGAACGATCTCCAGCGTCTCTTTTAGATGATAGTGTTCATATTCTCTTGTTGTAAATGTTCAGGCAGTTCTTGGTTTGAGATAGTACATGGTCAGAACACGAGTAAGATCTTTCGCAGACAAATTGTCAACCACACCGTTTACCAAACTGGGGTCTGCGAGGTACTCACAAGGTGTATTCAAACGTTTGAAGAAATATTATGATATTTGACATTTGAAACAAAAATTATTTAAAAATTTATAATAACAGTGGTAAACTAGTTCCGATGCGAAATCAAAGAACGCGGACCATACCGGAGTCTAAATGTCTGACAGTCTGAGAAATTGGAGCCAGCTTGACTGTTGGCGTGGTGTAATAGTAACTCCATCGCTAAACGATTTTCATATATAGAAACTTGTGGGGATCAGCGGCACAAAATGTATTTAAAAGTGGGTCCGTGGTAAGGCAAAGTTTGGGAACCGCTGGACCACATTGAAAAAGACGCTGAAGCCGAATACATTTGTGTTCATTTTCCCATTCCGCCGTTGTATGTAGGAATGAAGCTGTAATTATCTTATATCTTAAAGAAATATTATGAATAACATGTAGTGTTGTAAATAAAGGAATTGCCAAGGCTAGTAGCTTGCAACTGAATAAATTAAAAACTGGTAACGATAAAAATGCGATTAAACATTTTTGTTTTTAGTTGACTAAACAAACACAATAAACAAACAAACAATAAACAGTGACGTTGTGATGAAAAAGGTCTTTATCAAGAACAGGATACACATGAAGTCAAGAAATACAATACAACCACACATAATGATAATATATTTTAAAATATAGTTTTCTAAAAATTACAGACAACTGCACACTGTGTCGAATAAACAGTTCTTCATTTAGTAAAGAAAAAAATTTAAATACATAAAGAATTATAATATCTTACCTCTGCTCAAAACTTCAAGTAGTAATCATGTGTACGTTCAGTCTATGTACCTTCCTTAAGTTAGACATGAAATTGTCAGTAGTAATCATGTGTACGTTCAGTCTATGAGCATTTCTTAAGTTAGACAAGAAATAAAAAAGTGAACAATTTAAGTGTCTGACACTGGAGCGCTATACACTAATCGTACTATAGTCTGCTTAGAATAGCTCTTGATCAATACAAGATACCAAATTGTAACAGGAAATTGAATATATCAGTTGATATTTTTTCTGGTAAGTTGACTTAGACTGTCGTAGAAATTTGTGACAGGAAGGGATACAAATGTCACTTAAAGTTAAATCTGTAGGTGAATTAAAAAGTCGAGAACTTGCGCGTGATTGCACTTCCACCTCTCCATCCACATCTGTGGCATATACAACCCACGCCTTTTAGTAAAGTCAAGTACTCCATCCACATCTGTCAGATATACAACCCACACCTTTTAGTAAAGTCAAGTACTCCATCCACATCTGTGACATATACAACCCACGCCTTTTAGTAAAGTCAAGTACTCCATCCACATCTGTGACATATACAACCCACGCCTTTTAGTAAAGTCAAGTACTCCATCCACATCTGTGACATATACAACCCACGCCTTTTAGTAAAGTCAAGTACTCCATCCACATCTGTGACATATACAACCCACACCTTTTAGTAAAGTCAAGTACTCCATCCACATCTGTGACATATACAACCCACGCCTTTTAGTAAAGTCAAGTACTCCATCCACATCTGTGACATATACAACCCACGCCTTTTAGTAAAGTCAAGTACTCCATCCACATCTGTGACATATACAACCCACGCCTTTTAGTAAAGTCAAGTACTCCATCCACATCTGTGACATATACAACCCACACCTTTTAGTAAAGTCAAGTACTCCATCCACATCTGTGACATATACAACCCACGCCTTTTAGTAAAGTCAAGTACTCCATCCACATCTGTGACATATACAACCCACGCCTTTAGTAAAGTCAATACTCCATCCACATCTGTGACATATACAACCCACGCCTTTTAGTAAAGTCAAGTACTCCATCCACATCTGTGACATATACAACCCACGCCTTTTAGTAAAGTCAAGTACTCCATCCACATCTGTCACATATACAACCCACGCCTTTTAGTAAAGTCAAGTAGATATACTTGATACTATAACGCATATAATAAGAATGCAGATGCAAATGAAAATCGTGGCATATCCTTTAAAGGACGATGCGATCAACCACAGTAAATAAGTCATTGATTTTCTAGGCACAACTTATACGTTCAGTAGTTTGCCATTGCTTTCTGAACGATGACGTCTATTTTAACCGTTCGTAAAAATCCAAGGAAATTAATTTGCTTCGAAACTTGTCCGCCGAGGAATTTCAACCAGGTAGTCTTGGGTTGTGTTCGAGCTTACATATAGCCATCTATCGCAAGCGATGATGATAACAGTATCAGACGTGTGCTGTTGCACCTCTCACGTGTGTGCGGAGGTGACTGTAGAGTAAATCCTAGAACACAATCCCCTACCACAGTTGCGGCATACATAATCAAGGTTAGACATGTGGGTGCTCTGTGTTCTGCCTTTTCGTGCAACTCGTTTTCTCTGTCCCTCAACGGCACGATGATTCTCGGTTATGTGGGTTTCTCTTGTGTTGTTACAGAACCATATTTGATGATCGTGCGTGAAGGATTCCTCAGCATGTGGTGTCTATCTCGAAGCATTTTAGAGACACTTTAAGAGTGTCATTGAAGCGTTTTTTCTGTTCACAAGCAGAACGTCTGCCCACTTCAAGTTCGCCATACATCAACTGTTTTGGTATGCGTTTATCAGTCATCCAGGCAACGTGACCGGCACATCTGACTTGGAGCTTAAGGTGCTTACAACTGCTTAAGCTAAAGACACTCACGAGGTTGTCGATAGCGAGGTTAATAACACGATGCACTAGCGACTACGTGGTATTTGAGTTGGAGACTAACTTGGACCAGCAATTATCAGTGTGTACAGGGTGCGCAATGGCACTACATGAAATCCTGATTCTTTACTTAGGGATTTAAATTACAAGTACCTGTCAAGTTGTAAGGCTAGCCTGAAAGGAGAATAACACTGGTGATAAGGAAATCAAGTCTTCACGGAAAAAGACTTCCCATATTAGGTCTGCATTTGTAGCGGGAGTACAGGAATGCAATTAAAACCCTGGTAGAATATGGCTGCATTATACGACTTTTTATCACTTCTTACAATACATTCTATGAAACTTGGTAACCATACATTCTAAGAAACTTGGTAACCATACATTCTATGAAACTTGGTAACCATACATTCTAAGAAACTTGGTAACCATACACTCTAAGAATCTTGGTAACCATACATTCTATGAAACTTGGTAACCATACACTCTAAAACTTGGTAACCCTACATTCTATGAAACTTGGTAACCCTACATTCTATGAAACTTGGTAACCATACATTCTATGAAACTTGGTAACCATACACTCTAAGAATCTTGGTAACCATACATTCTATGAAACTTGGTAACCCTACATTCTATGAAACTTGGTAACCATACATTCTATGAAACTTGGTAACCATACATTCTAAGAAACTTGGTAACCATACACTCTAAGAATCTTGGTAACCATACATTCTATGAAACTTGGTAACCCTACATTCTATGAAACTTGGTAACCCTACATTCTATGAAACTTGGTAACCATACATTCTAAGAAACTTGGACAAAATAGGAAAATAAACATAAAGAAAACATAAATCAAGACTATAGGAAAGAAAAAAAACAAGCAGGTAGACAAATCAAGTTGAAGGCTGGCGAACTCCTAAAGCAAATTTACAGTTTCAAGTACATAGTTAGTATAATACCATCAAGTGATAAATCAAGTACATAGTTAGTATAATATCATCAAGTGATAAATCAAGTACATAGTTAGTATAATATCATCAAGTGATAAATCAAGTACATAGTTAGTATAATATCATCAAGTGATAAATCAAGTACATAGTTAGTATAATACCATCAAGTGATAAATCAAGTACATAGTTAGTATAATATCATCAAGTGATAAATCAAGTACATAGTTAGTATAATATCATCAAGTGATAAATCAAGTTCATAGTTAGTATAATATCATCAAGTGATAAATCAAGTACATAGTTAGTATAATACCATCAAGTGATAAATCAAGTACATAGTTAGTATAATATCATCAAGTGATAAATCAAGTACATAGTTAGTATAATACCATCAAGTGATAAATCAAGTGTGGAGATCGAAAACAGATGTAACAAAGACTAACTAACCTATTAGGCAATGACCCGAATACTGAACAGCAAATACGTTTCAAAAAACATAAACCCTGTGATATTAATGGTAGACTCTAACGATGTTAGCAAAGACAAAAGCAAAATCACAACGACAGAAATGAGATTCTTGAGTAAAATACTGAATATATCAAGAAGAAAACAAATCAGAGGTGATACATTCAAGCCCAACGTGTTGTTTAACCTGTTCAGGATGACACATAAGAGAACATTTTCTCACATCATTCAGAAAGAGATATCTCACATGTAATTACTGTTTTCTCCATCATCATTTTCCTGTGTACACTACACAGTAGTAACGATATTTGCATCTACGATTAGGCACACATTATTTAGATCTGTTCTATATGCTGAAGTTGCTTATAAATCGTGGTGAAACCTATTCTCTCTCTATCGCGATCACCGCCCAGACCGAAGTACCAGATTTCCCCATAAATTCTATTCATGTTGAATTCTGATTCATGCAGTCTTAGCATTGGTGTATTTTTCGTCACATCTTCAGCACCATTTGGAGCTCTGGTGCTTATCCTTTGGCGATGTTTTCAGGTTGCAGCCAGCGTTTACTCGTTTCGCTCTCTGTTCTGTAGCCATCTATCGTTTTTTACGGTGTGGGGTAGCTAGCCCCATGACGAACCTCCTTAATCACCTCTTACAACATGCGTGGCAGGTAACAATAGTTCTATTCTTTATACCCCAATATGGGCCCCGGTAAACACTCGGGTGGTAACCTATTCAAGTTCTCTGTGAAATGTAAAAAAAACCACACAGATCGCAAACAGTGAAGAAAGTGAGGTTGATAAGAAATAATGCAAAGAAGAAACATAAATCATATCTTGAGGTACCAGTTCTTCGTTCCAACAACTAACAAATGAGTTTGTGCATCTGATGTAGAAATAGAGACCTCTTATAAGAACGACTTTCTGACAATGTTACTAGTCTCAAATATGGCCAATAACAACAGCTAATGAGTGGAAAATCATAACGACTGAGATGAGCTGTCTTAGAAGAACTACAGTTGCGACAATAAGAGGCAGAATTAGAAATGAAGAAATTAGATGAAGACTGGATATGAAACCAGTCATGCAATTCATAAAAGAACAACAGATTAAATAGTTTGAACACCTGACAAGAATATCATTGTATCGTCTACCACAGAGAGCCATACAAAAAAAAGTGCAACGACTATATAGAGCAAGAGGAAGACCACGCAAAAGTGCAACGACTATATAGAGCAAGAGGAAGACCACGCAAAAGTGCAACGACTATATATTCAGTATATATATATATGGAACTGCAGTAAAACTATTTGATTGGCAAAACACGTAATTACAAAGTACTGTAGTTTTACAAATTACAAAAACAATGACAAAATACAGCAACGTTTCGACCAACAAGGCCTTTATCAAGCAAACGAACAAACAGGAGTGACAAATTAAAATGAAACACAAATGGACGACCAAATACAAACGTATCTAAGGAAAATCTGGAATAAAAACGAATAACGAAATAAATGTAACACAAAAACACACATAAAAACTAGAAATAGAAAGTTTTTATTCCAGATTTTCCTTAGATACGTTTGTATTTGGTCGTCCATTTGTGTTTCATTTTAATTTGTCACTCCTGTTTGTTCGTTTGCTTGATAAAGGCCTTGTTGGTCGAAACGTTGCTGTATTTTGTCATTGTTTTTGTAATTTGTAAAACTACAGTACTTTGTAATTACGTGTTTTGCCAACGACTATATAGAGCAAGAGGAAGACCACGCAAAAGATGGAACGCCAGCATCAAGAACAGCCTTAAGAAAATGAATAGCAGCTTACAAAGTGCTCTATAATAAGCACACACAAGATCACATTAGGTTGAAAGTGTCTTGCCTCGGCTTAAAGAGATTCCAATTCCCTACACAGCAAAGATATTACATTTATAGAATGTCATTTATTTCGGTTTAAAAGCAATATTCACCCCCACACACACACACACATAGTTTGCAATCGTTTTTAAACCCAGTTTTGTCCAGTTATGCGCATACAAGTATACCAGTACATCCGATTTCTGCGACGCATTTTATTTACTACGGTAGCTTCCCTACACCCCTACCTCAGTCGGTTCTTACATTCCTTGTAGGTCGCAGTGACACTAGTTTTTTCTCTCAATGAGAGTCTCGGCAGCACACAGGCTAGAAGTATTTTGAAACAGATCTCGGTGATATTGCTGCTACAGCTGCAACCATGGGCGTCCATGCAGTAAGGCAAGGGGTGGGAGAAGGCAATGGGCAAGGTCCACTTCCCTGTGAAATGCCGTTTTTTATAACACAATTTTATACGAATCTGGTTTCTCCATTTCTACGTAGTAAACTATCAACTAGACATTTAAAAAATTCATTTTGTCCATTCCTGGAAACATTTCAGTGTACGCCCATGATTGCAACATACTGGTATTATTTCTAATCATTTCCGTTTACTTTCATGCAGTCTTGTTTCATACTAATGCAACATGTAACATGCAACGGCTGCCATTTCCATTGACCTTGTAATGTAATTCCCACGTTGATACAAGTAATGTAGACTAAAGTATTACACACGAGGTCACACAGGCAGGTTAGCCAGCATTAACCAAGAAATTAACCAATAGTGGTGGGGTGGGAGGGGGCGACATAGGAGACAATAGAAAAGCTAATAAAGCAATGAAGTAAAACTTTCACAACACCTCCAGTTGCTAACTCTGAATGTTTCACTTAGCGAAACACGTAAAAAGAAAACTCACCAAATTACAGTAGTTTTACATAGTACAAAAACAATACACGTCGTAGTTTCGATCAAAGGCCTTTATCAAGCAACAGGATACAGAAGAAGCGAACAAATTCAGACTTCTTATAAGGCATACATAACATATACAATCAGACAATAAATTCATAAAGGATCTACCATGAATATTTTGGGCTAAAAATGAAAAACGTAATAAATGTGAGAAAACTAGAAATGGAAAATAATAAGATAAAAACAATAATTATCCAATATATACAAAGCATATAGATATATATATATACAGTTAACATATACACATAGCATATATATATATATATATATATATATATATATATATATAGTTCTTCTTCTTCTTTGCGTTCGTTCTTTACGACCAATTTTAATCACTCTTTGTGATATGTTTGATCTTTGCCAAGAACGTGTATACGTTGCACGTTAGTTTGGTAGGCCCCTAAACGCATAGACTTCTACACGTTTAGAACATGTGCATCCGATTTCACGCAAATATATACAGTTAACATATACACATATATTATGGAACACGAGAAGGAACATTATTAAGAAATATAGGAATGTAGCGCGTTGAGTCCATTTTTCGCAAGGTACCATATTAAGATATAAAATAATTGTCTAGAGCAGGGGTTTCCCAGACTGGGTCCGTGGACCACGGGCGTCTGTAGGTACTACAAGGACGAGAAGGAACATTATTAAGAAATATAGGAATGTAGCGCGTTGAGTCCATTTTTCGCAAGGTACCATATTAAGATATAAAATAATTGTCTAGAGCAGGGGTTTCCCAGACTGGGGTCCGTGGACCACCGGGCGTCTGTGAGGTACTCACAAGGGATCCGTGGACCACTGGGCGTCTGTGAGGTACTCACAAGGGATCCGTGGACCACTGGGCGTCTGTGAGGTACTCACAAGGGATCCGTGGACCACTGGGCGTCTGTGAGGTACTCACAAGGGTTCCGTGGACCACTGGGCGTCTGTGAGGTACTCACAAGGGATCCGTGGACCACTGGGCGTCTGTGAGGTACTCACAAGGGGTCCGTGGACCACTGGGCGTCTGTGAGGTACTCACAAGGGGTCCGTGGACCACTGGGCGTCTGTGAGGTACTCACAAGGGATCCGTGGACCACTGGGCGTCTGTGAGGTACTCACAAGGGGTCCGTGGACCACTGGGCGTCTGTGAGGTACTCACAAGGGGTCCGTGGACCACTGGGCGTCTGTGAGGTACTCACAAGGGGTCCGTGGACCACTGGGCGTCTGTGAGGTACTCACAAGGGTTCCGTGGACCACTGGGCGTCTGTGAGGTACTACACGGGAGATCCGTGGACCACTGGGCGTCTGTGAGGTACTACAAGGGATCCGTGGACCACTGGGCGTCTGTGAGGTACTCACAAGGGATCCGTGAGACACAATCCTGGAAGGGGTCTGTGAGGTACTCACAAAGGGTCCTCAAGCGTTTGAAGAAATATTATGATCTTTGAGATTTCAAATAGAAAAATAAATTTGAAAAATATGTTTCAAAACAGTGGTAAACTAGTTCCGATGCAAAATCAAAGAACCCGTACCAGACGAGAGGATAAATATCTGACAAGAGAAAATGAAAGATCAGTTAGAGTTTCCCGCAGTCTGAGAGATTAGAGCCAGCTTGACTGTTGGTATGGTGTAATAATAACTCCATCGCTAGAAACTTTTCATATATAGAAACATTTGGTGGTCTGCTCAGCAAAATGTATTTAAGAAGTTTGTCTCCGAAAAAAATAATTTCTTTATTAATAAAGTTAGAGCAATTATTTTATAATGGGCATGACAAACTATGAATGTATATCTATTTTAATGTTTAAAAAATAATTTCTTTATTAGAAAAGTTAGAACAATTATTTTATAATGGGCATGTTAAACTATGAATGTAGATCTATTTTAATGTTTAAAATAAACGTTGCATGGTTGCCATGACAACAGTGGCCATCTTTAAAAAAGATACATTAAAATCCTAAAATTTACAAAACAAACACATATATTGAGAAAAATATGGATGATTCATAAACTGTAAGCATATTTACAGCTACTGATCTATTTATTTTCTGTAAAATCTCAAGAAATATATTTTATTTGTATTTTTAAAATTATACTTGCCAAAAAACCGCCCAACATGTGTCATAATTTCGCACTTAAAATTAAGTATTAAATCAAATATTTAAAAATATGTATTTTGAAATGCAACAGTAGCTAAAATATGATATGGTGGGTTTTGACCTCAAATTGCGTGTATCTAGCCAATGTATTAGTTAAAACTCAGGGATTTCAGACACACAAAAATGGGGAAAAAATGATTTTGAGACAATTCAATTTTAAACTTAGAATTTGAAAGAAAAAGGTAAAGAATTTGGCGTTTCTAATTAATGTTGTAATGTTAATATTCAAACAAAACATCATAATTTGATGTGTAATCGATAGTAGGAATGTTGTACTTTATAGAACTAAACACTTTGAAAAATCGATGTTTTTTACTCAAACTAAACTTTTCAAGAGAGCCAAACCCCTTTATAGGTGGTCCACGATAAAGCAAAGTCTGAGAACCGCTTTTCTAAAGCAATTCGACTTCTATCATCAGAGGGGCATGATCGGATGGATGAGATCTGGATGGCTGTGAGCTGAATCTTTTTACTAAGAAAATGAGTCCACAATTTCATCTAGATGGACTTTGTTTGGTCTGTTCTGTTATTTATTTATATTCTACGTCTTTGTTTCTAATGTTATCATATTTCTAAGATGAACTTATCCCAGCAACGCCCAATTTACTTTGATGATGCATTTTGATGAAATCAACTTTCTTTAAGATCTTCTTAACTTTTTGTCTTTATTACTAGCTAGACTAGACTTGACATTTGTTTTGCTTTCTATAAATAAATAAACTTAACTTTTGTCTATTTTACTAGTCAGACTTGAACATTTGTTTCTGCTTTCTAAAATAAATAAAATTTCTTTTACAGATTAACATTTCTCTATAATATAATAAATTGCCGTATCCTTGTTTAGACAGTAGGGTATAAAGTGCATTACCCTTCACATTTCTAGGCCCTAGTGTGCATAAAGGCTAACCAGATACTGGGACAGTTAACACAAGCATCACACATAATGAGATACAGCTAAAATCTAAAGTAAATCTTATTAGGACGATTTTCTGGCCAACACTATGTTATCAGTGTCAAACATGACCAATAACAGCAGCTAATGAGTGGTAAATCATAACGACAGAGATGAGGTGTCTTAGAAGAGCTGCAGGAGTGACAATAAGAGACAAAATTACAAATGAAGAAATCAGAAGTAGACTGGATGTGAAACCAGTCATGCAATTCATAAAAGAATAAAAGCTTAGTTGGTTTGTATACATGATAAAAATGCCATGATATCACGTACAACAGAGAGACACGCTGAAACAAAGTATAACAAATAAAAAGTGAGAGGAAGGCTACATAAAAGATAACGCGATGGCAACAATAATATCGACGGTAAGAGAAAATGAATAGGAGCTTGCAAAATGCCTTAGTACAAGCACACACACGACAACTGTACCATTCTCTCCTTTTCGCCCCCAACACTTCTATAAAAAAAGTAAATGGTGGAAGAGAAGAACAAAGATATGTGTTCAGGAGGTGGGGAACAATTAATTTTCTTTACGTGTGTCAACGTTGTGTGTGAATGTCGTGTGTGAACGTGAACGTTGTGTGTGAACGTTGTGTGTGAACGTTGTATGTGAGATTCAACCTATGACTCTCTTGAGTCAGAGTTGATAGGCGTACACGCTAACGCATTACGCTAATTCGTCCCACTACTCTCTCTACCATGTCTATATTAACTAATGTCTTCCACTACTACTCTCTACCATGTCTATATTAACTAATGTGCCCAGTACTACTCTCTACCATGAATATATTAACTAATGTGTCCACTAAAACTCTCTACCATGACTATATTAACTAATGTCTCCCACTACTACTCTCTACCATGACTATATTAACTAATGTGTCCACTAAAACTCTCTACCATGTCTATATTAACTAATGTCTCCACTACTACTCTCTACCATGTCTATATTAACTAATGTCTCCACTACTACTCTCTACCATGACTATATTAACTAATGTGTCCACTAAAACTCTCTACCATGTCTATATTAACTAATGTCTCCCACTACTACTCTCTACCATGTCTATATTAACTAATGTCTCCCACTACTGCTCTCTACCATGTCTATATTAACTAATATGTCCACTACTACTCTCTACCATGACTATATTAACTAATGTGTCCACTAAAACTCTCTACCATGACTATATTAACTAATGTCTCCCACTACTCTCTTACCATGTCTATATTAACTAATGTGTCACTAAAACTCCTACCATGACTATATTAGCTAATTCTCCACTACTACTCTCTACCATGTCTATATTAACTAATGTCTCCACTACTACTCTCTACCATGACTATATTAACTAATGTGTCCACTACTACTCTCTACCATGTCTATATTAACTAATGTGTCCACTACTACTCTCTACCATGTCTATATTAACTAATGTGTCCACTACTCTCTCTACCATGTCTATATTAACTAATGTTCCACTAACTCTCTACCATGTCTATATTAACTAATGTCTCCACTACTACTCTCTACCATGTCTATATTAACTAATGTCTCCACTACTACTCTCTACCATGACTATATTAACTAATGTTCCACAACTCTCTACCATGTCTATATTAACTAATGTCTCCCACTACTACTCTCTACCATGTCTATATTAACTAATGTCTCCACTACTACTCTCTACCATGACTATATTAACTAATGTCTCCACACTACTCTCTACCATGCTATATTAACTAATGTCTCCACTACTACTCTCTACCATGTCTATATTAACTAATGTCTCCCACTACTACTCTCTACCATGTCTATATTAACTAATGTCTCCACTACTACTCTCTACCATGTCTATATTAACTAATGTCTCCCACTACTACTCTCTACCATGTCTATATTAACTAATGTCTCCACTACTACTCTCTACCATGACTATATTAACTAATGTCTTCCACTACTACTCTCTACCATGTCTATATTAACTAATGTCTCCCCCTACTACTCTCTACCATGTCTATATTAACTAATGTCTCCACTACTACTCTCTACCATGTCTATATTAACTAATGTCTCCACTACTACTCTCTACCATGTCTATATTAACAGTTTGTTGAGCCTGATGTCTTTCTTTTCTGCTTATGGAAACAATGTTGTGCAGCATATATTATAATTTTATATAGTATATAGTAGCAGAAGTATATAGTATGAAGTATTTTAACTAATTAATGACATTAACTAATGTTCATGATGTTGCAAACCCGATATATTGACTTTTGGATGTCTGTTGACAAAAACGACTGTTGCTTCACAATCACTTTACTGAAGTTTAAATAATCTTCAATAAATGGAAAGTACTTATATCTAGGTACATTTTTATCTCCTTTTAACAAAGCTTTGAAAGCATGTGTTATTTTGTTAAAATTGAGTCATATTTAAAAATAAACTGTAATGTGTCCGTCATTTGCCAACATTGTCATGAAGGCCAAAATGAGTTTATGTAGTGCAATCTTGAGTATGTAATAGTATTGGACAGAGCCATGCATATCATATTTCCACCATAGAAAGCAGGTCAGAAGTTTGATTTGGCTTGGAATGTTAGGTACGATGGGAAAAGCAACCAAGAAACATCAAGGTGGTTTGATTCAAAATCAGTTATGGCCATTACTCTAATTACCAGAGTAATGGATACTCATTGTGCAGCTAGATTATACAGGTGTCCTTAGAGTACATTTTTAGTTGTATAGTTAACGAAGAAGCATTTATATATGGATTACAGTAGAATATCACGATATCTTTTTTCCACGTTTAACGACAGATTGAGAAGGCTGTTGGGATATACATTTTAGACAATGACAGAAGAATGTCGTTAGTCGAAGTAAAATGAGTCATTTCCAAGAGAGTAGCAGATGTGGGAAATCGCAGTTCTGAGAACAAAGTTTTGGAATAGTAAAGTAATAGAATATTCACCCATATATAAACACGATGTACTTTAAGAAGAGGGAATAATAGAGCAGATAGAGAGCCAAATACAGAATAGCTTTGAGGTAGCTAGAATAAAAATTGAAAACTAGACACAGAACAGCTAAAGTACAGGACTATTAGGCCAGATTATACGAGAAAAGCAGAAGAGAACCGAAGAACTTCACGTAGAAGATATAACTATTGGAGGTTAGAATTTATCAGAGCTAATTAGAAGAGAACACCTCATACTTTTTCAGAAGAGCAGATTTGACCACTAAATGTGAATATAAATATTGTTAATGATTTGTTTTTTTCTTCAAATAGTCATGCTATAATAATCGAATTTGCTCAAGCGTATATCACCTGCTGTGAAATATTATTATATTAATGTATTCCACAATAATGTCTTTTACGCCAACAATGCTTGACCAACGAATCAATGAAACGAGGTCGTCTTGAAGAGCATTTCAAGTGCAAACATAGTGCTCATATTATGTCAGATTTGATTTACTTTCAAACTTTAAAGACAAATTTTGAAAAAGAGCAACATAAAAGTCCTGTTTACTGCTCATACTGCAACTGTCAATCGTACTCTTGAGGCTAGGTATCAAATTTCCTTACTCATTGCTAAATGTGGAAAAAATCATGCTATAGGAGAGAATTTAATCAAACCATCAATATCATCATTTCTGACCAAGAGGTGAAAGCTATGCCACTTAGTAACAATACAGTTAGCAATAGAATAGACGAAATGAGTGGAGATATTGAAATACACCTGTTTAAAAGCTGAAAACAAGAAAATTCTCCGTGCAAATGGACGAATCAGCTTTGAGAGACAGTGTCGATAAGTAATATTGATAACTTAAGCAAGATATATTGATAATGGGGATTTTGCTGAAGAAATGTTGTTCTGTAAATCGTTAGAGAGCACCCCTACCTCCAAAGGTGTATATAATAAGCTAAAATTACTTATATGTCATAATATACCAATGAAAATATAACATCTTGTGTCGCAGATGGTACTAATAATATGATAGGCAAGAAAAATGGCTGCTTAAAATTGCTGAAAGATGAGAATCCATAAATGATTTTTATGCATTGTGTTATTCACAGGGAAAATTTGGTAGCTAAAAATATTTCACCTGTTCTAAACGAAGTACTAAATTCAGTTATAAAGTGTATTAATGCTATTAAAGCTAATGCCAAATGTGAGTGTCTCTTCATGCTATTTTGTTAAGAACAAAAAGCAGACCATGTGAGATTTACTTCCCCACTGAAATAAGATGGTCTCGAAAGGAACTGCGTAACAAGATTTATGGAACTATTTGATACTCTTAGTGATTTTTAAGCAACAAACCTGAAATATAGTATCTGTTAACGGTCGATAGTAAAACATTTGTGAGTTATCTAGCCGATATCTTTGAAAAACAAAATATATTAAATAACCCCTTTCAAGGAAAAATAAAACTCTTGTTAATGGAAATGCGAAGATATTTGGTTTTATTACCTTTATTGAACTATGTCAGAAATATATTTGCAACAAACATTTTGAAGAGTTTCATTGGCTCCAGAAATGTGAAGTGACTGATACCTTTATACTGATACTTGTTATTGTCGATCATCTGAAAATTCTATCGGCTGATTTAAAGAAAGATTTTCTGATTTGAAACAAATTGATTGCAGTCAATGTTAGTGGATTTGTCTATTTCAAATATGCAGTATCAAGAAGAAATCGCAGATATGCAAAATGATGAGTCAGTTAAAACTTCATTTAATATAAAAGGAGCGACGGCATGGCTTTGTGAGAAAACAGAAATCAAATATACAAATTCAACCAAATGTGCAAGAAAACTTATTACCATTTCTATCTTCATATTTAACTGAATGTGGATTTAGTGCCATAACTGATTTGCTGCTAAAAAGAAATTGGTTGAATATAACACAATGGGAGACTTGAGACTGAAGCTAACTAAATTGAAACCTAACATAAAATTTCTTTGTAGCATCTATCAATCGCAAGAATCTCACTAAGTGTAAGTAATAAATAGTTACTAATAATTAAAATAATATAGAAAAATATATCATTAAAATGATATCGTACTTGAATTTCAGTTCTCCATTATGTTTTGAAAATTTACTTACTGTTTTTCCTAAACAATTTCCTAGTGATTTCTTCCTAAAACCTATCATGTAAGTTTCTTCAGTGAACAATTCAATTTTGGGAAAATAAAATTTTGTGTATATGTTACATAGGAAGAGGGGGGACGGGGCATACGAATTTTTTGAAGACTTTGGTGGGGCATGGCACAAAAAGGTTTGGGAAACACTGTGAGAGAGTAAGTGACACATTAGTTAATATAAGACATTGTAGAGAGTAGTAGTGGAGACATTAGTTAATATAGACATGGTAGAGAATAGTAGTGGAAGACATTAGTTAATATAGACATGGTAGAGAGAGTAGTGGAAGACATTAGTTAATATAGACATGGTAGAGAGTAGTAGTGGGAGACATTAGTTAATATAGACATGGTAAGAGTATAGTGACATATTAGTTAATACTAGACATGAAGAGTAGTATTGAAGACATAGTTAATATGAGACATGGTAGAGAGTAATTGGGAGACATTAGTAAAAATATAACGTGGTAGAGAGTAGTAGTGGAAACATTAGTTAATATAACATGGTAGAAGTAGTAGTGAATATTAGTTAATATAGACATGGTAGAAGTATAGTGGAAGACATTAGTTAATATAGACATGGTAGAGAGTAGTAGTGGGAGACATTAGTTAATATAGACATGGTAGAGAATAGTAGTGGAAGACATTAGTTAATATAGACATGGTAGAGAGTAGTAGTGGAAGACATTAGTTAATATAGACATGGTAGAGAGTAGTAGTGGAACATTAGTTATATAGACATGGTAGAGAGTAGTAGTGAGACATTAGTTAATATAGACATGGTAGAGAGTAGTAGTGGAGACATTAGTTAATATAGACATGGTAGAGAGTAGTAGTGGAAACATTAGTTAATATAGACATGGTAGAGAGTAGTAGTGAGACATTAGTTAATATAGACATGGTAGAGATAGTAGTGGAGACATTAGTTAATATAGACATGGTAGAGAGTAGTAGTGGAGACATTAGTTAATATAGACATGGTAGAGAGTAGTAGTGGAGACATTAGTTAATATAGACATGGTAGAGTAGTAGTAGGAAGACATTAGTTAATATAGACATGGTAGAGAGTAGTAGTGGAAGACATTAGTTAATATAGACATGGTAGAGAGTAGTAGTGGAGACATTAGTTAATATAGACATGGTAGAGAGTAGTAGTGGACATATTAGTTAATATAAACTTGGTAGAGAGTAGTAGTGGAGACATTAGTTAATATAGACATGGTAGAGAGTAGTAGTGGAGACATTAGTTAATATAGACATGGTAGAGAGTAGTAGTGGACACATTAGTTAATATAGACATGGTAGAGAGTAGTAGTGGAAGACATTAGTTAATATAGACATGGTAGAGAGTAGTAGTGGGAGACATTAGTTAATATAGACATGGTAGAGAGTAGTAGTGGAAGACATTAGTTAATATAGACATGGTAGAGAGTAGTAGTGGAAGACATTATTTAATATAGACATGGTAGAGAGTAGTAGTGGAAGACATTAGTCAATATAGACATGGTAGAGAGTAGTAGTGGACATATTAGTTAATATAGACATGGTAGAGAGTAGTAGTGGAGACATTAGTTAATATAGACATGGTAGAGAGTAGTAGTGGGAGACATTAGTTAATATAGACATGGTAGAGAGTAGTAGTGGGAGACATTAGTTAATATAGACATGGTAGAGAGTAGTAGTGGTAGACATTAGTTAATATAGACATGGTAGAGAGTAGTAGTGGTAGACATTAGTTAATATAGACATGGTAGAGAGTAGTAGTGGAGACATTAGTTAATATAGACATGGTAGAGAGTAGTAGTGAACATTAGTTAATATAGACATGGTAGAAGTAGTAGTGGAGACATTAGTTAATATAGACATGGTAGAGAGTAGTAGTGGACATATTAGTTAATATAAACTTGGTAGAGAGTAGTAGTGGAGACATTAGTTAATATAGACATGGTAGAGAGTAGTAGTGGGAGACATTAGTTAATATAGACATGGTAGAGAGTAGTAGTGGAAGACATTAGTTAATATAGACATGGTAGAGAGTAGTAGTGGAGACATTAGTTAATATAGACATGGTAGAGAGTAGTAGTGGGAGACATTAGTTAATATAGACATGGTAGAGGTAGTGAGGACATATTAGTTAATATAAACTTGGTAGAGAGTAGTAGTGGGAGACATTAGTTAATATAGTCGATATACGGTGCAAGTTGGTATATGGTGCCTAGCAAATTGAAGACTCGTTTACTGTTTGATCGCGATGTACTGTAAAGGATATGCCACGATTTTTATTTACATATATTTATTTTTATTATATGTTTTTTCCCGTCTTTACAGATGTTCAATTGACAAGTGTTTTACTGTGACAACTTCTGAGTGTGTGTTTATCTATTTTGCCTTTTAGCTCATCGCTAAGTCTCACGTGACTGTTGCTTTCTTGTGTTGTGTCCAAGCAGAAAGCAAGAATGAAGTGTCCTCACCAGTTATGTACAGTCTGGGCAGTTGATAATGGGAAATGTGTCTTGTCCATTTTGCCCAAAACCCTCTCTACCCTACTGTTTCGTTCACAGGAAAGACAAAGTCCATACGTTTGAAATCAAGAAAGGTTTGCATGGGATGCAAGAAGATGGAATATAATACACACATAACCATCAACTACCTTAAGGTACCTCCTTCCGGATTTGTGGTCAAGGTTTACTCCTCTAGCCTTCTGCATATCTGTATTTACCCACAAGCAGTGGGGATGTTCTATCAGGGTTTACTTCCCTAGCATTTAGCTATCCCAAGCCCTCTCCCCATGCATTTCCACAAATAATGGATTTAACATTTGCAGAGGGTATCGTCTATTGTCATGCGGTAGCAGATGTTGATCTGACCTATGACCTGACTTATTTATATTACAATATTTATAGTATGTCAACCTTTTGAGAATTTTAGCCATCTTGTTCCTCTTTCTGTCCATTTCTCTCTTATGCTTTCTTTTATCTTCGACTTGGATATTAACCCTCAACCAACTGTTGCCACGTCTTCATTTGGACATTAACCCTCAACCAACTGTTGTCACGTCTTCATTTGGACATTAACCTTCAACCAACTGTTGCCACGTCTTGAATTGGACATTAACCTTCAACCGACTGTTGCCACGTCTTCATTTGGACATTAACCCTCAACCAACTGTTGCCACGTCTTCAATTGGATATTAACTCTCAACCAACTATTGCAACGTCTTCATTTGGACATTAACCTTCAACCAACTGTGGCCCCGTCTTCATATCTTTCGCAATCTCTTGCTACTCTATCCTTCTCTTTAGTATAACTTTAATCTCTGCCTCCAAACCTCGCCTCCCTGTATTTCTAAACTTCCCTCTCTTGCATTTCCCCTGCGGGTTCAGGACATACCTCTTTTTGCTATATGCATCTCATATTTTTCTCATGCTCTGTTCTGCTTCATGGATTGCTGATTATAAACATATTGATATTATCAAATTACATAATGTCAGAGAATTCAAATGAAATAGTAAGCCATGTTTGATGTTTGCTAAAGTGATAAACAAGCTAGTCTCGATGGATCCCGTGCTGTGTAAATCCCTGGGTTCGAGATCAGATTAAGCTAAAACTATTATAAGTGTGCACATAGTGCACGTACGCAGGTTCTCTGATTATTTACTTGGGATTTAAAAGTCGAATAAGGCTATTTGTCTAAATGACAAGAAACACTGGTAATAAGATGAGCAAGCTTTCAATAAAAGATCAGACAGAGGAGCCATATTAGACTACGCCTGTATTCGTTGCGGGAGAACAAACTAAACAAAACAATTATGATACATAAATCGCTAGCTCCATTAACTGTGACTGCTAACAATCGATCAACCGATATCTATAAATCTATACAACATTAAGATGTCCATATGATAACATACATTAATTGTGTTAATAAAACTAATGCATCTGCTTATAGTGTAAACATTTCCTAGAATACTAAATGAAACTTCAGCATAATGTCGGAAATAAAACAACAGTATTAATGTTTTATTTTCCCCCATTCATATTACCTCATTTTCAAGTCAATATATTATTTTGTAAACATGTTAGTGCTAATTTTCAATTAACTTAAAAATAGAATACATGTAATCGTGTGAGATAGTCCCATCGTATATGGCAATACGAAGTCAACGTTGCTATTTATAGTAACGTGACCGACACACAATTTACCGAAATATGCAGAATTATATGATTCAATAATGTGTCGTTTGAAATCCGTTATAGTAAGAGCCATGATTGTCTCAGTGATGATAAAATCTCATTTGAAGTATGTAGGATGATCAGAGAACTCAGACAAACAAACTGTTGAGGATGTAGTAGTCACGACTTTGTGGCCAGCAATTATCTAGATTAGCAATCAGTCTGGACGATTCACTTGACATGATAACAATACATTTCTGTTTAAAACAAAGATGAACATTTCACTGCGGGGACGAGGAAGCCACGTAGACATTTTCACATTAATGATCACAAGTATCTATTTTGTGTTCCTTATTTCCTTTGTGCAACATATCAAATTAATACAAAATACAATATGGTGTGTTGCATATCT
This sequence comes from Arion vulgaris, assembly GCA_020796225.1. Lineage (NCBI taxonomy): Eukaryota > Metazoa > Mollusca > Gastropoda > Stylommatophora > Arionidae > Arion > Arion vulgaris. The sequence goes on along the minus strand of CM036761.1, from coordinate 64,404,944 downwards.
CCTACTGATTTTCTTTATTAATTCAGCAACATTTATATGGCAAGTAATTAATACATCTTTCTTTCACACTCAACAACAACATTTGTATGACAAGTTTAATACATCTTTCTTTCAATCAACAACAACATTTGTATGCAAGTTTAATACATCTTTCTTTCACACTCAACAACAACATTTTATGGCAAGTTTAATACATCTTTTTTCAAGTCAACAACAACATTTTATGACAAGTAATTAATACATCTTTTTTACATATCAACAACAACATTTATACGGCAAGTAATTAATACATCTTTCTTTCACACTCAACAACACCATTTATACGGCAAGTAATTAATACATCTTTTCACATCAACAACAACATTTATATGGCAAGTAATTAATACATCTTTATTCATAGTCAACAACAACATTTATATGGCAAGCTAATTATATATCTTATTGCAATCAACAACAACATTTATATGCAAGTATTAATACATCTTTCTTGCATACAACAGAATTCCTGGACAAGTATTATCTACACTTTTTTCACTCTGCAACAGACAGAATTTGGACAAGTTTAATACACCTTTCTTTCACACTCAACAACATTTGTATGACAAAGTTTAATACATCATTATTGCATAGTCAACAACAACATTTGTATGACAAAGTTTAATACATTATTATTGCATAGTCAACAACAACATTTATATGGCAAGTAATTCATACATCATTATTGCATAGTCAACAACAACATTTATATGGCAAGTAATTAATACATCATTATTGCATAGTCAACAACAACATTTATATGGCAAGTAATTCATACATCATTATTGCATAGTCAACAACAACATTTATATGGCAAGTAATTAATACATCATTATTGCATAGTCAACAACAACATTTATATGGCAAGTAATTAATACAGCATTATTGCATAGTCAACAACAACATTTATATGGCAAGTAATTAATACATCATTATTGCATAGTCAACAACAACATTTATATGGCAAGTAATTAATACAGCATTATTGCATAGTCAACAACAACAAAACAATGAAAGCTTTTTACAAATCTATATGTCTTGGTTTGGTTAATTGTACAAAATTACCAAACAATAATTATATAAATTATAATGCTCTATCTTCAAATAACAATCTTGAGGTTTGGTAGTAGTCAGTCAATGAATGTCCTGGACGAAATATTCATTGTCCACACCTTTTTTTTCATCACTGGGTTGAGCCAACCAGACCCAGAAGCAAGAAACACTCCAAGCTTTTAACTTCTTGCCCGTTTTTTCAACATGTTGGTCAAGTAAGTACCTCTCCCATAGAATAAGCCATATACATATCTTGCTTTGTTTTGAAGATGTTTGATGAGTGTGCGATCAGTATAATATCTCATAATTTAACTAACAACCTCTTCACAATGTTTGAAGATATACCTCACTAATAAATCGAACATTTCATAAAGGATATACCCTGACACAATAAATCGAACTTTCATAAAGGATATACCCTGCACAATAAATCGAACTTTCATAAAGGATATACCCACACATAAATCGAACATTCATAATATTGTGTTCAAAATGAAATCCTTATGAGTGTGACAAAAAAAATGTATTAATAATTCGTTTACAGCTGAGAGTTAATACTAATCACAATCCATACCGGGGTGGGGTGTGGTCTCTGTGGAGCAGAGGTTGGTTCTCGATCTACAGGTACTTGGTTCGATTCCTCTTAGAGTCATCGGAATATTTTTCCATAGAACCCTGATCTCTGTTTAGTTTGAGTTCCTAGTCCAATCGTAGACGGACGATAAAAAGGTTACTTGAGCGAGTAAAAGAACCCTTGGCAGTTCAAAATTGAGGAGAGCAGGCTGGAAAGCCACTGCTTGAGAAAATTCATTAGAAAGATTAAAAAATAAAATTATAAAAAATATTTGTTTACCATCTTCTAAATTACATCGTGGACCCACGTCGATGCTACAGAGTTGGGGCTCTGCCGCTGATATCTTTGTATATAAGAAACAGAACAAAGCACACATGGTTTCTGAAGTGTAATAATAGTGGTGTTATCAATCAATCAATCAATCAATCAATGCTATATCATTCTATAAACCATTATAGAGACACATAAATATGCACCAAGAACACAACCATCCACTAAAGTAGCGTTTCCCACAGAGCGATGATTTCTCGGTACAAAAGCTTCCAAGTTTTTACGGATGCTATCCTCTTCTCCTTCTTCAAAGGCTCCATATGACCACTTGTTAACCCCTTTTTGTGATTTGTATGTGATCTGGGCCTAAGAACGATTGTACGTTGTGCCAATTATGCGGGTACAAGTAGGCCAGCACATCCGTGTTATGTGATGCTTTTTATTTACTAGGGTAGCTTCCCTGTGTCCTACATCTCTCTCATCTAACGATATACCTTGTAGGTCACAATGTTACAATGATTCCCTTGCGGGCCCCAGTACTACACGGACTAAGGCAGCATCGTCAGAGAAAAGGAGATCCTTGAGACACATTTCCGAGCGAGCCAAGTTAAAGAGTGAACCATCAGATCTAGTGCGGATGAAAACATCACCGTCAGCGTCCCCTAAGGCGTGTTTCAAAAGGATTGCGAAGAAGATGCCAAAGAGAGTGGCGGCAAGGACACAGCCTTGCTTGACTCCACTCTTAACCTCCAAACTATCAGATGTGCTGCCATCGAACTGTATGTTGACTTTCTTGCCCTCATGGAAGGAGACAATCAATTGGAGCAACTTTGGGGATAGTCAATATGCTTTAATATTTGATAAAGACTTTGCCTGCTGTCTGTGTCAAATGTCTTAGTCATCATCATCAATAGTTGTCCTGAACAGAATTTTGCCACCCCAACAGTCCTCCGGAATTTCTCTCTCTCATAGGCCAGAAGTCCTGCCTCTGCAGCCGTCATGTTCAAACCATCAGTTACATCCTGCATCCATCTTCTCCGTGGTCTTCCTCTTCTTCTTTTTGCCGGTATGCCTCCTACCATGATCGTCTTCTCCAGCCCTTCATGTTTTTTATATGTCCAAAATATCTCAATTTTCTCTTTCTTATTTGTAGCATCAGCCAGTTTTCTGAAGGTTTTGAGTTCTTCCTGGATAGATCTATTTGTTCTCTTCTCTTTCAAGATATAGAAGGACTCTTCTGTAACACTTATATTCAAAAGCACATATATGTTTTCCACTGCTCTATTAAATGTCCATGCTTCACACCCATACGTTACCACTAGGAATATGCATGCTCTTAGTATTCTGATCTTTGGTTTCTTATCAGTTCCGTTCCATACTGTTTTGAGTTGTTTATCTTTTTGTAAAGCCATGTTTGTTCTTGGATGCCTTGCTATTTGCAAGTTTGTTGATTGCTTCGGACAGTTCCAACTCTGTGGGTTCGGTATCCAGCTCGGTTAGTTCAGGATGTTTCGGTATCCAGCACGGTTAGTTCATGATGTTTCGGTATCCAGCTCGGTTAGTTCAGGATGTTTCGGTATCCAGCTCGGTTAGTTCAGGATGTTTCGGTATCCAGCTCGGTTAGTTCAGGATGTTTCGGTATGATCTTTAAACATGTATATATCATATTAAATTATATATATATATTAATGAGATATATACTTGTAAGCGGCATAACATTTTTTGAGTGATAACAATTCTCGTGTGACAAAACAATTGTGTTCTGAACCCAAAAACGTTCAAGGTATGGAAAGAGTGAATTGTACATGTACACATAAGAATTGTACATGTATACATAAGAATTGTACATGTATACATAAGAATTGTACATGTACACATAAGAATTGTACATGTATACATAAGAATTGTACATGTACACATAAGAATTGTACATGTATACATAAGAATTGTACATGTACACATAAGAATTGTACATGTATACATAAGAATTGTACATGTACACATAAGAATTGTACATGTATACATAAGAATTGTACATGTACACATAAGAATTGTACATGTATACATACAAGCCATGATTCCGGGAACAACAGTTCAAGGTATGGAAAGAGTGAATTGTACATGTATACATACAAGCCATGATTCCGGGAACAACAAATATATTTAGTGCACAAGTTAATTACATAAAATGAATACGTGGTTACATTGCAAAATTAATACATAAATAGAAATTATATATATATATAAATGGTCCTCTCGTACCGTTATATGTTACATAGAGCCTGCAAGTAATTTCTAAGTACAGCTCTGTCCTAGGCAACTCATTCAGTCTCTTCCATGGAACTGAGTCAGATATTTCTTGCATCTCTCAGCAAAGCTCGTTTCAGGGTTTCCATAGGGGCTCCTTTCTTTCTTGAACCTTTGCTTCCCACTTTAATGCCTGCTTTGTTATTCTTTGCTTCCCACTTTAATGCCTGCTTTGTTATTCTTTGCTTCCCACTTTAATGCCTGCTTTGTTATTCTTTGCTTCCCACTTTAATGCCTGCTTTGTTATTCTTTGCTTCCCACTTTAATGCCTGCTTTGTTATTCGTTGCTTCCCACTTTAATGCCTGCTTTGGTATTCTTTGATCATTTCTTCTCAAGGTATGCCCAATATATCTCCATCTTCTCCTTCTTATAACAGTTGTTACTAGTGGTTTATCAATAATTTCTATTATTTCATCACTTCTCTTGAATTCGTCCTATTATTTGTTCAATAAAACAAGAAGAGACCATATAAGAAATGAGGAAATTAGAAGAACAGTTGGAACAACACCTGCTATTATATTTATTGAAAAACAGAGACTCAAATGGTTTGGCCACTTGGTCAGAATGAACCCGAATACACCAGTTGCAAGAGCGTACAACCTGAAAATGAAATCATCAAGAGGAAGGGACAGACCAAGAAAAGATGGGTTGATGGAGTTACAGACATCTTAAAACTCCACAATACCACAACATATCAAGCGACCGAGCGTGCATTATCTCGAAAACCGATCATCAGTTAAACCTGCTACGTCTAGTGGCAAAAAAGCAGAGAAGGACAAAAGAAAGAATAAAGAAAGATTTGTTCATTGTGTTTCAAATGCATTCAACTTACTTTCTATATCTTTAGTTAGTTTCCATCTCTCGCTAATAATTGCATAATTATTAATCATATTGACTTATTTAAATATTGTTCAATCTGTTTGCCTTGTTATCCGAAGCTCGCGGCATCAAATCTGAACTTCCTCGTTTACTCACGGGTTTATTGTGCGCAGATTTCTATCATTTTTACTGAAGCTACAGTGTTTGTTTTCCTTGAGAAAGAAACCTCTCGCAGGTAACAATCATTTCTACTAAGAGGTTCTGAGCGATATGGGAAAACCCAGGGGAATGAAGTCATCCATACACCTTCAACCTTCTGTTTTACAATTTGTCGAGCGTATGGAGTACAGAGATGACTGGTATGACTCTCACAGTAGAATTGCTGGACGATCATTTGAAGAGCTGAACAATCTGAGACTGACCACATCTTTCATTGACCATATTCAAAGTAACGTCTGAGAATTGAAGAGGAAGAGGAAGTGGTCGTTTGTTTGTCACTTGACATTAGACAACACATCATATGTGTTTACAAGCACACCTCCATCTACACCAAGATGGCTGTACGTACTATTGACATCAGATACTACTTTCAGTTTGTTAATACCGATATTATTAAAATCACGAACCGAACTATAATTCAAGATATCACCATTGTCTTTTGTTGCTACCACAATTTTACTAGTACTTGGTACGGCAATAACAGTTCCAACATCGAAGGAGTATTTATCATTTGAGTATTTGAAATCGGTTGATTTTGTTGGGGTATGACATTTCCCATTTGGAAGTGATATAATTTGCACGTTGTTGTATGCTTCAGATGTCTCTGAACTGACATTACAATAACGTTCTGTATTATTCTTGTTACTGCTGGTGTTTCCTACAGTCTTTTCAATATCATCTACGCCATTGTTGTCTCGTTGTTTCTGTGCGTCAGTCGGAGTGTTCTCATAGATATCGTCTTCGTTCTCCGTGTTCTTGTATAATTCTTCGTGACTATGTCCATTCATGTATGTGTCATATGCTGTGTTGTCATGCACTTCTTCGTGACTATGTCCATTCATGTATGTGTCATATGCTGTGTTGTCATGCACTTCTTGGTGACTATCCCCATTCATGTATGTGTCATATGCTGTGTTGTCATGCACTTCTACGTGAGTTTCTGCATTTGCATATATGTCCTTATTCACGCACATTTCATCGTGACAGTCTGCGCTTACGTACAGTTCCCCGCAACTTTCTCTATTGTAATTTCCAGAAGAAAAATAGGAATCAATATAAATGTGTGTGTCACTCAATGCGCTCTTATTTTCTGAAGTCATCACTGGAACTATCTTTTTACCATCCATTAAATTATAAGTCTTGATGTTACCGTAAACAGAATCATCTTCAGGTGTGTCTGTGTTCTCTATTGTCTCCCTATCTTCTTGAAGTTTGAAATTCTGTAAAATGGTTGCTGAATTCGTATAGTTATCCCATTCGGGAGATGCGGGAGATGCGGAGATGGATATCGATTGAAGATTGTGAGATTTGTATCGAAGAAGATATCGGTAAGTTAGTATTGTCAAGTGTTTCTGATTCTAACTCTTGTCTCAATGTCCCTTTTCTGGAGAATACTCTAACGGCTCGGCATTTATGAGATTTCGGGAAATTCAGAATTGATTGAATCTCCTCCAGTGGTGATTGAATCTTCTCCAGTGGTGATGGTAATGTAGTAGTATCAGTTACCATTAATTCTAGATTATCCTCAATCTTTCCTTGTTTTCGTTTGTAGATGAAAATAATGACAGCAACAATGAAAGCAACAATACAAACTGTGGAAAGGCCAACGATAATTGGAATGTTATTTCCTTCAGAACTGTTGTTGTTCGACATCAATGGTTGTAGTGAAGCCGTCGAGTTGAAATCGCTGCTTGTTATGTTTACCGAGACCGTGGTACGTCGCATTTTGTTCGACTTTCTCATTCTCAATGTTAGTGTTTATGTCGTTTGTAAAATAGATATGCTGTTATTTAGTATAGCAAATTATGTTTATATTTTAACTTTATGATATTGTTCAGTATATAGCAAATTATGTTTATATATGTTAACTGTTTGCTATTGTTTAGTATTTGGAAACTTTGTTTACGGTAACTTTCACAAATGTGTTAGTTTTTTAAAATAGATTTCGTTTCGGAATTGTATTTTTCCAACTAGAATTTCGATACAAATCCTTATAATGCAACTTTTGCTACTACAGTCAGCTTCTTGTTAGATGGTAGCTTAGACTGTATGATGTTTCTGTATTTCTAGGTCTTTACTAATTGTTTTAATTGTCTGCTTGTGTCCTGTAGTTTGTCTTACTTATGATCTTGTCTCTGAAAGTCTTCTTCACTGTTAGATAACGTACTCAAATATGTCTATGCCGTGCACCGAGTCTACTGAATATTCCTTTCAAAAAGAGGTAAGTCACGAGGTTGATTTATCTTTTGAAACTGGGACACGAGAAATGATGAGCAGGGGTTTAGTAGTTGCACACCTTGATTGATATAAATGTATCTATGTCGTTCGCTGTTTCTAGCGATTTTCTTTACTAAAACTAAACAAGTAAGCTCTGGTGAGTGTCTTTCTTCCTCGTGAAAGCTGGAACACTAAAAAATGATGTTGATATTCAGCAGGTAGTTAGACTATGTGATTTATACAGTCTGTTTTGTGTAGGTGTAGATTTAGTAAGTTGATGATTCGTCGTCTGCAAAATAAAGTGCATATCTTCTTGTATTTCTTCTGTACCGTTCTGTAATTTATAATCTCATTTCCTGTCTATTTTCATTAATATATATATCTATGATCTTCACAAGTCAAATCTTCCTTCACAATTTTGTATGATATTTTGATTTAAAAAGTTATATTGTAACTTTATGTCATAAAGTTGATAACCAACACAAGAAAATTAACCAGCTATTTTTAGAATCCAACAAATAGACTGGACGATTAATAATTTCTTTGCTTGCAAGAATCCATTGAAATAATGTTTCAGTAACGGTGCATACATCAAGTCAAGCTGGATGTATATTGTGTTAGCGTCGATAGTTACATATAATTCCTTGTACCAACGTTTTGTTTATTAAACAAATCTCGTATGCAATCCTGTCTTCTCTCTTTTATTTGATATACCTTCTGTGACTTGTTTCTATGCAAACCTGTAAAAGTCAAAGTAGAAAATAAAGTCATTAATATTTTGTAACACAGTTTTGTCATGTACATAAATCAAAATGATATTTCTCTCTCACAAATTCATGAGATCAATAGGATTGTTGCCGTAACTACGGAGTTAGTGCTTTGTACAATGTTCTCGGCAGATGGCATGTCATCTCTGCCGATAGGTACGGAGCCAGTGTAACCCAGTCAACCCAGTCAACCCAGTGTAATGAAGTCAATCGTTCGCCTTTAGACTTATTATCTCTCACCAATACAAAATATAAACGCAATTATGATATTTCTTACAGAATTACATTTCTGCATTAACATTAATTTCATTTAGAATGATATAATATCAATTGGAGTTTTTCAATGTTATTGAGTCTACAATGTATGTTCTGCGCCTCATTCTACATACAGCAGAGTTAGTGGTTGGCTAGTCTTCAATGTTATTTAGTCTACAATGTCATGTTCTATCCCATTCTGCATACAGTAGAGTTAGGGTTGACTAGTTCAAGTTTTGAGTCTACAATGTATGTTCTGCGCTCATTCTACATACAGCAGAGTTAGTGGTTGCTAGTCTTCAATGTATTGAGTCTATGTATGTTCTATGCCTCATTCTGCTAAGTAGAGTTAAGTTGGCTAGTCTTCAATGTCATTGAGTCTACAATGTATGTTCTATGCCTCATTCTGCATACAGTAGAGTTAGGGTTGACTAGTCTTCAATGTTATTGAGTCTACAATGTGTGTTCTGCACCTCATTCTGCATACAGTAGAGTTAGTGGTTGGCTAGTCTTCAATGTTATTGAGTCTACAATGTGTGTTTATGCCTCATTCTACATACATCAGAGTTAGTGGTTGGATAGTCTTTCTTGTGAAAGACGAAAAACTAAAATTAGAAACCAGTTGAAGAACATTGGGGGCGGATCTCCATGGTGAAGTTGTTAAATTCATAAAAAACTATTAGAAATACAATTCGTACAACATTTTCCGACATCTGTATAATTGCATCTGTGACATTCGCTGTTGTTATATAATACGTACACTGTATCTTAGATCTTTCTGTGCAAGAAAGAGATCGGAGCACACATAGTTATTCTCGAAAGTGCAATGATAATGTTCATATCAATAAATCAATCAATCATTCAAAAAAAAAGCACAACATATAGCAACACTGCAAATACCAACACTCTATTTAACCATTTCTCATGACTTGTTATCCCATATTGGAGCATAGAGCCATCAACCAACTCATGTCGTGTCATCTTATACTTGGCTATCTCTTGCAGTTCTCTACATCTATTCTGTATATTGTTAATATATGTCTTCAAATCTCATCTCTATGTATTGCTACGTCTCACTCTCGTTTTCCTTGTGGGTTCCAGGAAAGGGCCTTTCTAGTTATATTCCCCCTGAGCTTTTCAAAGTGTGTCTTATTCTTCTTCTTTGCGTTCGTTCTTTACAACCAATTTTAATCACTCTTTGTGATATGTTTGATCTTTGCCAAGAACGTGTATACGTTGCACATTGGTTCGGTAGGCCCCTAAATGCATAGACTTCTACACGTTTAGGACACATGCATCCGATTTCAGCCAAACCTCCTTAGTCGCCTCTTACGACATGCGTGGCAGGTAACAGTGGTTCTATTCTTTACACCCCAAATTTGGGCTCCGGTAACCACTCGGGCGGTGTGTCTTATTCAGCAGCAGCGTCTTTATTGAATCCTTTGGATCACTGGAATCTGTCCTCTCTGTAAGCTCCTCAGTTGGGACCATATCATACAATCTCATTCCATCTATTCTGTCCTCTCTGTAAGCTCTCAGTTGGGTCCATATCATACAATCTCAGTCCATCTATTCTGTCCTCTCTGTAATCTCCTCAGTTGGGACCATATCATACAATCTCATTCCATCTATTCTGTCCTCTCTGTAAGCTCCTCAGTTGGGACCATATCATACAATCTCATTCCATCTATTCTGTCCTCTCTGTAAGCTCCTCAGTTGGGACCATATCATACAATCTCATTCCATCTATTCTGTCCTCTCTGTAAGCTCCTCAGTTGGGACCATATCATACAATCTCAGTCCATCTATTCTGTCCTCTCTGTAAGCTTCTCAGTTGGGAACATATCATACAATCTCAGTCCATCTATTCTGTCCTCTCTGTAAGCTCCTCAGTTGGGAACATATCATACAATCTCATTCCATCTATTCTGTCCTCTCTGTAAGCTCCTCAGTTGGGAACATATCATACAATCTCAGTCCATCTATTCTGTCCTCTCTGTAAGCTCCTCAGTTGGGACCATTTCATACAATCTCATTCCATCTATTCTGTCCTCTCTGTAAGCTCCTCAGTTGGGACCATTTCATACAATCTCATTCCATCTATTCTGTCCTCTCTGTAAGCTCCTCAGTTGGGACCATTTCATACAATCTCAGTCCATCTATTCTGTCCTCTCTGTAAGCTCCTCAGTTGGGACCATTTCATACAATCTCATTCCATCTATTCTGTCCTCTCTGTAAGCTCCTCAGTTGGGACCATATCATACAATCTCATTCCATCTATTCTGTCCTCTCTGTAAGCTCCTCAGTTGGGACCATATCATACAATCTCAGTCCATCTATTCTGTCCTCTCTGTAAGCTCCTCAGTTGGGACCATATCATACACTCTCATTCCATCTATTCTGTCCTCTCTGTAAGCTCCTCAGTTGGGAACATATCAAACAATCTCATTCCATCTATTCTGTCCTCTCTGTAAGCTCCTCAGTTGGGACCATATCATACAATCTCATTCCATCTATTCTGTCCTCTCTGTAAGCTCCTCAGTTGGGACCATATCATACAATCTCATTCCATCTATTCTGTCCTCTCTGTAAGCTCTTCAGTTGGGACCAAATCATACAATCTCAGTCCATCTATTCTGTCCTCTCTGTAAGCTCCTCAGTTGGGATCATATCATACAATCTCATTCCATCTATTCTGTCCTCTCTGTAAGCTCCTCAGTTGGGACCATATCATACAATCTCATTCCATCTATTCTGTCCTCTCTGTAAGCTCCTCAGTTGGGACCATATCATACAATCTCATTCCATCTATTCTGTCCTCTCTGTAAGCTCCTCAGTTGGGACCATATCATACAATCTCATTCCATCTATTCTGTCCTCTCTGTAAGCTCCTCAGTTGGGACCATATCATACAATCTCATTCCATCTATTCTGTCCTCTCTGTAAGCTCTTCAGTTGGGACCAAATCATACAATCTCAGTCCATCTATTCTGTCCTCTCTGTAAGCTCCTCAGTTGGGATCATATCATACAATCTCATTCCATCTATTCTGTCCTCTCTGTAAGCTCCTCAGTTGGGATCATATCATACAATCTCATTCCATCTATTCTGTCCTCTCTGTAAGCTCCTCAGTTGGGATCAAATCATACAATCTCAGTCCATCTATTCTGTCCTCTCTGTAAGCTCCTCAGTTGGGATCATATCATACAATCTCATTCCATCTATTCTGTCCTCTCTGTAAGCTCCTCAGTTGGGACCATATCATACAATCTCATTCCATCTATTCTGTCCTCTCTGTAATCTCCTCAGTTGGGATCATATCATACAATCTCATTCCATCTATTCTGTCCTCTCTGTAAGCTCCTCAGTTGGGACCATATCATACAATCTCATTCCATCTATTCTGTCCTCTCTGTAAGCTCCTCAGTTGGGACCATATCATACAATCTCAGTCCATCTATTCTGTCCTCTCTGTAAGCTCCTCAGTTGGGACCATTTCATACAATCTCATTCCATCTATTCTGTCCTCTCTGTAAGCTCCTCAGTTGGGACCAAATCATACAATCTCATTCCATCTATTCTGTCCTCTCTGTAAGCTCCTCAGTTGGGACCATATCACACAATCTCAGTCCATCTATTCTGTCCTCTCTGTAAGCTCCTCAGTTGGGACCATTTCATACAATCTCATTCCATCTATTCTGTCCTCTCTGTAATCTCCTCAGTTGGGATCATATCATACAATCTCATTCCATCTATTCTGTCCTCTCTGTAAGCTCCTCAGTTGGGACCATATCATACAATCTCATTCCATCTATTCTGTCCTCTCTGTAAGCTCCTCAGTTGGGACCAAATCATACAATCTCATTCCATCTATTCTGTCCTCTCCGTAAGCTCCTCAGTTGGGACCATATCATACAATCTCAGTCCATCTATTCTGTCCTCTCTGTAAGCTCCTCAGTTGGGACCATATCATACAATCTCAGTCCATCTATTCTGTCCTCTCTGTAAGCTCCTCAGTTGGGATCATATCATACAATCTCATTCCATCTATTCTGTCCTCTCTGTAATCTCTTCAGTTGGGATCATATCATACAATCTCATTCCATCTATTCTGTCCTCTCTGTAAGCTCCTCAGTTGGGTCCATATCATACAATCTCAGTCCATCTATTCTGTCCTCTCTGTAATCTCCTCAGTTGGGACCATATCATACAATCTCATTCCATCTATTCTGTCCTCTCTGTAAGCTCCTCAGTTGGGACCATATCATACAATCTCATTCCATCTATTCTGTCCTCTCTGTAAGCTCCTCAGTTGGGACCATATCATACAATCTCATTCCATCTATTCTGTCCTCTCTGTAAGCTCCTCAGTTGGGACCATATCATACAATCTCAGTCCATCTATTCTGTCCTCTCTGTAAGCTCCTCAGTTGGGACCAAATCATACAATCTCATTCCATCTATTCTGTCCTCTCCGTAAGCTCCTCAGTTGGGACCATATCATACAATCTCAGTCCATCTATTCTGTCCTCTCTGTAAGCTCCTCAGTTGGGACCATATCATACAATCTCAGTCCATCTATTCTGTCCTCTCTGTAAGCTCCTCAGTTGGGATCATATCATACAATCTCATTCCATCTATTCTGTCCTCTCTGTAATCTCTTCAGTTGGGATCATATCATACAATCTCATTCCATCTATTCTGTCCTCTCTGTAAGCTCTCAGTTGGGTCCATATCATACAATCTCAGTCCATCTATTCTGTCCTCTCTGTAATCTCCTCAGTTGGGACCATATCATACAATCTCATTCCATCTATTCTGTCCTCTCTGTAAGCTCCTCAGTTGGGACCATATCATACAATCTCATTCCATCTATTCTGTCCTCTCTGTAAGCTCCTCAGTTGGGACCATATCATACAATCTCATTCCATCTATTCTGTCCTCTCTGTAAGCTCCTCAGTTGGGACCATATCATACAATCTCAGTCCATCTATTCTGTCCTCTCTGTAAGCTTCTCAGTTGGGAACATATCATACAATCTCAGTCCATCTATTCTGTCCTCTCTGTAAGCTCCTCAGTTGGGAACATATCATACAATCTCATTCCATCTATTCTGTCCTCTCTGTAAGCTCCTCAGTTGGGAACATATCATACAATCTCAGTTCATCTATTCTGTCCTCTCTGTAAGCTCCTCAGTTGGGACCATTTCATACAATCTCATTCCATCTATTCTGTCCTCTCTGTAAGCTCCTCAGTTGGGACCATTTCATACAATCTCATTCCATCTATTCTGTCCTCTCTGTAAGCTCCTCAGTTGGGACCATTTCATACAATCTCAGTCCATCTATTCTGTCCTCTCTGTAAGCTCCTCAGTTGGGACCATTTCATACAATCTCATTCCATCTATTCTGTCCTCTCTGTAAGCTCCTCAGTTGGGACCATATCATACAATCTCATTCCATCTATTCTGTCCTCTCTGTAAGCTCCTCAGTTGGGACCATATCATACAATCTCAGTCCATCTATTCTGTCCTCTCTGTAAGCTCCTCAGTTGGGACCATATCATACACTCTCATTCCATCTATTCTGTCCTCTCTGTAAGCTCCTCAGTTGGGAACATATCAAACAATCTCATTCCATCTATTCTGTCCTCTCTGTAAGCTCCTCAGTTGGGACCATATCATACAATCTCATTCCATCTATTCTGTCCTCTCTGTAAGCTCCTCAGTTGGGACCATATCATACAATCTCATTCCATCTATTCTGTCCTCTCTGTAAGCTCTTCAGTTGGGACCAAATCATACAATCTCAGTCCATCTATTCTGTCCTCTCTGTAAGCTCCTCAGTTGGGATCATATCATACAATCTCATTCCATCTATTCTGTCCTCTCTGTAAGCTCCTCAGTTGGGACCATATCATACAATCTCATTCCATCTATTCTGTCCTCTCTGTAAGCTCCTCAGTTGGGACCATATCATACAATCTCATTCCATCTATTCTGTCCTCTCTGTAAGCTCCTCAGTTGGGACCATATCATACAATCTCATTCCATCTATTCTGTCCTCTCTGTAAGCTCCTCAGTTGGGACCATATCATACAATCTCATTCCATCTATTCTGTCCTCTCTGTAAGCTCTTCAGTTGGGACCAAATCATACAATCTCAGTCCATCTATTCTGTCCTCTCTGTAAGCTCCTCAGTTGGGATCATATCATACAATCTCATTCCATCTATTCTGTCCTCTCTGTAAGCTCCTCAGTTGGGATCATATCATACAATCTCATTCCATCTATTCTGTCCTCTCTGTAAGCTCCTCAGTTGGGACCATATCATACAATCTCATTCCATCTATTCTGTCCTCTCTGTAATCTCCTCAGTTGGGATCATATCATACAATCTCATTCCATCTATTCTGTCCTCTCTGTAAGCTCCTCAGTTGGGACCATATCATACAATCTCATTCCATCTATTCTGTCCTCTCTGTAAGCTCCTCAGTTGGGACCATATCATACAATCTCAGTCCATCTATTCTGTCCTCTCTGTAAGCTCCTCAGTTGGGACCATTTCATACAATCTCATTCCATCTATTCTGTCCTCTCTGTAAGCTCCTCAGTTGGGACCAAATCATACAATCTCATTCCATCTATTCTGTCCTCTCTGTAAGCTCCTCAGTTGGGACCATATCACACAATCTCAGTCCATCTATTCTGTCCTCTCTGTAAGCTCCTCAGTTGGGACCATTTCATACAATCTCATTCCATCTATTCTGTCCTCTCTGTAATCTCCTCAGTTGGGATCATATCATACAATCTCATTCCATCTATTCTGTCCTCTCTGTAAGCTCCTCAGTTGGGACCATATCATACAATCTCATTCCATCTATTCTGTCCTCTCTGTAAGCTCCTCAGTTGGGACCAAATCATACAATCTCATTCCATCTATTCTGTCCTCTCCGTAAGCTCCTCAGTTGGGACCATATCATACAATCTCAGTCCATCTATTCTGTCCTCTCTGTAAGCTCCTCAGTTGGGACCATATCATACAATCTCAGTCCATCTATTCTGTCCTCTCTGTAAGCTCCTCAGTTGGGATCATATCATACAATCTCATTCCATCTATTCTGTCCTCTCTGTAATCTCTTCAGTTGGGATCATATCATACAATCTCAGTCCATCTATTCTGTCCTCTCTGTAATCTCCTCAGTTGGGACCATATCATACAATCTCAGTCCATCTATTCTGTCCTCTCTGTAAGCTCTTCAGTTGGGATCATATCATACAATCTCAGTCCATCTATTCTGTCCTCTCTGTAAGCTCCTCAGTTGGGACCATATCATACAATCTCATTCCATCTATTCTGTCCTCTCTGTAAGCTCCTCAGTTGGGACCATATCATACAATCTCAGTCCATCTATTCTGTCATCTCTGTAAGCTCTTCAGTTGGGATCATATCATACAATCTCAGTCCATCTATTCTGTCCTCTCTGTAAGCTCCTCAGTTGGGACCATATCATACAATCTCATTCCATCTATTCTGTCCTCTCTGTAAGCTCTCAGTTGGGTCCATATCATACAATCTCAGTCCATCTATTCTGTCCTCTCTGTAAGCTCCTCAGTTGGGACCATATCATACAATCTCATTCCATCTATTCTGTCCTCTCTGTAAGCTCCTCAGTTGGGACCATATCATACAATCTCATTCCATCTATTCTGTCCTCTCTGTAAGCTCCTCAGTTGGGAACATATCATACAATCTCATTCCATCTATTCTGTCCTCTCTGTAAGCTCTTCAGTTGGGATCATATCATACAATCTCAGTCCATCTATTCTGTCCTCTCTGTAAGCTCCTCAGTTGGGACCATATCATACAATCTCATTCCATCTATTCTGTCCTCTCTGTAAGCTCCTCAGTTGGGACCATATCATACAATCTCATTCCATCTATTCTGTCCTCTCTGTAAGCTCTTCAGTTGGGATCATATCATACAATCTCATTCAATCTATTCTGTCCTCTCTGTAAGCTCCTCAGTTGGGTCCATATCATACAATCTCATTCCATCTATTCTGTCCTCTCTGTAAGCTCCTCAGTTGGGAACATATCATACAATCTCATTCCATCTATTCTGTCCTCTCTGTAAGCTCCTCAGTTGGGAACATATCATACAATCTCATTCCATCTATTCTGTCCTCTCTGTAAGCTCCTCAGTTGGGACCATATCATACAATCTCAGTCCATCTATTCTGTCCTCTCTGTAAGCTCCTCAGTTGGGACCATATCATACAATCTCATTCCATCTATTCTGTCCTCTCTGTAAGCTCCTCAGTTGGGATCATATCATACAATCTCATTCCATCTATTCTGTCCTCTATGTAAGCTCCTCAGTTGGGAACATATCATACAATCTCATTCCATCTATTCTGTCCTCTCTGTAAGCTCCTCAGTTGGGACCATATCATACAATCTCATTCCATCTATTCTGAACAGAAATAAAATTGAAATGTGAAAGATTATCTTTGCTGCATCGGGTTTCCTCCCTAGATACAGAAGAAACAATAAAAACCACAATTCCAAATTGTTTTTCGCTCAGCAATATGAATTTACAATTATAATGCAAGTTCACGAACAAATATTAGTTGAAATAAACAAGTCCAAATACAAAATTAATAAGCAATAGATGATCAACAGCATTTTTATACCTACTTTGTGTTACCAGAGCCAAACATGGACAATGAGCAAAGCGCAGTCACAAAAAATAACTACATGTGAAATGCGTTGCCTGCAAATAGTTACCAACAACACTAGAAAAGACAGAGTCACCAACATCAGCATGAGAAAGAAAGTTTGCACAGAACCTTGCTTGAATTACATTGAGAAACAAAGAATAAAGTGGTTTGGTCACTTAATAAGAATGCATCCAAACTCCACAGTATACAGAGTCACTACACAGTATACAGACTCCACTACAACAGAACTTCAGGAAAGAAGGCGAGAGGGAGACTACGGAAAAGATGGTTAGATGGCGTAGCAGAATCCTGTCAAAGAGCCAAAATAACAATCACACAAGCCACCAGAACATTTCAAGACAAAAATAGAAAACCACGACGCTGGGCAACAATCCGGTAGCAGTGTGACGACACTGGGCAACAAACCGGTAACAGTGTGACGACACTGGGCAACAACCCGGTAGCAGTGTGACGACACTGGGCAACAACCAGGTAGCAGTGTGACGACAAAAGAAGAAGAAGATATACAAAATGATCAGCTATTATTATCCTAATGTTTTCATTACTGTTTGCATCACATCATCATTGGCCTCTTTGTCTCAGGAGACAATAGGTGTTGCGTCACGTAGTATGTTCTGTGCTGTCTCAGGAGACAATAGGTGTTGCGTCACGTAGTATGTTCTGTGCTGTCTCAGGAGACAATAGGTGTTGCGTCACGTAGTATGTTCTGTGCTGTCTCAGGAGACAATAGGTCTTGCGTCACGTAGTATGTTCTGTGCTGTCTCAGGAGACAATAGGTGTTGCGTCACGTAGTATGTTCTGTGCTGTCTCAGGAGACAATAGGTGTTGCGTCACGTAGTATGTTCTGTGCTGAATCACAACGTTTCATGTGGCTGTAATGGCCTATTCTGGAGTGGCAATCCTTGCCACAGTTGCTGCTGGTAAAACTGGAGACTAGAGCCGATGCATGGTATGTTCTCTCTGTGCTCTCTTTTCCCTCCACATGTGATGTTGTTTTTCTTCTTTTCTTTTGAGCCGCCCCTCACTGCCGCTCGTCATGTTTGCCTGTCTTTGGCCAGCCGCTCCCAGTGTTTTTGTCTATGCCGCATGAAGTTAGATCACGCTTGCAGGTGTCAATGAAGCGTAATAATGGGCGCCCATGCTGTCTAGCACCAGATGCGAGTTGACCATATAGAATGTTCTTTGGGATTCTATCATCGCTCATAAGCACACGTGTCCGAGCCATCTGAGAACTGTTTACAATAGTTACGACAAAGATGAAGTGTCTACACAGAATGCTGGGAGCATAAAGAAGAGACCGTTTTAGAAATGAAGACATCAATGGCATACACTATCAGTACTGGGCTTCATCAAGAAACAACAAATTAAATGGTTCGGCCACATAAGCAGATTACCAACATACAGTGCGCCTCAAAGAACAATGCAACTCCGATACAGTGGATACAAATCAAAAGGTCGGCCAAGCAAAAGGTGGACCTCAGAGATAACAAAGACAACAAAATACACTATTCATGAGCGCACACAAAAGCCCGTTCTATAAATCCCTTCTGATTCTGACGTTGTGAGGCAGAACAGGTTTAGAACAAAGAAAGAAAGAAGATGTTTACGTTGAGACACCCCATTTCTACGAGTAATAAAACATGTCAGACTAACGGTGTAGAATTGACTTCGGTGCATCGAATTGTCCATATATCTTAGTCCTTGTCGACAGAAATGCTGTAAGTTGCAATAACACGAACTCTGTAGCTCCATCATTTATCTTATGTATCTCATGACAAAAATGCAACATATAACTCAGTCCGTATTCGAACCCACAATCTTCACAACGACAGGCCAACGTCTTAACCACTTCAACTTATAAAAACTCTAATAATACAACTAAGAGTAGCAGTCTTACTATAGTTCGTTCCAAAATTCGTGATCATCTTTACCAATCGATATAAAATCATCCACTTGACAGAAATTCTTGATTTTTGCATTTTTATATAGGTAACAGTGACGACGTTCCAAAAGTAATTTTTGCCCACCCAAACCTTTAGTTCTGTAAGAATTTTATTATATGTTATTACTAAATTTACCGCTATGTTGTTCTGGTATACTTGTCGAAGTTTTACAGTACTATTGTCAAGTTTGTCTATAACTAAGCATTTCCGTGTTCCACATGCAATTCAGTGCAAGTCAAAATCGGAAATCCCGTGGAATTAATCAGTTCACAATGTTTCCTACCGACTGTCATTGGCGTATGTACGCAACATTTACTTTCATTTATAGAAGTGGAAGGTATCATTTGTTCACTATGTCACCTTTCTTTTATAATATGTAATAGGAATACGCCTTTGCAATAATTCGCAGCCATTTTGTGTATTACTGTAAGTTCTAAACTTTGATGATCATTTTGTTGTGCTTATGCAAAATTATATAACAAAAACGTTTTTTGCATCAACTAAGCTACCTACCAATTAGTTAAACATGGATTCGTAACGTCGTGAGGTATATAATACTGCATGCAAAAAATTACTTGTATCCAACAGATAGATTTCGTACAAATTAAACCTTAGTGTGATCACTAATTTTGGAACGAGCTATAGAATGTACTTTTACCTTAGGATGGAAGACACAATATCACTGCAGTTGGCACAGCTTGAGAACAGCTTAGGATGGAAGACACAATATCACTGCAGTTGGCACAGCTTGAGAAAAGTCACTATAACGATTTGTCCATATGCTTGTGACTGTTATTTAAACAATAATGTTTGACAGATATAGTAGAGATACATCAGTCACATCTCTTTTATACTTAGGACAAGACAACACACACTGTTCAAGTTACCAGGTTGTGAAGTGTGTTGTTTGAATGACATCACGTCACACTTTTAATTTGAATCTGGTTATAATGGATGGACTGTTTCCGGTTGGTAACGAGGAGCATACACATAAATGTTACAATTTACGTAAGAGGATGTTAGTAGTTGCTGTGTCACCATGTGAAAAGATCTATGTGGAGGGAGCACATGTGTCTGTGGGAGGTTCTGAAGCTGGGGATGTGGGCGTGTGTCTACCATGACTTCTTTATTCACGATAATGATGACCCTGCAGAGAATGAGAAAATGGCGGCGGATCGTGAATGCCAGGCGGAAGACACAGTCGAGTACTACTTGACAAACACTTGAGTGGAATCCACAAGGAAGCTACAAAAAGGACATCCTATACAGACCTAGAGACGGGTTCTTCTTTAGGAACTAAAAACTGCTGGGTTTTCATGGAAATCTGATATATCAGAGACTGGGAAAAGTGGAGGACAATTGTTGAGACCTTGTGTTCCCTTTGGAGCAAGGAGGAACACATACATTATTTACTCTTTCTAAAAATGATGATTAATTTTCACGGTCCTCTTTATGGCGAGACTTCTTTATTGGACTTTTTCGACAAATGTCTTTAGCAAGACACACCTTCGATATTGTATGTATTGAAATGTCTTTAGCAAGACACACCTTCGATATTGTATGTATTGAAATGTCTTTAGCAAGACACATCTTCGATATTGTATGTATTGAAATGTCTTTAGCAAGACACATCTTCGATATTGTATGTATTGAAATGTCTTTAGCAAGACACACCTTCGATATTGTATGTATTTAAATTTCTTTAGCAAGACAAACCTTCGATATTGTATGTATTGAAATTACTTTAGCAAGACAAACCTTCGATATTGTATGTATTGAAATGTCTTTAGCAAGACAAACCTTCGATATTGTATGTATTGAAATTTCTTTAGCAAGACAAACCTTCGATATTGTATATATTGAAATGTGAAAAAACAAACAGACAAACCCCGGACTCGAACCACTTACCCTAGTTCTTACGACACCAATTGCCTAGCCTAGCAATACGAGCGTTTTTACGAACACAACCAATGAGCCATTCTAAACAAATGACTCACGGGGAATGTCTTTCTCAAACGCTCGTTATTTAACTAGACACAGAACAATCAGGTAGGGTTCGTTCCAACAGTGTCTGCACAAACACATGCTATAAGCTTATTGTGCTTGAATATATTTGAGACGAGACAATATCATACATACACACATGTATATACATTTCGGAAGCTCTTAATACCTGTACCATGTTTATTTCTTGATCATATTTGTTACTTCCCTTGCTTCCTCTGGGGTTCTTGTAAAAAAACTCCTTGTGCTCATCTTATAATCAATTTGAAGCTACTTTGAATGATGTATGCATGTTTGTTATATGTGTATATGCGCAACCTTCAACGCCACCGCTACTGCCATTACCGCCAGTACCACTACTACTGCAATTATTATTTCAACTACTACTACTACTAATGGAATTCTTACTTGAACTACTATTACTACTACTACAACTATTACTTTTTACTTCTAATACTACTACAATTATTAATTCTACTACTACTACTACTACTACCATTACCGCTACCGCTGCAGTCACCGCCACTACCACCACCAGCACCACAATCGCCACCATGGTCTCCACCACCACTACCACCCCCATCGTCTGCAACACCACTGCTGCCGCCACTGTTTCTGCTGCTGCTGCTACTACTACTACTACCACTTCCACTACCGCTACCGCTACAGTCACCGCCAGCACTGCAGCCGGTACCGTTACCGCATCCGCCAAAATCGCCACCACCGCCACCACTGACCCACCGCCGCCCCTACCACCACCGTCGCTGCCGCTGCTGCTGCTACTACAGCTATTACTATTTACTTCTAATACTATCACAATTATTACTTCTACTGCTACTACTGCTGCTACTACTACTACTCCTACTACTACTACTACTACTTATACAACTACTACTACTACTACTTCTACTACTACTACTACTTCTACTACTACTACTACTACTACTACTACTATTACTACTTCTACTACTCCTACTACTACTACTACTACTATTACTACTTCTACTACTACTACTATTACTGTAGCCGTCAAAGCTTTGCTACTGATAACTATTTAATATTATTCTAATATCAACACCATCCACAACTACGTACATAGACTACAAATAAAAGAAATGGCCGTCAAGTACATCGTACATCTATGTGAGAATCAAACCGATTCTCAACTTTTATTTCTTTATATTTACTTAATTAAATATCTCATCTATGTTCAAAATAATAGCCCATACATCAATTTATCAAAAATAAAGAAAATCCTGAAAAGAAAATCAACAATTCAAAACAACATACCAATGCACATAGCTGAAAAAATATACCTACTAACTAATATTGATTGCCTCCCATAAGTGATATCTAATACCCTGACATCCTATCTCTAAAAATGTTCACTGTTCACTGTTTACCTTGTTGCGATGTCCTTAGAAATAAATACTTGTTCGGTCACAATACGTTATACCGCTTCTAGCTAGAGTTGCTGTCCTAATAGTATACACGAAATGTCTCTGCTACTGGTTAAAATAATGCATCCTGAAAACAAATGGCTGACATCTCTCTCTCTCATATACTGTTATAGCCTCTCCGTTGGGTCTGGCCCTACTCCTTTAGTTTAGCCCTACCGCCTAGTTTTCCAACTCTGACAACTAGTCATCCGGTTCTAATGTAACCGGTTCACCAAATTCTGAACAGGAACTCTCTCTGATTTGGACAAAAATCTCCCTGGAGGTCTACATCTACTTCTTAGTTGGGTTCTCTCTCTGTCTGCAACTCAGTTCAATTCTACTTTCTAAAAGTGTCTCTGCCAACTGTCCCTCTGCCAAGTGTGTGTGAAGATGTGTCTTCACTCTTTCTAACTGGCCAATATTTACTGTTGAAGTCTGTCTCGGGACTACCTACACTGACTGTTCCTGGGTACCTCTCTGTCTCTATCCGAATCGCCAATCTAAAGTTTCTGCCAACTGTCCCTCTGCCAAGTGTGTGTGAAGATGATGTGTCTGACCAACTGTCCCTCTGCCAAGTGTGTGTGAAGCTGTTGTGTTTCGAATCTACAATGTGTATTCTATTTATCCACTGGCAATTTTCTTTGTTTCTAAATCAGTCATTGTCCTAGAATATTTCTCACGGTCAAATCTATTTTGTTGGCCTGGGAGAAACCCAGCTAATTTGACAATCGTGACCGGACAATCACCCAGACGTTCAAAAAAGAATACAATTAACCTCTCTGGCTCCAGGAAAGAAAGAAAACAGGGCAAAGGTTCAAACCTCCAGTTAAAGAACAACCCCCTTGCTAATATATCTCTGTTATCCTACGTCAACAGACCAGGTATATTGTTACCCTTTTAATTAAAAATACGTGCCTAGTTGCAGCTTGGGACTAAGAATAAATCAAGGGAACCTGGTGTCATATTCCCTGCTACATTACTGCATTACCCAAAAAAAACATTTAGCAATTAATCAATATAAATTGTTAAATATTTTTAAAAGCTCCCCTTATGGAATTCGCATCTCATCTTCTGTGACTAAACATCTTCTCTTCAGATGTCGCATGGGTAAGTCCTATTCAAACCCCAAACTTCTAACAAATCTCCACAATCTAAATATTCCTATTTCAAAATTTCAACACAATCAACTAACATTATTTCAACAAAACATCATCAATGAACATGTACAAAGTTCAACATGATTCAACATTCAAAAAGAATCAACTATCAGAAAGCTCAATAAGAAAAATAACTATCATATAAAGACATGATTTATGAAGGCTGTCGTGTTACTTCACTTGCACCTGGAAACCATCTTGGCAGTGTGTACTAGGTCTACACATAAAAATGTAACAAAGTGTTCTTCCACAGTCTTGCCTTACTGTGCCCAAAAATATGTTGCTCTAGCTTCATCTAAACCATGCTTACTGCCACCGCCCATGTTATAAACAGGAGCCTTGCTGTATCTCCCTTACTCAATCTTTGGAGAAATGAAGTCATCCCTGTAAATTTTTTCAAAGTTCAGCATGCATCTTCAATTCTCAAGCAATATCAGTATTTAGTTCAGCATACAAATACAATAAAAGAAAAATCAAAATACAAAAAATACAACTGGTAACCCAAATAACCATCAAAACAATTCATAGTACTAAACAGTTTTAGAATCCCTGTATGCGATTCATGAAACAAAATATCCAAAGCCACATAACATCCAAACTAAGTCATTGTAACTCATTAACATTCATGGTAAACAATGTGTTGACATCAAGCAAAATACAAACTCAAGTTAAACGCAATCCCATCACCACAAAGAAATATAACCAAAAATCACAACACTTAACATCAAGTGTCATCCTCTCCCAAAAATTAAACTCTTCCTTGACCTCCATTCCAATCAACACCTTTTCTTCTAGTGGGTCAGGGTTTGTTCTGGAAAACCTGTTCTTACTCC
Source organism: Arion vulgaris (assembly GCA_020796225.1). Lineage (NCBI taxonomy): Eukaryota > Metazoa > Mollusca > Gastropoda > Stylommatophora > Arionidae > Arion > Arion vulgaris. The sequence continues at coordinate 64,380,307 of CM036761.1, read as the reverse complement.
AAAACAAACAGGCTGCCCCCAAGCTTCATCCCCAATGGTTCAAGTACTATCATGACCCCTTTTGGTATTGGCCAGGTCATGCTTCATTCAATTCATCTGGACGAAAAAATGCTATGTTCCTGAAATACAACAATACATGGAATTTGCACAAAAACATATGATACACCCTGGCGTGAAAACTACTTGTTCAATTTGACCAAGAAAAACCCAAACAGTTATAACGCGACTGCCATCTGTTAAGGGAAAATGTGAAATTCAATCTCCCTCAGCACAGGTAAAAGGTTGAACCGGGCCATAGTAACTGGATAACCTTTTCGACAGGTCAGTCCTGATTTTCACCATGACAATCATTTCTTCATGGGAGACAACTTTTCCCCTAAAGTTAAATCAACTTCATAGATTAGTCTGGGTTTCCCACCAGACTAAATTCTTTACCCTCAGATTTGTCCATCTGAAAAAACCTGAAAAGCTAATTCTATGTCTCAAAAAATGACACATTACCATTTCTTTTCTCTGTTTCACATAAAACGAAAAATTAAACTAACATCATCATAACATAATACAAATTTGTCAACATAAAAATTATTCCACATAACTAATCATTTTACAAACCAAAATGAACATGTTTCATTACTGACAAAAGAACAACATCAAAACCAAATTGAAATCACAATATTAAACCAAAAAAACAGTTACATTCTAATTAACTGTGTGCTTCATTCTTCACCCCAAAAAATGTGTTTTGATAGTCAAACCAAAACACGGACCTCTCGAGTTTTGCACTATTGTATAGCATCTTTCACAAAAATGCAAGCAATGGTCCTCCTGTCTTTCAATCTCTCTCTCCATCTCCTAATAGTTTCTCGCACACTATCAATTTATCTCTGTCTCTCATGATTTCACTCAATATAATTACTCTCAGTCCTATTTATGTATGTCTATCATACCCATCAACAAGGACCATATTCTAATATTACCCTCAACATACTCTCAGTAATCTACACCTCATGGTTTCTTTACAGACACGCTGTAAATCCTCCTGTTTACCACTCATAGTTCAGTGCACACATACTTAGTGCTACTCTCAAAAAATATAATTCATAGTTACTCACTTACTTTCCATCCCAAGCAAAATATGGCTTCGCCCATTTCTCATATCTTTTCTCACCTACATAATATACTACCTTCTGTTTTCCTTCCCTCTCCATTTCTCTCTCCTTTTCTCTAATTACTGCCATTTCTCTTTTCTTAGCGGCCACGAGATCATCCCATTCAGCCTTGGTAAGGACAGCCGTTTCTGTTTTCTTTACTCTGTTGGTTTCCTTCACTCCTTGGACCACGGCTGCTCCTTCTTTCTTCTGAATCATCTTCCCACTAACTGGATTCTTCCGTTTCAGCTTTTCTTTTTCTATAAGTTTAACTCCCCCTTTTTCTTCTAGACGAAATTCATTTTTCTATTTATTGTTTCGTCTAGCTCATCATTTAGTTGCTCAATCATGTTACTCATTTGTTCTCTGTCATCTTTTAACCTCTCTATTTCCTGTTCTTGTTCATCTCTCTCTGTTCTCAACACCCGCATACGTTCCCACTGTTTTCCCCCGTCTTTCTGAAACCTATCTATTACGTCATGTAGCTTGTCATTCTCTGTTTCATAGTCTACTATTTCTCTTCGTTGTTTCGTTGTTTCTTTCTGTAAACTTTTTATTGTCTTTTCCAGTTCGATTATTTCTTTCTTTCTTGCCATTTCTACACTATATATTTCTTCCCTACTCTTATCTTCTCTGACAGCGACATCCCTATACTTCAGCTTTCTTCCTTTTCTTTCTAGATCTGATTTTTCTTCTTTGTCTTCTACCTGCTTCTTCAGTCCCATGTTTTCAAGTTCTAATGTCAAGTATTGGTTATTACGTTTGTCCAGTTCTCGTTGAAGATGTTCAACTCTACCTTCTAAAAGTTTCTCATTCTTGTCTCTTCTTATTTCCTTACATCTCTCTACCAACTCTAATTTCAATGTGTCTACTCTTTTCTCATCAAGGTTCTCTCTACTCTGGGCAGCTCTTATCTCTCTATAACAATTTATGGCATATATTCTTTGGTCTCTAAAGGACCCTCTTCTCCTTATATATCTGCCACTCCCAGCATTCATCCAATAATTTATAAGCTGTCCATTTTTAATTCCAAACCCCTGTCTCCTAGACGTACATTCTATGCTAACGTGCCCAATCCCAGCACAATTGTAACATACCAACCCCAGAAAAAATGGATTTCTTAATCTGCTACCCTTTCTAACATAGGTTGTCCCTTCTTCTGTCATACTGCCAATCTACAAATCTATAGTTCTCAGAAAAACAAAGAAATTTGTTACTACTAATCTCTCACTCAACTTAATCTGTGGAGAAAGTTTTAATCAAATGTCAATTCCTATCTCAACAACCTAAACAAAATAAACATTGACCTAACTGAACTTAGTCAATGTAAAACCAAAACAACACTTCTCTGTGGCCTATCCTATCAACAAGATTTATTACTAAAGTGACCTCCAGGTCAAGTACAACAACGCCCTTATTTCCGTACCTCCGTTCATCCGTGACTGACCCTTTCATGCCTTAGGTAAACAATACACCTCTAACTTTTTAAATTCCTGAATTTGTTATCTGTTTTCTTTCTCTCTATCCTAATTGTCTGCAACGATTCGTATAGTGGCTTTTTTTCAATCCAGTGTGGTCGATCCTGGTCACGGCACCAATATATATGTAGCCTACTACTACTACTACTCCTACTACTACTACTACTTATACAACTACTACTACTTCTACTACTACTACTTCTACTACTACTACTACTACTATTACTACTTCTACTACTACTACTACTACTACTACTACTACTATTACTACTTCTACTATTACTACTATTACTGTAGCCGTCAAAGCTTTGCTACTGATAACTATTTAATATTATTCTAATATCAACACCATCCACAACTACGTACATAGACTACAAATAAAAGAAATGGCCGTCAAGTACATCGTACATCTATGTGAGAATCAAACCCGATTCTCAACTTTTATTTCTTTATATTTACTTAATTAAATATCTCATCTGGAGGTCTACATCTACTTCTTAGTTGGCTTCTCTCTCTGTCTGCAACTCAGTTCAATTCTACTTTCTAAAAGTGTCTCTGCCAACTGTCCCTCTGCCAAGTGTGTGTGAAGATGTGTCTTCACTCTTTCTAACTGGCCAATATTTACTGTTGAAGTCTGTCTCGGGACTACCTACACTGACTGTTCCTGTGTACCTCTCTGTCTCTATCCGAATCGCCTATCTAAAGTTTCTGCCAACTGTCCCTCTGCCAAGTGTGTGTGAAGATGATGTGTCTGACCAACTGTCCCTCTGCCAAGTGTGTGTGAAGCTGTTGTGTCTCGAATCTACAATGTGTATTCTATTTATCCACTGGCAATTTTCTTTGTTTCTAAATCAGTCATTGTCCTAGAATATTTCTCACGGTCAAATCTATTTTGTTGGCCTGGGAGAAACCCAGCTAATTTGACAATCGTGACCGGACAATCACCCAGACGTTCAAAAAAAGAATACAATTAACCTCTCTGGCTCCAGGAAAGAAAGAAACAGGGCAAAGGTTCAAACCTCCAGTTAAAGAACAACCCCTTGCTAATATATCTCTGTTATCCTACGTCAACAGACCAGGTATATTGTTACCCTTTTAATTAAAAAATACGTGCCTAGTTTCAGCTTGGGACTAAGAATAAATCAAGGGAACCTGGTGTCATATTCCCTGCTACATTACTACTTCTATTACTACTTCTACTACTACTATTACTTTTTACTTCTACTGCTACTGATGCATTTACTGCTACTAATGCAACTACTACTTCCACTATGTCTATTACTAATAGTACTTTTAGTGAGTGACTGTAGCGCGGTTGTGAGCTCGATCCAAGCCAAGCATACCAGATTCAAACTCCACGGCGGGCAAGTGTGGAAACAAATTAGTACCCTTGGATTTTTACGGACGGTAAAAATAGACCTCAGAAAACAATGACAAACAATGAACGTATAAGTGGTGCCTGGAAACTCGGCCTAGACTCGTTTACTGTTGTTGATGGCTACACACTGTAATATCACGATTTTCATTCATTGGTACTTCAGTTTGCGGGACATGATGCTGTTTATGAACTACTGTTCCTCAATCGTGAGATCATGAAGGAAGTCAGCATTTGATGTCTTCCTTGTCAAGGACGTTTTGTAAATTGTTTAAAATTGCCGTCTATTTCGAAAATTTAAGATTATTTAAATAATTGTATTTATTATTGATAAAATTATTTCAATTACTGTTTCTTATACAGACATTGTGAAGACGAATCATATATGAACGCACATTACTGTGTAACGAAATGAGACAAATCCACATACATTCCTAGTTCTATCTGAAATGGACGATAAAACAAAGGTCCTGTGTTCAAGTTTAGCACGTAAAAGAACTATTAGAAGTTCAAAATGGAGAAAAGCAAGCTGAAAAGCCGCTGCCCGTGCAAAATGTATTAGAAATATTAGTAAATCAAATTTCAACACAATATTTGTACATCTACTAACTTACATCGAGAACCGTTGTCGGTGCTATAGAGTTCATACACTGCCGCTGAGATCTTCCTGTGTAAGAAAGAGATCGGAGCACACATGATCACTCACCGAAGTGCAATGATGATGGTTCTATCTATCAATCAATCACGTACATTACTACTGCTCCATGTCTCAACCAATATTTTGAGGGGGACTCTCTAGTGTGGGGGTGGGGGTGGGGGTGGGGAGGAGGGTCAAGAAACTATTTTCGTTGTGTTCATATTAATGTAAAATTTGTATAAACATTTTGAAAGATTATGACTTAGAAGAGTAGAAAAAGTTAAGTTTACAAAAAAATGTCAAAGCGTTGCCATGAAAACAATACAAAATGGCTGCCAAACACAAAATTTCAAATCCCTAAGGTTTTGAATCTAATGAATATAAATGAATTCTGTTTTCACTCTAAGGTGAGCAATTGTAATATCTAAAATATTACATATGTTTTTTAGGATATTTTATATTACATTTTTCATAAATGTTTTGGTAAAAATACCCTCAAAATTATGTCAACAAAGTCTTTTTCGGGGGGTGCGTTTACCCACAAACTCATTGCTAATATATTGCTTAAACAATCACATACATTTGACAAAAATTGAAACCAGAAAATACATGGAAATATAAATTACTAACTTTTGTTAAGAATAAACTATTTTTTATATCTGCAAATTATTGTTACATTCTTTTCGTTTTTAGTTTCTTCAATGCACTCCGGGTATGTCCATATGTGATCTGATCTCCTTCGGAATATGTCCAACAGCGTCTATCTACTGACCATACCAGCTCGATGTTGATTGATGAGACTACTCATACGTCTGCAGTACTGTTCTTTCATGGTCCCTAAAATCTTCATTACAAGATCTTGCTATCTAGATATTGACGTGGAGTGAATGAAATGACAGTACTTCTTGTGGCAAAACTATACGAGGGCGTTCATATTGTCAGCTCTATATATTGGATGACCACCTGATATCATGGTAGAGCCAGCAGCCAGTCAGTCAGTAGGTCTTGCAAGCAAGTATGTCGTATGCTTGATGGGAATTGAGTTGGACAGCTCTTCAACGGACAGCGAAAAGGACACGACGACATTGGCGTTCAACGGAAACACGACAAATAACTGTGGAAAGAAAGTTGAAAGACTGCGCCCTGACGTTGGAAAGGATTGATACAAAGTTGAAAGACTGCGCCCTGACGTGGGAAAGGATTGATAAAAAGTTTAAAGACTGCGCCCTGACGTGAGAAAAGATTGATACAAAGTTTAAAGACTGCGCCCTGACGTGAGAAAGGATTGATATAAATTTGAAAGACTGCGCCCTGACGTGGGAAAAGATTGATATAAAGTTGAAAGACTGCGCCCTGACGTGGGAAAAGATTGATAGAAAGGCAGAAAAATGTCAACAATAGAAATCTCTTGTGGATACTGTGTGTCAAAGGGACACAAATAGCTAAATAGATCATTACAAAAATATGACTTCTTGTTAACGTACATTCATTGAAGTACTTTGTTTTACAACAATTTCAAAACATTAGAAATGTCACGATTCAAGAGAAAATACACATTAGAAATATCATGATTCAAGAGAAAATACACATTAGAAATGTCACGATTCAAGAGAAAATACACATTAGAAATGTCATGATTCAAGAGAAAATACACATTAGAAATGTCACGATTTAAGAGAAAATACACATTAGAAATGTCACGATTTAAGAGAAAATACACATTAGAAATGTCACGATTTAAGACAAAATATACATTAGAAATGTCACGATTCAAGACAAAATACACATTAGAAATGTTACGATTCAAGAGAAAATACACATTAGAAATGTCACGATTCAAGACAAAATACACATTAGAAATGTCACGATTCAAGACAAAATACACATTAGAAATGTCACGATTCAAGAGAAAATACACATTAGAAATGTCACGATTCAAGACAAAATACACATTAGAAATGTCATGATTCAAGACAAAATACACATTAGAAATGTCACGATTCAAGAGAAAATACACATTAGAAATGTCACAAGAGAAAATACACATTAGAAATGTCACAAGAGAAATAACATTAAAATTAAGAGTAACATTGAAATGTCACAAGAGAAAATACACATTAGAAATGTCAAGAGAAAATACACATTAGAAATGTCACAAGAGAAAATACACATTAGAAATGTCACAAGAGAAAATACACATTAGAAATGTCACAGAGAAAATAATTAGAAATGTCACAAGAAAATCACAGAAAATGTACAGAAACACATTAGAAATGTCACAGAAAAATAACATTAGAAATGTCACAAGAGAAAATACACATTAGAAATGTCACAAGGAAAATAACATTAGAAATGTCACAGAGAAAATACACATTAGAAATGTACAAGAGAAAATACACATTAGAAATGTCACAAGAGAAAATACACATTAGAAATGTCACAAGAGAAAATACACATTAGAAATGTACAGAGAAAATACACATTAGAAATGTCGAGAAAATACATTAGAAATGTCACAAGAGAAAATACACATTAGAAATGTCTAGACAAAATACAATTAGAAATGTCAGAAAAATACACATTAGAAATATCACAGAGAGAAATACACATTAGAAATGTCAAAGAGAAAATACACATTAGAAATGTCACAAGAGAAAATACACATTAGAAATGTCACAAGAGAAAATACACATTAGAAATGTCACAAGAGAAAATACACATTAGAAATGTCACAAGAGAAAATACACATTAGAAATGTACAGAAATACCATTGAAATACAAGAGAAAATACACATTAGAAATGTTCACAAGAGAAAATACACATTAGAAATGTACACAGAGAAAATACACATTAGAAATGTTACAAGGAAAATACACATTAGAAATGTACAAGAAAAATACACATTAGAAATGTCACAAGAAAATACACATTAGAAATGTTACAAGAGAAAATACACATTAGAAATGTCACAAGAGAAAATACACATTAGAAATGTAACAAGAGAAAATACACATTAGAAATGTCACAAGAGAAAATACAATTAGAAATGTTACAGAAATAGAATACACATTAGAAATGTACAGAGAAAATACACATTAGAAATGTACAGAGAAAATACACATTAGAAATGTACAAGAGAAAATACACATTAGAAATGTCACAAGAGAAAATACACATTAGAAATGTAACAAGAGAAAATACACATTAGAAATGTACAGAGAAAATACACATTAGAAATGTTACAAGAGAAATACACATTAGAAATGTACAGAGAAAATACACATTAGAAATGTCACAGAGAAAAAAAATACATACACATTAGAAATGTCACAAGGAAAATAACATTAGAAATGTCACAAGAGAAATACACATTAGAAATGTCACAAGAGAAAATACACATTAGAAATGTCACAAGAGAAAATACACATTAGAAATGTCACAAGAGAAAATACACATTAGAAATGTCACAAGAGAAAATACACATTAGAAATGTCACAAGAGAAAATACACATTAGAAATTCACAGAGAATACACATTAGAAAAGGGTACAAGAGCAAGAATACACATTAGAAATGTCACAAGAGAAAATACACATTAGAAATGTCACAAGAGAAATACACATTAGAAATTGAAGAAAATCACATTGAAATGTACGAGAAAATAACATTAGAAATGTCACAGAGAAATACACATTAGAAATGTCACAGAGAAAATAACATTAGAAATGTCACAAGAGAAAATACACATTAGAAATGTCACAAGAGAAAATACACATTAGAAATGTCACAAGAGAAAATACACATTAGAAATGTCACAAGAGAAAATACACATTAGAAATGTCACAAGAGAAATACACATTAGAAATGTCACAAGAGAAAATACACATTAGAAATGTCACAGAGAAAATAACATTAGAAATGTCACAAGAAAATACACATTAGAAGTACAGAGAAAATACACATTAGAAATGTCACAAGAGAAAATACACATTAGAAATGTCACAAGAGAAAATAAACATTAGAAATGTCACAAGAGAAAATACATTAGAATGTCACAGAGAAAATAACATTAGAAATGTCACAGAGAAAATATACATTAGAAATGTCACAAGAGAAAATACACATTAGAAATGTCAAAGAAAATAACATTAGAAATGTCACAGAGAAAATACACATTAGAAATGTCACAAGAGAAAATACACATTAGAAATGTCACAAGAGAAAATATACATTAGAAATGTCACAAGAGAAAATACACATTAGAAATAAGAGAAAATATACATTAGAAATGTTCAGAAAAATACATTAGAAATGTCACAAGAGAAAATATACATTAGAAATGTAACAAGAGAAAATACACATTAGAAATGTCACAAGAGAAAATATACATTAGAAATGTCACAAGAGAAAATATACATTAGAAATGTTACAAGAGAAAATACACATTAGAAATGTCACAAGAGAAAATAAACATTAGAAATGTCACAAGAGAAAATACACATTAGAAATGTCACAAGAGAAAATACAAATTAGAAATGTCACAAGAGAAAATACACATTAGAAATGTCACAAGAGAAAATACACATTAGAAATGTCAAAGAGAAAATACACATTAGAAATGTACAGAAAATACACATTAGAAATGTCACAAGAGAAAATACACATTAGAAATGTCACAAGAGAAAATACACATTAGAAATGTCACAAGAGAAAATACATTGAAATGTCAGAGAAAATACACATTAGAATGTCACAAGAGAAAATACACATTAGAAATGTCACAAGATAAAATACACATTAGAAATGTCACAAGAGAAAATACACATTAGAAATGTCACAGAAATATAGTACGATCATTAGAAATGTCACAAGAGAAATACACATTAGAAATGTCACAAGAGAAAATACACATTAGAAATGTCACAAGAGAAAATACACATTAGAAATGTCACAAGAGAAAATACACATTAGAAATGTCACAAGAGAAAATACACATTAGAAATGTCACAAGAGAAAATACACATTAGAAATGTCACAAGAGAAAATACACATTAGAAATGTCACAAGAGAAATACATGAAACGAGAAAATACATTAGAAATGTCACAGAGAAAATACACATTAGAAATGTCACAGAGAAAATAACATTAGAAATGTCAAGAGAAAATCACATTAGAAATGTCACAAGAGAAAATAACATTAGAAATGTCACAGAGAAAATAACATTAGAAATGTCACAAGAGAAAATACACATTAGAAATGTCACAAGAGAAAATACACATTAGAAATGTCACAAGAGAAAATACAAATTAGAAATGTCACAAGAGAAAATACACATTAGAAATGTGAGAAATGTACATTAGAAAGAGAAAATATACATTAGAAATGTCACAAGGAAAATATACATTAGAAATGTCACAAGAGAAAATATACATTAGAAATGTCACAAGAGAAAATATACATTAGAAATGTACAGAAATACATTAGAAGTACAGAGAAAATATACATTAGAAATGTCACAAGAGAAAATACATATTAGAAATTACAAGGAAAATATACATTAGAAATGTACAGAGAAAATACACATTAGAAATGTCACAAGAGAAAATATACATATTAGAAATGTCATTGCTAAGAGAAATATACATTAGAAATGTACAGAGAAAATATACATTAGAAATGTCACAAGAAATATACATTAAATGTCAGGAATCATTAGATGAACTTTTACTTGTTTATTTGATGCATCACTCTTAAAATGTCATTCGTTAATATTCATATTGTTAAAGTTGTTTGTTGATTTAAAAATAATCTAAGAGCCGTTAAAGGAATGGCAAACTTACTTACTTCATTGCTCCACTACTTACTTACTTACTACTGACTACTATGCTACTATACCTCTACTTCACTTGCTTCACATGACTGCTATTACTTACCTCTTGACTTACACTTGCTACTTACTTACCCTTGCTTCTATTCCTCACCTTATCTACTTACCTACTTACTACTTACTTACTTCACTCTTACTTACTTACTGATTATTACTATTATTCTTCGCTCCTGGAGCTAGGACAAACAGTTGTTCGCCACTTTTCCGGTCTCTGGATGTTTTCGTTATAGTCTCTAGGATAGTCGATCACTCTTCAGTTCCTCGAGAAGACTTCGTCTCCAGGTCTGTTTAGAGCTTTCTTTTCGTTTTCCTTGGGTTCCACTTTGTGCTTGTCTAGTGCAACTCGACTGTGTCTTCGTAGGGTATGCCCGACCTATCGCCATGTTTTTCTCTTGACCTGGGTCATCATGGGTTCCTTGCCGGTCCTTATCCACAAGTCTGTGTTTGCAACTCTATCATATCATCTCAGTCTGAGAATCCGCCGCAGACATCCGTTGACAAAGGACTGAATCTTATTTGTATTTAACTTGGTGACTCGTCACGTTTCGAGACATACAGCAACACAGATTTCACATTTGAGCTGAATATCTTGATCTTTGTTTCCGAGCCATACAGCAACACAGATTTCACATTTGAGCTGAATATCTTGATCTTTGTTTCCGAGCCATACAGCAACACAGATTTCACATTTGAGCTGAATATCTTGATCTTTGTTTCCGAGCCATACAGCAACACAGATTTCACATTTGAGCTGAATATCTTGATCTTTGTTTCCGAGTCATACAGCAACACATATTTCACATTTGAGCTGAATATCTTGATCTTTGTTTCCGAGTCATACAGCAACACATATTTCACATTTGAGCTGAATATCTTGATCTTTGTTTCCGAGTCATACAGCAACACAGATTTCACATTTGAGCTGAATATCTTGATCTTTGTTTCCGAGCCATGCAGCAACACAGATTTCACATTTGAGCTGAATATATTGATCTTTGTTTCCGAGTCATACAGCAACACAGATTTCACATTTGAGCTGAATATCTTGATCTTTGTTTCCGAGTCATACAGCAACACAGATTTCACATTTGAGCTGAATATCTTGATCTTTGTTTCCGAGTCATACAGCAACACAGATTTCACATTTGAGCTGAATATCTTGATCTTTGTTTCCGAGTCATACAGCAACACAGATTTCACATTTGAGCTGAATATCTTGATCTTTGTTTCCGAGTCATACAGCAACACAGATTTCACATTTGAGCTGAATATCCTGAGCTTTGTTTTCATGGAGATGGTAGTAGTTTTCCATACTGTGTGCAGGATAGCAAAGGCTTGTCGGGCTTTCCTAATCGTGGCATTAATGTCCTCATCTGTACCTTCTGATTGACTGATCTTGCTTCCAAGGTAGACAAAATCACTAACAATCTTCTATACCCCTTCCCTCAATCAATATTGAGTTTTGCTGTTTGTTGTTGCTCCGCAGTATTTTTGTCTTCTCTTGTCTGATTTTAAGACCGACCTGTTGTGCCGTTTCTGCCAGAGCATCCATTTTTTTCTTCCTGTATTATAGCCTGTGCGAGAGCAAGGCAAGATCATCTGCAAAGTCCAGGTCTACTAATTTTGACATAAGTTTCAAGTGAATGCTTTTTCCGGACCCGTCATATGCCGTGCCTGTAATCCAATCAAGTAGCACCAAAAAGAGGAAGGGGACATCAGGCATCCTTGCCTAACACTAGTAGTGATCTGGAACACCTCTGGCAGTCTTCCATCGTGGATAACCTGGCAGGCAAACCCCTCATACAATTGCCGGACCATGCCAGCAGTCAACAGCAATGACAAACTACTGAACGTATAAGTGGTGCTGAGAAAATCGACGACAAGTTTACTGTGGTTGATAGCGCAGTTCTGTAAAGGATATAGTACAATTTTCATTCATTTTCAAGAACATAACAGCTAGACAACTTGGAAAACAAATCGTGTCTACACAGATGGTGGCTCTACACGTTTTCATTTATATTTACCTATCTAATGTTACATCACTAGATCACCTACACAGTAGCTACAGCGACAATGATTAATGTGACTACACATCAGAACCCGATTACACCCACCATCAATTGGGTTATAGAAAATCGACTACAATTGGAATTAAATTATGAATGTTTGTGTGAAACTTCAGCAATATGCAGCTTGGGTACGACAGTTCCACTGATGATATAACTAACAATCCAAACAATAATTGAGGAGCAGAGCGGTGATTGCCACGCATAAGTGTACGACTGTCAATACAAGTGAAAATGAATCAATATCGTGTCTAAAATGTGACACACTTAGAATACACTTACCTATAACAAACAAGAGAAGCGAAACATGGGCATAATTGACAAACAAAACACGATATGATACTTAATTAAGCGACAAGTACTTCATAAATTCAGGACAAGTGCCACTCAGGACATGCACTACTTAAGCTAAATGTTTGTTGTTTTTCTTATGTTCCATAATTTGTTTTAAAATCTAAATTTCATTTTAGATAAACTTGCGTGGCTTTGGATTATGACGTAGTCAGATTTGAGATCTAAGAGAAGGCATAGGAGAGGTGGGAGGAGATGGGGGAGAGAGAAATGATGAAAAGAAGTTGATGACATTTATGAGGAGATAATGATGACGATAACGTAGAGGTTGATACGACTATCATTATTGCACTTTGGTGAGTAACCAGGTGTGCTCTAATCTCTATCTTACACAGAAAGATCTCAGCTGCAGTGCACAAATTCCGTATCACTGACGAGAGACACATGTGTAATTTTGAAGATGGTGAAGATATTTTTGTAGGAACTCTATTTGTAACCATTTCTAACTAATTTTGCCGGACAGCAACTTTCCAGCCTGATCTTCTAGATTTTCAACTGCTAAGGGTTTTTTTACGTGCTCAAATTAAAGATGAGAACTACGTTTTATCGTCCGATAGGACTACGAACACTTATGTCAGGTATCTCTGACAAAATATCCCAATGGCTGCACGAGGGTACGTACCTGGTACCTTTGACACGAGAGACGATCACCTAACTTCTACGCTACAGAGAGCTCTTGTTAAAGTAGAGGAAAATAACGATGTGTAAGGGGAAGAAATTGTTACGAAGAATTAAGATGACAGGATAGAGGACGGTGAAAAAGATGGGAGAAGGAAGATAAAAAATGGATGAGAAATAAGAATACTTTGTCTAGACGAGTATCAGGGACACGATTACACAGTACAACATCAGTACTGAACTCAATCAAGAAACAACAAATTAAATGGTTTGATCACACAAGCAGATTACCAACAGACATTACGCCTCAAAGAGCCATTCATATGTTATGGGCAGCTAAACACTCACTACTATTTAGTCTTGTAGGTAGCTTCCACTCCGATCCTTACTCATTTTGCAAGGCTCATACGTTGTAGTTTGTTTCCATGATCACCATTAAGATGTTGAGTAGGATCTTTTTCGGGGCTGAATTGCTGAACATAGAGCAGAATTAACACATTAATTCACTATTCATATATCCCCGTAAGTAAGTAAAGGAACCCTTTCATACCTCGTGGTATATAGGGCAATACAGTGTTAGGCCTGTATTTTGCATTGACCATCGGCACACGATGGGTGATGTAGTCAGCATCACGCCGGCCGCCTTTACTTTCCCAGAGCATGTCTGGTACCCAGTTGAGGCTGGGTCGACCTGAGAGCCGTTGCGGTCGGGAAAATTCCACGCGCACTGCGGGAGTTGAACCCAGACCACCAGCCTTGAGAGGCGAGTTCACTAACAACTACGCTATTGCGGCTCTCATGTCCCCGTCTCTATTGTAAATATGCTGCCTGAAGTACCGCATATATTGGGAATATATTGGCACATCCCCACATATGTCTCGGCCACATCCCCACATATTTCTCTGCAACATCCCCACATATTTCTCGGCCACATCCCCACATATTTCTCAGCCACATCCCCACATATTTCTCGGCCACATCCCCACATATTTCTCGGCCACATCCCCACATATTTCTCAGCCACATCCCCACATATTTCTCAGCACATCCCCACATATTTCTCAGCCACATCCCCACATATTTCTCGGCCACATCCCCACATATTTCTCGGCCACATCCCCACATATGTCTCGGCCACATCCCCACATATTTCTCTGCAACATCCCCACATATTTCTCGGCCACATCCCCACATATGTCTCGGCCACATCCCCACATATTTCTCGGCCACATCCCCACATATTTCTCGGCCACATCCCCACATATGTCTCGGCCACATCCCCACATATTTCTCGGCAACATCCCCACATATTTCTCAGCCACATCCCCACATATTTCTCGGCCACATCCCCACATATGTCTCTGCCACATCCCCACATATGTCTCTGCAACATCCCCACATATTTCTCGGCAACATCCCCACATATGTCTCGGCAACATCCCCACATATGTCTCTGCAACATCCCCACATATGTCTCTGCAACATCCCCACATATTTCTCTGCAACATCCCCACATATTTCTCTGCAACATCCCCACATATTTCTCGGCTACATCCCCACATATTTCTCGGCCATATCTCCCACATATTTCTCTGCAACATCCCCACATATTTCTCAGCCACATCCCCACATATGTCTCAGCCACATCCCCACATATTTCTCGGCCACATCCCCACATATGTCTCAGCCACATCCCCACATGTCTTTCATGTTTCTTAACCACATGTTCTTGTGTTAACTTCTTCTTTGCCAGCGTGTCCATATTATAATTTCCTAGTGTATTTGAGTGTCCAGGGATCCATTGCATATTCATTTTAACTCGATATTTTCACAACAATAGAATCCAGATGAGAGATCTTCGTGGAACCAGACAACAAATTTCAATTCATCTTGTCTCATCGTATTGTTAACTTAACAAATGTTTAAAATAAATTAAACAATACAACATGTTATGTTGCGATGACCAAGAAATTCAATCACGCCATTCGTGACAAGGATGTAAAGATTGTACTGATAATGCAACATTGAAATCGTTTGACAATATCTCGATGGTATCCTCGTTGATGTGTTTGGTTTGTATGTCAACTGTAGAAATACCTGCAGTTCCATCGGTGTGTTCATTGCCCCTTACATTTTCATGCACTGGCATAAAAAAGCAACTGATTGTTGTCAGTCTAGATCTCCTCAGGGACTTCAACCATTGTCTCCGAGCCCAGCCTGTTTCAATCTTCTCGAAATACTCATTGAGTCACTGAGAAAACAGACATAGATAGATGTCTGTGTCTCCAACCAGACCATCGCTCTCGTCACTGCCCTGATTTCCATAGTGAGACTGGTTGTAGTTACGGCAAAATCCCCACTGTCTTCCTTCACAACATCCCTTCTGACTTGAGCAGTGAAAACAATTAGCTCCGCACGTTGTGAATCACTGGCCGATTTGTATAAATGATTACAAAGTTCTCAGAAATTAACTCCTGAACTTCTGCCTTCACGACCAATGGGGTTTTCTTGTCTGCATTCTTTATCAAGTCTGATACATACTGAAGAAGATGTACTGGATCTATGAGTCAAGTTTTACTCAATCTTTCTCATTCTTACAATCACACTTCTCAATCACACAATCACACATTTGTATTCAAATACTCATTTATAATTCATAAATCATGATTTACATTAATTAATCTTTAAATAAATCATTTAACTAAAACAATTTGATCAAAACATGTCATAAAATAAGCAGTAAAGTTAACGAAATAAATTAAATGCAATTAAATGCGAAGTACTGACTTGTGTGTGAAGCTTGGACAAACAAAGGCAGTGGAAAAACATATATGTGCTTTAGAATATAAGGGTGTTTATTTATTTTCCCCCGATCCAGAAGCACTTGAGTTTCAGCTCTTTGGTTCGGTGCCACGAACACCGTAAATCTGGGTATATAAGGGATAAAGAACAATCCTTCGTATATCATGGGCAGAGAAGAGAACAAATAGATCTATCCAGAAATAATTTAAAAAAGAATTATGCTGATGCTCAAAGAAAAAGGCCGATGCTTCAAATAAGAATGAGAAATTTGAAGTATTTTGGACTTTCAAAGAGACACGAAGAGTTGAAGAAGACCACCACAGAAGGAGGCATCCGGCAGAGAGGAGAAGAGGAAGACAACGGAGAAGATGGATCAGGATGTAACTGATGATTTCAGAATAATCGTAGCAGAGGCGGGACAAGTGGCCTATGAGAGAGAAAAAATTTCCCAAGGATTGTTAGGGTGACAAACTTGTGCTCAGGACAAGCTACTTGATGAAGATGACTGACTTTCTCCCCCAAGTTTCTCCATATATGGCTTGGTCTCTTCAATGAATGGTCCACACAACAAATGATGAGATACGACCATAAGGAGAAGCATCACAATAAATCATCAGTTAACAATGGATTACTGTTCTTGTAGTCACGTGTTGTGTGAGTTGCTTCAAAGAAAGAAAAAGAACAAATTTTAAAAAAATCATTACAAGTGTACAATATTGTTTGTCGGTTGTGAAAAACATATGGAGATTGTCATTCTTCTTCTACTTCTTCCTCCTCTTCTACGTTTGTTTTCAGACTTTAACAATGCCGTCTGTAATACGGGAATTATTTTATTCTTGTTAAGTCCAGACTTCTAAGATAAATATTATAATAATGTCAGCAATCAGCTCTTAGCAACCAACATTGTCATATATTCTGTAATGTTGAATATCAACGTATGACCATGTATAATTCATGTCACTATCATAAGCTGCAGCAGGTTAAAGAACTCAAGAACACCTGACAGTTCATAATTGAAAAGAGCAGGCTGGAACGCCGCTGGCCGGAACAAAATTATTACAACGCTTAAAAGTAAAATTGCTACAAGATATTTTCACCATCTTTAACATGACGTTGAGAACTCTATACGGTGCTAAGGAGTTAGTGCAATGTCGATGAGATCTTCCTGTGTAAGGAAGAGATTGGAACACATGACTACTAGCCGAAGTGCAATGATGACGGCCCTATAAATCAATCAATCAATCAATCAATATGTAGCAGCTAGTTACAAGCTTAACAATAAACAGATAAAACAGCATTAAGCAATCCTGCTTCCAGATAGTGTCTTGACTTTTGCCCGTGTGTTGCAGGGGCTCGCAAGGGGAGCAACAAAATAGTAACACTGCGACCTACAAAGCAGTCGTAAGAGGCGACTGAGGTAGGGGCTTAGGAAGCTACCTTAGTAAATAAAATGCATCACATAAATCTGATGCACTGGCTTACATTTTGGCACATAATTGGCACAACGTACAACCGCTCTTAGGCTCAAATCAAATACAAATCGTAAAGAGTAGATAACAAGTGATCGATGTGGAGCGTTGGAAGTCTTGACTTCACACACTTGGGTACAACAAAGTAGTGAAGGGAACAGTAGTGAAGGGAACAGTAGTGAAGGGAACAGTAGTGAAGGGAAAAGTAGTGAAGGGGAAAAGTAGTGAAGGGAACAGTAGTGAAGGGAATAGCAGTGAAGGGAACAGTAGTGAAGGGAACAGTAGTGAAAGGAACAGTAGTGAAGGGAACAATAGTGAAGGGAGCAGTAGTGAAGGGAACAGCAGTGAAGGGAACAGTAGTGAAGGGCACAGTAGTGAAAGGAACAGCAATGAAGGGAACAGCAGTGAAGGGAATAGTAGTGAAGGGAACAGCAGTGAAGGGAACAGCAGTGAAGGGAACAGTAGTGAAGGGAACAGTAGTGAAGGGAACAGTAGTGAAGGGAACAGTAGTGAAGGGAATAGCAGTGAAGGGAACAGCAGTGAAGGGAACAGTAGTGAAAGGAACAGCAATGAAGGGAACAGCAGTGAAGGGAATAGTAGTGAAGGGAACAGCAGTAAAGGAAACAGTAGTGAAGGGAACAATAGTGAAGGGAGCAGTAGTGAAGGGAACAACAGTGAAGGGAACAGCAGTGAAGGGAACAGTATTGAAGGGAACAGTAGTGAAAGGAACAGCAATGAAGGGAACAGCAGTGAAGGGAATAGTAGTGAAGGGAACATTAGTGAAGGGAACAGTAGTGAAGGGAACAGTAGTGAAGGGAACAGTAGTGGGGGGAACAGTAGTGAAGGGAACAGTAGTGAAGGTAACAGTAGTGAAGGGAACAGTAGTGAAGGGAACAGTAGTGAAGGGAACAGTAGTGAAGGGAACAGTAGTGAAGGAATAGTAGTGAAGGAAACAGTAGTGAAGGAAACAGTAGTGAAGGGAACAGTAGTGAAGGGAACAGTAGTGAAGGGAATAGTAGTGAAGGAAACAGTAAATGAGGGAACAGTAGTGAAGGGAACAGTAGTGGAGGGAACAGTAGTGAAGGGAACAGTAGTGGAGGGAACAGTAGTGAAGGGAACAGTAGTGAAGGGAACAGTAGTGAAGGGTAATTAAAATAAATGCATTAAACAGAGGAAAATAACATTCGTACAAACCTTTCACTATCTACAAAATGACATGGCTATCCTCGCCAGTTCTACGCAGTTCATGGACTGCCGCTGAGATCTTCCTGTATAAGACAGCGATAGGGTTACATATTGATATTCACTAAATGCATTGATGATGGCTCAGTCCATCAATTAAATCCTATAACAGTGAGAGTTTCCGAGTGTGTGCGCGTGTGGGTGTATGTGTGCCTGTGTGTGCCTGTGTGTGTGAATGTGTGCGTGTGTGTGTGCTTGTGTGTGTATATATATGTGTGTGTGTGTATATATATATACGTGTGTGTGTATGTGTGTGTGTATGAAAGTTAGCGTGGTTAAGTGATTTTTAAAGTTAATTATCGCCCGTGTGTTGTCGGGCTCGCAAGGGAAGCAAACAAATAGTAACATTTGCGACCTACAAGGCATGTCGTAAGAGGCGACTGAGGTAAGGGCCCTAGGGAAGCTACCCTAGTAAATAAAAAGCATCGCAGAAATTGAATGTGCTGACAAATTTGTAGGCACATAACTGGCAGAATGTACACTCGTTCTTCGGTTCTGATCACATAAAAAACAAAGAGTGATTAACAAATGGTCGATATGGAGCGTTCGAGAAAGAAGAAGAGAGGAACACCATCATGTCACTTCAGTGTATAACTATGTGTGTTGCGATCTCTTTCTTACACATGAAGATCTCCACGGCAGTTCATGAACTCCGTAGCACCCGCTAGGGTCTACTATGTAATTTTGCAAAAATATTTTGTAGGAAATTTTATTTTTTTATATTTATAATGTGTTTTTCCCAGGCAGCGGTCTTCCAGTCTGCTCTTCTCGATTTTAAACTGCCAATGTGCCCTTTACGTGTTTCAATTGTACACTAGACATAGATTTTATCGTCCGTCTCTGTTAGGACTAGGAACCAGATCTCACCTACTCAGATCATGGATCTCTGGAAAAATATCTCCATGTCTCCACGAGGAAACGGACATCGTACCGTTGGAACGAGAGACGAGCACCAAACTTCTATGTCACCGAGACTCGATGTTTCCTTCTTTGAGAAACTTTGACAGGAAATATGTGTGACCTCAGTGTGTCTACCTAGATCACGTGACAGTAAGGTTACCTGGTGTTGGAATCAGGTCACGATCTTTGACCTGCCAGCAAATGCAACGTCATGACACAGACTATACACTTGTTGAAACAGTAATGGTCACGGTGTCTTCTGGACGTAGTCTCAAGCTGTGTTTCTAGGACCCCAATCTACATTCATGACAATTACAGTACTTCTTGCTCCGTATTTTTTTTTCTTTTTTCCGATCCAGAAGCACTTGAGCTGAATGCTCTTCGGCTCGGTGTCATGGACATCGTAACCCTTCGGCTCGGTGCCACGAACACTGCAAATCTGGGGAACCTGTAGCTTTTCTGCCAGTCTGCGGAGTTGAACTCGCACTTACAGAGGACTAGTCACCCGTAGTCCAACGCGCTATGAACACGCTGGGCACGCGGGCCTTGCTCCGTATAGTGTACAGGGGTTCAGCAATCATTCTATATCAAATTCAGTTATGATCAGACCCTCATCTACACTTAGGGCTCTCTGTGGCGTATAGAAGCGCAGACCCTCGTCTACACTTAGGGCTCTCGGTGGCGTATAGAAGCGCAGACCATCATCTACACTTAGGGCTCTCGGTGGCGTATAGAAGCGCAGACCCTCATCTACACTTAGGGCTCTCGGTGGCGTATAGATTAGGTGTTCTCCTCTGGTTCCAAAGGTAACAGGTTCGCTCCCTCGTCGAGCCATCATTATATTTTCCTAGAGAACCTTGATCTCAAATTAGCACGGACGATAAAACCCAGGTTCCGTGTTCAAATTTGGCTCGGAAAAGAAAACTTGGTAAGTCCAAAATCGATAAGAGTAGGTTGAAAAGTCCCTGCCCGGGACAAAATCGATAAGAGTAGGTTGAAAAGTCCCTGCCCGGGACAAAATCGATAAGAGTAGGTTGAAAAGTCCCTGCCCGGGACAAAATCGATAAGAGTAGGTTGAAAAGTCCCTGCCCGGGACAAAATCGATAAGAGTAGGTTGAAAAGTCCCTGCCCGTGACAAAATCGATTAGAGTAGGTTGAAAAGCCCCTGCAAAATTCACTAGATAAATTTAAAAAAAAAAAATTCTCACAAAATATTTTCACCATCTTCTAAATTACTTCGGGAACTGTCGCCGGTGCTACGTAGTTCGTGCACTGCTGCTGAGATTTTCCTGTGTAAGAAAGAGATTGGAGCACACATGGTTACTAACATAAGTGGAATGATGATGATTCTATCAATCAATCAATCAATCAATCAACCTCATCTACAATGATGGTCAACCGTCGAGGTCACCATTTAAATAATATATTTGTGTGTGGATGTCTGTGTCTTAGAGGTAGTAAGCTCGATCACATTACAATAGTACTTGGTTCAAACTCCACGACGGGTAATTTGGAAGCAAATTTATTCTCGTGGACTTTTACGAAGGATGGAAATAGACTTCACCGTTCAGAAAGCAATGATAAACTACTGAACGTATAAGTAGTGACTAGAAAATTAAGGCTTCGTTTACCGTGGTTGATGTGGAAGTTCTGTAAAGAATATGCCACGATTATGTTTGGATACTGTTACCGAGTATCGTAGCAACTGCTAATTTAGGACACACTAAATCAACGATATCAAACCAGGTATGACAGGCGTCGTGGTACCATCGCGCGCCTTGGCGCCTTTGTAATACATCCCTGGCGCAATATTTTACTCCTCTGCCTGTAACGTTAATCTTAAATTTTTTATTTGAAAGAATGTTTCTTAATAACAGTATGATTAAGTTTTTTTTCGAAATCACAATATTAAAAATACATTTTTATTTGTAATCAGGATTAATTTTCCCTGTATGATTATTTTGTATTTATGTTACTATTACTATTAATTTATTATTACTATTTGTAATGTTATTATAATTATCACATTAGTTCCCCCGCTCTCCACAGTCATTAGTCAGATGTCCCACGATATATAAAAACGTTTGATAGTGCTGTATTAAATGATGCCATTGTTTTCTATTGTATCATGCTTACATTATAAAGTGGGAAAACACAGACTGTTGCTGTTTTCAGTGCTGTTGTAGCTGTTTGAAGTTTATGTTCGCAAGAAAGGGAGCCCACAAAACGATACTTTCTGTCTTTCAAAGTGCAGAAATAGTAACATCACGTGGAGAAAGTTACTTTTCGCCTTTCATAGAGCAGAAATAGTAACATCACGTGGAGAAAGTTACTTTTCGCCTTTCATAGAGCAGAAATAGTAACATCACGTGGAGAAAGTTACTTTTCGCCTTTCATAGAGCAGAAATAGTAACATCACGTGGAGAAAGTTACACAGAACGTGATATTTTTGTTTGAATAGACCATAAGTTCATAAACTGTTTTGAGCCACCGCCCACTTTGCGAGACATGCATTTTGTAACGCCCCCTCCCTTCCCTTCCTGCCCCTCCCCAATTATAACAGTTTTCCGCCTTCAAGTAGTTTGAGATTGTCGACGTAAATAGCAACTAATGCTACATTACTGCTTATGTCGTTAAATAGCAACTAATGCTACATTACTGCTTATGTCGTTAAAGTATTGAAGAAGTAGTGGTCAATATGTGTGTCATCATGAATAAAGGTATTCAATCACAAAATCACGAAAACAATTTATTTTTAAATATATATTAACTTCTTTTATATGGATCCACCGACCCCTAGATCGCCTGAAAGCCCCCAAATGCTTCTGAATCCACTATCGTTCCACCCCCGAAGACTTCAGTGCCCACTGGAGGGTGGGGGCAGTACTCCACATTGGGAAAATATGGAATAGACAGACTATAGTACCACCGAGGTTCACAATGAGATCACCAGGTACAAGTAGAGCAGAACGTTTTCAGAACGAAATAAAAGTGAACTTCCCAGACAAATCAACCACTAGAGACGATCGGAAGTGAACTTCCCAGACAAATCAACCACTAGAGACGATCGGAAGTGAACTTCCCAGAAAAATCAACCACTAGAGACGATCGGAAGTGAACTTCCCAGAAAAATCAACCACTAGAGACGATCGGAAGTGAACTTCCCAGACAAATCAACCACTAGAGACGATCGGAAGTGAACTTCCCAGACAAATCAAACACTAGAGACGATCGGAAGTGAACTTCCCAGACAAAAAACCACTAGAGACGATCAGTGAACCAGACAACCACTAGAGAGATCAGAACTTCCCAGACAAATCAACCACTAGAGACGATCGAAGTGAACTTCTCAGACAAATCAACCACTAGAGACGATCGGAAGTGAACTTCCCAGACAAATCAACTTCTAGAGACGATCGGAAGTGAACTTCCCAGACAAATCAACTTCTAGAGACGATCGGAAGTGAACTTCCCAGACAAATCAACTTCTAGAGACGATCGGAAGTGAACTTCCCAGACAAATCAACTTCTAGAGACGATCGGAAGTGAACTT
The DNA here is from genome assembly GCA_020796225.1 of Arion vulgaris. NCBI lineage: Eukaryota > Metazoa > Mollusca > Gastropoda > Stylommatophora > Arionidae > Arion > Arion vulgaris. The sequence goes on along the minus strand of CM036761.1, from coordinate 64,356,779 downwards.
CCCAGACAAATGAACCTCTAGAGACGATCGGGTAATCTTCTTCTTCTTCGAACGCTCCATATCGACCACTTAATAAACCCCTCTTTGTGATTTGTATGTGATCTGAGCCTAGGAGCAATTGTACGTTGCGTCAGTTCTGTGCCTACAAGCAGGCCGTGTTGTGCTATGATACAGAGGCGGCCGTATCAGGCGGTACCTTCAAGGGACGACATAAGCAGCGCAATCATAATATAATTTTAGCCATTCAATAAATAAAAATCTCTTTATACAAAGCTTTTCTATATTGGTCTATATTCTATATTGATGTATACGATTTATGATTTATCGCACGCCTTTGCCTAAGCGCTTTCGGTAACCCTTTGATTTAGGTTTATGGTGCAGGTGCATCTTTGGCGACAGCTGGTCTAAAGACATTTGATCTGACCACGCGAAGCTATTATTTTTATTTGTAACCTAACCCGCGGCCACTCCTAAAAGCTGAAGCAACAATTATCAAAGAAAGGCAATTGAACGTGTTAGGTATTGATAGTTCTACTTTGAACTTACAATTGTTGACAATATTTGATTTTATTGTTAGTTTGTCTCATGAAGTGGGAAGTAGCTCTGCTGTGTTTAAATCAGTAAACCAGATATATAATATATCTGTATCAGTTATAATATATTTGCATTTATACTAATTCAGATTTTGTATTTAAAAAGTAGATCACGTAAGAGAGTTATTGTTTTTTACAGCAATTGTAGTTACTTATTATCATTGAAAACAATTATGTTATGACAATAGGGACCATTTTTTATGAAACCTTTGGGAGTTTTAAATTATTTGTGCCAACATAACTGAATTGCTTTGTATCCAGATGCTGTTGTAGCTATAATAATTTTATTACCACTCCGTGTCTCCGTAGCTAGTGGGGAAAGAAGTTTTCAAAAATTAAAATGGATAAAACACTACTTAAGAAGTTCAATAAGCCAAACAAAACTTAGAAATATGTCATTAACTTCGATTGAATCTACATTTTCTGCCACTTTAGACTACACATTCCATAATTAACAAAATTGCTAACGTTAGAAGAGTAAAACTGTAGTAGATTGTTGTAGTTGATATTTGATATCATTATTTTTAGGTAGATTATATTTTCAAAATAAAAAATAGTATTCGCACATTTTGTGCATTAAAAAAAAAAAAAATTGCAATCGATTGTTATTTTAAAGAAAACACATTTAAGGGCAGCATTTCGAAGACTTGCGTGATACTGAGAAAATATATCGCACGGCCCTGCCTACAAGTAAGCCAGTTTATCCGATTTCTGCTACACTTTTAATTTACAGAGGTAGCTTCCCTCGACTCCTATCTTAGGCGTCTCTTACGACATGCCTTGTAGGTCGTAGTGTCAGTTTTATTTGCTCACCCCCTCCCCATCCTGGGCTCCGGCAATACACGGGCGTGATACATTTGAGAAACAATTATTTGAGAACCGCTTGTATTTTCTCACCGGGTTCAAGTGTGCTATAGAAACATCGTCAGTTGACCTACTTGACATATATGCTGGTGATAAAGTACAGTTTCTCAATTCTTTAGCGACATATTAACCATGAGAGAAGACTTTAACATTTAAAAGTACAGAGTAGAGAGAATTTACAATGTCGATTTCTTCCTGCAGTTAACTTATAACAGTACGGAGTAATGAGAATTTACAATGTCGATTTGTCTTGCAGATCAAGTTGGTGTTTTCATTACTTGGAGTTGGATGGTTTCAATATTTACCAAATACCAAGATCCTTGCAGATATTCTTTGTCCTAACATTACTGAAAGATGGCACAGTCTCACGATTTTCCCCCACAAATTTAAACTGTGCTTGCGTAATATATATATATATTGTACTTAAGGATGCATCATCAAGAAATAACATGTCTGGAGCAGAACTTTCTCATCAAAACAGTCTTTCGGAATTTATCTCTCTCTTTCTAATAGGCCAGATGTCCCACCACATAAACCGTCATGATCAAATCATCAGTTACATGCAGAATCCATCTTCTCCGTGGTGTTCATATTCGTGTCATTGTCGAGATGACTCTTTCCATATTGGTATTCTCCCACCATTCGTCTCTCTTTATATGTTAACAATACTTTGTTTGTTATGTGGGCGATTAAATCCTCTTTAAGTGGAGGCAGGGCCCTTTCAACCTAAATATGAACCTTGTTTATGTTATATCAGAACGTGTAGGCCAACAAAAAGTGCAAAATGAGAATTAACAATTTTCAGAGAATATAATAGTTATACTACTCAACCCGCCCGAGTTGTTACCGGGGCCCAAAGTTGGGGTGTAAAGAATAGAACCACTGTTGCCTGCTATGCATGTCGTAAGAGGCGACTAAGGAGGTTTGGCTGAAATCGGATGAACATGTCCTAACCATATAGAAGTCTATGCGTTTAGGGGCCTACCCAACCAATGTGCAACGTATACACGTTCTTGGCAAAGATCAAACATATCACAAAGAGTGATTAAAATTGGTCGTAAAGAACGAACGCAAAGAAGAAGAAGAAGACTACTCAACCAAAATACCTGAATTTATTCATTCTTTTGGTGTAGCATCAGCCAGCTCTACTGGTCTTTAAAGAAACGAAAGACAAGAACAAGTTTACTATAAGAATCGAATGAGAGACATCGCAACAATTATCAAGTTTGATATGCCTATGAAATATCATAACAGATGATGGAATATGCAACGTTGAAATTAAGAAGAGAATGATAACACGAATGGCTAAAATTATACCTAACATAATTAGCAAGATAATTAATATCTAAACAAATAGTCAATACATATACAATGAGAACCATCTAGTGTTACATAGACTCCCGCATAAACGGAAATATGAATATGTATCAAACAGATGAGAAACAGAATAAACAGATCTAAATATGGACATTGAGAAAATACCAGCCAGTTAGTCATGACAATACATAAACAAAACAATTCAGCAGTGACGCAACACGGGGGAAATGAAAAGACATCTATACAATATTTCAATAAAGATATATTCATTTGTTATTTACACATTGTAATATATGACTGATCTTGGAAGTTGAAATGTTAAAGTGAGTATTTGAGAACAAGGGGATGTCAAAGATATTTGTATATATCTTGGGGAAACATCAAGATAGGGGTGATAGGTGTGGGGGCAGTTTATCACAATGTAACATCGTGACAAGAAAAATATTGTGTATAACTGGGGGTGGGGGTGTCTCTGTGGCGTAAAGGCTAGGTGCTTGCCTCTCGTTACAAAGCTACTTGGTTCACTCCCTAGTGGAACGATATTTTGTCAATAAATCCCTGATCTCATTGTGATCTGTGATCAAGCTTATAGTCATATCGGAGACGGGCGATAAAACGTAGGTTCCGTGTTCAATTTGAGCAGGTAAAAGAACCTTTGACAGTCTAAAATCGAGAAGAGCAGGTTTGAAAGCCGCTCGCCTCGGGAAAAATTCATTAGAAACATTTTTTAAAAATAACATTCCTACAAAATATCAACACCATCTTCAAAATTACATCAGGGATCCTCGGCGGTGCTACGGAGTTCCTGAACTGCAGCTGAGATCTTTCTGTGTAAGAAAGAGATCGAGCACACATGGCTACTCACCGAAGTGCAATGATGATGGTTCTATCAATCAGTCAATCAATCAATCAATCATCCTCTGTGAAAATGCTGCGTAAATATTTGAATTCAAGCACTCGCTTTACTCTTTTGTTACATACTCTGGAAATAACCGAACAACATAGATAGATATATGTAGTTGACTGGAACTCACATGGGCAGAGAGGATTGTGTAGGTAAATAAAAATCTGACAAAGAACTGTGAAAGAGGAGGTCAGAGATATTGAAGTCTATTGAGGGCAGTGTGGAAGAAGGAGGCAACAAAACTAGAGTTCAGGAACCTTGACAGCTGCAGTATTATGCTTCACTGAGAACAAGAAAGATTTAGTTGTTCTAGTAGTAGTAGTAATAATAGTAGCAGAAATAATAGTAGTAGTAGCAGTAGTAGTAGTAATAACAGTCGTAGTTGTAATAGTAGGAGTAGTGACAGTAGTAGTAGTGTAGTGACAGTAGTAGTAGTAGTTGTAATAACAGAAGTAGTAGTAACAGTAGTAGTAGTAACAGTAGTAGTAATAGTGACAGTCGTAGTAGTTGTGAAAGTAGTTTTCACATTAGTAGTGGTAGTAGTAATTGTATAATCAACGCTCGTGTAGGGAGTGCGGCTACTACATTCGGCACACTATCAAATCGAGCGTGGGACAACACAAAACTGACATTGCAGACGAAGATCCAAATATATCGAGCCTGTGTAACTAGTTCTTTACTATATGGCTCAGAAACATGGACAGCCTACTCATGGACACGAGAGGAGACTTAACATCTTTCACCTTCGATGTCTCCGCAAGATTATGAACATCAGGTGGTACGACAAGATAACCAACTCTGAAGTACTGCACCGTGCAAAACCGCCTTCCATCATGGGCATGATCAGCAGTAGACGACTAAGATGGTTGGGACATGTGAGAAGAATGGAAACTTGCCGCATACCAAAACAAATGTTGTTCTGTGAACTTTCGGAGGGAAGAAGCACCAGGGCAGACCACTGCTCAGATATAAAGATGTATGCAAAGCCTCAATGAAAAATTTTTCTATAGATCCCAGCACATGGGAGGGACTAGCTGATGACATAGTTGTGTGGAAAGCCAAATTACGAAAGGGCGCAGAATCTTTTGAGAAACGACTTATATATGAGCTGAACGACAAGAGAGAAAAGCGAAAACTCAGAAGTTGTCACAGTAAAACACTTACCAATTGACCGTCTGTAAAACGAAAAAGGCCATATAGTAATTGTATTAATAGTAGTAGTAATAGTAGTAGTAGTGGTGGTAGTGGTAGTAGTAGTAGTAGTAGTAGTGGTGGTAGTGGTAGTAGTAGTAGTGGTAGTAGTAGTAATGGTGGTAGTAGTTGAAGTAGTAGTGGTTGTGGTTGTCTATTTCTTCTGTCACTCAAGATATATCCACAAATAAAAAACATGAAAAGAACGACTGAAAGTACACTAACAATTATTGGGTTTAACATCACTACTTAACTTCATCAATAAACAACAAATTAAATAGTTCGACTACATAAGCAGATTACCAACAGACAGTGCGCCTCAAAGAGCAATGTTACCACAACACAGTGAATACAAATCAAAGAGCAATGTTACCCCAACACAGTTGATACAAATCAAAAGGTGATTCACGCAAAAAGGGGGACCTCAGATATAACAGATGTGACTGTTTATCAATCGCACATAAAATCCTGTTCTAGAAATATCTTCTTATCTTGACGCTGTGAGACAAGACAGGAATAGAGAAGCACACACAAAAGCCTGTTCTAGAAATCTCTTCTTATCTTGACGCTGTAGACAGACAAGAAAAGGAAAATTATAGAGAAGAAAAGAAAGAAGAAGAAGACTAACAATAATGTGTCTGATGAAAGAGATCTACATATCACAGTTTGAGAATCCCCTTCCAGAGACATAACCTTGCTAAAGCATGTTATCTTTTATCAACTGTATCAAGCTAGCGTTGATATATAGTGGTAGAATAATTAATTCAATGTTGATCTATGGCTCCACTTAGATAGAACAAGATGGAATATATATTTACTGTGTGACTAGTTCGTTGTATGTGACATACCAAACTGCCAATCGTATAATGTATTAGTAATTATGTTTGACGATCTAATATGTTTAATTTACAAGTATTGTAATAGATAGTCTTAGCTTAGACGAAGTATTTATTACCGGACAGACATTTCAGAGTCGTCTAAGAAAATCAAGGTAAGAAGTGTTTGATGCTAAATATTGTTATCGATGTAAGGGAAGATTGCAGTAAAACTATGTAGAATGGCGAAACACGTAATAACAAAGTACTGTAGTTTTACAAAATGCAAAAACAATAACAATACGCGGCAACGTTTCAACCAATAGGTCTTTATCAAGCAAACGATACAACAGGAGTGACGAATTTCACAGTACACTACTTATAGACTACGACAGAAACATCACAACGGTCCTAATAATTGTTAACAATTTCTTTCTTGGTTAACTTTCATGCAGTACGTTTCAACATTATCCGGGAAGGCCATCGAGATAACGGCAAGTCACAGGGAAAAGTAGTGAAAAACTGTTGAGGCGCTATACTCCGCGAGGAGCGTAGAAGGAATAAGTTATGTTTATAACACGATAATGTCGCTGCACAGCTTCAACTTTTGTCTCTCTCTCTCTCTCTCTCTCTCTCTCTCTCTCTCTCTCTCTCTTTCAGTTAAAACCCCGTTGAGGCATAGACCCTTAACCAATTCATGCAAAGTCTTCCATTCTTTAGTTACCTCTTGAAGCTCATTACAACTATTCGATACATCGCTAATCGCTTCATACAAACATCTTCTCCGTATATTTATAGACTTTCCTCTATTTCCATTTCTCTTACAAATGGATCATCTTTTAATTTAGATGTTTACAAAAGGGAACATCACCCTAATTCTAACTGATTAAACACAAATGGACACAAATTAGATTAAAGCAGAAATACAGAGGACCACTAATTTAGATATATACACATGGACGGACCTAGATTATGAAGAGAATACAAAGGGACCACTAATTTAGATATACAAAGGGACCACTAATTTAGATATACAAAGGGACCACTAATTTAGATATACAAATGGACCACTAATTGAGAAATACAGAGGGACCACTAATTTAGATATAGAAACAAACTACTAATTTATATACACAGAGAAGCTCCTAATTTAGGTATACAAAGAAATTTATAATTTAGATACACACAAAAAATTCTAATTTAGATATTGAAAGAAACTACTAATTTAGATACACAAAGAAAATTATAATTTAGATACACAAAGAAATTACTAATTTAGATATTCAATGGAACTACTAAGTTAGATACACAAAGGACTTAGCTTCGGTCGTAAGAAATTATCATTAGGTTAATGAATGCTTGCGCGATAATCCTGTCCAGATTTGTAGATATCTATATAATCACCCATGTGGTGCCGGTGCTCGCAAGGGGAGCAAAGAATAGTATCAGTCGACCTACATGTCGTGGGAGACGACTGATGTAGGACCTAGGGAAACTACCTAGTAAATAAAAAGCATCACATAAATCGGATGCGCTAGCCTACTTGTAGACGTATAACTGGCACAACGTACAATCGCTCTTAGGCTCAGATCACAGATAAATCACACAGAGTGATTAACAATTGGTCGATATGGAGCATTCGAAGAAGAAGAAAAAAAGAAGGATATCTATCTGTCTATTGTTCTAGTATAGAGATATCTATCTGTCTATTGTTCTAGTATAGAGATATATATATGTCCATTGTTCTAGTATAGAGATATCTATCATCATTTCAGTTAGGCTATGTATGTTCTAGTATAGAGTATCTTGTCCATTGTTCTAGTATAGAGTATCTATCTGTCCATTGTTCTAGTATAGAGATACTTCTGTCATGCAGTTAGAATATCATCTGTCTTTGTTAGATAGAAGTATCATTGTCCATTGTTCTGGGTAAGAGTTATTCTGATGTGCTTATAGAATACACTGTCCATTGTTCTAGTATAGAGATATCTATATGTCCATTGTTCTAGTATAGAGATATCTATCTGTCCATTGTTCTAGTATAGAGATATCTATCTGTCCATTGTTCTAGTATAGAGATATCTATCTGTCCATTGTTCTAGTATAGAGATATCTATCTGTCCATTGTTCTAGTATAGAGATATATATCTGTCCATTGTTCTAGTATAGAGATATCTTTCTGTCCATTGTTCTAGTATAGAGATATCTTTCTGTCTATTGTTCTAGTATAGAGATATCTATCTGTCCATTGTTCTAGTATAGATATATCTATCTGTCCATTGTTCTAGTATAGAGATATCTATCTGTCCATTGTTCTAGTATAGAGATATCTATCTGTCCATTGTTCTAGTATAGAGATATCTATCTGTCCATTGTTCTAGTATAGAGATATCTATCTGTCCATTGTTCTAGTATAGAGATATCTATCTGTCCATTGTTCTAGTATAGAGATATATTTCTGTCCATTGTTCTAGTATAGAGATATCTTTCTGTCCATTGTTCTAGTATAGAGATATCTTTCTGTCCAGTGCTCTTGTATAGAGATATATATCATAACATCGTCGAGGTAGGTATGTATGCTTCGTTGTTATCTGTCCTCTATTGTAGAGTTAATCATCAACTCGCGTTGTTGTTGTTAAAATACTTACACAGTAACGCAGGGTTGAAGATCACTTTGACGAGAAGGTGGTTTCATTGTTAGGTCAAGTGTGTTGTTGAGGTAGTTACAATAACACTCTATAATTATCTGTCTAGCGTAGACATTGGTTGTTGCTAGTTTATTTTTGGTTATGCTATAATTATCTGTCTAGCTTAGACATTGGTTGTTGCTAGTTTATATTTGGTTATGACATAAGAATGAAAATGCTGGCATATCCTTTACAGGACGTTGCTATCAACGAACAGTAAACGAGATTTTCTATGCACCACTTATACGTTCAGTAGTTTGACATTGCTCTCAGAATGGTATTTTGGTTATCCTTCACATTATCACTGTGGATGAATGAGGTTTATAATAACTATCGAATCCCACTGTCAGTATTTCCATCAGACCTCAGCAACTGACAATTAAAATATTGTTTAACGAAATATGGCTCCAACCCTGTATAGTGTTACAGTTTATCAACACTACGTTTTGTTTCAGGTACCTACAGACGGAACATAGTTAGAGAGCCCATGCTACTACATGTATCCCTTATGCTTTGGTACTCGGGAATACCTACAGACGGAACATAGTCAGAGGTACCTTTTCAGACAGGAACATAGTTAGAGAGCTCATGCTTCTACATATCCTCTATCTGTATCCTCCGTACTGATGTTCAGAATATCAGTCCTGACGATTGTTCTACCACTTGCCTCTGTAGACTACTGAACAGCTGTTATGCTAGATGTTGTGATTCAGCACAGAAAAAAACTACATCACGAAAAATCCCATTCAAATACTTAAGAAGCATATTCACAGAAGACGGAGGACTAGACAGAGAGATAGAGGCTAGAGTGCAAAAAGCAAATGATGTAACCTACCAGCTATCCCCATTGTTAAGCCACCCACGCATCTCACTGACAGCTAAACAACATATGATCAACAGCATGTTCATATATACTTTGTGTTACCAGAGCCAAACATGGACAATGAGCACAACGCAGTCACAACAAATAACATGTGAAATGGGTGCCTGCGAAAAGTTCCCAACAACACCAGCAAAGACCAACATCAGTATAAGAAAGAAAGTTGGTTGAATTACATTGAGAAATAAAGAATTAAGTGGTTTGACTACTTAATAAGAATGCACCCAAACTCTACAGTATACAGGCAAGTGTTCTACAACAGCACTTCAGGAAAGATGGCGAGAGGAAGACTACGAAAATGATGGTTAGATGATATAGCAGAATTCTGTGAAAGAGCAAAAATAACAATCCAAATTTAAAAAAAAAAACGCAAACCATCGAACGGCACAAGACAAGACACAAAACCACGACACTGGGAAGGTAACAATCCGGTAGCAGTGTGACGACACTGGGCAACAACCTGGTAGCAGTGTGACGACACTGGGGCAACAACCTGGTAGCAGTTTGACGACAAAAGAAGAAGAAGAAAGAATGACCAAAAAATAAATTAATGTTGTTCTTTTTAAAATAATCTTTACTAAAACTTGATAATGTGATCTTCTCAGATCTGATAGCAGATCATCTATTTATCAATGATCATATCCTTCAAATGTTGAACATTTATCAAGAAAAGGAAAAGTCTGCTTATTGTTCCATACCACATCTATTATAACTTCTCTAAAAATCATTACTGAACAATTGTCCTGTTTTTTTTGGCAGAAATGGCAATACAACAGATGAAAAGAAACAATGAAACGAAATTTGGCGTTCATGTATTGGTGGTTATATTTGGAATTACATCATGGTCTATTATGAATGGTCTCTGGGTGGAACTTCCTGTTCTGGTCTCCCATCTCCCTGAAGGATGGACTCTACCATCGTTTTTGACCATTGCAGCTCAGGTAAGCTCAATATAATAAAGATATATTAACTCCACAACTGGGATATGTAATAAATAATGGGACATGTTACTTTATCTTTTGTGAGATGGGAATAAGCAGTTATTTTTCTAAGAAGCACAGAGGGAGTAATGGAAGCAATGGAAGCAATGGAAGCACAGAGGAAGTAATGGAAAAAATACAGGAAGCAATGGAAGCAGTAAAAGGAGCAGTGAAACATAAGCAGGAAGTAACGGAAGCAATGAATATGATCAACAAATAGATAGTGTACAAGTATTAGGGGCTTCTGGAAACAAAGTATTATCAAACACAGTACTCGAACGTCTTATCCGCATTCTTTAATCACCTTACCCTTAATTTCGTATGCATACATAGACTAGCCCAGCCTAGCCCAGCTAATAGCAAGAGAGCTCTATTGAATACAACCATCGAGCTATTCAATTTCTGTGGAGCGTCTTTATTAGAGCACTGCTCCCATGCAGAGATCCGGGTTCAATCCCCAGTAAGTGACACGGAATGTGTCTGGGGCATAAAGAAAAATTGTAACCTGATCAGTTTCGTGGAGACTGCACTAGCCTTGTGCCCATTAAATTCAACAGTACATGTCCTCCCTGTCCTACACAGCCCTAAAAGTGGTATTACAGACAGCAACGACAGTTAATTAAATTTCTTAATACGACATTTTCACTTTGCCATACAATCCCATGGTACATTGTTCAATGGAGAATAGTACTTAAATATGTTCTAATAGAAAGATGACGTGTACATGATACAAGTAATAGTGGTGAATCTACAACCCTAACTAGACTGCAAGAATATCAAGTCAAATGTGGTGTAGCTAGACAAGAAGACTGTGCTGGTAGCAATGGAAGAATAGTAAGCCAACAAAGAACCGGTGTTATTAATCTCGACACAATGAGAGACATAATGAGGTGGATATAGGAGCACTTATGGACTAATTGGTTCGATGTGCAGTAATGATGATCCGATGACTAAACTAAAACTACATTTAATACAATAGTTAGTCTCAATAAAATTCATAGACATGGAAATATAACAAAAGTAACGTTTCAACTAATACGTCTTCATCGGGGTGAAGCACAACACAATATGAAAATACAAATATCTTCATCAAAATGATCACATTGACTACTGCAATGACAAAAACACTGTGGCGGAATGCAATTTTGTTGTCAATGTTACTCTCTGCTGTAAGTGTATGTACAATTTGAGCTGTTGTTTTCTTATTTTATTTTAACCAAATGTGATGATGATAAGTAATTCTCTAGGACATACATTGAAAGGCCTGACCGGAAGCAGTGCAAAAAGGCACTGTTTTGGAACCTGTAGGGAAGAGGATTAGGGAAGGCTTACAAATACTTGGAGAAGAGAGCTGGAGGCATATATTAAAAGGATAGGCAAGACATGGAACGATTTGGAAAGGATGGCAAAGAGAGGAAGGACTGGAAGAGTTTGTTGAAGAGATGTGCTCTGTTGGGAGTTGAACGGTGAAGAAGGAAGAAAAACAAGTGATTTTGTAGAGAAATAAATGTACATTTTCCAAGATATCAGAATGCAGGGAACAAGAAAATACAGAAAACATGTAAAGATAAAAATGCATTAGGATACATATAACATATGACTTATAAACAGTTTGTAGAAGATGAAGTATAATATATGACTTATAAACAGTTTGGTGGTTGGATGCATCTGATAACTGTTGTGTGTGGATGTGTTGCTGGTTATGGTTTGTCACGTGAGGCTCAGGATATATAGTCCAGACATGCGGGTGTTCGCTGCAATGAGAGAGCGGACAGACTCAAATCGAATGGATCGATTCTTGATGAGTTTAGGATGGATGGATAAGTGTGTAGGATGGATGGATAAGTGTGATGAACTTTGATCTCTAGGCGATATACTGTTGAATGAGACCATGCTACCGATGTTGAATCTATCCAGAGATGGGAGGACTTTGCAATTACATGTTATACAGCTAGAACTGGTTGCTTGATGGACAGAGAGAGGAGTGTGTCTAACAAGGAGGCACGGAACCATCACATGATACCTTTAGCATTAGACATTTATTGGGAATACTGAGCAGCTATGGGTCTGTCCGGATTATATGGCATCGCTTCAATAACCAATAACCATTTCAATATAACTGTATCCTACAAAAATGAAATAGTAACATATTTTGTTATGAACATTCTATTTCAGCTCGGCAACATTGGTATCATCGCATGCAGTATCTTTGTTTACTGTAAGCCTCGCGTCAAATTTGAGACTCCAGTCTCATTTATCATTGCCATAGCCTTAACGTTATGCGCTTTACTGTACGCTCTGTTCTGGAGGGATACGGCATATGTGGCTGACGGTTACTACAGGTAGGGGCTGAGAACTATGTGGGTAAGTGAGGTAGCGGGACGTGTGTGGTTATATCAAATTAAGTAGCATTTATGGATGGTTACTTGACATAAAGTGAAGTGCTTAGCTAATCTAAGGTATGATATGTTCAGCTATTTGATACATACAAGAAACTAACTAGACATAAAGTGAAGTGCTTAGCTAATCTAAGGTATGATATGTTCAGCTATTTGATACATACAAGAAATCGACTAGACATAAAGTGAAGTGCTTAGCTAATCTAAGGTATGATATGTTCAGCTATTTGATACATACAAGAATCGACTAGACATGAGTGAAGGCATTTAGCTAATCTAAGGTATGATATGTTCAGCTATTTGATACATACAAGAAATCGACTAGACATAAAGTGAAGTGCTTAGCTAATCTAAGGTATGATATGTTCAGCTATTTGATACATACAAGAAACTAACTAGACATAAAGTGAAGTGCTTAGTTAGCTGATCTAAGGTATGATATGTTCAGCTATTTGATACATACAAGAAACCAACTAGACATAAAGTGAAGTGCTTAGTTAGCTGATCTAAGGTATGATATGTTCAACTATTTGATACATGCGAGAAACCAGCTAGAAACCAATGATGGTAGCAGTAAAAAAACTAAAGAATAAAAAAACATTGAAATCGAGGGAGTAGTCACAATAACATTTAACACCCTAGAGGGAGTAAACAGCATAGACATAGAATGACAAATTTTGAAACAAATATTCAAGATATAGTGAAAGGGATGTGCGGAATTAAAAAGTTAAATAAGCACAGAAAACACACAGTATGTTGAAATTTAAAAACAAACAAACTATCCTTACTTCCTGCTTACCGCTTTTTCGGGCGATGTAGGACAGGTGGGACGGAGCCTGAGAATTTAATGCTGCATGATTAGTCAGTCGCCGCGAGGCTGTTCATGTTAGGATTTTCCATTTATGCCCACAACAGAAAAAAAAATACATTGGCATTACCGTGGATTGAACATGGGTTTCCCAGATGGGAGACGTCGTCTAATCCATTCGGTCAGACGATCCTAGTATGGAGAGGTTAAAAGGCCTTTCCAAGAAAAAAAAAACCAAATGTTTTCACAAATAGAAAAAATTAAAATCAGATGACAACTACACACAATACGAAAGGCAAGTAGAAAGAGTAACAAATACAATTGAATTATCTAAATCAGAATCTTGGGTCAGTTTATGAAGAATATTATATGAGGAATTATACAGTAAGACACTAAGAAGCAACAAGGCAATGAGACTAAGAGAAGAACAATTCAATCCAGCTATCATCATCAATAACAGGTTTAAGACACCACTTACCAACAGCCAAGATATTCAAAGCAGATGAACAGAATATTTCACCGAATTGTTGAACTATGAAACACAAATAATAATGACATTCTAAATGAAACATGGAAATGATCAAAATTGAACATTCTAGAATCGGAGATCGAAACGGCCATAGAACCAAGCAAAAAAATAAAACAGATAAATGGTAATACAACACAAATGTTACTTGCATGCAGGGGCGGATCGCCATTAAGGGCCAGTGGGGCCCGGCCTCACTAATAATCGAAAGGGGGAATAACTTTCAGGAATAGACAATAATAGTAAATACTCCAAAAACCACGATATTTCCTAAAATGTGTGTCTGGCTCCACCAAGAAAAATGACCACGAGCCGCCACTGCTTGCATGTAAAACAACAGCAATAACCTAACTGACCAGAATGTTTAACATAGCTTAGGTGACACAAGAAGCTCAGGCAACTGACAGAGAACAATTATAGTCCCCATATGGAAAAACAAGGGAGATAAAAGAGATTGGGAAACATACAGAGTTATCTTTAAATTGAGCTATACATGAAAGACACCCCTGCACAAACCAGAGAGGTTTCACGAGTGATGCGATTTGACAGCTTCTTCTGTTTTTACGTGTTTTTTTATACCTCTACCTTCTTCTCTCGTCTTTCTCTTTCTCCTATACATTTGACTCCTCCCATCTTCATCTATCTACCTCTTCCTTCCATCTACCTCATTTTTCTAGTTCAGTCTTTATCTACCTACAACAAATCATCCACACAAAAGATGGACGTCAAAGATAACAGAGGTGGCGAGGAACATTATTTATGAAGTTGACACAAAAATCCGTTCTAGAAATCATTTCTTATCCTGCCAGGCTGTGAGGCAAAACAGGATTAGAGAACAGGAAGATGACCTATTTCTCCTACGCATGTTTGATAGCCTTTCTTGATGACCTATTTCTCCTACGCATGTTTGATAGTCTTTCTTGATGACCTATTTCTCCTACGCATGTTTGATAGTCTTTCTTGATGACCTATTTCTCCTACGCATGTTTGATAGTCTTTCTTGATGACCTATTTCTCCTACGCATGTTTGATAGTCTTTCTTGATGACCTATTTCTCCTACGCATGTTTGATAGTCTTTCTTGATGACCTATTTCTCCTACGCATGTTTGATAGTCTTTCTTGATGACCTATTTCTCCTACGCATGTTTGATAGTCTTTCTTGATGACCTATTTCTCCTACGCATGTTTGATAGTCTTTCTTGATGACCTATTTCTCCTACGCATGTTTGATAGTCTTTCTTGATGACCTATTTCTCCTACGCATGTTTGATAGTCTTTCTTCTCGTATCCATTACTTTCTTCAATCGAATCCTTCCTTCTGTCTACCACATGCTGCTATCGACATTATAATCCTACTTCATCCTCTCATCTACCTCTTTCCTAGAATCGACCTTTATCTCACTCTTACCTCTGTTTACTATCTACTTCATTAGTTTTCTCTTCTTCTAGTTTAACTCTTCATTCCATCTACCTTTCCCATTTGTCTACAATTATCGCATTGCTAATATACACGTTATCTTTCTGTATATTCTTACTATATAGATGTCTTCTCTGCTTACAAACTTCTTAAAGACATGCAATCCAATGATTTACATTTATGCTTCCTCAGTGTTGCTCTTCTGGGTCTCACCTTCACCCAGTCTGTGTTTGCTACTATGACATCTATAGCATATGTAGCTTTCATGTCACATCTGAAAGCTAACTACATCGCCAGCATTTTTATTGGTATGGGTATCAGTGGACTCATTCCAGCATTTGCTGCGATAGGACAAGGACAAGGTTCGGTTAAGTAAGTATTTATAGATAGTCTTTATCTTCTTCTTCTCTTTGTATTCAGTTTCTTCATCTTCTTCTTTCTCTTGTCCGTCTTTATTCTTCTCTTTGTATTCAGTTTCTTCATCTTCTTCTTTCTCTTGTCCGTCTTTATTCTTCTCTTTGTATTCAGTTTCTTCATCTTCTTCTTTCTCTTGTCCGTCTTTATTCTTCTCTTTGTATTCAGTTTCTTCATCTTCTTCTTTCTCTTGTTCGTCTTTATTCTTCTCTTGCTTGTTCATCGATTCCTTCATTTTGTCTGTAATTGTCTTTGTTTTTAGTGCCTCTGTCTTCTTTGGGCTCACGGTATTTGTCTAATAGATGTTATAATATACAATCGACTTCGTGGCACATTGAGAATATACATGGGTGTTTTGCCCTCGGATGCAGTAGCCATCTCAAAGTCCACCATCTCACCGTACCCATGAGAAGTTGATTAGTATATCTTCTCTCTCTACCAAAGCTACACTGTCTGGCATGTCCACACTTGTCCCATGAAGTTGATTAGTATATCTTCTCTCTCTACCACGAAGACTACACTGTCTGGCATGTCCACACTTGTACCCATGAGAAGTTGATTAGTATATCTTCTCTCTACCACAAGACTAACTGTCTGCATGTCACACTTGTACCCATGAGAAGTTGATTAGTATATCTTCTCTCTACCACAAAGACGACACTGTCTGGCATGTCCACACTTGTACCCATGAGAAGTTGATTAGTATATCTTCTCTCTCTACCACGAAGACTACACTGTCTGGCATGTCCACACTTGTACCCATGAGAAGTTGATTAGTATATCTTCTCTCTCTACCACGAAGACTACACTGTCTGGCATGTCCACACTTGTACCCATGAGAAGTTGATTAGTATATCTTCTCTCTCTACCACGAAGACTACACTGTCTGGCATGTCCACACTTGTACCCATGAGAAGTTGATTAGTATATCTTCTCTCTCTACCACGAAGACTACACTGTCTGGCATGTCCAAACTGAATTCCTATTTCTCGAAGTCGTTTCAGTTTGTGAGAATCGACTATATCACACAAATGAGTGTATAATGTAATAATGACTTCAGCTATCTCCATTCTTCTGCCAGCTTACGTCGGGTCATTTTTTCAAGAAAGTCAGCACGTTTGTTGCCCTGCACTACATCATGTTCAGGTATGTACAGTAAAGTCAGGGTATTGGGATGTAACCATCGAATGATGCCCACCCATTTCGTGCGTAGACTTCGATACTCAATATTCATCGAGTCCGATATGATAATCGTATGAGTGGCGTACAGCATCTATGAGCAGCCCTGAGAACAGTGATCTCCATAGTCCTGCTATAATCGTATGAGTGGCGTTACAGCCATCATGAGACACCTGGAGCAACAGTGATCTCCATAGTCCTGCTATAATCGTATGAGTGGCACGTTACACAGCCATCTATGAGACAGCCCTGGAGCAACAGTGATCTCCATAGTCCTGCTATAATCGTATGAGTGGCACGTCTACAGCCATCTATGAGACATCCCTGGAGCAACAGTGATCTCCATAGTCCTGCTAGATGTTGTTGACTCGAATACGTCACAGTTCACAGTAATGGTCTCCCCTTGTCTTGTGCTGAATAAACCCACGCTGATCTGGTTCCGCGTCTGACGGAGCCATCAGTGTCAATAATGATATCCTCTGAACAAAGTTGATCAACGAGTGCCATAATCTCTGCATCAGCGAGCCCATTCCCTACGTTAACTTTCAAGTGTAACGACATCCCTCGTGTGCTCTGATAGAGGCAACCACTCTTTCCCAAGCTAGTGTACAGAGCTGTTTAATAAAATCGTCCTTAGAGTTCATATTTTACAATGTTTTTTTAATTCATCTTGGTCTTAATTCTCTTGTCCATACATTTGATGGATTCATTGACTTATTTTAGAATCCTAGTGTTCATATTTTTACAATATTTTTCTTGTTTCTTATTTTGTTTCGTAGATGTATTCAAAATACAAATACAACAGTTACTTTTTTCAATAAAACAAATGGAATCTTCACGCTTGAAGACAACTCAACAACATTACAGAATAATGGTTGGTTTTTTGTTTCAGTTTGCAGTTATGTTGATTTTCTTTATAATAATTCAACAAGATAATATTTAACTCTTTCAACATCAAATATCTTGTCCTAGCAGAACTTTCCCATATTAACAGTCCGTCAGAATGGCTCTCTCTCATATGCCAGATGTCTTGCCTCTGCAGCGCATACTCAAACCATCAGTTACCCCTGAATCCATCTTCTCCGTGGTCTTCATCTTCTACTCATTGCCGGTATGACTCCTTCCCATAATGGTCTTTTCCAGTCCTTCGTGTCTCTTTATATGTCTAAAATACTTTATTGTTTTCATTTTTTTTTAGCAACAGTCTGTTTTCTTTGATGTTGATTTCTTTCTGTATAGATCTATTTGTTCTCTTCTCTGTCCATGATATACTCAGTGCTATTCTGTAACATTTATATTCAAAAGCACATATATGCTTTACATACCGTAACTCGTAACTGTTACAAAGTGTTTGATTGCAATTGTTTGAAGATACTAAAAATGTTATCAAACAAAGCTATCGTATTTATATTGTTTGCAGTATGCTTTAAAATATTATTTGTTATCGAATACACTACGTATGTACAAATGTTTTTTACATTTTTAAGTCGGGCTATAAACTTGGAATAACAGGGCAGTTCACCTATTTAGGTAGCAATTTTGATTGCACAGAAATATTAAAAGAAATTATGATACGAATTCTGTATGAAACAGGTCAATTCATATATCCCATACTTCACGGTTGATCCCTATCTGATTGCTTCTTATTAGTCTAGATTTATATCTGATCTCCCATTATAGATTTATATCTGATCTCCCATTATAGATTTATATCTGATCTTCCCATTATATATTTATATCTGATCTCGTCATTAGATCCTCTGATCTCCCCATTATAATTTATATCTGACCTCGTCTATATAGATTCTCTGATCTCCCATTATAGATTTATATCTGATCTCCCATTATAGATTTATATCTGATCTCCCATTATAATTTATATCTGATCTCATCTATATAGACTTCTGATCTCATTATAGATTCTCTGATCTCTCATATAGATTTATATCTGATCTCCCATATAGATTTATATCTGATCTCCCATTATAGATTTATATCTGTCTCCCATTATAGATTTATATCTGATCTTCCCATTATAATTTATATCTGATCTCGTCCATATAGATCTCTCTGATCTCCCCATTATAGATTTATATCTGATCTCGTATATAGATCTCTCTGATCTCCCTATTATAGATTTATATCTGATCTCCTATATAGATCTCTCTATCTCCATTATAGATTTATATCTGATCTCTATGTAGATCTCTCTGATCTCCATTATAGATTTATATCTGATCTCCTATATAGATCTCTCTGATCTCCTATTATAGATTTATATCTGATCTCCTATATAGATCTCTCTGATCTCAATATTATAGATTTATATCTGACTCTCTATATAGATCTCTATGATCTCCCATTATAGATTATATCTGACTCTATATAGATCTCTCTGATCTCCCATTATAGATTTATATCTGATCTCCTATATAGATCTCTCTGATCTCATATTATAGATTATATCTGATCTCCTATATAGATCTCTCTGATCTCCAATTATAGATTTATATCTGATCTCTATATAGATCTCTCTGATCTCCTATTATAGATTTATATCTGATCTCCTATATAGATCTCTCTGATCTCCCTATTATAGATTTATATCTGATCTCCTATATAGATCTCTCTATCTCCTATTATAGATTTATATCTGATCTCCTATATAGATCTCTGATCTCCCATTATAGATTTATATCTGATCTCCTATATAGATCTCTCTGATCTCATATATAGATTTATATCTGATCTCCTATATAGATCTCTCTGATCTCCCTATTATAGATTTATATCTGATCTCCTATATAGATCTCTCCCATTCTCCCTATTATAGATTATATCTGATCTCCTATATAGATCTCTCTGATCTCCCTATTATAGAGTTATATCTGATCTCCATATCAATCTTTGTTCCTATTGTGAATTATTCTGAATCTCCTCTGAATTCCTCTTAAATCTCATTATAGTTATATCTATCTCTGTGTGAATTCTGATCTCCATTATGAGATTTATCTGTCTGAATCTATCCTCTTGTATACCTCTCTGATCTACCTCTATTGATCATCTCTGTTATATCTGATCTCTATATAGATCTCTATCTCCTTATAATCTCTCTGATCTCCTTTTGAATCTCTCTGAATCTCCCATTATTAGTTATATCTATCCTTATAGATCTCTCTTGATCTCCCTTTTGTGTATATCTATCTCTGTTAGATCTCCTCTGATCATCTATATGATCTCTTGATCTCTATGACCTCTCTGATCTACCCTATTATATAGTTGATATCTGATCTCTTATGAGATCTCTCTGAGATCTCCCTTGTATAGAGTTATATCTGAATCTCCTTTAGATCTCTCGGGAATTCCTCTTTGAATCTCTCTGATTCTCTTGTGAATCTCTCTGAATCTCCTTGTATATAGTTATATCTGATCTCCTTTAGGATCTCTCGGGAATCTCCTTTATAGAGTTATTGTTTCTTCTCTTGAACTCCATATCAACTCTGTGTAATCTACCTCTGTGTGAATCTATCCTCTGTGTGAATCTATCCTCTGTGTGAATCTATCTGTGTGAATCTATCCTCTGTGTGAATCTATCCTCCGTGTGATCTGTATGTGATCTGAGCCTATGAGCGATTGTACGCTGTGCCAGTTATGCACGCACAAGAAGGCCTGCACATTCGATTTCTGCGACACTTTTTATTTACTAGAGCAGTTTACCTAGGCCCCTACATTAGTTGCCATGTCGGTGACATATGTACTATTCTTTGCTTGTCTTGCGGGCCCTGACTCCACACGGGGTGATATATATTTATCTAATCTCCCCTTTGTGGATCTCTCTCATCTCCCCTATATATCTGATCTCCCTAAATAAAATTTCCAATCTCCTCTGTATAGATCTCTGTTCTCCATTAAATAGAGCTCTGTCATCTTCCTTATACATAGTTTATGATTTGCCCTACATATAACTCTCTGATATTCTCTCCTTATATATATATTTATATTTATATATATTTATATATATTTATATATATTTATATATTTATAATGTGTTTGCTAAGAGAACGATTCACCACAAGATAGCTGATATTCAATGTTCATCTTTCGCTGAGGGTTATATCTGTTGTTGATAAGACACTCATGAACACGTACCTTACAGAACCCGAATAAATGAATCAACGTACATTTGGTCATTGAATATAATAATAAATTGTAAAGAAACCCTTATTCATAAGCTTGGTATATAGAGTAATACGGTGTTAGGTCCGTATTTTTTCATTGATAGTCGGCACACGATGGGTGATGTTGTCAATATCAAACCGTGTCACCTTTACTTCCCCGTGCTGTTTTTCATGGCACGCACTTAAAACTTGTTCGACTTGACAGCTCTTACTGCCGGAACACAACGCCACGCCCACTGTGGAACTGAACCCTGACTCACTAGTATCAGAAGTGAGCTCACTAACAGCTACGCTACTTAAGACATCTGAATACTTGGGATTCTCCGAAAGAAGTTCATTCTTATTGTTCATGTTTGTTGGCCTACACGTTCTGATATAACCAAAACAAGGTTCGTCTTAGGTTGAAAGGGGCGTGCCTCGGCTTAAAGAGGCTGTAATACTCCAGTTAACAAATAGCAAACAAATTTCGTTACTGAGGTTCCCATTGAATAATAATAGATGACGATCAACAAATAATAAAATAAACAACTGTTTTTGTTTTGTAAATACAGATCACAACGGAAACATCATCATTAACAACAATGGCACGGTTGCACGGTTATTGGAGGTAAATGTTGAACCTCCGTTTTCAGTCCAGGCATTCTTTCTGATGTTGTTTGGAGTTGGTATCCTATCTTTGTTGTCCCTG
Organism: Arion vulgaris; assembly: GCA_020796225.1. NCBI lineage: Eukaryota > Metazoa > Mollusca > Gastropoda > Stylommatophora > Arionidae > Arion > Arion vulgaris. The sequence goes on along the minus strand of CM036761.1, from coordinate 64,334,938 downwards.
TTGATGTTAGTTTTCCATCCGTACTGCAAGAGTGAGCATGTTGATGCTGATAAGGAGGAGAACTCTAAGTTAATGGACACAAAGAGGTAGGGAGTTAGTGTTGTGTGGATGTTGTGGAAGAGTGTTGGGTAACTTAGATATTGATGAGATTGTAATGTTGTATGTAGTGAGCTAGATCATAACCCAACAGTATCTGGATCAAACTATGCGGCGGGAATTTTGGAAATAATTTAGTTCCAGTAGATTATTACGATCGTTAAAAATAGACCGTTCAGGAAACAATACAAACTACTGATCGTATAGTTGGTGCCTAGAAAATCAAGGATTCGTTTACTACGTCTAGTAACAGATATGCCATGATTTTGAGTTAATCTCTTATGAGAGTGTGTCGACAAAGTGGATGAAAAAACCTGATCCGAACGGCTTCACGGCGACTGTACTAGCCATGCGACCAATAAAGTCATCAGAACCTAGTCCTCCTGCCCTAAAACGGACTAAAAAGCGGTACCACAGGCAGTAACGACAGTTTTGTCGTATCTCAGTAACGACAGTTTTGTCGTATCGCAGTAACGACAGTTTTGTCGTATGGCAGTAACGACAGTTTTGTCGTATGGCAGTAACGACAGTTTTGTCGTATGGCAGTAACGACAGTTTTGTCGTATGGCAGTAACGACAGTTTTGTCGTATGGCAGTAACGATAGTTTGTCGTATGGCAGTAACGACAGTTTTGTCGTATGGCAGTAACGACAGTTTTGTCGTATGGCAGCAACGACAGTTTTGTCGTATGGCAGTAACGACAGTTTTGTCGTATGGCAGTAACGACAGTTTTGTCGTATGGCAGTAACGACAGTTTTGTCGTATGGCAGTAACGACAGTTTTGTCGTATGGCAGTAACGACAGGTTTGTCGTATGGCAGTAACGACAGTTTTGTCGTATGGCAGTAACGACAGTTTTGTCGTATGGCAGTAACGACAGTTTTGTCGTATGGCAGTAACGACAGTTTTGTCGTATGGCAGTAACGACAGTTTTGTCGTATGGCAGTAACGACAGTTTTGTCGTATGAGTGATGGTAGAATCCCAAAGAACATTCTATATGATCAACTCGCAACTGGTACTAGACAGCACCGGCGCCCAGTACTAAGCTTTATTAACATCTGCAAGCGTGATCTAACTTCAAACAGAAAATTAAGATTGGTTGACCAAAGACAGGTAGTGTTTATTTACAGTGATAGTTGTTGTATCACTTTACATACCGAGCCAGGTAAGGTGGTTGACTAAACCGAAACAGATAATTATAATGCATTTAATGTATTGAGAGCCGCTGTAGCGTAGTTGTTAGTGAACTCGCTCCGCAAGGCTGGTGGTCTGGGTTCAGCTCCCGCAATGTGCGTGGAATTGTTCCCGACCACGACGGCTCTCAGGTCGACCCAGCCTCAACTGGGTACCAGACATGCTCTGGGAAAGTAAAGGCGGCCGGCGTGATGCTGACCACATCACCCATCGTGTGCCGACGGTCAATGAAAAATACAGGCCTAACACTGTATTGACCTATATACCACGAGGTATGAAAAGGTTCCTTTACTTTTACTTTTTATACTTTCTCTGTTATTTCTTCTATCTCATTTCTTCCTTTCTTTCACAAACAATGTTCAGTTTGAAAATTTGACAGATTGTTATTTTTTACTTCAGTAAACAAGAAACCATTACTAACCCTGGAATTACGAAAGTATTAACTGAACTCACGCCATCTTCTAGCTATGTTGACGATATAACAACTGACAAGAACAGCACCTCATTTAACCAGATAACAGATAACAATTCAACCGTGAGCACTGCAACTGGAGGAGGTTCCATCCTTGTTTTGCTAAATTCAGAAAAACAAAATAAAGAAATTCCTGCTGATCTTACCAGTTTTTCAGAATCAATTAACCAAACTCTAGAAATCAACACACTCTATCCAGCGAACGAGATATCAACAAGAGACTCTATGAAAGATGCGGCTCTTCCTGATACAACAGACGACAGCAAGCATATAGAAGTAGCATCAACAGATACAGAAGACACTGAAACAGAGGCATCACATACATACAAAGAGAAACAACTCACGAAATTACAATCGTGGTACCTTCTAGGATTATTAGTGTGGATTAACGCCCTTCAGTCAAGTTTTGTTTTAGCGATTCAAGTGTACTCGAGTCTGCCTTATGGATTGCAGTTCTACCATGCAGCAACAAAGGTAAGTTCTGGAATGAAGTATGCATGGCGATGATGTTACAGTTAAACTGTCACCTGTTTTAGAGAGCACCAGTTTGACATTTTTTAAATTTCTAATTAGCAGCGCAGTTTGTATTTCGCTCTTCCTAATATTAGTGTGAACATCTGTAGTTTAAAGGTATTAAGTTCGATCACAACTCAAGTGTTATTGGTTATTGGTTACTAAACTGACGTCATTGCACTCCGGTCAGATCCATAGGTGTTCAGTCTTCCTTATCAGATATCGAAGAGTATGCATACAGATGGTTCCCGTGGCTCGCTGATTAAACACACTCCTCACTCTGTCCCTCAGATATCTAGTTCTACCTGTACAACGGATAACTCCAAAATGCTTAAAACGCTGGATCGATTCAACATCTATTTTAGCGTCTTCATCCAACAGGCAGTCGCGAAGATACTGAAGAACGTCCCCCTTATCCATCTTCAACTCTCCAACAATCGATGCTGGTGATGCAAGTCTGACCGCTCTCCCATTACCGCGAACACCTGCATACCCAGAACAGTAGATCCACGTACACCTCTGTAGCTTAGAAACTTCTATAGACGACACCCACTCATACTGAAACCTGCCCTTCTGGATCTTGTGAAGCATCAACTGGGAGTCAGATACAACAACTGCCTCAGCAAATGAAGTCCAAGAGAGCCAATGGAGGGCAGCAGTAACGGCCTCAATCTCCATCCTCATACTGGAAGTAGCTGGCATGAATAAACTCAAAATCAAATAGAAACTGGCTGATGCTACAAATAAGGCAGTGAAAATTGAATTATTTTGGACAAATAAAGAGACACGAAAGTTTAGAGTAGACCATAATGGAAGGAGACATCACTGAAAAGAGTTCAAGAGGAAGGTCACGGAAAAAAGGAATTAAGAATGTAATTGATGAATCATACTACTACTGCTAGCAATAACACATATGCATATAGAGTAACTCTCATATCTGATGTTGGTATTGTGTCCAACTTATCTCAGAATCATACTTCATCCACAGGCTGAAAACATCGTAGATCCTATCGCTTCATTTCTAACTTTCTGGATTGTTGCTAAGACAACAGTTTCTATATCAGGCTTGACGTTGCTAGGACGCTTTCACCGCTTACATTATAGCAATGGCTGCCATGAGCCCTACCCAGCTCTGTAACGCACAGCAGGTGGAATATTGTGTGTAAGATTAGTCTTTCCTAACTTTACTTCGTCTTCTTCTGTGTACATGTAATACTTGTTCTTCATTACTTTCTTCTTTCTTCTTCTGTGTACATGTACACTTTCTTCTTTTGTCTTCTTCTTTTGTGTACATGTACACTTTTCTTCTTTGTCTTCTTCTTTTGTGTACATGTACACTTTTCTTCTTTGTCTTCTTCTTTGTACATGTACACTTTTATTCTTCTTCTTCTTCTGTTACATGTACACTTTTCTTCTTCTTCTGTTACATGTATCACTTTCTTCTTCTTCTGTGTACATGTACACTTTTCTTCTTCTTCTTTGTACATGTACACTTTTCTTCTTCTTCTTTGTACATGTACACTTTTCTTCTTCTTCTGTGTACATGTACACTTTTCTTCTTCTTCTTTGTACATGTACACTTTTCTTCTTCTTCTTTGTACATGTACACTTTTCTTCTTCTTCTGTGTACATGTACACTTTTCTTCTTCTTCTTCTGTTACATGTACACTGTTCTTCTTCTTCTTCTTCTGTGTACAGGTACACTGTTCTTCGTCTTCTTTGTACATGTATACTGTTCTTCTTCTTTGTACATGTACACTGTTCTTCTTCTTTGTACATGTACACTGTTCTTCTTCTTTGTACATGTATACTGTTCTTCTTCTTTGTACATGTACACTTTTCTTCTTTTTCTTTGTACATGTACACTGTTCTTCTTCTTGTCATTACTTTCTTCTTCTTCTTTGTACATGTATACTTTTCTTCTTCTTTGTACATGTACACTTTTCTTCTTTTTCTTTGTACATGTACACTTTTATTCTTCTTTGTACACATATACTTTTCTTCTTCTTCTTTGTATATGTACACTGTTCTTTTTCTTTCATTCTATTTTCTTGTAGACCCTTTTCTTGTTGTTATCTATTTCCTGTTACTTTTCTCTTCTTGTTATTTCAACTAAATAAACACATTAAAAAAATTAAATGAGCTCTACGTGGAAGTGCCACAGTAAGTGGACCAGGACCCTTGAACGTGTAACATCTGACCGTCTTCATTCTTTTGAATGAAAGCTGCTCTGAGTTTGCTTAAGTGTTTCTAATTGTGACGTTTACCGGTTTTTGTTTTTAAGGCTCTCACCATTGACCGCTATCAAGTGGGCAGTATATTTTGATCTTTTTTTTTAAAGGCCCGAACCGGAAGTGCCACAGCGGGTGAATAAAGTAGTAGTGAACGTGAAAACGTTTTAAAACTCCAAGAGTCGACATTCTTTCGAATGAGAGCACTTGGAATTTGTTTAAGTGGTTTTTTTTTAAGTCATTTAACGTTTAAGGAAGACTCCCACTCTTTGGCTACGTCCAAGTAGGCCCTGCATTAGACACGATATACAGAGACATTTGCTTGCAGTCTTATTATAAGCAATAAGTTTACCAACATATGATGTACCATATAGCCACCAACATATGATGTACCATATAGTCACCAACATATGATGTACCATATAGTCACCAACTATCACATGTAAAGTAGCATTCAGTCAATATCATATGTTACATGTAATGTAATATGTAACCACCAACCTACATCTGTAAGATTGCATTGAACCAATACAGCTAGCAGTATATGAACTGACTTCTAACCAGATCTCATGGTATATTCTGACAGGTGACAGCATGGGTCATGTGCACCATATTGATGGTATTCTCTAAAGTATCCATTGCAAAAGTCATGCGAGGTCAGGGACGATTGTCGCTGATCTGGACAGGGCCAGTATCAATTGGAGCCATGATTGGGCAATCATTGCATATATTTTAATTAATTATCTCCACTTGTTTAAAGATGAACCATTGTGTCACTAAAATGTAAGTGTCCCCCCATCTGTTTAAATATGAACCATTGTTCTGGTAACATTAATTGTCCCCCCATCTGTTTAAATATGAACCATTGTTCTGGTAACATTAATTGTCCCCCCATCTGTTTAAATATGAACCATTGTTCTGGTAACATTAATTGTCCCCCCATCTGTTTAAAGATGAACCACTGTGCTCGTAACAATAATTGTCCCCCCATCTGTTTAAAGATGAACCACTGTGCTCGTAACATTAATTGTCCCTCCATCTGTTCAAATATAAACAATTGTGCTGGTAACATTAATTGTCCCTCCATATGTTCAAAGATGAACCATTGTGCTTGTAACATTAATTGTTTCTCTTTCTGTTCAAAGATGAACCATTGAGCTCGTAACATTAATTGTCCCTCCATATGTGCAAAGATGAACCATTGAGCTCGTAACATTAATTGTTTCTCTTTCTATTCAAAGGTGAACCATTGAGCTCGTAACATTAATTGTCCCTCCATCTGTTCAAGGATGAACCATTGTGCTCGTAACATTAATTGTCCCTCCATCTATTCAAAGATGAACCATTGTGCTCGTAACATTAATTGTCCCTCCATCTGTTCAAAGATGAACCATTGTGCTCGTAACATTAATTGCCCCTCCATCTGTTCAAAGATGAACCATTGAGCTAATAACATTAATAGCCGCACCCATCTTGTCGCACCCATCTTGTTAAACATCGACGAACATACGAACAAGATTATTGCCTCAACCCTTAATGTGTTTAAAAATATGAAACCTGCCACTAAAAATGCCACCCTTGTTCAAAGATCTAACACTGTACTCATAGATTAATTGTACCCCTTGTTCAAAGATCTAACACTGTACTCATAGATTAATTGTACCCCTTGTTCAAAGATCTAACACTGTACTCATAGATTAATTGTATCCTTGTTCAAAGATCTAACAATGTACTCATAGATTAATTGTACCCCTTGTTCAAAGATCTAACACTGTACTCATAGATTAATTGTACCCCTTATTCAAAGATCTAACACTGTACTCATAGATTAATTGTACCCCTTGTTCAAAGATCTAACACTGTACTCATAGATTAATTGTACCCCTTGTTCAAAGATCTAACACTGTACTCATAGATTAATTGTACCCCTTGTTCAAAGATCTAACACTGTACTCATAGATTAATTGTACCCCTTGTTCAAAGATCTAACACTGTACTCATAGATTAATTGTACCCCTTGTTCAAAGATCTAACACTGTACTCATAGATTAATTGTACCCCCTGTTCAAAGATCTAACACTGTACTCATAGATTAATTGTACTCCTGTTCAAAGATCTAACACTGTACTCATAGATTAATTGTACCCCTTGTTCAAAGATCTAACACTGTACTCATAGATTAATTGTACCCCTTGTTCAAAGATCTAACACTGTACTCATAGATTAATTGTACCCCTTGTTCAAAGATCTAACACTGTACTCATAGATTAATTGTACCCCTTGTTCAAAGATCTAACACTGTACTCATAGATTAATTGTACCCCTTGTTCAAAGATCTAACACTGTACTCATAGATTAATTGTACCCCTTGTTCAAAGATCTAACACTGTACTCATAGATTAATTGTACCCCTTGTTCAAAGATCTAACACTGTACTCATAGATTAATTGTACCCCTTGTTCAAAGATCTAACACTGTACTCATAGATTAATTGTCCCCTTGTTCAAAGATCTAACACTGTACTCATAGATTAATTGTCCCCCTTGTTCAAAGATCTAACACTGTACTCATAGATTAATTGTACCCCTTGTTCAAAGATCTAACACTGTACTCATAGATTAATTGTAATTCCCTGTTCAAAGATCTAACACTGTACTCATAGATTAATTGTCCCCTTGTTCAAAGATCTAACACTGTACTCATAGATTAATTGTCCCCTTGTTCAAAGATCTAACACTGTACTCATAGATTACTTTCCCCCCTTGTTCAAAGATCTAACACTGTACTCATAGATTAATTGTCCCCTTGTTCAAAGATCTAACACTGTACTCATAGATTAATTGTCCCCTTGTTCAAAGATCTAACACTGTACTCATAGATTACTTTCCCCCCTTGTTCAAAGATCTAACACTGTACTCATAGATTAATTGTCCCCTTGTTCAAAGATCTAACACTGTACTCATAGATTAATTGTCCCCCTTGTTCAAAGATCTAACACTGTACTCATAGATTAATTGTACCCCTTGTTCAAAGATCTAACACTGTACTCATAGATTAATTGTCCCCTTGTTCAAAGATCTAACACTGTACTCATAGATTACTTTCCCCCCTTGTTCAAAGATCTAACACTGTACTCATAGATTATTTCCCCTTGTTCAAAGATCTAACACTGTACTCATAGATTAATTGTCCCCTTGTTCAAAGATCTAACACTGTACTCATAGATTAATTGTACCCCTTGTTCAAAGATCTAACACTGTACTCATAGATTACTTTCCCTTGTTCAAAATCTAACACTGTACTCATAGATTACTTTCCCCTTGTTCAAAGATCTAACACTGTACTCATAGATTACTTTCCCCCCTTGTTCAAAGATCTAACACTGTACTCATAGATTACTTTCCCCCCTTGTTCAAAGATCTAACACAGTACTCATAGATTAATTGTCCCCCTTGTTCAAAGATCTAACATTGTACTCATAGATTACTTTCCCCCCTTGTTCAAAGATCTAACACAGTACTCATAGATTAATTGTCCCCTTGTTCAAAGATCTAACACTGTACTCATAGATTAATTGTTCCCCCTGTTCAAAGATCTAACACTGTACTCATAGATTAATTGTACCCCTTGTTCAAAGATCTAACACTGTACTCATAGATTAATTGTACCCCTTGTTCAAAGATCTAACACTGTACTCATAGATTACTTCCCCCTTGTTCAAAGATCTAACACTGTACTCATAGATTAATTGTACCCCTTGTTCAAAGATCTAACACTGTACTCATAGATTACTTTCCCCCCTTGTTCAAAGATCTAACACTGTACTCATAGATTACTTTCCCCCCTTGTTCAAAGATCTAACACTGTACTCATAGATTACTTTCCCCCCTTTGTTAAACAAATTAACAATTGCTTTCATAACATGAATTGCCAGACACACTCTTCCATCATCCCGCTCCGCTCCGATGTTATAAAATCTACCACCGTCCCAATAACATCAATTATCTTCAATTGTTCAAAGATCCATCTTGTTCAAAATAATTTGTTCTTATTCGGCCAGCTTTTGATCTAAGTGGTTTTTTTGTTGTATTTTTGGTATTAACAACTTTTGTATTACTTTTAATCATTCTTGTGTGTGTAAAAATAGATTTAAAATGTGTAGCTTGATGTCTTGTATTTGTTTCATTGCTCTTTGATTTCTTGTTTTGTCTTTCTGTAAAACCTCAACTACAACAACTAACAAAACAAATTTTGATCAATATAAAATGGTTAATAAGAAAAATAAGATTAAGGTTTCTGTGATGTAGAGTTCAGGTGCTTGCCTCAGATTCAAATGTGCTAGGTTCCTACCAAGTAGAGCCATTGAATATTATTCCAGAGATAAATGATCTCAATGTAGGCTATATCAAGTTCTTAGTCATATCGGAGACGGATGATAAAACGTAGGTCCCATTTTCAAGTTTAGCACGTAAACGAACAATTGGCAGTTCAAAATAGAGAAGAGCAGGCTGGAGAGTCACAGCCCTGACACAATTTGATTTTACAAAAGCAGTTATTCGTGACCTTTTCTCTAGTTCTTTCCTGTTAGAACTTTCCAGAAATATTAGAGGAAATTATATTGTTTGATTGATAGAACCATCATCACTGCACATTCATCTCTTTCTTACACAGGATGATCTCAGTGACAGTGCACGAATCTCGTAGCATCATCGAGGATCCTCAGTGTCATGCTGAAGATAATGTATATTTTTACAGGAATTTTTACAATCATATGCAACATCTTAACGTTTTACTGCTGGCATGGGTAGTTTCATGTTTCAGTTTCAGTTTCAGTTTCAGTTTGGAATATCTTCATTGCACTCCGGACATGTCCATATGTGCTCCGATCTCCTTCGCAATATCTCCATCAGCGTCCAGCGACTGGCCGTATCAGTTCTATTTTGATTGATGAGCCAACTCGTATACCTGTTGTACCGTTCTTTTCTTGCCACACCAATTTTCAAACCCAGTTCTCGCAATCTAATAGTTGACGTGGATTGGTTTAGATGAAGGTCTTCTCTGCGGCCACGCTCTATGAGGCGTTCACGATGTCAGCTCTGTCCATTGGCTGGCCCTCTGATATAGCGGCAGAGCCAGCCAGCCTGTCTGCTCTCTCATTGCCAACGACACCCATGTGCCCCGGAACAAAGACAAGTGTAATTCTGCAAATTGTTGACGCCTGCAGTGATTCAGTCCATTACCTGCGCACCGAACCGGCCTCCACCTTTCGGATCATACTCAATGAGTCACTCAAAATGCGCGCATGAGTGTAGTTTTGTGACTCTAGCCAGAGTAGTGCATTGTTCACCGCCAGTACCTCCATTGTCATGCTGCTTGTTGTCATACTGAATGCACCACTGGCTTCCTTGACCATTCTGCCACATGAACTTGCAGATAAGGCCCATGCAGACTTTTCGTGACGAACTACCGATCCATCCGTGTAAATCACAACGTCGTCTGCATTGCAATTTTCATCGATGATGGCTTTGACGTCTGCATTCAACGCCACGGGATTTCCTCCTCTGCAACCTTTGTCAAACTTAATGATGGTTGAAAAGGTGTTCCAGTATATTGGAGGCATCGGTATCCATTCTTCTCAATAGTCAATATTATTGAGCCCGCATACCAGCTGAACAGTATCTGCGGAACAGCCAACCCATGACTTGCCCCGCTTTAACCGATGTCCACCACTGGCTCTGAGCTGTTCATGCAATGGGTGATCCTTTTTGGCACTTATTTTGAGATAGGCACGTTTCATGTGCTCATATTGAACACAAATGTATCATAGCTACATTTTCACTGTTTTCATCAGATAGGACTTGTCACTTTACTGCTGGCATGGGTAGTTTCATGTGCTCATATTGAACACGGTAGTTACCTTTTCATTGTTTTCATCAGATAGGACTTGACACTCGATTTCACCAACACCTGTCTGATGCCGGGGCCAGTAAGGGAAGCAAAGAATAGTACCACTGTGACCTACTAGGCACATAACTGGCACAACGTACAATCGCTCTTCGGTTCAGATCACATACAAATCACATAGAGTGGTATCGACAAGTGGTCGATATAGAGGTCGTAAAGAAGAAGAAGAAAAACACCATAGATAACTTTTCATTGATCTTATCATGTTGGACTAGGAACTGGATTTCACCTACATTGAAATCAAGACTAGATGAACAAATATTACGATGTTGGACTAGGAACTGGATTTCACCTACATTGAAATCAAGACTAGATGAACAAATATTACGATGTTGGACTAGGAACTGGATTTCACCTACATTGAAATCAAGACTAGATGAACAAATATTACGATGTTGGACTAGGAACTGGATTTCACCTACATTGAAATCAAGACTAGATGAACAAATATTACGATCGCCCCTCATGGTACCGATCTGAATACCTTTGGAGCAAAAGGCAAGCTTATTACTTCTATGCCACGCCACGCCACAGAGTTCCAGACTTTGCTCCTGGGACAATAATATAGATTCATTCTTATTTCTTTCTTTTTGTTTTAGTGTTGTTTTGCCTCACAGTGTCAGGATAATAAGAGACTTCTAGAACGAACCCTTGTGTGCGCTTCATAGTGTCTTTTGTCACTCTGTTATCTATGAGGTCCATCTTTTGCACAACCGGCCTTTTGTTTTGTATCCACTGTATCGTAGTAACATTGCTCTTTGAGGTGCACTGTCTGTTGGTAATCTGCTTATGTGGCTAAACAATTTAATTTGTTGTTTCTTGATTAAGTTCAGTATTGATGTTGTATCAACGTTTTCCCTGATGTCCTCATTTCTAAACCGATCTCTTCTTGATACTCCCAGCATTCTGTGTAGACACTTCATCTCTGTTGTGACTAGTTTTGTTCAATCATTTGATGTCAACGTCCATGTTTGGTACTTATATCATAATGTGAGGACAAATATTGTGTTGAACATTGCTCTTTGTGTGTTCATGGTGATATAATTGTATGCTTGTGTATATTGTGAATATATTCTATTTGTGAGATATTATATTTTGTCCCCAATCGGTTGTCATTTGAAATATTTTCATTTCACTCCTGAAATGTCCGTATGTGCTCCGATCTTTTTCACAATATCTCCAACAGCGTTCAGCAACTAACCCTACTAACTTAATCTGTGCGTAATGAGCAGTACTTTTCAGAAGAGATCAACAGGAACAATAAGCGCGAGTATGCGTCTGTCAAGAATGACGTGACTTGGAATTCAGTAAACAATACATGAATTAATCTAATGATGTATTGCTCAGACACAAACATAATTAATATGTTTGATGCATAAAGCATGACAAATAGAGCACACTAAGACAGAACAATATACTTCTTTCACTGTAAGGTAAAATACCCATTACATATTGGCTAGAAAACTTATCGTATTGTACATTGTATAAAACAAACATTAAGTGCTCAGCACTGTATATGTAGCACACTGAGTTTGAGACTTTGCAAACATGAAAGTACAATGAGTATACGTCTAAGCAATTAATGACAAGACACTGAACAGAAAAAACAACAGAATTGGCAAGTTTGATAAATGTTTTTTATTTGTTTTAATTCACAGAAATAATCTAATCAGAAGTTCCCCTCAAATTTGAAAATACCTCGCAAATCTTGTTCATTTCTTACAATGTTTAAAAACAAACTATTTAGTTCATGATTACAACAAATACAGAACAGTTGCTGATATTGTTGTTCTTGTTGTTACTAACCAGTTTATTATTGCAAAGTCATGAACTTTTCTGGGTTTTTGTTGTTAAATCGTTTGCTACCACAATGAGAATAATGAGTTTTAATAAGAACACTAGGCGAAACAAAGGAGTCAATGAATATGGTTAATAAATAGATAGTGAAAAATGTATTAAGAGCATCCAGAGAAAACAATTTACCAAACACAGGATTAAAACCACAATCTTTCTTCATACGGAACCCATTGCTAACCCTGCAGGAGAGCTAGCTGGTTTTGCTGTTACAAAAGCTCGTCTGTAGGGATAGGCTGTAGGTTATAATCAGGTGCCTGCCGGCAGGCTTAGACGATCATGGATCTCCACAAATCTCTGTACCTGGTGGCTGCTATCATCTCAGATGTTGACGCTCTACCGTGCCATGAAGTCAGACTATTCAAAATGTTCTCTCTCTGTCTTCCTCTGTCTTGTTTTCCCCTCAATTTTACCAGTTTTTTACAATCTGTTCTAAATGTCCATTTTTCATCACATGTCAGAAAAATCATGACTGCCTCTTTCTTCGATTGATGAAAATGTTTCTTTGTGTTTTGACCTCACTGAATATCTTAATCATTTTAGCAGTCCATGGGATTCTCGTCATACTGAATATCTTAATCATTTTAGCAGTCCATGGGATTCTCGTCATACTGAATATCTTAATCATTTTAGCAGTCCATGGTATTCTCGTCATACTGAATATCTTAATCATTTTAGCAGTCCATGGGATTCTCGTCATTCTTCTATTAAGTCCCATCTCTGTGGCATTCAGATATTTTTTAATTTCTTTGTTTATTGTCCATGACTCTCATTCGTATGTCAGTATTGGTTCTGTGTAGCAGTGTATAACTTCAGGCATGGATGCCACAAGAAAGCTAAGTTTCTGGTTCGAATAATTTGCTTGGTAATTGTGTTTTTTCCAAAGTCTTCTAATACATGTCCAATGTCTAATTATCTCAAAGACAAACATCTTCTGCTGTTTCAAATTTAAAAACTGTTATCTATAAAAACGCATGGTCACTGTGGAGTGTGGTTTTTCTGAATTTAAACATCTATTAAGCAATGTTAGTTCTGAGGACATAGCGAGGTTTATTGAGGCGTGTCTTTTTATGTGATGTCATTTATTCATGATCGTAATCACTGCCCCATTGAGAGCTGTCTTTATCTAATTGATTGTCAGCGACTTCCAGATCAGGTGAACTGTCGGTATATCTGTTCTGAACTAGAGTGTCTCGGATAGTGTCAAGATCTGATCGTTTTCCATAACGAAATATTCTTTTATCAATTTCTGAGCTCTCATATGGAATTTCTGGTGATTCACTGCGACCGAATCTGAAGATGGAGCCACCTCGTTTACCGTATCTGAATCCAAGTGGAGCACGTTTGCCAAATCTGAAAAGGGAACCTCTCTTTCCGTACCTGAACAAACCTTGACGCTTTCCGAATCTAAATAAACTTCTTGACGTTTCCGAATCTAAATAAACTTCCTTGACGTTTTCCGAATCTGAAAAGGCCACCTCGTTTATCTTGTTCATTGTCAGAAGATAACGACTGTATTCCTTCAGCTTCGTCGTCAAGGTTGTTGTCATTTGGAAGAGTTGATACAGATCTCTTCTGTACGTGATGTTTGATGTAGCTGTTAATGTTTTCGTGGTCCATCAGATCATGAACTGAAACAGAAAAGGAAAACCAAATTGATAAAAGGATATTTTTCTACAGATTAATAAAAACAATAGTATAAGTATAATTATATAATAAATTGCATATTTCCACCAACTTTGCTATCAATGTTAAACATGGCCCCTAACTAGTTGCTAAGAAAGAAAGATCACAACATTTGAAAGGAACTGCTTAAGAAAAGAAGTCAAAGTCACAAGATAGGATAGATTGAGAAATGAGAACATTAGAAATGTCGTTGGAATCACAACATGCATCCAACATATTAGAAGATAACAAATCAAATGGTTCAGCCACTTAGTGAGAATGAAACCAGATCTACTACCATCTCTCGCCTATCAGAACCAGCAACCTGGCCGCAGAGCCGGAGGACGGCAAAGAATCAGATGGATATATAATATCACAAATATCCTGTGTCATCAAAGACTAACTAACTTCACTATCGGCACAGCTGACACAGGATAGAAAACTGTAACTCCCCACGTCGCTTCACGGCACATGTGGACAATACAAGACATAATATATCATGCTGAAAATATGTCATCAACATTATTATGTGCCATGTCGACTAATGTGTCAGATAATTAGTCCTAAACGAACATTAGTCCTAAATACTGACTACTAGTTCCAACGTTGATAATCTTCCGCTCCGTGTGAATAGGTTGTTTTGAATTTGTCTCTTCTTCTCTCTTTTGTTTCTGTCTCTTCATGCGTTGATTTTTCTGGTTGTTCTTCTACATTTTAAACCTTCCTTTCTCATTACTTACTTACTTACTTATTCGTCTCCACGTTTCGGGAAGCACAGGACATTAGCATAGGAAATCAACATATGTCCTGCACTTCCTGTCCACGCTTGAAGCATAGAACATCAATATATGTCCTACATTTCCTCTGGTCTATGACCACTTTCTTTATGACTCCCATCATATTACAATATTCATTATTTTCTCAAAATGTCTCCTCCATGTTTGGTGTTGGAACGCCCCTTTCTCTGTTACTTTTGTGGCTTCCACTCAAGTGCTTGTCTAGTGATACTTCTTACTAAAGATCCAACACATACTTATTACCTCTTTCTTATTATGATTAATAAAGTTATCTCTGCATTTAATGAGAATATGCAGCGACAAACAAACAAACACAGATCACAGACCAGTCATACTA
This sequence comes from Arion vulgaris, assembly GCA_020796225.1. Lineage (NCBI taxonomy): Eukaryota > Metazoa > Mollusca > Gastropoda > Stylommatophora > Arionidae > Arion > Arion vulgaris. The sequence continues at coordinate 64,319,815 of CM036761.1, read as the reverse complement.
ACACAATTCAAGGCAAAAGAAACTAAACAGAGAAAGAGAAATCCAATTTTCGTCACCAACTTGAAAAAATTAGAGGAAGAGGACATACAAAACGATATGAACAACAAGATGACAAATATTTTTACAGCGCTACCATCAAGTATGAGCAATGTACATCAAGAATGGGAAACATTTAAAACAGCAATGATGAAAACATTAAACACACTATGTGGCAAAAAAAACAGTTAAGACAGAAATTCAAACAAAAAACTGCATGGTGGAACAACGAGGTCAAGGAATCAATAAAAGCCAAGAAGAAATGTTTCAAAACATGGATAAAATCCAAAAGCCAAGAGGATTACACAGCATACAGAACAGCGAGAAGACAAAGTAAACAAGTAATCAAAAATCAAAGACAGAATCGTGGGAAAAATACGGAGAACAACTGTCATTACTATGCAAAGAACAGCCACGAAATTTTTCAAAAGTGTCAATTCCATGAGGATAAGAGACGAAAGTTTCAACCCCACTGACATTATTAATGACAAAAACGGTACACCGATATTTAATACAAACGGAAGGAAGAACAGATGGAAAGAATACTTCCAAGAATTACTTAACCAACCACCAACACCAACTGCGAATAGATTTAAAAATAACACAAGTATAGAAGAACCAAATATAATCATCCAAGAAATAGAAGAAGTTGTGAAGAAGAGTCCACGTCACAAGACAGCAGGCATAGACGGTATAACCAATGAAGCAATCAAGGCATGCGGAGAAACAGGAATACAATGGATTCATAGAATCTTCAAGTCAGCCTGGACAGAAAGAGAAGTCCCCAAAGATTGACAGAAAGCCATCATAATACCAATATGGAAAAAGGGCAACAAAAGAGAATGCAATACATACAGAGGCATATCATTATTAAGTCATGTTGGGAAACTATATGCTAAAATTTTGGAATCTAGAATCAAACCTATAATAGAACCACAGCTGAACATCGCTCAATTTGGGTTCAGAAAGGAAAAGAGTTGCACTGATGCCCTGTTCACACTAAGGCAACTCAGCGAAAACACCATAGAATATGACAAACAGCTCAACTTAGCATTCATAGACCAAGAAAAAGCCTTTGATAGAATAAACAGAAACAAACTATGGACCATACTAAGTGAATATGGAATTCAGGGCCAACTATTAGACAATATTAGAGCGCTATACCAAAAATGCTCAAGCGTAGTACGAACAAGCGACGGCCTGACAGACGAATTTGAATTATCATCAGGAGTAAGGCAGGGATGTGTGCTTTCGCCGATACTTTTCAATATTTACATAGACAGGATAACGCAAGAAACCAAGACAGATAACAACCTCGATAACAACTACAATTTAATAAACGAACTACTCTTTGCAGATGATCAGAGTATAATTTACAACAACGAACACAAACTTCAACAACACATAAATGCCCTGCAAGCCACATGCGAAAAATATGACATGAAAATTAACACTCCAAAACAGAAGTCATGACAATAAGTAGGTCAACAGGTCAACTAAATATACACGTGAATAATGTCAAAATACAACAGACTCAAGAATTCAAATATCTCGGGAGTATATTCACAGCAGATGGAAAGATGGACAGAGAAATCGAGACTAGATGCCAGAAGGCAAATGCAGTGACATACCAACTGTCACCACTATTAAAACATCCAAGCATTAACATGGCAGTCAAACGACAACTGATAAACTGCATATTTATTCCAACTCTCTGATATCAGTGCCAAACATGGCATCTGACTAAGACACAAGAAAGAAAGATTACAACATGTGAAATGAGATGTCTACGAAAAGCTGTCAACGTTACAAGGCGAGATAGAGTGAGAAACGAGAATATCAGAAGCATCGTTGGTACTATACCATGCATACAGTACATCAAGAAGCAAAGATTCAAGTGGTTCGGCCATTTAATGAGAATGGAACCACATTTACTACCATCACGTGCCTATAATAATCGACACTCAGGGCGCAGAGCACGAGGCAGGCCAAGAACAAGATGGATAGATAACATCTCAGAGTCCCTGCGAAAGCATGGACTGACAACGTCAAGCGCAACACACCTGGCACAAGATAGAAACTAACTCTCCCACGACGCTTCACGGCAAATGTGGTTAAGATAAGATAAGATAAGATAAACAAACTAAACAAAACAGAAACAAAAATAAAGTTCTCTCTGCATTTAATGAGAATATGCAGCGACAAACAAACTAAACAAAACAGAAACAAAAATAAAGTTCTTTCTGCATTTAATGAGAATATGCAGCGACAAACAAACTAAACAAAACAGAAACAAAAATAGCATCCAGTGTTTTATAGAACAGCAACTGGAATCGTTATTGAAACGAATCATGGATAATAAAACAACATTAAAATCATTACTTGTAGTATCGAAAGTAAAGTTCCTGAAACGAAGACATCATAAACAATTTATCTGTATCCACTTTAAGGCAATGCCAAAAAGCAAATTTACTAAACTGATATTTCAAGAGATCGAAACAATCATAACGAGAAAATCTGTAGAAGATTGAAAGACAAACACTGGATACGATTATGGAAAAGAATTTCTCAAAGATCTCAGCAGCAGAAGAGACCATGTACTTATATTTCGCCTACGTACACTAGACTGCAAACTTAATAAACACTTACATAGACTAAATAAGTCAAACATTTCCCTGCCAGTGTCAACAGTCGGAACAAATACCGGAGCATGACTTGCAATAATGTCTTCTTCTAAGTGTGCTGAGAAGCAACATGTGGCAACACTCAGTGGACCTAGAAACCTAGCTTTGGGGAAACCTGCCAAATCTGACACTGACTGCCCAGTTTGTGGTACACAGTGAATTAAACGCATGAGCAGTGATCGCTGAAGAAGAGGAAGAAGATGTCACATTTGACACATAAAGCGATCCCCACTGTTATCGGTCAGTTACCTTTCTGTCCATGATATCCAATATCAGTCCATACTCTTTCGCTTTACTCTGAGGATTATTTGGTCTTTCCTGTCTCTCCTTCTGTGTATTGCCCATTGAATAGTTGTCTTTGCAAAAATTCTAAATAACATTCTACACACATATCCAATCCACTTTAATTTTCGTCTTTTTTTTTGTTATTGTGTGTGCAATTTTTGGCAATTTTCATCTCCTCCTCAGTTGTAATATTATCTATTGACAATATGCACAAATCAAAAACAGCAATAAAATAAAGATGTGGAAATATTTGCAAAAAAATACAACTACTCCTCAATTGCACGTTACTCTCAAAAAGACAATAGAATGACAGAACAACAAAGAACCACATAACCGTTTCACAATAAACCCAAAGTGTAGAATCATAAATAAATGTATTTACCTGGTACTAATAGTAACACAGAACTAATCAACAAATAAATGTATTTACCTGGTACTAATAGTAACACAAAACTAATCAACAAATACATGTATTTACCTGGTACTAATAGTAACACAGAACTAATCAACAAATAAATATGTCAGTAGAAGACTGAGAAAAACTTAATCATATTTTCCTGACATAAACAACATCTGGGTTGGAAGTCAACAGATAAACATAAACATAAACACAATATAAGTATTCCAAGAGTAAGAGTCTAGGAATGTTGTATCAATAATAACTGATGCCAGCAATGTTGTATCAATAATAACTGATGCCAGCAATGTTGTATCAATAACAACTGATGCCAGCAATGTTGTATCAATAATAACTGATGCCAGCAATGTTGTATCAATAATAACTGATGCCAGCAATGTTGTATCAATAATAACTGATGCCAGCAAGAGTTCTGATGCCAGCAAGAGTTCTGATGCCAGCAAGAGTTGGGAAATATCTAAAGAAACATGTAGAAAGTAAATTGAATGCATTTGAATAAAATGATTTCGAAAAATTATTTTTTTCTGTTTGAAATATCAAAGATCATAATATTTCTCCATTGCATAATTGTGAGGGTGAAAGTTTGTCCTTGCTGCCAGTAGTAATACCCTGTCCTCCCTGGCTTTGCAAGAATCAACAGGGCCGCCAGTAGCTAAGGGTGGACCCCTTCGAGGCAGGGGTCCGGTCCCACCACCACCTGGCTGTTTCCTATGGTGGTGGCACCACAGTTATATAAATATTTGCGCATGGCCATTTGAGTTGTTCGTATGTGTCGATTCCTCCCGCCAATAATGGCTGACACATTCCGTTTCTGAGGACATCTTTTTTGAGGTTGTTCTCTAGACAGTTGCAGTCCCCTGCTGACGAGATCTGTCTTCCCGGGTTTGTCTGGAGTCGTCCTACTCTAGATGACTTCAGCCTTCTGTTGCCAGGCTCACCAACCCAGGCTTTATGAGACTCCCTCAAAGACCTAAGCAGAACAGACCAGGTCATTATATTTCGACTACGCACAGGACACTGCAGACTCAACAAACACTTATACAGACTAGGAATAAGTCAAACAGCTTTCTGCCAGTGTCAGCAGGCGGAACAGACACCAGAGCATATCCTGCAAGACTGTCCTCTCCTGGGTGAGCTGAGAATCAACATGTGGCACACACAGTCGACCTGAAAACTAAGCTTTGGGAAACCTGACAGACCTGAAGCTGACTGCCCAGTTTTGGTCCACAGTAAATTAAGCGCATGACCAGAGATCGCTGAAGAAGAAGAAGAAGAAGATAATATTTCTCCAAGGGCTTGACGACTTCCTGTGAGTACCTCGCAGACCACAGGGACGAATTCAGAAGTGATAAAATCAAATAAGTGTCTGGTCTACCACTGGTAACAACTGTTATAAGAAAGTGAAGATGGAGATATGTTGTGCAAGCTACGAGAAGAAACGACCAAACATCTGGAAAACATGCACTGAAGTGGAAAGCAAACGGTTCAAGAAATAAAGGGCAACAAATAGAAACTATGAAACGAGATTTACTTCGGAGAGAAATATAGAACTCAATTCTATAGAAGAGATTGAACGAGGTACCAATATTAGAGCGGTATGGAGAAATTGCTTGCATACGCTAATATCGACGTATAACGGTATTAAATGTTACTGCCAAGAAATCATGAAAATAAAAAATGTAAACATCACACAAGATATGACCATCGAAGAATGTTAAACTTATAAATGCTATTATACAGGGTGTTCAACTTAAAAGCAGCCCCAGTGATAAATAGAAATTTGCCAGGTACGCATTGCATCTCGTCTATTTACTATTTAAACCGGTTCTGACTAGCTTGTCACATTTGTTCATCGCCCCTTCCGCACTACAATTACACACCATCACACAACCTTGACCTATACTACGTCATAACTGAACCTTCCCATTTTCATACATGTATGCCAGATTAGCTCCATTCACAGGCTGCTCTTAAGTTGAACACCCTGTATTTCACAAACGGAGAGAGTGTATGTACATTAAATGTTAGAGCAATTTAAAGAGAGCAAATGTGAGGACATGACTCCAATAAGACAAGGCAGGGGGACGTTGAATACGACTTTTTCGAGTGGAAATTAAAGCTATTGGTTGTTGGAAACTGAAACGGTGTCATATTATTTCGGCCAGACCCATAGGTGCACAATGTCTTCGACAGATGTCGAAATGTATGCATAAAATATTAATCTATATTAAACATATCTTAAACATAAAGATAGAAGAGAAGTGACTAGAGATTGAGTCACGACTGTTGCAACACGTTTTTATTTACTTTTGCTTGAAGGCTTGCTTTATTTAGCATCACTGTCCTTGCCACTTAGGCGAGTCTTACTCAGACCTCAGAGCTACTCGTAATTTATATCCACAATTAAGGGTCAGTATCCTGCAGTCCAACTGCGTATAGAGTGATACTTTTTAACCTAATCTGGTCTCGAAAGATGGGATTTCTACAGCACGTTGTCACTAGAGCAGCAAGTTATCAAGTTTCTATCATTAACCCTTCATGTCACTAGAACAGCAAGTTATCAAGTTTCTATCATTAACCCTTCATGTCACTAGAACAGCAAGTTATCAAGTTTCTATCATTAACCCTTCATGTCAATAGAACAGCAAGTTATCAAGTTTCTATCATTAACCCTTCATGTCACTAGAACAGCAAGTTATCAAGTTTCTATCATTAACCCTTCATGTCACTAGAACAGCAAGTTATCAAGTTTCTATCATTAACCCGTCATGTCACTAGAACAGCAAGTTATCAAGTTTCTATCATTAACCCTTCATGTCACTAGAGCAGCAAGTTATCAAGTTTCTATCATTAACCCTTCATGTCACTAGAACAGCAAATTATCAAGTTTCTATCATTAACCCTTCATGTCACTAGAACAGCAAGTTATCAAGTTTCTATCATTAACCCTTCATGTCACTAGAGCAGCAAGTTATCAAGTTTATATCATTAACCCTTCATGTCACTAGAACAGCAAGTTATCAAGTTTCTATCATTAACCCTTCATGTCACTAGAACAGCAAATTATCAAGTTTCTATCATTAACCCTTCATGTCACTAGAGCAGCAAATTATCAAGTTTCTATCATTGACCCTTCATGTCACTAGAACAGCAAGTTATCAAGTTTCTATCATTAACCCTTCATGTCAATAGAACAGCAAATTATCAAGTTTCTATCATTGACCCTTCATGTCACTAGAACAGCAAGTTATCAAGTTTCTATCATTAACCCTTCATGTCACTAGAACAGCAAATTATCAAGTTTCTATCATTAACCCTTCATGTCACTAGAGCAGCAAATTATCAAGTTTCTATCATTGACCCTTCATGTCACTAGAACAGCAAGTTATCAAGTTTCTATCATTGACCCTTCATGTCACTAGAACAGCAAGTTATCAAGTTTCTATCATTAACCCTTCATTGGTATTAATAATGAATCCCTAACAAACGAACATATATTTAACTCTACGAACTTTCTCTTATGTGAACTATATTGCACCGAGAGAGTGAAGCCACCCTGATCTCTTTTGATCATACAGCCAGCGTAAATGGTAACAATGTGAGACATTTTAATAAACTGCATTTACCTGTTTACAATTAACAACCTCACGTAGTCTGGTTCTAGGCTAAATTTAGAACAAAGAACGAGCTAATCGATTGTCAATTACAAAACTGTAATGCCGGTTAGGAGGGTCGTTATAACTCATAGATAGACGTGACTCGGGGGTCTATACGTTCTTATGTGGATAAATTAACAAACATGGCTCAAATAGTACTCCATCCCACTGCCATGTTTACTAGTGTAGCTACGTAGCATGTTACAGGAATGAAAACATGAACCTTTGTGCCACAGCAATGTGTCTTTAGTGAATTTAAATCATTGTGGTATTAATGGATACGCTTAGCAAGATTCCTTCAATAGAGAAAGTGTTGAGTACATCTAGACATATATGATTACTACAGTAGATAAAGTGTTGAGTACATCTAGACATATATGATTACTACAGTAGAAAAAGTGTTGAGTACATCTAGACATATATGATTACTACAGTAGAGAAAGTGTTGACTACATCTAGACATATATGATTACTACAGTAGAGAAAGTGTTGAGTACATCTAGACATATATGATTACTACAGTAGAGAAAGTCTTGAGTACATCTAGACATATATGATTACTACAGTAGAGAAAGTGTTGACTGCATCTAGACATATATGATTACTACAGTAGAGAAAGTGTTGAGTACATCTAGACATATATGATTACTACAGTAGAGAAAGTGTTGAGTACATCTAGACATATATGATTACTACAGTAGAGAAAGTCTTGACTACATCTAGACATATATGATTACTACAGTAGAGAAAGTGTTGAGTACATCTAGACATATATGATTACTACAGTAGAGAAAGTCTTGAGTACATCTAGACATATATGATTACTACAGTAGAGAAAGTGTTGACTGCATCTAGACATATATGATTACTACAGTAGAGAAAGTGTTGAGTACATCTAGACATATATGATTACTACAGTAGAGAAAGTCTTGAGTACATCTAGACATATATGATTACTACAGTAGAGAAATTGTTGAGTACATCTAGACATATATGATTACTACAGTAGAGAAAGTGTTGAGTACATCTAGACATATATGATTACTACAGTAGAGAAAGTGTTGACTACATCTAGACATATATTTAGCTAACAATCTCTCTACATATTCTAAGTATTCTTTTTCTGTTAATTCAAATGCTCTGTATCGATTACTTGTTAACAACACTTTGTGATTTGTATGTCATCTGAGCCTAAGAGCGATTGTACGTTGTGTCAGTTATGCGCCTACAAGTAGCCCAGCACATCCGATTTCTGTGATGCTTTTTTATTTACTAGGGTAGCATCCCCATGGCCTTGATTAATCATGTGTTTGTTAATTCTGAACAGTATTAAAACTTTCCATAGCTATTGTATATCTACCCGGTTGAAAGATATTTCTTGATCTACAAATGCGACATTACATATGCGATATGTAATTCTTGATTTGAAGTCTATCTTAACTGCAAGGTTCAGGAGTGCTATCCTTCTGTACGAGAATAAGACGTTTTTTTTGTAAGAACACCATGGGAAGCAATGAAAACAATGGAAGCAATGGAAGCAATGAAAGCAATGAAAGCAATGAAAGCAATGGAAGCAATGAAGCAATGGAAGCAATGAAAGCAATGGAAGCAATGAAAGCAATGGAAGCAATGAAAGCAATGAAAGCAATGGAAGCAATGGAAGCAGTGAAAGCAATGAAAGCAATGAAAGCAATGAAAGCAATGAAAGCAATGAAAGCAATGGAGCAATGAAAGCAATGAAAGCAATGAAAGCAATGGAAGCAATGAAAGCAATGGAAGCAATGAAAGCAATGAAAGCAATGAAAGCAATGGAAGCAATGAAAGCAATGAAAGCAATGAAAGCAATGGAAGCAATGAAAGCAATGAAAGCAATGAAAGAAATGGAAGCAATGAAAGCAATGAAAGCAATGAAAGCAATGAAAGCAATGAAAGCAATGAAAGCAATGAAAGCAATGAAAGCAATGAAAGCAATGGAAGCAATGAAAGCAATGAAAGCAATGAAAGCAATGAAAGCAATGAAAGCAATGGAAGCAATGAAAGCAATGAAGCAATGAAAGCAATGAAAACAATGGAAGCAATGAAAGCAATGGAAGCAATGAAAGCAATGAAAGCAATGAAAGCAATGGAAGCAATGAAAGCAATGAAAGCAATGAAAGCAATGAAAACAATGAAAGCAATGAAAGCAATGAAAGCAATGAAAGCAATGAAAGCAATGAAAGCAATGAAAGCAATGGAAGCAATGAAAGTAATGAAAGCAATGGAAGAAATGAAAGCAATGAAAGCAATGAAAGCAATGAAAGCAATGAAAGCAATGGAAGCAATGAAACAATGAAAGCAATGGAAGCAATGAAAGCAATGAAAGCAATGGAAGCAATGAAAGCAATGAAAGCAATGAAAGCAATGGAAGCAATGGAAGCAATGGAAGCAATGGAAGCAATGAAAGCAATGGAAGCAATGAAAGCAATGAAAGCAATGAAAGCAATGGAAGCAATAGAAGCAATGAAAGCAATGGAAGCAATGGAAGCAATGAAAGTAATGAAAGCAATGGAAGCAATGGAAGCAGTGAAAGCAATGGAAGCAATGGAAGCAATGAAAGCAATGGAAGCAATGAAAGCAATGAAAGCAATGAAAGTAATGAAAGCAATGAAAGCAATGAAAGCAATGAAAGCAATGGAAGCAATGGAAGCAATGAAAGCAATGGAAGCAATGGAAGCAATGAAAGCAATGGAAGCAATGAAAGCAATGAAAGCAATAAGAGCAATGGAAGCAATGAAAGTAATGAAAGCAATGAAAGTAATGGAAGCAATGGAAGCAATGAAAGCAATGGAAGCAATGGAAGCAATGAAAGCAATGAAAGCAATGAAAGTAATGGAAGCAATGAAAGCAATGGAACAATAAAGCAATGAAGCAATGGAAACAATGGAAGCAATGAAAGCAATGAAAGCAATGGAAGCAATGAAAGCAATGGAAGCAATGAAAGCAATGAAGCAATGAAAGCAATGAAAGCAATGAAAGCAATGGAAGCAATGAAAGCAATGAAAGCAATGGAACAATGGAAGCTAATGGAAGCAGTGGAACAATGGAAAGTGGAAGCAATGGAAGTGGAAGCAGTGAGCAATGGAACAGTGGAAGCAATGGAAGCAGTGGAACTAATGGAAGCAGTGGAAGCAATGGAAGCAATGAAAGCAATGGAAGCAATGGAAGCAATGAAAGCAATGGAAGCAATGGAAGTAATGAAGCAATGGAACAATGGAAGCAATGAAAGTAATGAAATCAATGGAAGCAATGGAAGTAATGAAAGTAATGAAAGCAATGGAAGCAATGGAAGCAATGAAAGCAATGAAAGCAATGGAAGCAATGGAAGCAATGAAAGCAATGGAACAATGGAAGCAATGAAAGTAATAGAAGCAATGAAAGTAATAGAAGCAATGAAAGCAATGAAAGCAATGAAAGCAATGGAAGCAATGGAAGCAATGAAAGTAATAGAAGCAATGAAAGTAATAGAAGCAATGGAAGCAATGAAAGCAATGGAAGCAATGAAAGTAATGAAAGCAATGAAAGTAATAGAAGCAATGAAAGTAATAGAAGCAATGAAAGTAATAGAAGCAATGAAAGTAATAGAAGCAATGAAAGTAATAGAAGCAATGGAAGCAATGAAAGCAATGGAAGCAATGGAAGCAATGGAAGCAATGAAAGTAATAGAAGCAATAAAAGTAATAGAAGCAATGAAAGTAATAGAAGCAATGAAAGTAATAGAAGCAATGGAAGCAATGAAAGCAATGGAAGCAATGAAAGCAATGGAAGCAATGGAACAATGAAAGCAATGGAAACAATGAAAGTAATAGAAGCAATGAAAGTAATAGAACAATAAGTAATAGAAGCAATGAAAGCAATGAAAGTAATAGAAGCAATGAAAGCAATGGAAGCAATGGAAGCAATAGAAGCAATGAAAGTAATGAAAGTAATGGAAGCAATGGAAGCAATGGAAGCAATAGAAGCAATGAAAGCAATGAAAGCAATGAAAGCAATGAAAGCAATGAAACAATAGAAGCAATGAAAGTAATGAAAGTAATGAAAGCAATGGAAGCAATGAAAGCAATGGAAGCAATGAAAGCAATGGAAGCAATGGAAGCAATGAAAGCAATGGAAGCAATGAAAGCAATGAAAGCAATGAAAGCAATGGAAGCAATGGAAGCAATGAAACCAATGGAAGCAATGAAAGCAATGGAAGCAATGAAAGCAATGAAAGTAATGAAAGCATTGGAAGCAATGAAAGCAATGGAAGCAATGGAAGCAATTAAAGCAATGGAAGCAATGAAAGCAATAGAAGCAATGAAAGCAATGGAAGCAATGAAAGCAGTGGAAGCAATGGAAGCAATGAAAGCAGTGAAAGCAATGGAAGTAATGAAAGCAATGAAAGGAATGGAAGTAATGAAAGTAATGAAAGCAATGAAAGCAATGAAAGCAATGAAAGCAATGAAAGCAATGGAAGTAATGAAAGCAATGAAAGCAATGGAAGTAATGAAAGCAATGGAAGCAATGAAAGCAATGGAAGCAATGAAGCAATGGAAGCAATGAAAGTAATGGAAGCAATGGAAGCAATGGAAGCAATGAAAGCAATGGAAGCAATGAAAGCAATGGAAGCAATGAAAACAATGGAAGCAATGGAAGCAATAGAAGCAATGAAAGCAATGGAAGCAATGGAAGCAATGGAAGCAGTGGAATAATGGAGATAGAAGCAATGGAATACAATGGAAGCAATGGAAGCAATGGAAGCAATATGAAAGCAATGGAAGCAATGGAAGTAATGAAAGCAATGGAAGCAATGGAAGCAATGAAAGTAATGAAATCAATGGAAGCAATGGAAGTAATGAAAGTAATGAAAGCAATGAAAGCAATGAAGCAATGAAAGCAATGAAAGCAATGGAAGCAATGGAAGCAATGAAAAGCAATGAAGCAATGGAAGCAATGAAAGTAATAGAAGCAATGAAAGTAATAGAAGCAATGAAAGCAATGAAAGCAATGAAAGCAATGGAAGCAATGAAGCAATGAAAGCAATAGAAGCAATGAAAGTAATAGAAGCAATGGAAGCAATGAAAGCAATGGAAGCAATGAAAGTAATGAAAGCAATGAAAGTAATAGAAGCAATGAAAGTAATAGAAGCAATGAAAGTAATATAAGCAATGAAAGTAATAGAAGCAATGAAAGTAATAGAAGCAATGGAAGCAATGAAAGCAATGGAAGCAATGGAAGCAATGGAAGCAATGAAAGTAATAGAAGCAATGAAAGTAATAGAAGCAATGAAAGAAATAGAAGCAATGAAAGTAATAGAAGCAATGAAAGTAATAGAAGCAATGGAAGCAATGAAAGCAATGGAAGCAATGAAAGCAATGGAAGCAATGGAAGCAATGAAAGCAATGGAAGCAATGAAAGTAATAGAAGCAATGAAAGTAATAGAAGCAATGAAAGTAATAGAAGCAATGAAAGCAATGAAAGTAATAGAAATAGCAATGAGAAGAATGGCAATAGCAATAGAAGCAATGAAAGTAATGAAAGTAATGGAATGCAATGGAAGCAATGGAAGCAATAGAAGCAATGGAAGAATGGAACTAATGAAAGCAATGGAAGCAATGAAAGCAATGAAAGTAATGAAAGCAATGGAAGCAATGAAAGCAATGGAAGCAATGGAACAATTGAAGCAATGGAAGCAATGAAAGCAATAGAAGCAATGAAAGCAATGGAAGCAATGAAAGCAGTGGAAGCAATGGAAGCAATGAAAGCAGTGAAAGCAATGGAAGTAATGAAAGCAATGAAAGCAATGGAAGTAATGAAAGTAATGAAAGCAATGAAAGCAATGAAAGCAATGAAAGCAATGAAAGCAATGGAAGTAATGAAAGCAATGAAAGCAATGGAGTAATGAAAGTAATGAAAGCAATGAAAGCAATGGAAGCAATGAAAGCAATGGAAGCAATGGAAGCAATGGAAGCAATGGAAGCAATGGAAGCAATGAAAGCAATGAAAGCAATGAAAGCAATGGAAGTAATGAAAGCAATGAAAGCAATGGAAGTAATGACAGTAATGAAAGCAATGGAAGCAATGGAAGCAATGGAAGCAATGAAAGCAGTGGAAGCAATGAAAGCAATGAAAGCAATGGAAGCAATGGAAGCAATAGAAGCAATGGAAGCAATGAAAGCAATGAAAGCAATGGAAGCAATGAAAGCAATGAAGCAATGGAAGCAATGAAAGCAATGGAAGCAATGAAAGCAATGGAAGCAATGAAGCAATGAAAGCAATGAAAGCAATGAAAGCAATGGAAGCAATGAAAGCAATGGAAGCAATGGAAGCAATGGAAGCAATGAAAGCAATGAAGCAATGGAAGCAATGGAAGCAATGAAAGCAGTGGAAGCAATGGAAGCAATGGAAGTAATGGAAGCAATGAAAGCAATGAAAGCAATGGAAGCAATGAAAGCAATGGAAGCAATGAAAGTAATGGAAGCAATGGAAGCAATGGAAGCAATGAAAGCAATGGAAGCAATGAAAGTAATGAAAGCAATGAAAGCAATGAAAGCTATGGAAGCAATGGAAGCAATGGAAGCAATGGAAGCAATGAAAGCAATGGAAGCAATGGAAGCAATGGAAGCAATGGAAGCAATGAAGCAATGAAAGCAATGAAAGCAATGAAAGTAATGGAAGCAATGGAAGCAATGGAAGCAATGAAAGCAATGAAAGCAATGGAAGCAATGAAGCAATGAAAGCAATGGAAGCAATGGAAGCAATGGAAGCAATGAAAGCAATGGAAGCAATGAAAGAAATAGAAGCAATGAAAGCAATGGAAGCAATGAAAGCAATGGAAGCAATGGAAGCAATGAAAGCAGTGAAAGCAATGGAAGTAATGAAAGCAATGAAAGCAATGGAAGTAATGAAAGTAATGAAAGCAATGAAAGCAATGAAAGCAATGAAAGCAATGGAAGCAATGGAAGTAATGAAAGCAATGAAAGCAATGGAAGTAATGAAAGTAATGAAAGCAATGAAAGCAATGGAAGCAATGAAAGCAATGGAAGCAATGGAAGCAATGGAAGCAATGGAAGCAATGGAAGCAATGAAAGCAATGAAAGCAATGAAAGCAATGGAAGTAATGAAAGCAATGAAAGCAATGAAAGTAATGAAAGCAATGGAAGCAATGGAAGCAATGGAAGCAATGAAAGCAGTGGAAGCAATGGAAGCAATGGAAGCAATGAAAGCAATGGAAGCAATGGAAGCAATGGAAGCAATGGAAGCAATGAAAGCAATGAAAGCAATGGAAGCAATGAAAGCAATGGAAGCAATGGAAGCAATGGAAGCAATGAAAGCAATGGAAGCAATGGAAGCAATGGAAGCAATGGAAGCAATGGAAGCAATGAAAGCAATGAAAGCAATGGAAGCAATGGAAACAATGAAAGCAATGGAAGCAATGAAAGCAATGGAAGTAATGAAAGCAATGGAAGCAATGAAAGCAATGGAAGCAATGAAAAATGGAAGTAATGAAAGTAATGGAAGCAATGGAAGCAATGGAAGCAATGAAAGCAATGAAAGCAATGGAAGCAATGGAAGCAATGAAAGCAATGGAAGCAATGAAAGCAATGGAAGCAATGAAAGCAATGGAAGCAATGGAAGCAATAGAAGCAATGAAAGCAATGGAAGCAATGGAAGCATTGGAAGCAATGGAAGCAATGGAAGCAATGAAAGCAACGGAAGCAATGGAAGCAATGAAAGCAATGAAAGCAATGGAAGCAATGAAAGCAATGGAAGCAATGGAAGCAATGAAAGTAATGAAAGCAATGAAAGCAATGGAAGCAATGAAAGCAATGAAAGCAATGGAAGCAATGGAAGTAATGAAAGTAATGAAAGCAATGAAAGCAATGGAAGCAATGAAAGCAATGGAAGCAATGGAAGAAATGGAAGCAATGGAAGCAATGAAAGCAATGAAAGCAATGAAAGCAATGAAGTAATGAAAGCAATGAAAGCAATGAAGTAATGAAAGTAATGAAAGCAATGGAAGCAATGGAAGCAATGGAAGCAATGAAAGCATTGGAAGCAATGGAAGCAATGGAAGCAATGAAAGCAATGGAAAGCAATGGAAGCAATGGAAGCAATGAAGCAATGAAAGCAATGGAAGCAATGAAAGCAATGGAAGCAATGGAAGCAATGGAAGCAATGAAAGCAATGGAAGCAATGGAAGCAATGGAAAGCAATGGAAGCAATGGAAGCAATGAAAGCAATGAAAGCAATGAAAGTAATGGAAGCAATGGAAGCAATGAAAGCAATGAAAGCAATGAAAGCAATGGAAGCAATGGAAGCAATGAAAGCAATGAAGCAATGGAAGCAATGAATAATGAAAGTAATGAAGCAATGGAAGCAATGAAAGCAATAGAGAAGCTAATAAAAGCAATGGAAGCAATGAAAGCAATGAAAGCAATGAAAGCAATGGAACAATGGAAGCAATGAAAGCAATGAAGCAATAAAGCAATGGAATAATGAAAGCAATGGAAGCAATGAAAGCAATGGAAATGAAAGCAATGGAAGTAATGAAAGCAATGAAGCAATGGAAGCAATGAACAATGAAAGCAATGAAAGCAATGGAAGCAATGAAGCAATGAAAGCAAGCATAAATGGAAGCAATGAAAGCAATGGAAGCAATGAAAGCAATAAGAATGACAATGGAAGCAATGAAGCAATGGAAGCAATGGAAGCATTGAACAATGGGAGCAATGGCAATGAAAGCAATGAACAATGGAAGCAATGAAAGCAATGAAAGCAATGAAAGCAATGAAAGCAATGAAGCAATGGAAGCAATGAAAGCAATGAAAGCAATGAAAGCAATGGAAGCAATGAAAGCAATGGAAGCAATGAAAGCAATGGAATAATGAAGCAATGAAAGCAATGGAAGCAATGAAAGAATGGAAAAAGCAATGAAAGCAATGGAAGCAATGGAAAGCAATGAAAGCAATGAAAGCAATGGAAGCAATGAAAGCAATGGAACAATGAAACAATGGAGCTGAAGCATGGAAGCAATGAAGAATGAAGAATGAAAGCAATGGAAGCAATGAAAGAATGAAGCAATGAAAGCAATGAAAACAATGAAAGCAATGGAAGAATGAAGCAATGAAAGCAATGAAGCAATGGAAGCAATGAAGCATGGAAGCAATGAAGCAATGAAAGCAATGAAAAGAAGCAATGGAACAATGGTAACAATGAAGCAATGAAGCAATGAAGCATGAAAGCAATGAAAGAATGGAAGCAATGGAAATAGCATAAGCATGAAATGAAGCAATGAAAGCAATGAAAGCAATAACAATGAAACAATGAAAGCAATGAAAGCAATGAAAGCATGAAAGCTGAATGAAAACATGAAAGCAATGGATGAAGCAATGAAAGCAATGAAGCATGGAAATGAGCAATGGAAGTAATGAGCACTAAGCAATGAAAGCAATGAAAGTAATGGAAGCAATGAAGCAATGGAAGCAATGGAAGCAATGAAAGCAATGAAAGCAATGGAAGCAATGAAGCATGATAAGCATGTATGAAAGCAATGAACATGTCAATGTGAAGCAATGAAGCAATGAAAGCAATGATAAGTTAATTAATAAGAAGCTAAGTGAAGCTGGAAAAGCAATGGAAGCAATGGAAGCATTATGACTTGACAAGAAGCATTTGAAAGCAATGCAATAAGTTAAATTAATAGACCTTTACAAGTTCTTTAGAAGGTCAGGAATAAATTCTCAGGACACATGGATTCTGTCTCTAGTCAAAGCTTTGCTGATTCTTTCATATTTCATTCAGATTATTATTATTCCTTTTTTCATCTTCTGTGTTCTTTGTGGTCGCGATGAAATTCTTGTCATGATACTTGCCTCCTATTTCAATGCTACTTTGTGTCTTAGATCATATTTCTCAGAATCTTCAAATATTCTTTCTTTCTTTTTTATACTGTTCAGTGTTGAAATTTTCATGTTCATTTTTATCTAAGGCATTCTTCCACTTTCACTATCTAACTTGACAGCTTTGGCTAAACAGCGAAACTATCATTCATTTTCTCGTTCTTATGCATTTCCAGCTAAATTCTTCAGTCTTAATTTACTGTTCTATCAGTTATATAGATTATTATATTTGTTTAAACTGAATTTATATTTAGATTCCATTTTTATACAATTTGCCCCATTCATTAAATATATCCATTTTTTCATGTTAACTCTTACTTAAGGCACATTTCCAAAGAAATTGTTTTTTACATAACAACTTCATGAATTTACCGTTTCATATTTATTATATATTTATATCATTTATCCATTTCTATTTAAACTAAACTTTCAAAAGACATGTATCTTCACATTTTTTAATTTAATTCATCTTTAAGAATTTATCCATTTTTTTATAGTTTAATTCTGACGATAGCAATATGAATAAAATGATCATTATTGTTTAGAACAAACAAACTTAATAAAAGTTAAAAATTTATAACTTATTTATTACACAACCATGTTCATAAAGACATTTAAAAGCAATACGATCATAAGTTTTTAACCCATCAACATTTCCTAGTTGAAATGTATCCAATCTTCTAATTATTACTATCAATTATTCATGAAGGCATGTTATCGCTCATTCTAATTAATCATGTTATGTATTAGAGAAATAAAGTGGTGAGTCATAGCTGAAACTGTATTTTAACTACAGGCTGTCACAGGAAAGTGATGTGTCGGTAGATGTGATTAAGTACCCGACATTGAGGTTAGCAGGATACCAAAATAGTAGAAGTGTATAAGTCTGGCCACAAATGGTTCGGGTCAGAAGTGTTTAAGTCATGCTGCAGAAGACTCATGTCAAAAGTATTTAATTCTTACTACAGAGTGCTAATATCTGAAGTATTTAATTATTACTACAGAGTGCTCAGATCTGAAGTATTTAATTCTTACTACAGAGTGCTCATATCTGAAGTATTTAACTCTTACTACAGAGTGCTCAGATCTGAAGTATTTAACTCTTAGTACAGAGTGCTCATATCTGAAGTATTTAACTCTTACTACAGAGTGCTCAGATCTGAAGTATTTAACTCTTACTACAGAGTGCTCATATCTGAAGTATTTAACTCTTCTACAGAGTGCCATATCTGAAGTATTTAACTCTTACTACAGAGTGCCATATCTGAAGTATTTAACTCTTACTACAGAGTGCCATATCTGAAGTATTTAATTATTACTACAGAGTGCAAATATCTGAAGTATTTAACTCTTACTACAGAGTGCTCAGATCTGAAGTATTTAATTATTACTACAGAGTGCAAATATCTGAAGTATTTAACTCTACTACAGAGTCGATATCGAAGTATTTAACTCTTACAACAGAGTGCATATCTGAGTATTTAACTCTTACTACAGAGTGCATATCTGAAGTATTTAATTATTACTACAGAGTCAAATATCTGAAGTATTTAACTCTTACTACAGAGTGCATATCTGAAGTATTTAACTCTTACAACAGAGTGCTA
Source organism: Arion vulgaris (assembly GCA_020796225.1). Lineage (NCBI taxonomy): Eukaryota > Metazoa > Mollusca > Gastropoda > Stylommatophora > Arionidae > Arion > Arion vulgaris. The sequence goes on along the minus strand of CM036761.1, from coordinate 64,301,212 downwards.
TATCTAAGTATTTAACTCTAGTACAGAGTGCTCATATCTGAAGTATTTAACTCTTACTACAGAGTGCTCAGATCTGAAGTATTTAACTCTTACTACAGAGTGCTCAGATCTGAAGTATTTAATTCTTACTACAGAGTGCTCATATCTGAAGTATTTAACTCTTACTACAGAGTGCTCAGATCTGAAGTATTTAATTCTTACTACAGAGTGCTCAGATCTGAAGTATTTAACTCTTACTACAGAGTGCTCATATCTGAAGTATTTAACTCTTACTACAGAGTGCTCATATCTGAAGTATGTAATTCTTGTTACATATAGATCAGATCTTTTGTTTAATCTAGTCATCGGATCATCATCATTACACATCCAACCATTTAGTCCATAAGTGCTCCGATCTCCTTCTCAGTATGTCTGCGTTTATGAACTGACGACACCGGTTCTATGTTGGTTTACTATTCTTTGCTACCATTAACGTACACTTGTCTAGCTACACCCCATGTGACTTGCCGTTCTTGCAGTTTGGTTAGCCTGTTAGATTCACCTCTATTACTTGAATCATGTACACGTTCTCTTTCTATTTCTCTCTTAGGAATTAAGTATATCCTTTCCATTTCAGCCTGGTCCATTGCTCTCCCACTTTTTACAGCAGCTATACATGCAAGCCTGTCGGCACGTTCATTTCTCTTTACACCTGCATGCACTGAAAGAAAAACTGATTTCTGTGACCCTAAATCGAGGTCAGATAAATATATTGTGATACTGGTTGACGGTATGGATTGAGTTACAATGGTTGACGGTATGGATTGAGTTACAATTGTTCACGGTATGGATTGAGTTACAGTGGTTGACGGTATGGATTGAGTTACAATTGTTCACGGTATGGATTGAGTTATATATTTAGGTATCTTAAACTACTACATAGGTCTATTTATTTCAAGATTAGGTAGTCCTTTTGTGAACTCTTCAGTCTCATAGCGCATAGTGTTGGAAGATGTTGAAGAATTCAGTCTCATAGCGCATAGTGCTGGAAGATGTTGAAGAATTCAGTCTCATAGCGCATAGTGCTGGAAGATGTTGAAGAATTCAGTCTCATAGCGCATAGTGCTGGAAGATGTTGAAGAATTCAGTCTCATAGCGCATAGTGCTGGAAGATGTTGAAGAATTAGAAATCTCATAGCGCATAGTGCTGGAAGATGTTGAAGAATTAGAAGTCGTATAGCGCATACTGTTGGAAGATGTTGAAGAATTCAGTCTCACAGCGCATAGTGTTGAAAGATGTTGAAGAATTAGAAGTCTCACAGTATTAGGTATTAGCTATGTGAGCTAATACAATAAAGAATGAAACATGGCTTGTACTTACCTTGTGTAAGTTCTTCAACTCTACCGCTGGACACAACAGCTAGAAGTAAGACAGTGACCGCAGTTAAGAAACAGTAATCCATAATTGCTGTACCTAAAAGTCAAAAATAGATCATTTAGTTAGCTGTTACTGAACAGAAGTACATTCATTACAACATGCACCTGGTCAATAAGTGCTCAGTCATTTTTGGTACAAACAATAATTTTTTTAAATGTCTTTACTTCCGGTAATACCGCTTGTTAGGGCGTTGTAGGATGGAGGGACATGAGCATGTGGTACTTAATGACCACATGGCTAGTGTAGTCGTCGCGAAAGTGTTCAGGGTATCATTTTTTTTATGCCCTGACAGAAAAAATATCCTTGGCCTTACCGGATATTTAACCCTGGTCTCTCGAATGGGAACCTGCTCCTAATCCATTTCCTGAACAAACATTAGAATATTAATTCGGTCAGAAACTTACCAATTTTTGCCAGCCTTATGCTATCATCTCTTGTCTGTCTTATTCTATTTTCTTGTGTGTGTTTCTTGTTCACGCATCTCTTCTATATTTTACTATCTTCTCTTTCATGTACTATCTTTCCTTTCATGTACTATCTTCTCTTTCATGTACTATCTTCTCTTTCATGTACTATCTTCCCATTCATGTACTATCTTCTCTTTCATGTACTATCGTCCCTTTCATGTACTATCTTCTCTTTCATGTACTATCTTCTCTTTCATGTACTATCTTCTCTTTCATGTACTATCTTCCCTTTCATGTACTATCTTCCCTTTCATGTACTATCTTCTCTTTCATGTACTATCTTCTCTTTCATGTACTATCTTCCCTTTCATGTACTATCTTCCCTTTCATGTACTATCTTCCCTTTCATGTACTATCTTTCCTTTCATGTACTATCTTCTTCATGTACTCTTCTTTTGTCTATCTTCTTTCATGTACTATCTTCTTCTTTCTTGTCTATGTCTTATCTGTTTTCTATCTTCTTCATGTCTTGTGCTATCTTTCTTCTCTGTCTTGTGCTATCTTCTCTTCTCTGTTTGTGCTATCTTCTCTCTCTGTCTTGTGCTATCTTTCTTCCTGTCTTGTGCTATCTTCTCTTCTGTCTTGTGCTATCTTCTCTCAATGTCTTGTGCTATCTTCTCTTCATGTTTGTGCTATCTCTCTGTTTTGTGCTATCTTCTCTTCTACTGTTTTGTGCTATCTTCTCTCTCTGTCTTGTGCTATCTTCTCCTCTCTGTCTTGTGCTATCTTTTCTTCTCTGTTTTGTGCTATCTTCTCTTCTCTGTTTTGTGCTATCGTCTCTGTTTGTGCTATCTTCTCTTCTCTGTTTTGTGCTATCTTCTCTGTTTTGTGCTATCTTTTCTTCTCTGTTTTGTGCTATCTTCTCTTCTCTGTTTTGTGCTATCTTCTTCTGTTTTGTGCTATCTTTCTCTCTGTTTTGTGCTATCTTCTTCTCTGTTTTGTGCTATCTCTCTCTGTTTTGTGCTATCTTCTCTTCTCTGTTTTGTGCTATCTTCTCTTCTCTGTTTTGTGCTATTTCTTGTTTTCATCTTCTTCTCTGTTTGTGCTATCTTCTCTCTCTGTTTGTGCTATTCTTCTTCTCTGTTTTGTGCTATCTTCTCTTCTCTGTTTTGTGCTATCTCTCTTCTGTTTTGTGCTATCTTCTCTTCTCTGTTTTGTGCTATCTTCTCTTCTCTGTTTTGTGCTATCTTCTCTGTTTTGTGCTATCTTCTCTGTTTTGTGCTATCGTCTCTGTTTTGTGCTATCGTCTCTGTTTTGTGCTATCTTCTCTTCTCTGTTTTGTGATATCTTCTCTTCTCTGTTTTGTGATATCGTCTCTTCTCTGTTTTGTGATATCTTCTCTTCTCTGTTTTGTGATATCTTCTCTTCTCTGTTTTGTGATATCTTCTCTTCTCTGTTTTGTGCTATCGTTTATTATTTATTTTGCGTTATCCACTTTTTCTGTCTTGTACTAACTTCTCTTGTCTAGCTAGTGTTACATTCTCTAGTCTCCCTTGTGCTATCGTCCATGTCCGTATTGTACTATCATTTTGTTCACATTAAAAAATATCTATCAGACCAGCTTATTATATGTTTCTATCTCTTATCTCCATTCCTTTTTGCTCTTCCTTTGCTTCTCTTGCTTTGCGGGTTGCTGGTGATTGCTATACGTTTTGAAGGTTGTGGTTCGAATACAAACGAACTCACACATACAACTTGTCCATAGATACCTATGATTGCTGTTGGAGCTCCGGAGTTCGTGTTTTACGCAACAATCTCGACATATGGCGTACCATTTCTATCGAGATAACGGAGACATATGTGAAAAACCTCGGTGCAATTAAGACAATCGTTCCACTTTAGACAATCTTTTATGACCACTATTGGAACTATTGTTCTACGCAACTTTTATGGAAATTACAAAATACTGGATCATTTATTGCGTCATTGAACAGTAGAGACAACAGCTATAAACCGTAAGAGAGTGTCGTGTAATTTCCGGTCATGTTCAGCGTCATTGAGCAGTCCAGCAGGTTACAGCTATAAACGGAGGTAGCTTGCCGTGTAATGTCATATTACTTTGAGTGTCATTAAGAAACACAAATGACAAGTATAAACGCTGACATTGTGTTAAGTTAGTGTCAGATCAAGCCGGATACAGGTTATCTGCACGTAACAGGTAACACCTATCAGAAAATTTTATATCATTTCCTATCAGGCACTATCCTAAAACACAATTCCCATAAGTAAAGTTTGTGGCTTGATGAATCTCAACAAACAAATAGCAAAAAACACATCAAATGTGATGTAACATTGAGTGATGATATCTTGTTTCGTATCAATTCTTCATTATTATATCACTGGGCCCAATCGTTAGTTGGAAAGCAATTGGTAGATAGACAGTAGAACGACAACAATGAAATTATCTAACGACAGCATTGAAATTATCTAACGACAACTAATGAAAATTATCTAACGACAGCATGAAATTATATAACGACAGCAATGACATTATATAATGACAGCAATGAAATTATATAACTATACACAATGAAATTATCTAACGACAGCAATGAAATTATCTAACGACAGCAATGAAATTATCTAACGACAGCAATGAAATTATATAACAAAATTAAACGAAATGAAATTATATAACTTAACAATGAAATTATATAACACGCAATGAAATTATCTAACGACAGCAATGACATTATCTACGACAGCAATGAAATTCTGTAATGGAAGATTATGTAACAAACAACAATAAATATATTAAGATCACAATGAATTATCTCGCATCAATGAAATTATCTAACTTAACAATGAATTTACTAATGACAGAATAGATTGATTCCTGAAATTATTAACTATCATGATTTCTAACGGCAGCAATGAAATTATCTAACGACAGCAATGAAATTATCTAACGACAGCAATGAAATTATCTAACGACAACAATGAAATTATCTAACGACAGCAATGACATTATCTAACGACAGCAATGGAATTATCTAACGACAGCAATGACATTATATAACGACAGCAATGAAATTATCTAACGACAGCAGGGAAATTATCTAACTATAACAATGAAATTATCTAACGACAGCAATGAAATTATCTAACGACAACAATGAAATTATCTAACGACAGCAATGACATTATCTAACGACAGCAATGGAATTATCTAACGACAGCAATGACATTATATAACGACAGCAATGAAATTATCTAACGACAGCAGGGAAATTATCTAACTATAACAATGACATTATCTAACGGCAGCAATGAAATTATCTAACGACAGCAATGAAATTATCTAACGACAGCAGGGAAATTATCTAACTATAACAATGAAATTATCTAACGACAGCAATGACATTATCTAACGACAGCAATGACATTATCTTACGACAGCAATGAAATTCTGTAATGGAAGACGTATGTGACAAACGGAACAATAAGAGTATATAGATCAAAATGTTAGTTCGTGATCAATTTGTATTTTGTTAAGTTTGCCTTGAAGTACAATGCAAATAGGTTCGATTCCCGAATTTAGTGTTTGTTGTTCTCATTGGACTACAGATGAAGTGCTCGCTTCTTCCTCCTAGTGAACTTGGTTCGCTTCCTGCCTGAAGCAATCTGAATAGTTTTCCAGAGAAACCTAATACAAATGTATATGAGTCAAGAGTCAAGCCCCTAGTTCTATCGGAGACGGATGACAAAAATTGTTCCCATGTTCTTGCCGAGTCCGTAAAAGGAAAATTGGCAGTGAAAAATTAATATGTGTAGGCTGAAATGCCGCTGCCCACGAAAACTTCATTAACAAGACTGATATTAAATGAATACAAAACAGTTTACGGTCTTTAACTTGCATCGATGGCCCTGGCCGATCCTTCGGAGTTCGGGCACTACCGCTGAGATCTTCCTGTGTAGGAAAGCGATCAGAGCACACATGATTGCTCACCGAAGTGCAATAATTATGGTACAATCAATCAATTAATTAATCAATGTATTTGATTGATAGTAATGTAAATTACAGTTGAGTCCGAGAACAGATATATATCTACATGTAATCTCCATGAAAAGAACAAATGCTTCTGTTCTACAACAGCTTGATATTAAACAGAGTTGGTTAAGAACATAAAAACAAGGAAAATTAAATATTTGGGACACATCAAACAACATGAGCGCCTAGAGAAGATAATATTGGAGGGAATGGTTTCTGTAAGAAGAATGAGAGGAAGACCTAGAAGATGATGGTTACAAGATATCATTGACGATCTGAGAACTATCTGCTGCTAACTCCAGTCAAATTGCCCAGAAAATAGAGTGTTTCATAACTTCTGTCATGGGAGCCAGGTTCCAGAAGGGACAAGCTACTTGATGATGATGACTCTAAATATGTCGTATTTAATGTCAACTTCTCTTCTTGTCTCCAACTATCCCTAACCCTGTTTTGTTTCAGCATCAGGATAAGAAGAGATTTCTTGTACAAGCTTTTGTATGTGTCTTGTGTGCGTTGTACTTCCACGCATCTATTCCTGTCATGATCCATCTGTGCGTAGTCGATCATTTATCTTGTATCCACAATATCTAAATAACATTGTCATTCTAAGCGAACTGTATGTTGGTAATCTGCTTATGTGACCGAACCATTTAATTTATTGTTTCTTGATGAAGTTCAATATCGATGGTGTACATACTTTTTCTGATGTCTTTATTGTTTCTTGATGAAGTTCAATATCGATGGTGTACATAATTTTTTCTGATGTCTTTATTGTTTCTTGATGAAGTTCAATATCGATGGTGTACATACTTTTTCTGATGTCTTTATTGTTTCTTGATGAAGTTCAATATCGATGGTGTACATACTTTTTCTGATGTCTTTATTGTTTCTTGATGAAGTTCAATATCGATGGTGTACATACTTTTTCCTGATGTCTTTATTGTTTCTTGATGAAGTTCAATATCGATGGTGTACATACTTTTTCTGATGTCTTTATTGTTTCTTGATGAAGTTCAATATCGATGGTGTACATACTTTTTCTGATGTCTTTATTGTTTCTTGATGAAGTTCAATATCGATGGTGTACATACTTTTTCCTGATGTCTTTATTCTTCTTTTCTTCTTCTTCTTCTTTTTCTTCTTTGAACTCTCCGTATCGAGAACTTGTTTAAACACTCTTTGTGATTTGTATGTGATCCGAGCCTAAGTGTGATTGTACGGTATGTCAGTTATGTGCCTACAAGTAGACAAGCACAAACGATTTCTGCGACGCTTTTATTTTACTAGGGTAGTTTCCCTAGGCCCCTACCTCATTCACCTCTTACGACATGCCTTGTAGGTCGCAATATTACTATTCTTTGCTCACCTTGTGAGCTTCGGCAGCACAAGGCGGTCTTGATTCTTAAAACTGTATTTTATTCTAACTCCTAGCACTCTATAGTTTTATTGTGTCATTTCATATCAACATAAAAGTTTGACACTGATAGCATAATGTAGTTGTGTAATGTAGAATGTACTATAACAAATTACCAAGCAGATATTGCTGTTTAAAATAATCATAAAAATTCTCCTACATAAACGTCCACTTGATTATCAGCAATCTGTTGCCCTCTGAAGCGAGAATCAGTTAGATACGCCTCTGTCCCTCGAGTAATGGGGGCCAATAATATAATGACTGTTGTCAATCACTGACAAAGAATTTTTTTTTTTTTAAATAGATTGGCGCTCTCATAATGTGATTAGTTTTAAGTAATAACATTTTGTAATAATTGCTAGCGAATTAAGTTTCTGTTGAATCTCTTTTGATTGTTCCTTTGTTATGTTATTATGACGTAGGAAGATGAGAAATCTAATCAACGTCTTTTTCAACTTCAAAAGTTATATTTCATGAATCTTGAATATTTTTCTCATGTCTTGCTTTCTTTAGAACATTTTTCTCATGTCTTGCTTTCTTTAGAACATTTTTAAAGGGTCTACGGATGAAATATTACCTTTATTGCACTGAGTCTTACCCCATGTGGATCGCTCCATCTCTGCAGTAATGACACGCCTCCTGCAGAGACCGTTGTTGCGCAAATTACGAACTACGTAACTCCGGCAACAATTCTAGAGATCTCGGGAAAAAAGGCGCTCGTGAACAGAACGGCGTTGTCCAGATCCGAACCAACGACCATTGTAACGCATGGCAATGGCTTAATAAGTTTTCCACTGTGCAACTTAAAATCAAGTTATTTGAATGAAACGAAGATTGTAATAGATCAAGATCGTATACCACTTGTTTAAATCAGACCAAGTTCAATTTTGACATCAAATAATATCAAATACAATCTTGACATCAAATAACATCAAATACAATCTTGACATTAAATAACATCAAATACAATCTTCACATCAAATAATATCAAAAACAATCTTGACATCACATAACATCAAAAACAATCTTGACACTAATGGTTCACTGTAATATATTTTCACCACCTCTTGTTTGAACCAGATCATGTACCATCTCCACATCGAAGTTTGATTGCAGTATATTTCTATCATTTGATCTTACTTTGCCGTAATGTAAAACTGACAAAATCTGCTGCTTAACTTAAACATCTCTTGATGTAAAAATCTCTGTTATATCATTGTGTTCCTCTTGTCCGCTTACATTAAACCTCTAAGACACATTCGTTTCTTATAATGAACATCTTATGTCATCATCTGTCCACGTCAATTTTCTTTATATTTTTTCTTATCTCTGTCAACTAATTCTCTATTCATTCTGAATTTTGTAGGACAAGCTTGTATCTGTTTGTTAATGTTAACTGATGTCCTACGTAATTATTTTAGCTCTTAGACTGGATTATTGTGTTGTCTCATAAATAGCGGATATATATATATTAATTGAGATGAATTATTACACTTGATTTCAATGAAAGTATAACTTATTATATAATCAACTTGAAGGAAATGGATTGACTTTATAAATGTGTTGACTACATTGACAAATTGAATGAAGATGTTATGGGACGGATTATCGTCATGCATAAGCGTTAGCTTGTCGATTCGGAAACAAAGGGTTGAGGTTCAATCCTACATCTCGACGTTGGACATGTGAGAAAAGAAACTGGTCTCCTACCCTCATGTACACTTGGGACTAGAACTGATATTGTCCCTTGTTTTCCTCATGCTCATTCCCAACATATTCTATTTTGATTAATTGCTCCCACCCAGGAAGTGCCAGAACGAGCGGACCATTAAACGTGTAAATTTCGAGTGTAGTAATTCTGTCGTATGAGTGCTGCTCAATGTTTGTATAAATCTTGTTTATTGTACCATTTGATGTTTTATGAACGCCCCCCCACACTCACACAAGTTGGTACTACACTTTGATCTGACTCAAAAAGGCGAGAACCTCACTCTTTTACTTTTCATATTTTTGGGGTCCTAAAATTTTAGTGCCACAGAGGGCGGTACCAGGTTCCGTTTTAAACTATAAAATCCGAACATCGTCACCCTTTCGAACGAGAGCTGCTCAGAATTGTTATATTTGTTTTTGTTGCATATTGCCTCTATAAAGTCTTCCACCCTTTAACTGTGATCAAGCGGACACTTGTACTTTGATCTTAGTCAAAAGGCCGAGCCAAAACACTAGGTAAACATTTCATCTCTGTCGTGACTAGTTTTCTTCTAACACTTCATGTCTACATCAAAGTTTGGCACTAATTGCACAGTATCGGGAGTAAATATCGCCTTGTACAATTCTCTTTTATTGAAACTCGATAACACACAGTTATACTAATATCGCAATTAACTGTGTAATTATAACATAATAGTTTATTTATAGATCAGACAGAATAGCGTTGATCTCTCTTTAATGAATAACATCATTACGATTTGTACCAAAGAGTAGGAACAAGTCAATATAGTTATGCCATTCTTTCACAAATTGAGTTAATTTTCTATTTAATAAATTTAAGTAAAAATGAAAAATTATTTATGGTCATAATCTAGAGATTTTTGAAGACCTTTTAATTTTTGATAAATGATTGGTACAAAATGAGTAATGACTGATTAAAAGGTATTGATAGTTGTGAGATATATAGTAGAATGGTGAAGATGACAAATTGATAAGTAGAATGGTGAAGATGACAATGATAGTAGAGATGGTGGAATGATGACAATGATAATGAATGGTGGTGATTATGGTTGGGTAGTTGCGGTAATGACATGCCTATCGATATAAAGGAAGACTGCAGTAAAACTAAGTAGCAATGACACAATAGAGAGCTGCAGTAGCATAGTTGTTAGAGAATTTGCTTATCTGACTAGTGGTCCAGGATTAATTCCACAGTGGTTGTTGAATTTGTTCAATCTGTAACGGCTTTCAGGTTGACCCAGTCTCAATTGGGTACCAGGAAAAGCTCTGGGAAGTAAAGGTGGCTGGCATGATGTTGATCATATTGCCCACCATATGCCGACGGTAAATTAAAACTACGGGACTAAATACGTGTCTTGTCCTATAGATCTCGTGGTATAAAAATTGTTTCTTGACTTAATAGTGCATCCCGTGTGGTATCGGGACTCGCAATGGAAGCAAAGAACAGTACCACTGCGAGCTACAGGGTATGTCGTAAGAGGCGACTGATTTAGGACCTAGGGAATCTACCCTAGTAAATAAAAAGCATCGCAGAAATCTGATATTCTTGTTATTGAACAGACGACTTATTTCATTGGGAGCACAATTACCAACCGCTTTGTCATCGACTGCTTTTATGTCCATTTTAAACAGAACAGTAGAAAACTCATCCGTCTGATTGTTGTCCGTTTTAGCACTAAGATCTTCCTGTGTTAGAAAGAGATCGGAGCACACATGTTTATTCCCCAAAGTGCAATGATGATGGTCATTCTTCTTCTTCTTCCAACGCTCCATATCGACCACCTGTCAACCACTCTGTGTGATTTGTATGTGATCTGAGCCTAAGAGCGATCGTACAACGATGATGGTCCAATCAATCAATCAATCACCAGGAACTTGACTACCAATTTTAGATATAAATTACATAGTTCCAATATCTTGACAGTAAATCTCTGAAAACAGTGTGAATAGATTCTATTGTTTACAAAATTACTCTGTTATAGCATCATTCTGTAGTTCTATGTGATGTGGTTCAAGGAACAAATACAAAAATTATCCATGTGCAAGATATAAAAACACTCGTGAACACCCTCCAGATAAATTGTAATTATAGACACTCACTTGCAAGCATAGATACGTACAGGCTAGTACTTAACATGGACACCTCATTACAAAAGTCATGGACAATTAAAACATGGGAATCTCATGTAATGTTTACACACAATGGTCAGTGTAATCTTAATGTTGACGTATAAATACACAATGAACTTCGAGTGTTAGACTAGTCTATAAAGTAATAAAGATATAATCACTTAATTCTGTTACAGTATTATCATCATCATCAACATCGCTGTGGTCGTCATCATGATCATCATCATGTTTAACAGCACCCCCTGTGGGTTGCCGGGGCTCGCATGGGGAGCAAAGACTAGTAACACTTCGATCTACAATGCATGTCGAAAGAGGCGACAGGGGTAGGAGCCTTACGAAGCTACCCTAGTAAATAAAAAGCGTTGTAGAAATTGGATGTGCTGGCCTACTTGTAGGCGCATAACAGTGATGTTCTAAGATCACATACAAAGCACAACACGTGGTCGATATGGAGCGTAAGAAGAAGAATCTTTAACAGAACATCAATCCTTAAGAAATATCATCATCGTCATAAATATTATCTTCACCTTCATCTATAACATCATCAGCAATCATTAATCATAACATTGGTATCATAATCATCGTTATCATCGTCAGCATCGCAAGATCATCATCGTACCATTAAAACATCACCATCAATATCTTTTATTTTTAGTTTTGGCACTGGTACAAACGGTAGCCGCAGTAGCATAGTTATTAGTGAACTCGCTTCTCAGACTAGTGGCTCGGGTTCAATGCCCACAGTGGGTGTAGCAATTTTTCCCACCGTAAGTGATCTCATGTCGATCCAGCCTTAGTTGGGTACCAGAACAAGAACTGGAAAGTAAAGGCGGTCGACGGGAAGTGGACATCACCCATCGTGTGCCGACGGTCAATGAAAAATACGGGCTTAACACCATATTACCCTATATAATAATAATAATAATAATTCCTCTCGTACCGTTATACATTACATAGGGCCGGCAAGTAAATTCTCCATACCGCTCTATCCTGGGCAACTCTCTCAATCTCCTCCATGGGACTGAGACCGATATTTCCTGCCTCTCTCAGCAAAGTTCGTTTCAGGGTCTCCTTAGGTCGACCTCTCTTTCTTGAACCCTTTACATCCCACTTCAATGCCTGCTTTGATATTCGTTGATCATTTCTCCTCAATTACCCTATATACCACACGATATACCACATGATATACCACATGATATACCACATGATATACCACATGATATACAAGGGGTTACTTTTTTCTTTCGTACTAGAACAAACACAGAACCAAAACTATTAATAACTTTCTAACCCGCAAAAAAAAATAAACAAAATAATCTTATCAAAAATATATATCGACAAATTTGTCAATTTTTTTCTCATATAAAGTCACCTGCATAAACTTCTATCTCATCTGCCAGGTGGTACTGACATTTCAACAACATAATTCTTCAAAGAAATCCTTAATAAATACCAAAACTTAGCCCCACTACTAGTATCTAAACAAGATTTATCATCTTCCGACATCAAATTAATTCACCAAAAGTTGTAGGAGATTGCCAATAATGAATTGTAAATAGTAGAAGTTTTACAGCTTTCTAACATTAAATACTCTCACATGTTTGAAGATGTAAAACCCCAATTTAAATGGTCTCCAATTATGTTGTTTCTATACAGTAAACACGTGCTAGCATTAAGTGTTGTAAAATTATAATGAAATAGGGAAAATCTTTAACAAAACCATCCATTTCTTCACCTCCGCTTAGCCAGTAGGGACTCGCCTAGTTGGAACAAATCGCGTCCGTAAGTCAACATGAACACAGTAGCAGGGCGTTGAATTCAATACCCGTTGTGTATTGGTTCAATTGCCGCTTTCATCCACTCTCCAGTCACTCAAGATGAAGTTAAATACATTGCTTGCGTTGCGATAAAATTATGAATCGTCTAACTACTGGGACAGAGCACACTCTGATAGTCATACTTGCTAACATGTGGATTATTGTTTACTGTTTCAGATTTTACTCTCATAAAGTTCTCGATGAAGTAATTATTGATAAAGTTTTCCTAAAATAATTGTTTTGAAATTATTTATTTGATCAATAATAAAGAGAAAATGAGTCAGAATGTTTGATGTTTTTTTTTCAAAGAGTTTAGTAACGTTGTTGTGTTTTTTAAATTAAAAATAATATTTAATAAACATTTTGTGAGACGAGCTGACTGAGATAAACCATCGCATCCCTCTAATGAATAACCGATGGGAAAACGACGGGGTGTGCTATCAAAAGAAAGGTGGAGAAGAACTGTAGAAAGATAATTAAAACATTGTGGCCTGACATGTGAAAGAGTTATTAGAAAAGTGACAAACAATAGCAATGGAAATCTCTTGTGAAAGATGCAATTATCAAACTGAACATGAAGATTTGGCAGATAGATAACTAACTTAACTTTTGACAATTTTTGCAACAGATAAGTAACTAACTTAACGTTTGACAATGTTTGCAACAGATAAGTAATTAACTTAACGTTTGACAATTTTTGCAACAGATAAGTAACTAACTTAACGTTTGACAATCTGTGCAACAGATAAAAACTTAACTGAACGTTTGACAATCTGTGCAACATATAAAAACTTAACTTAACGTTTGACAATCTTTGCAACAGATAAAAACTTAACTTAACGTTTGACAATCTGTGCAACATATAAAAACTTAACTTAACGTTTGACAATCTGTGCAACATATAAAAACTTAACTGAACGTTTGACAATCTGTGCAACATATAAAAACTTAACTGAACGTTTGACAATCTTTGTAACAGATACATAACTAACTTAACGTTTGACAATTTTTGAAAATAAACATCGTGATATATCCTTTACAGAACTTCACCATCAACATCAGTAAACTAGATGGCGATTTTCTAGGCATCACTTATTTGTTCAGTAGTGTTTCTTTTCCGTTTTTACCACTCGTAAAAATCCACGCAGAACAAATTTGCTTCCAAACGGCCGGCGCGATTTTTGAACCTGGAACGCTTGTGTTGTGATCGAGCTCACTACTGCTTAAGCTACAGACGCCCACTGATGTGATACTACATATTCCTTATTGGTGCCACTTTCAACTCTAACAAATGATGTCACTGTAAAAGTTCATGGAAGACATCAGTGAAAAAGTAGAACAACATCAGCACTGAACTACATCAAGTAACAACCAATTATATTATTTCAGCAACAGAAGCAGATTACCAACATGCAGTGCGCATCACAGAGCAATGTTACTCCGAAACAAGATACTTCAAAATAAATCAAGAATATCTTCATTCTTTACTTTCTTGCTCTGTACAAAACCTGACCCACTTATCAGACCTTCGAAAATTCTTTCTAACCTAAACCAGAATTTCTGCATCTGATATTGTCATATTTAAATTAACTATCACATTCTAGATCCATCTTTTCTTCAGACTTCCCTTCTTCACTGTTCCATAATACCTACCTCCATAACTATCTTACTCAAACCTTCATTTCTATTTATTTCTTCACTTTTCTATAATACCTACCTCCATAACTATCTTACTCAAACCTTCATTTCTATTTATTTCTTCACTTTTCCATAATACCTACCTCCATAACTATCTTACTCAAACCTTCATTTCTATTTATTTCTTCACTTTTCTATAATACCTACCTCCATAACTATCTTACTCAAACCTTCATTTCTATTTATTTCTTCACTTTTCTATAATACCTACCTCCATAACTATCTTACTCAAACCTTCATTTCTATTTATTTCTTCACAAATATCGTTTCTCTCAATTTGATTCTTCTCATTACCTAAATATTTCTTCACAAATATCGTTTCTCTCAATTTGATTCTTCTCATTACCTAAATATTTCTTCACAAATATCGTTTCTCTCAATTTGATTCTTCTCATTACCTAAATATTTCTTCACAAATATCGTTTCTCTCAATTTTATTCTTCTCATTACCTAAATATTTCTTCACAAATATCGTTTCTCTCAATTTTATTCTTCTCATTACCTAAATATTTCTTCACAAATATCGTCTCTCTCAATTTTATTTTTCTCATTACCTAAATATTTCTTCAATTCTTAGTTGTTATTCTACAGAGATGTTTGTTTTTTCAACAGTCCCTGAATATTTGAGATTTTTTATATAAAATTTAAATACAAAACCACCCAAATGTGCTATTTTTTTCACGTTTATTACACGCTGGAAAGTAAAATAAAATTTAGAAAAAAAGAAAGAAATTGAGAGCCAAGAACAAATGTCCCCAAGTTAATTAGCAAATTTAAAAACAATATTTAAAAAAAATTTAAACTAGCATCCGTAAAAGAAATATATTAAAAAATACAAAACTTGCACTGAACACTCGCACTAAATTTGGCTTTAATGTGTAAATAAGAGAAATTAGATTGTAGTTACTGTAAATATAGCTAAACACATTGTTGTTGGTTTACGGTATTAGAAGGAATTCCCGTTCATTGATGTTGTAATTGCTGTATGCGGGTAGTCAGTCCGGTGTTTGATTATATAATATTTTGTCCCTACAAATTAACACCTTAGTAATACAAGTATTTATTTATTGAACAGCTAAGATGATGAAACAAGAATGTAACAGTGGACTTAGAATATTTGACAGAATAGCAATGAAGAGAAAGACTATGATCAAATAATTCAGAATCGAAATAATATTTTGACAAGTGCAATTCTAATATACAAATATTTTACTGCCCATGTAAATATAAAATCATCTTTGTTAGGTTAGTTTTTTTGGCCGTAAATCTGAAGACTTTCAAAATTTATTTTTATTAAAGATTTGTCGTTTTAGTTGGACGTTTGTCAGTCAATTGAGTTGAGATTTAGAAACTTGTTTTTTACTTGAATTATTTGAAATTCTGCTGTTTATTTTGAGATGTTTATTTTTGTTCTTCTGGTGCCTATTCTCCTACACTAGTGACTAGTTTGTTGCGTTGAACAGAAGTAATTATATTGAGTTGTTCTTATTGTTCCTTTGTTAGATATCTTCACTAATGTATTTGACAAATTTAATAGTCAGCAACAAGTAACTTGTTTAGTTTCAGTGTTCTTCTTCTTCTTTGCGATCGGCTTGATATGCTCAGAATAGATCAGCGCTGTTCAACGAGTTTATAAAATTGAGTACATCTGACTAATAATTATGGAAGCGCGGGTGCCATGTTCTCTTTACAATACTAATATTAGTAATAAAAACAATAGTAATTAATATATTTTTATACTATCCAGAAGCACTTGAGCTTTCAGCTCTTCGGTTCGGAGGTCACGAACTCCGTAAATCTGGAGCACCTGTGGCTTTTCTGCCAGCTCGCGAACTTGAATTGCACTCATAGGGGGCTTGTCACCCGTCATCAAACGCGCTACGAAAATGCTGAGCAGGCGGGCAATTAAATAATATAGTTGAGATATTAGAGGGCAGGGTCTCAGGACGCAGAGGCTGACCAATAAGAAGATGGCTACAAGATAGTAAATAAACCATGAATCATCGACAAAGTGATTGAGAGACAGAGTGAATTTCAGATGTGTTGCAAAAGAGCAACGTCCTATAAAGGATACGCACCTTGATGATGCGTCGAGATGTAATCAACGCTTTATCCTGTGAAAAAAAAGAAAAGGGTGGAGTTAGGGGCAGTGCCATACTTCGCCTCCGTACCAGACACAACAAGCTCCGAGCCCACATGTTCTACAAATTTAAGATTGGCACAACTAGCCTGTGCCCCTGCAAAAGGCGGACATGACGGCAGAACACGTTCTGCAAGACTGTCAACGGTTAACAGGTATAAGAAAAAAACATGGCCCCATAACACAGAGCTTTGCGAGAAGCTGTACGGAGGAAGAGTCCCTTAAAACCACGGTAAAATTCATGATGAAAGTTGGTCCATCAGTCTAGGCCGTGAACGCGAGAGAGAGAGAGAGAGAGAATGGTTAAAAACAATAAACAAGATTGCACAAGCGGGAAGATCGTGTTCATGACAGTCCGATGGAAAAACCCGAAAACTAGTTTGTTTTCTTGATATCCAAAGCTAACAAAAGGTTACAGATAGATTGACTCCATTGCACTTGTTTCTTATTCCCATGCTTTCTTTCTTGGAACCGTTGAGACTAGTAGTTAACAATACATTTCTCTGTTTTCAGCACTTCTCCTGAATTTATATATATATTTTTCATTGACCGTCGGCACACGATGGGTGATGTGGTCAGCATCACACAGGCCGCCTTTAATTTAAATTCTCAGAGCATGTCTGGTACCCAGTTGAGGCTGGGTCGACCTGAGAGCCGTCGTAGTCGGGAAAATTTCACGCCCAGTGCGGAGTTGAACCAAGACACCATCCTTGAGAAGCGAGTTCACTAACAACTACGCTCAGCTCGCGTCTCTCTCTCTCTCTCTCTATATATATATATATATATATATATAATAATAATAATAATAATAATGAAAGGAGCTTATTATTGAAACATTTAACAGTATCAGAAGACAGAAATCTAAGATCAAAGAATACACTCCAAAAACAAGATAATTTCTAAAACACCCAACATTATTCTTTCTATCATGTTGTCACTAACTAGACAGTGTTATTTTTCATCACCTGTCACTAACTAGACGGTTTAGTTCTTACTATCATGTTGTCACAACTAGACAGCTGTTAAGTTCTTCATCATGCTGTCACAACTAGACAGTGTTAGTTCTTTCTATCATGTGTCACAACAGACAGTGTTAGTTCTTACTATCATGTTGTCACAACTGACAGTGTAGTTCTCATAACTTCACCATCCTAGAAGTGTCGTTCTTCTATCAACTGCACTAACTGCAGTGTTGTTCTTACTATCATACTGTCATAAATACAGTGTTAGTTCTACTATATAGTCATACTAACAGTGTTATTCTTACTATCATACTGTCATAATAACATGTTAGTCTAATATCATGTGTCACTAATGACAGTGAGTTCTTATCATATTGTCACAACTAACAGTGTTAGTTCTTACTATATGCTGTCACTAATTTACAGTGTTATTCTACTATCACGTTCACTAACAGACAGTTAGTTTCTAAATCACTGTCACTAAACAGTTTATTCTTACTATCAGTTGTCACTAATGACAGTGTTAGTTCTTACTATCATGTTGTCACTAACTGACAGTGAACAAGTGTTAGTACCAACATTATTCTTACTATCATGTTGTCACTAACTTGACAGTGAACAAGTGTTAGTACCTTCCAGATAAAAACAAAATTAAATTTACAAACACAGGATTCCAGCCACAAACTCTTAATTCGTATGACCCACATCGCTCAGCCCTACAGACGAGCATCTTTAATAACGTGATCAGCTAGCTCTCATGCATAGCTAAGTAAAGGGTACTGTAAGAGATATGAATTTGTGGTTGTTCGAATCCTGTAATATATAATTTATTTGTCAACAATATCCTAATATTTGTTCTTTGTTTTTTTATTGATCATTCCGCTTGTGTTCTCCGCTAGGGGAGCAAAGAATAGTAAGACTGCGGCCTACAAGGCATGTTGTAAGATGCGACTGAGGTATTACCTAGGGTGCATCCCTAGTAAATAAAAACATCGCAGAAGTCGGATGTGCTGGATTACTTGTAGGCGCATAACTGGCACACCGTACAATCGCTCTTAGGTTCAGATCACATACAAATCACAAAGGTGGTTAACAAATAGTTGTAATGAAGCGATCGAAGAAGAAGATTAATCATATTTATATCCAGTGTTTCCCTGGGCTCTAACAAATCCTTATTCTCATCATTATTCAGAAACAAATTACCATCACTCGTAACTTTCACTTCTCATCAACAACAATTAATTCTTCTCGTCCATATTCTTTATCACTTCTCCAATTTTATTTTATTGTATTGATTAATGATTGCTTCTAGATTTTTTATGATTCCTCCATTTCGTTTTTTGTGTGTTTCACTTGATTCAATAAACTAAGAATGAAGTTGGCAATTTAACAAACGGACAAGATAGAAATATGTAGCTGATCAGTAATTAATTAATGTGCTTGATGTAGTATTACACAACATTGTTATTGGTTATTGGTTATTGGTTACTAAACTGACGTAATTGCATTCCGGGGAGACCCATCGTTGCTCAGTCTCCACCAACAGATATCGAAAAGTATACATACTGATGGTTCTCGTGGCTCGCTGATTAAACACATTCCTAACTCTGCTCCTAAGGCATCCAGTTCTACATGTACATCGGATAACTGCAAACTGCCTAAATCGGTGGATCAATTCATCATCTATTTCAGTGTCCTCATCCAACAGACAGTCGCGAAGAGACCGAAGGACATCCCTCTTATCCATCTTCAACTCCCCAACAATCGATGCTGTTGATGCAGCCTGTCAGCTCTTTCATTACCGTAAACACCCGCATGTCCAGGACAGTAAATCCACATAAGCCTCTGGAGGTTAGAAACCTATTCCCGACGAGCATTCATACCACCGATACCTGCCCTTCTGGATCTTGTGAAGCATCGACTTAGAGTCAGATACAACAACGGCCTCCAGTAATTGAAGCCCCAGAGAGCCCTTGGACGGTAGCAGTAATCCAAATTGTATTTCTCTGAGAGTGTACTTCTAGGTCTTCCTCTTATTCTTCTTTAGAGGGAATGATGCCTGGAAGAAAAATGAGAGGAAGATCTAGAAGACGATGATTGTAAGATGTCATTGACGATCTGAGAATGACTGCTGCTGACGCCTGCCAACTTGCACAGAACAAATAATTTTTCAGGACTGCTGTCATGGGAAAAAAGTTCCGGAAGTGACAAGCTACTTGATGATAATATCTCTGAACTGAGTTTATTTCTTTCTCATCTTCTTCTACGTTCGCTTGCTATGAATTTGTTTGTTGCAATGGCACCTGAGATGATGCTTCTGAATTTTTGTTGCGTGAAAATCTGCTTACCGTTTTATGGTTGCCCCTCGCCATGAAGGCAGGCTTTTCCAACTTCAGAGGTACTAGACGTTTTGGTGCTCCCATGTGATCTGATTTATTTCTCTAATCTTGGTTTGTCTCACAGCGTCAGAATTAGAAGTCATTTATAGAGCTTGTTTTCAAGTCGTCATCATCATCATTATCAGGTGCCATGCCGGCTAGCATAGGCGATCATGGATCTCCAGAAATCTCTATCTCTGGTGTTGCTATCACCTCAGATGTTGACGCTCTTCCGTGCCATGACGTCAGGCTATCCAAACTTTTCTCTCTCTGTCTTACTATGTCTCGTCTTCCCTCGATTTTACCAGTTGTTACAATGTGTTCTAAGCCTCCTTTTCTCATCACATGTCTGAAAAATGATGACTGCCTCTTCTTATATTGATGATAACCTTTCTCTGTGTCTTGATCTCATTCAACACCTCAACATTAGTCATGTTAGCATTCCATGGGATTCTCATCATTCTTCTGTAACACCATAACTTTGTGGCCCTAAGTACATTGTTTTTTTCTCCTCATTATTTCTGTTATTTCCATCTTGTGCGTGTGCGACAATGTACCATGTTGTCAATTATATGAGAACTATCGTCATAGCACCCCAGATGAAAAACAACGACATTGTATTGATCAAGATGTGGATACTGTTTCCTTTCTCAAACTGTCAATCTCTTTCTGTTTTATGACCTACAATAAATAAATATTCCTACACAAACCCTTCCAGACGTAAAGGACAGCAATAAACTCCAAGAAATATGAAATCTTGGACAAGAAATTTATTACGGGCTGATGTAGCTGTAGAAGTTTTCCCATCTTTAATCACAAATTATAATTAACTCAGTTTTTCTTTGTCTGCAGCAGAGATATAACGTTTATATTAAAAACGGAAATGAGCTCTGATTGGACAATATGATCAGGTGATTTAAATACATCGTTTCGTTATATTTTTGTAATAATTTTCAGATATTTATCTCAAATATATTATTACCTACAACATCGTCTCTGTAATAAGTTTCTTCATATGTTCTTCTATTTCCATTTCTGTCATTTAACAATTCTATAGATATCCTTCCTTTTTCTCTTCCTTGTGATTCCTGGAATATCTATTAGTATATGATTGAGTTAATGTGATAACAATGCTGATAATGATTCCTGGAATATCTATTAGTATATGATTGAGTTAATGTGATAACAATGCTGATAATGATTCCTGGAATATCTATTAGTATATGATTGAGTTAATGTGATAACAATGCTGATAATGATTTCTGGAATATCTATTAGTATATGATTGAGTTAATGTGATAACAATGCTGATAATGATTTCTGGAATATCTATTAGTATATGATTGAGTTAATGTGATAACAATGCTGATAATGATTTCTGGAATATCTATTAGTATATGATTGAGTTAATGTGATAACAATGCTGATAATGATTTCTGGAATATCTATTAGTATATGATTGAGTTAATGTGATAACAATGCTGATAATGATTTCTGGAATATCTATTAGTATATGATTGAGTTAATATGATAACAATGCTGATAATGATTTCTGGAATATCTATTAGTATATGATTGAGTTAATGTGATAACAATGCTGATAATGATTTCTGGAATATCTATTAGTATATGATTGAGTTAATATGATAACAATGCTGATAATGATTTCTGGAATATCTATTAGTATATGATTGAGTTAATGTGATAACAATGCTGATAATGATTTCTAATGTTTTGTGAGTCTTCTTCTTCTTCTTCTTCTTCTTCTTCTTGCGCTCGTCCGATATGAATTCAGGCGTAGTCCTCAATGCGATTCTGATTGATTTTTGCGTGAGGAACTTCTTCCCTTATTATCAGTGCTCCCCTCTCCCTTTCATTCCGCCTTACAGGCGTGCCTTCTCCAACTTCAGAGGTATATATTGTGATATTAGTAATGATGTAACAATGTTGTATTTTTGTGTGATATTAGTAATGATGTTACAATGTTGTAATGTTTTGTGATATTAGTAATGATGTTACAATGTTGTATTGTTTTGTGATATTAGTAATGATGTTACAATGTTGTAATGTTTTTGTGATATTAGTAATGATGTTACAATGTTGTATTTATGTGTGATATTAGTAATGATGTTACAATGTTGTAATGTTTTATGATATTAGTAATGATGTTACAATGTTGTATTGTTTTGTGAATTGACCAAGATTGTGTTCTTCTTCACACTTCTGCCCTAGGGATGCATAGATCCGCAACCAAAGCCTTCCAAGCTCGCTTACCCACGGTCAACTTTTAAGATCTCTCACTCTCTCCCCATTTTCTTGAATTCCGACTCCAGCGCCCGTCTCCCGGTGTTCATGGGTCTTCCCCTACCTCTATTTCCCTTGGGGTTCCATCGGAGAGCCTGTCTTGTGATGCTGTTAGGGGTTTCCTCAGTGTGTTTCCTATCCATCGCCACCTTCTTCTCCTTATCTCTTGTTCTACCTGTCGTTGTCCTGTTCTATCCCAGAGTTCACTGTTTGTAGTCCTCTCATACCAGATGGAGTATCCTGCACATGCATCTATTCTTCCGGAGTGCAGTATTGTTTCCCCAGTTGTAAGTCTAGTGTGTTCTGCATTTGTCCATCTGGTGTCGCCCAGTCCTAGGATGACCAATCCATATGTCCTCATTTACTGTGTCACCTGTGCTGTCTTCCCAGTTTCGAACATCGTGCGGACATTAAAGTTGCCAATCCTGGATATCTTCCGGGTTGAAATAATATAAGTCGGCAGCCCGATATCCTTTCGGATTTCACCGGGTCGCTTCTTGAGTCCCTCCTTGTGAAGTACTTGAAAGAGACTATCTACGAAGCGCATACTATGGCCCGTTTTAGAAATCTCTTCCTGACCTGACGCTGTGAGGCATACATGATTCGAGAAAGAAAGAAAGAAAGAAAAAAACGTACTGTGTGTAAATTCACTACCAGTGACATTACATACAAGAATATATTCGAGTGCTATATATTGAACCAATACTTATGTATGGCAGCGAATCTGGAGAGACAAAAAATCCCAATCAATAGGTTCGCTGGAAGCCACAGAGATGTGATTTTACAGAAGAATTCTAACAATCCCATGGACAGAGAAAAAAATAACAAATGATGAGTTTTTAAAAGATGCTTAAACACAATGAAACCTGGTAAAAATCAAATGAATAAGACAATCAATGTTCGTGAAATAAAATGAATAAGACAATCACTGTTCTTGAAATAAAATGAATAAGACAATCAATGTTCGTGAAATAAAATGAATAAGACAATCACTGTTCTTGAAATAAAATGAATTAGACAATCAATGTTCGTGACATAAAATGAATTAGACAATCAATGTTCGTGACATAAAATGAATAAGACAATCAATGTTCGTGAAATAAAATGAATAAGACAATCAATGTTCGTGAAATAAAATGAATAAGACAATCACTGTTCTTGAAATAAAATGAATAAGACAATCAATGTTCGTGAAATAAAATGAATAAGACAATCACTGTTCTTGAAATAAAATGAATAAGACAATCAATGTTCGTGAAATAAAATGAATAAGACAATCACTGTTCTTGAAATAAAATGAATTAGACAATCAATGTTCGTGAAATAAAATGAATAAGACAATCACTGTTCTTGAAATAAAATGAATAAGACAATCAATGTTCGTGAAATAAAATGAATAAGACAATCACTGTTCTTGAAATAAAATGAATTAGACAATCAATGTTCGTGACATAAAATGAATTAGACAATCAATGTTCGTGACATAAAATGAATAAGACAATCAATGTTCGTGAAATAAAATGAATAAGACAATCAATGTTCGTGAAATAAAATGAATAAGACAATCACTGTTCTTGAAATAAAATGAATAAGACAATCAATGTTCGTGAAATAAAATGAATAAGACAATCACTGTTCTTGAAATAAAATGAATAAGACAATCAATGTTCGTGAAATAAAATGAATAAGACAATCACTGTTCTTGAAATAAAATGAATTAGACAATCAATGTTCGTGAAATAAAATGAATAAGACAATCACTGTTCTTGAAATAAAATGAATAAGACAATCAATGTTCGTGAAATAAAATGAATAAGACAATCACTGTTCTTGAAATAAAATGAATTAGACAATCAATGTTCGTGACATAAAATGAATTAGACAATCAATGTTCGTGACATAAAATGAATAAGACAATCAATGTTCGTGACATAAAATGAATTAGACAATCAATGTTCGTGAAATAAAATGAATAAGACAATCAATGTTCTTGAAATAAAAATTGCGAAAAGAAGGTTTGGAATACTTGGTGACAGCGGGTAAAATGCAGGTTTTTTTTTATAAATCGTGGAAGGTGGATAAGAGGATGAGGAGACGAAACTGGATGGAGGTACCGGTACAGAAAGGGATCAGATAAATCACCTTCATTTCTGTTCCTGGTACGCAGAAGTCAAGGGTAATGAATGAGCTGATAGATTGGCTGGTTTGGCTACGATATCAGAGAGAACTGCATTGGACCGAAATGGCATTCCTAACGTATTGAGAGAGTCTTTTCGAATAGAGGAGTTTCAGGGTTGTGAATCACAGTCGTTGACAAGATTGAGAGAGATGGATGTCGACATTGGTACAGCCGGAAAACAACGACATACCAAATATGCAAATAGATTGATTAACTCCTCGTTAACCAAACGCCACACTTTGTGACTTTGAGTTTGACGCCTTTTTAGCAGGATCCATATTAAAGGGGAGAGCCGCTGTAACGTAGTTGTTAGTGAACTCGCTTCGCAAGGCTGGTGGTCTGGGTTCAGCTCCGCAATGCGCGTGGAATTTTTCCCGACCGCGACGGCTCTCAGGTCGACCCAGCCTCAACTGGGTACCAGATATGCTTTGGGAAAGTAAAGGCGGCCGGCGTGATGCTGACCACATCACCATCGTGTGCCGACGGTCAATGAAAAATACAAGCCTAACGCTGTATTGACCTATATACCACGAGGTATGAAAGGGTTCCTTTACTTTTTTACTTACATTAAAGGGCGTTTTTTATTCTAAAACAATTGGCTTGCAAAAACGCGGCCTTTTCCTTGATCCACTAAGAGTGTATCAACATTGAACTGGTGTGTTGTATCGCTTGACGCTGCTGGATATGTTGAGGCGGATATCGGACACATATGGAAGTGTCCGGAGTGCTATGCTAATAGTTCTCATTAAACAGATAACTGATGACGGCTGGTCGGACATCGAGGTTTAACAAGAGATTGGCTTCATAAATAAATAAAAAAACGTCAACTAGGAGAAAGAGTAGTGGAGAGATATGATCGCCTACGTGGGAAGAAATGGTAATTGACTGATTAAATAATGATATACTGAATCAAATATCAAGTTTTGTGTATCAGGAACTATATACATAATAAGAATGACAGATGGACAAAGTTATAAATATGTAAGTTACACTCTGAGAAGAAACGATTCAAGAATCTGAAAGTGAACTTTGAAGTGGGAGACAAGTGCTTCAAGAAAGATAAGACGCCCCAGGGAAACTATGAAACGAACTTTGTTGAGAGAGACAATAAATATTGGACTAAATTCAATATAAGAGATTGATCTTCGTGCCCTGGATAGAGCGGTATGGATACATTTCTTGCTTGTAGTATGTATCTTATAACTGTTTAAATACAACATAATATTATTAATAATTTTATTAAGATAATATTAATATAAAATTAAAAAGTGTCTAAAGCTGAAGGATGGCTTCATTGCACAGGGTTTTACACAATATGGCTCGGACCCTCTAGGCAGAAACGGCACGCTACCTGCCAAGAGTATTGCATAAAGCACGAACTCTGTAGCTCTGGCAACAATCATAATGATCTATGAAACAAATTGATTTCGTGAGCAGAACGGCGAGGTCCGAATTAGAATCCACTACCTTCAGAGCACAAGCCAAGGGCTTAAACACTGAACCACAGATATCCCCGATAACATTAATATAATATTGAAAAGCCCACTTTAATATCATAAATATATATTGATAAATATCATGTAAATTATGTATCTTTATTTTTTTTTTTATGATAAACGAGTCTCGATATATCAAACACCACCTCTTTACTTTAGAAGTAAATTTCTTCTATCCAAATCTTTAAATGATAAACGAGTCTCGATATATCAAACACCACCTCTTTACTTTAGAAGTAAATTTCTACTATCCAAATCTTTAAATGATAAACGAGTCTCGATATATCAAACACCACCTAACGAGTCTCGATATATCAAACACCACCTCTTTACTTTAGAAGTAAATTTCTTCTATCCAAATCTTTAAATGATAAACGAGTCTCGATATATCAAACACCACCTAACGAGTCTCGATATATCAAACACCACATCTTTACTTTAGAAGTAAATTTCTACTATCCAAATCGTGATGCATTGACCTAACAGCTGTTGGTGAAATCCATCAGGGAATTTTCAAATCTGGGACCAGCTGTCAACGAAGCAATCACTTTGTCCAATGTTCTGTGGTGGTTCTTTAACTGAAGTTGTGACTGTTACTAAGTGTACCGGATATTCTTCTAGTTGGCAAGTAAATATAGAAGTGGGTCAAATTAAAATAAAAACTATAAGGAAAAAATGAATTACTTTGAGGAAAATAATGTCAAGATTTGATGTGACGGTGAAGATTAAGAAAATAATGTCAAGATTTGATGTGACTAAGAAGATTATGAAAATAATGTCAAGATTTGATGTGACGGTGAAGATCAAAATGTAAAAATATATATAGATTAAAAGGCACACACAAATGTGAGAAATTGGTTTTTATTATTATCCACAATTATTAATTGAGGAGAATGGAGGGGTTTAATTATGAAATTTCAAGAGTCGCAGATCAGTAAAAATGGAAAAGGCCTGGTGCAAGGGATTGATGGTATAGAAGTATGCTTGCATGAATATTAGCCGATGTTTCATATCTGGTTAAGGGGGAAAATAGACATAGAGAACGTTAGAGAAAGAGATAAATGGCTACAAAGAACTTCTTCTCTTCCACCATTTACTTTTTATAAAAGTGTTTGGGGAGAGGGCGGCGGGGGTGTGAACTGTAGTGATTTTGTGTTCTTGTTCTAATGTACTTACAAGTTGATATTCATTTCGTAAGGCTACTCTTGATGCCATAAATCCATCTTTGGCGTGGTCTTCCTCTTGTGCTGTACTCGTTATACTTTTTAGTGTGGCTCTCTGTGGTAGACGATACCAGGGAATTCTTGTTAACTGTCCAAATCACTTAATCTGTTCTTTTATGAATTGCATGATTGGTTTCACATCCAGTCTCCTTTTGATTTCTTCATTCCTATTTGTTTTCTTATTTTCCCACCTGCAGCTCTTCTAAGACACCTCATCTCTATCGTTACCATTTTCCACTCATTTATCATCATCAAATAGCTTGTCTTGAGCAGAACTTTGCCACCCCAACAGTCCTTCGGAATTTCTCTCTCATAGGCCAGATGTCCTGCCTGTGCAGCCCGTCATGTTCAAACCATCAGTTACATCCTGAATCCATCTTCTCCGTGGTTTTTCTCTTCTTCTCTTTGCCGGTATGCCTCCTTCTATTATGGTATTCTCCAGCTCTTCATGTCTTTTTATATGTCCAAAATATCTCAATTTTCTCTTTCTTATTTGTAGCATCAGTCAATTTTCTTTGATTTTGAGTTCTTTCTGGATATATCTATTTGTTCTCTTCTCTGTCCAAGATATACGAAGCACTCTTCTGTAACACTTTTATTCGAAAGCACATATATTTTTTCCCACTGCTTTATTAAATAGCCATGCTTCACACTCATACGTTGCCACTGGGAATATGCATGCTCTTAGTGTTGAAGCCCGATACAAGTCACTCACTCATTAGCTACTGTTATTGGCCATGTTTGACACTGTTATCCTTTGCGTTCCCGTCCTTCCTTCCTTTGCGTTCCCGTGACACTGTTATTATAGTGTTAGCCAGAACATCGTTCTTATAAGATTTGCTATAGTTTGTAGCGGTATCTCTTTATGGGACAACAGTAGTGTTAACTGCCCCAGTATCTGGTTAGCTAGTATGCATCGATTGCTGATTTCCTTATCGATAATTCCGTCTGCAGTGAAAATTGCTCATTGTTTTGTTTTATTTCTGCGTTCTGGAGTTTTATTGTAAGGTTTACTAGTTGTTTGCTATCGTTATTGTCTCTGTCTTTATTATATTTATTTTCATGTTGTACACAAAGAAATGAAGTCGAGAAAGGAAGAAAGATAAAGAGATTGCAAGAAAAAGAAAGGGATGAAAAAGTAAGACAGAGATATAAATATATGTCAGCAAAGTGATCAAAAACTGAGAAAGATGAAGAAAGCTATAAATGTACAGAAGAAGAAAACCAGAAAAAAATTAAAAAAACGTATATATATATCTATAGTTTTATATATATGGGAGTGCCTAGAGAAGATAATTTTAGAGGGAATGATGCTTGGGAGAAGAATGAGAGAAAGACCTAGAAGACGATGGGTGCAAGATGTCATTGATGATCTGAGAATGACTGTTGCTGACGCCGGTCATCTTGCACAGAACAGAGAGATTTTCAGGACTGCTGTCATGGGAGCCAAGTTCCGGAAGCGACAAGCTACTTGATGATGATTAATATATATATATGGCCTTCGTGTCATGTTTGACACATACAGATTCCATAAATAATTTCCATTGTTGACTTGATGTCGTCTGTCTATCAATTGTTGACTTTCTGCCGTCTGTCTATCAATTGCTTCTCATGTCAGGTGATAATCTGTCCATTGTTGACTTGCTGCCGTCTGTCTATCAATTGCTTCTCATGTCAGGTGATAATCTGTCAACTTTTCTTTCAACAGTTCTTCTCTTTGTTTCCTTTGGATGTCCAGATCTTCATTTTCCATCCGCTGTCCATCGAAGTGGTGTCCTAGCTAATATTGATAATGGTTTAATATTGATAATGGTTTAATATTGATAATGGTTTAATATTGATAATGGTTTAATATTGATAATGGCTTAATGTTGATAATGGCTTAATGTTGATAATGGCTTAATGTTGATAATGGCTTAATGTTGATAATGGCTTAATGTTGATAATGGCTTAATGTTGATAATGGTTTAATGTTGATAATGGCTTAATGTTGTTATCTTTGTCTTTTAATACTTGCTTGCAATGATACACAGTTTGTTCGTTTTAATACTTTCTTCCAATGATACACAGTTTGTTCGTTTTAATACTTGCTTCCAATGATACACAGTTTGTTCGTTTTAATACTTGCTTCCAATGATACACAGTTTGTTCGTTTTAAACAGCTCTTCATTTGCTAATGCATTTGGCCAGAATATTTACAGGATCCTTCTTTAACATTTACATGGGATGTCTCCATTTTGTGTATGATGTTTTCATATTTTTGTTGTTCTTTATTACTTTCGTGTCTACAATATTAATTTAAAGTCATTTTGTTTCGACTGTTCTGGAAAGTGTATCTGTCTTCGTTTCATCATCCCTGTATCGGCTGGATAAAACATTAATATTATCTACATAATCCAAATCATCCAGTATTATGACAAGTGTCTAATGAAATCCCATGCTGTTATCCGTTATGGTTGTCCACATCAGCAAGTCCACAGCAGCAAGTTGATGGCAAAGTTAAACAAGAATGCTGACAGGATACACAACTGTGTAACTACTTTTTTGGCCTTGATATACTCTGTCAGATGGCTATTCCAAACTACTTGACAATAAAAGTCTGCATATTACACTAAATATTTGTGTTGATATTACACAATGCCAGAGTATCTTTCATGGATATTTCCATTAAATCGACTGACGTGAATGCCGGTAATTGATGAGAAACTAGGAATAGACAGGTCAGTCATCATCAATCTCACTAGAGAAGTAGATCGAATCGATTATTTTGTACATACAAATACGAAACAGCAACCATATTCAGAGTGTAGAACTGTCGCTGCTGTTGTTACTACCTGTAATACCGTGTGTTTTTTTTGCGGCGTATGACAAGGGAAACACGTGCGGCGTATGACAAGGGAAACACGTGCATATGCAATTTAACGAACGCATGGCTAAGGTTAGGTTAGGATTTCTCTATATGTCTTCGACATTAAAAAAAAACTTATTGGCCTTACCGTGGACTGAACCCAGGTCTCCAGCATGGGATCCACGCTCTAATCAATCCAACTAGACGTTCCACAAAGTATAGAATATCTACTGTAGAATATGAGATTGAAAGTGAAAACTTTCAGATATGAACACCTTGCTAGTGATACAAGAAGTTTGATTAATCAACACAGAACTGAAGTGATCAGTCACCTTACGATAATGGAAATGTTGAGAAGAAATCTGAGTACCTATGGTATGCAGTGATGGTGCCCTAAATCAATCAATCAATCAATCAATCAATCAATCAATCGATGGTGAGCCTCACTAATAGCTAATCTCTTCTTCTTCTTTTGTCGCCACACTGCTACCGGTTTGTTGCCCAGTGTCGTGGTTTTCTGTTTTTGTCTTGCGCTGTTCTGGTAGCTTGTGTGATTGTTATTTTTGCTCTTTCACAGGATTCTGCTACGCTATCTATCTTTTCGTGGTCTTCCCTCTTGCCTTCTTTCCCGATGTTCTGTTGTAGAAGACTCTGTATACTGTGGAGTATGGATGCATTCTTATTAAGTGGCCAAACCACTTCATTCTTTGTTTTCAATGTAATTCAAGCACAGTTTTGTGCCAACTTTATTTCTTATGCTGATGTTATCTCTAATACATAAAATACAATTTATATTTTGAAATAAATAAATGAAATATATATTTATAAAGAGAGAGAGAGAGATAGTGAGAGAGAGAGAGAGAGAGTGAGAGAGAGAGAGAGAGAGTAGAGAGAGAGTGAAGAGAGATAGTGAGAGAGAGAAAAGATAAAGAGAGAAGAGAGAGAGAGAGAGTAGTAGAGTGGGGGAGAGTGAGAGAGAGAGAGAGAGTGAGAGAGGAGAGTGAGAGAGAGAGATGAGAGAGAGAGGAGATTGAGGAGAAAATTGTAGATAACGACACAACTATTAAATAACAAATATAGAAACAAATAACAGAGGTATATCTTCATAAATAGATGTTTACATAGAATAGAGGTACTGATATGGCATGATAATAGTACAAACGAGAAACTCAGAGAAATAACAAAGCAGATACCAGTGGAGACAGAGCTAAGCAGATACCAGTGGAGAAATAACTAAGCAGATACCAGTGGAGAAATAACTAAGTAGATAACAGTGGAGAAAAAGCTCAGGAAGAAACGCTAGCTATGGATAGGACAGACATTGAGAAGACCGACCGGAAACATTGCAAGACAGTCACTGTTTTGGAACCCGCAAGAAAAGAGGAGTAGGGAATATCTAGACATGTTGGAAGTCGATATTAAAAGTATGTGTAAAACATGGACAGAATTGGAAGGGATGACAGGAGAAAGAGCTGGAAGAAGTTTGTTGAAGACCTGTGCTCCATTGGGAGTTCAACGGTGAAGAAGAAAAAGAACAGACCAGATCTCATACAACAAAAGAGAAGAATCTAGATAAAGAAATTAACAGTGAGATAATGATATAAACAAATTAAAATTCAGGAAAAGACTTCCAGACAGCCATACATGAAATACAATATTATATTGATAAGAAGAATGTTGGGAATGAAATCGTTAAATCAAGCAATTGTTTACAAAATAACATATTTAATCAGGAGATTCACTCAGATCATTGATAACAAAGGCTTTATGGCAACCACTAGAGTTATTCATTTTCTACTAATGAATTCATGTTTGCATTCAGTAAACACGACTGCACTTCAGCAGCGAAGCGAAGAAAGCAACCTCTTCTAATCAGTATTTGTTCGCTTACTGAACGCAATTTCATCAGTACACATTCCTAATTTCAAGGGTTTTCAAATAGGACAATTCCGGTACAAATGCGTGACATTTCAACCGTTTCTTTTCACATCAAAAACTGGAACGTTATCACCCATCAAGTAACCATCATTTATTTATTGTTTACGGACAGATAATGGACCATCTCCCCCACCGACGTTGGACTGACTGTAACTTCTCTTTCTGCCTGTGTGGTGTTGGAGCCTGCAAGATAAGCAAAGAATAGTACCACTGTGACCTACAAGACATGTCGTAAGAGGCGACTCAGATTGGACCTAAGGAATCAACCCTATTAAATAAAAAAGCATCGAATAAATCGGTTGTGCTGTCCTACTTGTATGCGCATAACTGGCAGAACGTACAATCGATCTTAGGCTCAGATCACATACAAATCAAACAGACTTGTTAAGAAATGGTCGATATGGATCGTTGGAAGGAGAAGATCAAATTATGTTTGAAGAAGAAGATCAAACATGTTTTATAACAACTAATAAACTCCTAACTTTCAAACAACATTTTAAAAAAATGTCAACGTGAGTGAACAAGTTATACATCTTTCACCCTTCCTAAAGCGACTAGCCCACACCAACACTGCTTGATGCAGAATTGAAATTAAATTCATATTAAATAATTTCCTAATCTTCCAAATTAGATTAGTGACCCTCGCTAAGGAGCTTGTACATTGCCACCGAGATCTTTCTGTGTAAGATAGAGATGTAGCCCACATAGTTATTCACTGAAGTGCAATGATGATTGTCATCAATAAAACAAAAATCAATAAATCATGATCAATATCTCCTGCATATGTATCATCCATTCCAATGCATCAGCTCCTTAGTTTCTGGAAACTTCAGAATAACAAGGATAGTAGATTCTTACTAATTGCTGATATCTCTCGATGTCTACTGCACTAACACCGCAACATTCTGTCTATCTTATACCTTCTTAATCATTAACTAGAGTCTTTAACAAGGACCGACGTGATTCATCTCATAAAGGTATACAGGAAACAAAGTTCTACCTTAACCAGTGAAACCAGATAGCTCGGTTGAAAAATCAATCAGCAGAAAACATAAATAATAACTCTAAACATCATCAGCGCAGTTTCAATAGAACTAGAAGATAAAATCCGTATAAGTGCAACTACTTTCATATATCTTAGACGTTTTATCAGCCAACGAAGAGCTGGATTTGATATTAAAGGTGTACTGCTGAGTGGCAATCGTGTTACATGGCCAAAACATTTATTTTTTCTATTGCTTCTTCATATTCTCTAGCACTGAGAAGAAGAGACACATCGTCTAAATATGAATTGGAGATCAAGAAAAATGACAATAATACTTATTCTCAGTGGCGGCTCGTAGTCATTTTTCTTAGTTGGGCCAGACACACATTTTCGAAATAAATCTTGGTTTTTGGAGTATTTACTATTATTTGTCTATTCCGGGAAGTTTCCCGTTTCGATTATTGGTGGGCCAGGCCCCACTGGCCCTTAATGACGTGCCACCCTGCTTATTCTCATAATTATCAAGTAACATGTCACTTGCTGAACGTCGGTTTCATCACAGGCTGACGGAAAAACTATCTGTCTCTAGTAAGTTCTTCGACCTACTTCAGCTTCCTATTCAAGGTTTCTTTGATATCCTTCTGTCACCTTCGTCTTTGTCGTTTGTGCTTGTACCACAGGAACAATTCCTTCCACTGTTGTTATCTCCAAACCACCGTGATGTTTAACTAGTCAACGTATTTCATCTTCCGGTACATGGTGTTATTTATGAACCAATGTTCCGTGAAATGCAGGTCTTGTAAGACGTCTTTGTTCTTTCTTCTCTCTCTCCAGGATGTTATAATAACTTTTCTGTATGTACAATAGACAAACATAATCAAACAACTATAACAGTGGTCTTGAAGCTCGTAATGAAGGCAGATACATAACAAATCAATAATGAACAAAAATGGGACAAATTTAGGAATGTTAATGAAATCAAAGAAATGTTTTATCAACCATTAGTAACAACTGTTATACGAAATAGAAGATGGAGATATGTTGGACACACTCTGAGAAGCAATGATCAAAGAATCACAAAGTAGGCTTTGAAGTGGGATGCGCAGGGTCGTTCAAAAAAGAAATAATACCTTAAAAGGAAACCCTGAAACGAACTTTGCTGAGAGAGGAGAGAAGTATCAAACTCAATTTTATGGAAGAGATTGAGGTAATTACTAATGATAGAACGGTTTGGAGGAATTGCCTGCAAGTCATATGTAAAGTATAACGGTAACAGGAGTATTTAATGCAACAAATCATCATACACAGTTTATGATACCTCAATATAGAACGTAACAAGCAAATTTCTAGACAAAACAGAAGTTAACAAGCAAATTTCAAGACAAAACAGTAGGTAAGAAGCAAATTTCAAGACAAAACAGAAGTTAACAAGCAAATTTCAAGACAAAACAGAAGGTGAGAAACAAATTTCAAGACAAAACAGAAGATAAGAAGCAAATTTCAAGACAAAACAGAAGTTAACAAGCAAATTTCAAGACAAAACAGAAGGTGAGAAACAAATTTCAAGACAAAACAGAAGATAAGAAGCAAATTTCAAGACAAAACAGAAGGTAAGAAGCAAATTTCAAGAAAAACATGGATCACGCTCAAAAATAAAATGTTCTGATTTCACAACATTTTCTAATTGCACAGAAAAAAACCTCAATCTTAAGGCGTTTTTTTCAATCAGCCAAGGGACACTTAATTTTCTTCGTGTCATTTTTTTACAACCTGGGTCTTCCATGCATCCATTGCCTGTCCTGACAAATTCTATATCTTTCCTTTTTATTTGTCATTTTTTTGTTTCATTTCAAATGACGTGAAGTGTATCCTTTATTAGTTTTTTAACGTTTGATTCAATCAGAGGTTCTCACATTTTTAACTTCAGACCACCGCAGGAAATTTTTGATCTGAAATTAGCTTATGTCAATAATAATTGACAGTCTCAAGTGACAACGGATTTAATGCCCAGTTCACGACTCTGTAGTTCATGAACTCTCCTGACAACTTTTATTTCAGAGAGATGTCTGAGTCTAACTGAGGTACACTACATCCTTGAGGGTTCGACCGTCGTCTATTTAGGATCATCTGAGTGTTGTCAAGGCTCACAGGTGGAGCAAAGAATAGTACCACTACGAACTACAAGGCATGTAATAAGAGGCGGCTGAGGTAGAGGTCTGGGGAAGCTACTCTAGTAAATAAAAAGAACTGACCGTAGACGCATTACTGGCAAAACGGACAATCGCTCTTACGCTCAGATCACAAAGAGTGGTTTAACAAGTGGTTGATATGGAGCGTATTGAAGAAGAAGTCTATTCGGGATAAGAGACCAGCTATATTATGAGGCCCTTGTAAATAAGTGACCATGCTGTTTTCTTGTTCCATCATCTCATTGTTTGTACACTTATTATTCAATGAAATCTCGAATACATATCTCAAGTAACGAATGTGAAACGCACTGCCGAATACATGTCTCAAGTAACGAATGTGAAACTTTTCTTTCTTTCTCGAATCCTGTATGCCTCACAGCGTCAGGTCAGGAAGAGATTTCTAAAACGGCCTAGTATGCGCTTCGTAGATAGTCTCTTCGTCGCCTCTGTTATCTCTGAGGTCCATCTTTTGCGTGGCCGCTTGCTTTGTACCCATTGTATCGGAGCAGCATTGCTCTTTGGGTACACTGTCTGATGGTAATCTGCTTACGTGACCGAACCATTTAATTTGTTGTTTCTTGATGAAGTCTAGTACTGATGTTGAATGTGAAACGGACTGCCGAATACATGTCTCAAGTAACGAATGTGAAACGGACTGTCGAATACATGTCTCAAGTAATGAATGTGAAAGGACTGCACTTTTTATCATATGATGTATCAAAGACCATGATCCACTTAGCGTATAACAGGATGCTTAATACTCTGGCCCTATAGATCTAAAATTGGATGACTGACTTCGTTGTGCCTGATTTTTACACTATATTGCTCAATACTTCTCTGTAGAAATGGAACAGTACCTGTCGAAACTATTGCACAAAGCAAAAACTCCGTAGCTCCCGTAACAGTCTTATGGATTTCATGAAAAAATTCAGTCAAGGACAGAGCGGCGCGGATTTGAACTCACAACATTCGTAACGCAAAGCGACAGTTTAACCAAATAATCCTAGTGACTCCTGAAACAGATTTTGTACACTATCAATAATTAGATATTAGACAAGTATTTGAGGATCTTGATTGAAGAGAATCGATAAAATAATCTTGATGCACATCTCCCATTCGGCAGACCCATGTACAATCCATGGTAAAAAAACAGGTTTTTTTCTGTCGAGTGCACAAATAAAACATCCTAACCTGAATAGTTGTGTGACGACTGCACTAGCCATGTATTCATTAAATTACTCAAGTACATGTCCACCTGTTGTACACCACACTAAGAAAACGCTACTACATTCAGTAGGGACTGTATTTTGTTAATATCTGAAAGTGTACATGAAGGCAATAATAACAATAAAAGTGTACATACATATAGCATAACAATAAATGTGCACATAAAGAAACAATAACAATGAAAGTGTAGATAAATATAGAATTACAATCAAAGTGTACATACGCATAGAATTACAATAAAAGTGTACATGAACGAAGAATATAGAGTTATAATTAGATGAAAATCGTGACAGTTAAAACTTGATGTGAATTAATACTTTGATCAACCCAGACGTACAGGGTAAACAACAAAAGTAAGCTACTTCCTACGTGCCTCAGCATCTTCTCCTCCAGATAACCAATCTTGCAAAGTTATTGAATAAACAAATAGGACACTCATGTGACAAATTAGGAACCAATCAATGAACAAATAGAAGGGAATATACAGGATGTGTGAGAAGTTTCATTTGAGAAGTGAATTGTTAGAACTTTAGACAACCAACCGTATTAGGTAATGTTTAGTTAACAGAGACAGGTAAGCTGATAATAAGACTAAACTAATGATTAGATTGATTGATTGATTGATTGATAGTTGCATCATACTTGCGATCCGGTGAGTATCATGTATGCTCCGGTCTCTTTCTTACACTAGAAGATCGCTTCGACCGTGCACAAATGCTGATGCACCGGCCATGGTCACCGATGTAATTATGTAGATGGTGAAAATATTGTTTAGGACTTTTTATTTTAATCTTTCTAATAATCTGTGCCTCAGCAGCGATTTTGAACTGCCAATTGTTCGTTTACATATTAAAATTGAACGCGATCTCTGATAGGACTAGGATCTCGATCTCACCTACACAGAGATCATGGATATATGAAAAAATATCCTTGTGGCTGCACAAGGGAAAAAGGGAAAGGAAAGGCAAGGAAATGGAATATGATTAGAGTACTATGGCAAACTATTTGGGGCTCATGTCTCTATGGCAACACATATATTACTCTTGATTCTTCTTCTTCCTCCAACGTTCTATATCGACCACTCTTGTAAGCTCTCTGTGTGATTTATATGTGATCGGAGCCTAAGAGCGATTGTAAATAATGCTAGTTATGCACCTACAAGTAGGCCAACACATACTATTTATTCGGTGCTTTTTATTTACTAGGGTACCTTCCATAGGTCCTACATCAGTCGCATGTTACGAAATGCCTTGTAGATCGCAGTGGTACTATTCTTTGCTTCCCTTGCGGGTTCCGGCACCGCACGGACGCTACTCTTGATTGACAGAAGGACAATTATCATTGCACTTCGAGAAATAACCATGTGTTCTCCGATCTATTTCTTACACAGGAAGATCTCAACGATTGTGCATGCACTGCACAACACTGGCGAAAGTCCCCAATGTCGGACATTTTAACGTAATTTTATTTTAATCTTTTTTGCTGAATTTTGCATCGGCAGGGAATTTGCAGCCTACTCTTACCGATTTTCAGAACACAATAATTTTTATTACGTGCTTAACGTGAAGACGGGACCTACGTATTATCGCCTGTCTCTGTAGGACTAGGAACTCGATCTACGGGACCTACGTTTTATCGTCTGTCTCTGTAGGACTAGGAACTTGATCTCACCTACATTAAGATCCGAGATCTCTGGAAAAATATCCAGATCGCTCCTGGCAGGAAACAAACCGAGTATCTTGTGAGCGATATGTGAGCACTTTATCCGCACGCCACAGAGAATCTTCAGCAGTCTCCCCCACACTAACGTGTTATATGTCTTCATATATAATATTTCCTATTTAGAGCTTGTCAAAATGTATGTAGTTCCCTGAATATTGCATTTGTTCAATGTTACTCAAGACTACAGCGTCAGCTAACAAGGAGGAGATAAATGTAATCTATATAAGAACTCACACAATTCTTACTGACACTACATGGAATGTCCACTAGGAACTGGACAAACCAATCTGAAGACCACCATTAACATTCGTGTTTTTGTCAGTTTCTGGTTATCTCCCATACAAAACCGATTGTCGTAAACGTGTCTTGTCTCTCTTGAGAAGTCGTTTTTTCTTCTTCTCTACCTCTCACTGTCTCTCACTCTCTTTTATTATCTCTTCTTATCTGTCTTATATATCATATTTTCTAGCGCTCGATAGCGTTAAAAGGTGGTCTATATGGCTAGGTGGTTAAACTCTCACGTTGCGTTCCAAAGGTCGCGGTACGAAACCGGACAACGTCGTTCTATTCACAAGTACATTTTTTCCAGAGACTCCTAAGATTGTTGCCGGAGCTACGGAATTCGTGCTTTGTGCAATATTCTAGACAGACGGCGTAGCATTTCTGTAGAGAGAAACTGAGTCATATTGAGGAAAACCAGCTGCAGTGAAGTCGAAACTTGGAATTTAGAAATGTTATACACTTTACCGTCTAAAGATGAAAGATTGACTTCTTTACCGTCTAAAGATGAAAGATTGACTTCTTTACCGTCTAAAGATGAAAGATTGATTTCTTTATACCGACATTTACAATATGACTTGGTATTTCTCCTCAGAAATGGCAAGCCACACAATGAGATTATTGCACAACGTCTTGAGAATATGTAGCTCCTGTAACAATTCTAGAAACGAACAGTTTTGTGTTGACACTTTAGCGACGGCCATATGCATTTATGCGGTGCAAGTTGCTTTCTGTGGCGATACGGCTGTTTCATTCTGGAATTTGTTCACGACACAGGAGACAGTTGTTAGCATTTCGAGTGATTTTCGTTGGCACAGGAATGGAGTAATTATGGGGAGACCCGTTGCAGTGAAGTTGAAACCGTACATATGAACTATCTAGAGATCCAGAGAAAAGTTCACTCGTAAAAACTGCAGTCCGGATTTGAACCAGCGACTTTCAGAATGCAAGATCAAACGATTTAATTAATTAGCTACAGTGACCACCATCTAGTACATAAATCAATCGTTCATTTACAAATACCTCTACAACGTCGTTCCGTTTTATTGTTAATATTCGCTCATCGCATGAGGTTATGACTGTTAATTTCCTTTCATCGTATGAGTTTAAGATTGTTATATTTATTTCATTGTATGAGGTTAAGATTGTTAATTTCCTTTCATCGTATGAAGTTAAGATTGTTAATTTCCTTTCATCGTATGAGGTTAAGATTGTTAGATTTCTTTCATCGTATGAGGTTAA
Source organism: Arion vulgaris (assembly GCA_020796225.1). NCBI lineage: Eukaryota > Metazoa > Mollusca > Gastropoda > Stylommatophora > Arionidae > Arion > Arion vulgaris. The sequence goes on along the minus strand of CM036761.1, from coordinate 64,261,435 downwards.
GATTGTTAGATTTCTTTCATCGTATGAGGTTAAGATTGTTAGATATCTTTCATCGTATGAGGTTAAGATTGTTAGATTGCTTTCATCGTATGAGGTTAAGATTGTTAGATTTCTTTCATCGTATGATGTTAAAATTGTTAATTTTCTTTCATTGCATGAGATTAAGCAACTAAAAACTTCTCAATTGTATTGTATTAGTTAACATTGTAATTGTATTTTCATTCGCAGTGATGTCACATTCTTAAAAAACAACCAAATGTACACACATGTTAAAATACCAGTGTTAAGTAATTAGTTTTTTGTAAAGCATCACATTAACTGTTATAAGAAGGAGTAGATGGAGATGTGCTGTGCATACCGTGAGAAGAAATGATCATTGAGTACCAAAGCAGGCATTGAAGTTTGAGGCAAAGGGTTCAAGAAAGAGAGGACGCCCGAGGTTAAACATGAGCCGAATTTTGCTGAGAAAGGCAAGAAATATTAGACTCAATCCCACGGAAGAGAATGAGCGAGTTACCAAGGTTAGAGCGGTATGAAGAAATTAATTACAGTTCCTATGAAACGTATAACGGTACGAGAGAATTATATACGAGTAAGCATTAGATTGAAACGACGTGTCGACCAACAGATCGTTATCGAGCAATTATGACAAGAAATTTGGAAAAGTAAAATTGAAGTACAACATTTTCAGACAAAACATAGATATTAATGTTACACTCACATAGATACTAATGTTACACTTACATAGATACTAATGTTACACTTACATATATACTAATGTTACACTTACATAGATACTAATGTTAATTACATAGATACTAATATTACACTTACATAGATACTAATGTTACACTTACATAGATACTAATGTTACACTTACATAGATACTAATGTTACACTTATATATATACTAATGTTACACTTACGTAGATACTAATGTTACACTTACATAGATACTAATGTTACACTTACATAGATATTAATATTACACTTACATAGATACTAATGTTACACTTACATAGATACTAATATTACACTTACATAGATACTAATATTACACTTACATAGATACTAATGTTACACTTACATAGATACTAATGTTACACTTACATAGATACTAATGATTTCTAATTACACTTCATAGATACTAATGTTACACTTACATAGATACTAATGTTACACTTACATAGATACAATTACACTTACATAATACTAATGTTACACTTACATAGATACTAATGTTACACTTACATAGATACTAATATTACACTTACATAGATACTAATGTTACACTTACATAGATACTAATGTTACACTTACATAGATACTAATGTTACACTTATATATACTAATGTTACATTACGTAGATACTAATGTTACACTTACATAGATACCAATATTACACTTACATAGATACTAATATTACACTTACATAGATACTAATGTTACACTTACATAGATACTAATGTTACACTTACATAGATACTAATGTTACACTTACATAGATACTAATGTTACACTCTTCTTCTTCTTTGGGTTCGTTCTTTACTACCAATTTTAATCACTCTTTGTGATATGTTTGATCTTTGCCAAGAACGTGTATACGTTGCACATTGGTTTGGTAGGCCCCTAAATGCATGGACTTCTATACGTTTAGGACATGTGCATCCGATTTCAGCCAAACCTCCTTAGTCGCCTCTTACGACATGCGTGGCAGGTAACAGGTACACCCCAAATTTGGGCCCCGGTAACCATTCGGACGAATGTTACACTTACATAGATACTAATGTTACATTTACATAGTATAGGAAGAGACGTAGTAGAGTTGTTAGTAGATAACTTGGGTTACAGATGAGTGGTCTAGTAGAGAACTTGGGTTACAGATGAGTGGTCTAGATTTGATTTCCTATATTAGTGTATTACTATATCCAATCTTCAATATCCCAAGCTACTGAGTCCGTGATTTGTGTAAAACTCTCAACATATTTCGTGTTATTTCTGCCGAGAGAAATGTAGCCATATGGGGAAAACCCTGTGGAGTGATGTCAGACCTCCTCCTTTCAACCTTTTATATAAGCTTTGGTTATATTGATGTATGTGTAGGCCAGAATGCAACAAATAAAGAGGAAAGAGATTTGTTGAGGTTAAAGATCGCTTACGCCAGCCGGCACGGCACCTGATGATGAGGCTAGAATACATTCTAGATAGAATAAGTTCGTTGACCTGACAAATCTCAAAGTGATAGTATTCAAAATAGAAGTTTATAGAGTTCCATCATCGCCTACGCCTGTCAGTATAGAGTATAATGATATGTACATATGCACTTAATACTTGTGTGCGATTGCGTAAGGAATGCGATTGCGCGCGCGTGATGAACATGAGAGTTTATTTTTAAAAAGTTGTGAAGATAGACTTCTGAAACGCAGACTGACAGTGTAAATAGGGTCAAACTATCTGACAATTGACCGGATGTGGTTTCCGAATATACACGGACTGGACTGAACTGAAGCACAAATGATCATCACAAATAAAGCCAATTTGCGGTCGGAACTCAGAGGAACGATTGAATAGGATATTATTTGGCTAGATTCTTGGTGTCTTTGAATTCACATTTTCAAAGTTAGCCCTTCGGACACTCTTGACGTCATGAATAAACTTTCAAGTTGATATATTCTAATTTTAGATTTAGTGACGCTACCGACATGCGCACTAGCTGTTATTCTCAGTGACCGGAAGAGGCACAATAGTACCTTCCATGTCTCGTGAGACACCGGATGTCGTGACAATTAGAGGGTTTGTATAGAATGTTTATAAAGTTTCACAACACTACATATGAGGTCTACTTGAAAAAAAGGAAGTACGTGACGTCATCAAAAAATGTGCTAAAATAACGTAGTGAAATTAGTCTATTGTTGTTCCTGTTAAACTAGAGCGTACATATGAAATATTCATTATAACAGATGTTGGAAATATCTACCACGGGATTCACAACATGTCTGTACATGTTTCTTCATATTGTCAAATACTCTTTCTTCAGTTGAAATACCATTATGGTTTGAGTGGAAAGAATTACCCATCAGACAACAGTCATTCACTGCATATTGCACCACAATTGACCATGGAACACATTTTTTGATAACGGCATGTACTTTATTTTTCACATTTGTTCTACACATGAAGTGTTATGAGACTTTACAAACACCATGAAATAAGCGCAGTGTTGGTATCAAGATTACATTTATAATCTGTCTCTTAGTCTCTATTTGAAACACCCAGCAATTACATTAGAGACAAAGAGACAAATTATAAATGCAATCTTTATACCAACACTGTGTTACCAGAGACAAACGTGGGCACTGACAAATGAACAAGAAAGGAAAATTACCAAGTGCGAAATGAGATGCTTGAGGAAAGCAGTAAATAAAACAAGAAGAGACCATATAAGAAATGAAGAAATTAGAAGAACAGTCGGAACAACACCTGCTATTAGATTCATCGACAAACAGAGACTCAAATGGTTTGGCCACTTGGTGAGAACGAACCCTAATACACCATTTGCAAGAGCGTCCACTCTGATAATAGAATCATCAAGTGGAAGGGCAGACCAAGAAAAAGATGAAATGATACAGACATCTTAAAACGCCGCAATATCCTATCACATCAAGCCACCGAGTGTGTACTATCTCGGAAACCGATCATCGGTTAAACGTGCTACGCCTAACGGTAAAAAAGCAGAGAAGGACTAACGAAAAGAGGTATAGTCTCCCCGATAGTCAAGTTGGTAGCAATCTAGCTAGTGACCAAGTGCAGTGAACATTTCAAGGTTCCAGGTCAGTTTGGACGAAAATTATTGGTCTGCACGCAGTACATAGTTGGACTATAGTAGACCCTGATCGTTTACTTAACCCTTTCGTCCACCTCAGCCGATGTACTGGCTGGCAGTATGTTTGAAGACGGCACAAAGCAAGTATGATGACCAATTTAGTATACATTGCATTATAAATGTGTCCGTAGGTAACGAGAAGTTACTGAGCGAAGGAAGGAAGGAGTTCTACTCGCTGACCAGATTGAGAGAGATGGGTGTTGGTGCAGCCCGTCAAGAACGACATACTAAATATGCAAAGAGATTGCTTAATGAACATCGAACTGACGTGTTAGGCCGCTGGACGTTGCTGGATTTGCTGAGGTGGTGATCGGAGCACCTATGGACATGTCCGTTGTGTTATGATGATAGTGCTCTGATAACTGATCGGAGCATCAATGGACATGTCCGGGGTGCTATGATGATAGTTCTCTGATAACTGATCGGAGCACCTATTGACATGTCCGGGGTACTATGATGATAGTCCTCTGATAACTGATAAAGAGCAAAATTGTTAAGGATCTTCTTTATTTTCGAACTCTCTATATCGAGCAGTTGTTAAACCACTTTATGTGATCTGAGTCTAAGAGCGATTGTACGCTGTGTCACTTTATGTGATCTGTATGTGATCTAAGAGCGATTGTACGTTGTGTCACTTTATGTGATCTGTATGTGATCTAAGAGCGATTGTACGTTGTGTCACTTATGCGCCTATAAGTAGAACAGCACATCCGAATTCTGCAACGCTTTTTATTTACTAAGGTAGCTTCTCTAGACCCTTAACTTCAGTGGCCTCTTACGACATGCCTTGTAGGTCGCAGTGTTACTATTCGTTGCCCCCACCCACCTCCTATACGAACCCGGGCAACACACGGGTAGAATTCGATAATTAGAAATGAACAAATTATGGAAAATAAAAATGTAATGAATATGATACAAATTAGGAAAAATATGGAGGGAAAAAGGAGGGGGATGGGAGAGAGGGGAAAGCACGTGACATTCAAATAATAATTAAAAAATGAGAACGAAATTAATTTTTTATTTTAAATCTGTGAACTAGAACGACAAACGGAAAGGACGATAACCATAAAGAAGATGAAAAATAAAAAGTTTCAAATTACGGAGTGTAGTTTGCACATGTTTGTTAAATTGACATAACGAATTAATTGCTTTAAAAAATATATAATGAACCGTCTTTCCGTAATCTGTGAACAAACAAGAATTGGATAATAGAAGTTCAGATTTACTTCAGATTCGCTGCGTGGGCTTCCCCATCCTGTCAAATGAAGCTGTACAAATATGAACACATAATCTGATGAGGGTCAAATAATTGCAGTTTTATTGAAACATAAATGTGGAATTAGGATACATAATAGTTGGTGGGTTAAGTTTAATAATCAACACAAATAATCAGGCATCATCGGATTAGGTTTTTGTGTGTTCCCTGAGGAATGAAAATAATTGCCACATCTGCATTGTGATTTCATGATTAACTCTTTCTCTGATCGACATGTCGGACAATCTATAGAGGCTGAGGGTACATGGATGCATGGCTACCTGCGTTGTGGACTTGAGACGCCTTCAATGAGATGATGAATGTTCATAAGTTATTGTTAGCGATTTGTTGATTGATTATTCGTATGTGGTCGGGACCAACGGGAGGAGCAAAGAATAGTAACACTGCGACCTATAGCGCATGTCGTAAGAGACGACTGAGGTAGGGCTTAGGGAAACTATCCTAGTAAATAAAAAGTGTCGCAGAAATCGTATGTGCTACTCTACTTGTAGGCGCATTACTGGCACAACCTACAATCGTTCTTAGGCTCAAATCTCATACAAATTATAAAGAGAGGTTAAAAAGTGGTCGATATGGAGCGTTCGAAGAAGAAGAAGATTGATTGATTGATTGATTGATTGATTGATTGATTGATTGATTGATTGATTGATAGTACCATCACCATTGCACTTTAGTGAGTAACCATGTGTGCTCTGATCTATTTCTCATGAGATCTCATCTGCAGTGCTCAAATTTCTCATGTGATCTCAGCAACAGTGCTCAAATTTCTCATGAGATCTCAGCTGCAGTGCTCAAATTTCTCATGAGATCTCAGCTGCAGTGCTCAAATTTCTCATGAGATCTCAGCTGCAGTGCTCAAATTTCTCATGAGATCACAGCTGGAGTGCTCAAATTTCTCATGAGATCTCAGTTGCAGTGCTCAAATTTCTCATGAGATCTCAGCTGGAGTGCTCAAATTTCTCATGAGATCTCAGCTGCAGTGCTCAAATTTCTCATGAGATCTCAGCAGCAGTGCTCAAATTTCTCATGAGATCTCAGCTTCAGTGCTCAAATTTCTCATGAGATCTCAGCTGCAGTGCTCAAATTTCTCATGAGATCTCAGCTGCAGTGCTCAAATTTCTCATGAGATCTCAGCTGCAGTGCTCAAATTTCTCATGAGATCTCAGCAGCAGTGCTCAAATTTCTCATGAGATCTCAGCTTCAGTGCTCAAATTTCTCATGAGATCTCAGCTGCAGTGCTCAAATTTCTCATGAGATCTCAGCTGCAGTGCTCAAATTTCTCATGAGATCTCAGCTGCAGTGCTCAAATTTCTCATGAGATCTCAGTTGCAGTGCTCAAATTTCTCATGAGATCTCAGCTGCAGTGCTCAAATTTCGTACCAGCAGCGAGAGCACCCTGATCTAATTTTGAAGATAGTGAAGATATGTATGTAGGGATTTTAATTTTCAATCTTTTCTAATGAATTTTCCTGGGACAGCGTCTTTCCAGGATGCTCTTCTCGATTTTGAACAGCCAAGTGTTCTTTTACGTGATCATATTGAAAACGAGATCTACGTTTTTGTCCGTCCGTCTCCAATTGGATAAGGAACTCGTGGACCTATTGGGATATTTTGCATACGCCCCTGATCTCAGTGGAGGGGAGATCGAGGTATACTTCTTTCTTTGTTTCTCAATGTCATTCAAACAATATTCTGTTGTGCCAAATTTCGTTCTTATGCTGATGTTGGTGAGTGTCTTTTCTGGTGTTGTTGGTAACTTTTCGCAGACACCACATTTAACATGTAGTTATTTTTGTCGACTGCTCTTTAAAGTAAGTAAAAAAGTAATGAAACCCTTTCATACCTCGTGGTATATAGGGCAATACAGTGTTAGGCCTGTATTTTTCATTGACCGTCGGCACACGATGGGTGATGTGGTCAGCATCACGCCGGCCGCCTTTACTTTCCCAAAACATGTCTGGTATCCAGTTGAGGCTGGGTCGACCTGAGAGCCGTCGCGGTCGGGAAAAATTTCACGCGCACTAGGGGAGTTGAACCCAGACCACCAGCCTTGAGAAGCGATCTAACTAACAACAACGCTTCTGCGGCTCTCCGACTGCTCTTTGCTCAGTGTCAATGTTCGGCTCTGATAACACAAAGTAGGTCTGAAAATGCTGTTTATTATCTGTTGTTTAGCAGTCAGTAAGATGTTTTGATACCTGAACAATGGGACTAGCTGGCAGGTTACAGAATTTGCTTTATGCACTCTATCTTCCATCTCTTTGTCTAGTCTTCCATCTTCTGTATACACACATCTCAAAGTCATGAAAAAATTGAAGTATTATAGACATATAAAGGAGACACAAAGTGTTTAAAAAGAGCGTTATCGAAGGAGAAATCCTTATATCTGAGCAGTGATTTGTCTTGTAGTCTCTTCCCTTCCGAAAGTTTACAGAAAAGCACCCGTTAAGTTATGCGACTCATTTCCATTCTTCTCAAATACCTAAGACGCCTGACTTCTACTGCTGATCATTTCCATTATGGAGGGCATATATATATATATATACTAGCAGTTCTACCCGTTCTTCGTACGGGGAATTAGTTTAAATCTAGTTGTAATATGTCAACACTTTTAAAGTTACATTAGTTATCCTTTTCCACTGATCTTCTTAGCAGATGTACCCGTTCTTCAGGCGGGATGAATGTCCCGTCTCCTGACATCAAAACCAGCATTCACCCACATGCAGATGTACATATTATAGTTTGTACATCTGCTAGCAGATCTAACAGACATTTTCTCTCCATACTAGGTGGAAAAACTGTCGATTGACCCCATAAGATTAAACTGTCACTCATTCCGATTGCCAGTAAAACCTGAAACAATAGAATTTCCGTGAAAGTGGACAAATAACAGTTGGCAATTTTTATTTAAATTATTAACTTATCAACGTGTTTTAAAAACAACAACAACAAAAGAATAAAAGATTCCCCGAGCGTAAGATGTATTTTTTTTTTAATTTGTTTACGCCCGAGCATGGTTGACGGGCTGGTAATCAACTACGCTACAGGATATTATACTCAAATTCGTTTAAAATGCGTTATAATAATATATTAACTTCATAGTATTAAATATTTTTGACTGCTGTGATCACGTGAACGGAAAGTCACGTCACCGGATCGTGAAAACATACATACACCTAATCGGCGATTTCTATACATGACGACCATTTGCGTTAAGTTGGAATATGGTTATAGAAACAAACAAGTAGTCTAGTTTTATAATTTTTACATCTTCCCATGTATGAAAGCTACCCTGTTGCCGAATTTCCAGTCTGTAGGATGTCCAGATATCTTCAAACAATTGGGACAGACATACAATGTAATTCATCTTTGTCTTATATATATACATATATATATATTATATTATACATACATATTATACATATATATACACTTAGTGAAGCGACACTATACAAAATGTATTATTTTCGTAAGTGCTAATATAGTGAATACCATTACATTGGCATTACTGACAGCGAGAGAACTGACATATTGGCAATAACAGACAGCAGGTTACCACACACAGACACCAGTGTGACATATGAGAAGGTCAAAGCACTGATCAAAAGGGATTACAAGAACAAATGGGCGAAACATAACCCAGATCTAAAAAAAGATTATGGTGACTACCAACTCGATAGAGAAGAACAGATTATCATCTTTCGACTACGAACTGGACACAATAGGCTGAGGTAACACTTGTTTAACAAGTGCAAGATATAATAATTCCTCTCGTACCGTTATAAGTTACTAAGGGCCTGCAAGTAATTTCTCCATACGGCTCTATCTTGGGCAACTCGCTCAATCTCGTCCATTGAACTGAGACCGATATTTCTTGCATCCTCTCAGCAAAGTTTGTTTCAGGGTCTCCTTAGTTAGTCCTCTCTTTCTTGAACCCTCTGCACCCCACTTCAATGCTTGATTTGATATTCTTCAATAATTTCTTTTCAACTTGTGTCCAAAGTATTTTCATATTCTCCTTCTTATAACAGTTGTTACTAGTGATTGACCAGACACTTCTCTGATTTCATCAATTTTCCATAAATATATCCGTCCCATTTTATGTTCATTATTTTTCGCAGACAGCTATTCTCAAATGCATTCAACTTGCCTTCAATATATTTAGTCATGTTTCAGTGATATAGAAAACCAGTACAAGATATGCTCTCCCGATATATGTAGACTTGTCACCAGAAAGTTGACAGAGACACACATCTTCTTCTTCTTCTTTGCGTTCATTCTTTACGTCCAATTTTAATCACTCTTTGTGATATGTTTGATCTTTGCCAAGAACGTGTATACGTTGCACATTGGTTTGGTAGACAGAGACACACATAATGTAAGAGGTAATATAGAAAATCAGTAGAAGATATGCTCTCCCGATATATATGTAGACTTGTCACCAGCAAGTTGACAGAGACACACATAATGTAAGAGTGCCCAACATAATATGAACAAAGGAAACACATAAAGTCATTCTTCATGTCAGTCCAAGACAACCTGTATGGAGATGTACACATACTCCGGCTGATTACTAACTGCCATAGAATTGTACAAGTCAATGTTTGAAAATGGTAGAAGAAGAAGATGAAGACATTTAATTAGAAACATAAGGATTTATAAGAGCTTTATTATTTATTTAGTAACTGAATTTAGAGTTGATGTTCTAAAACTTACTTTTTTTTAAAAAAAGATCGTGTTCTTAAATTCTTTATGAAAAAGTATTTTCATTATAAAAAATATTTACCACGTAACTGAAGTATATTATTTTTAAATTGCGCTTTTGTTGGAACAAAATAGTTAATCATACATTGGATGACGTTTTGTAAAGAGTATTGTTTAAATTATGTAACAAAAAAAAACATATATGGGTGTAGTCGTGTGGTCTTTCACGATTCAGAGTGTGAGAATCATTGATTATGATAACATGTCAGATGAGATGAAAGTATGAATTATATCACTTGTGGTATGGTAACAATGGTTGCACTTTTGTGCATCACATCTAGTGGTGATGGTGCATGCCCTCAATTATGTATGAGATGGTGGCAAAGTAAGAGGCATGTAAGACTTAGAATTGTCATGAAAAGAGTGATGGAAAAACTAAGAAATTCTAGAAAGATAAGAAAAAAGGTATAAATTTAACAAGTGAAATTAGAGATCAATAACATTTCGTTAAATTAATTTTGGGACACATATTCAACAAAGATATTTAATTTTTCCGTAGCGTCGGCAACAATCCTAGGCATCTCAGGAAAATATTGCATTCATGGACAGAACGACTTGGTCCAGGTTCCAACCACGAACTTTGAAACGCAAGGCAATGGCCTAACTATTTAGTCCGATAAATGAATCACTTTTGTGGGCTTTTGTTTCTCTTTCTCTAATATTTAAGGAAAAGACAAAAATTGGTATATTATTACCTTGTCATCTTACTATATATCCTTTTCAACACTAGAGACCTTTATTACATCTTCTTCCAAATATATATTCTCTTTCGTATGCCTGTTTCCTTTAGTAGGCTCTTGATTCACGGAAGTTTTTGGGAATTTTTTGTATGAGTTCAGTATTAGTCAGATTTTACTGTATGTATAGATCAGTTGTCTGTTAACATTTATATAAGGTGAACAAAATCTGGCCAGCAATGGCGGGATGTGGGAGGGCCATTCAGAGACGGACTGTTTGATTCTGAGCACGACTTTGCTAGCGCATTTCTGCCATGTTTGGTCAGGTATTTTCCGGTTTCGTTTGCCGAGCTACTGAGTTAGTGCTTGATTAACGCTGTGAGCTATGAATGCTATTTGGAATGCTTTTTGCTGTGTCAACCGTGTTTTTGTTGTGTGTATTCAGAAAATGACGGACAGCGGTTATGACGAACAAATTCAATCTGCCGTATGCAGTTATATTGCGAGTGCAGAAAGCTGGATTTTGTCATGATTGATGTTCCCTTCGACATGAATTGCAATTCAAGTAATGAACAGTTTTGTGTTGCTACATTCGCGACGGCCATATGCATTTTATGCGGTGCAGGTTGCTTTTGTGGCGGTACGCGGCTGTTTCATTCTGGAATTAGTTCACACGGAAACATTTCGCAGTTGTTAACATTTCGTGTGATTTTCATTGGCACATGAAAGGAGCAATTATGGGGTGACCCGTTGTAGTGAAGTTAGAACCGTACTTAAGAATTATCAATTATGAATTTATATAAGATCTATCATTGTAGCACTCTGTTCATCCATAGATGATCCGACCTTCGTTTCAACAATTCCTGCAACGCCAACAGGCACAACACGTGATTTCGAGGCTGATATCGACATCCATCTCTCTCAATCTAGTCAGCGACTGTGATTTACAACCCTGAAACTTCCCTGTTCGGAAAGACGCACTCAATGCCTTAAGCGTGTCACTTTCTTCCCTTGCAGTGTCCTCTGATAACGCAGCCAATCTAGCAGTTCGTTTATTACCTCCGACTTCGGCGTACACAGGGACGAAAATTAAGATGTTTTTTCGTATTCTAGTACCTGCCTCAGCGCCATCTCCCCAATCTGGTTTCGACTAAAAAAATGTCTATTGTTCACACGGTACATGGATGGACAATATGTTTCCTCATCCTCTATTTGAGAACATAAATTACAAGTACCTCAGAGTATTGTAATTTATGTTCTAAAGAACATAAATCGGAGTAAGACTAACCTGAATGGTGAGACAACACATATGTTAAGGAAATCATGTATCACACAAATATCAGATGAGATGGTGTAATATTTTGCGCCTTTCCTACGTTTGAATTCTCGGCGGCCAAAATATATGTTTCTTTATTTTTTTTCAGTTTCTACACATTTAACCCTGTCCTCCGTCCACCTTTATGAAAAGTTGGAGATCTTTCTGTAGTTGCTGCAAACATGAAAATTTAGAGGCAGAAAAAAAGAAAAGTCAACTGCTTGTATGTCTTCTATTAACTGCTCAGAGAGAAAAATAGCATTTTTAAAACTCAAATTAATACACATAAATGAAATGCTTAAAAATACATGGAGTCGAAATTTGAATGCAAAGAGATGAACGATATACGGAAGAGATAGATACAACTGTAATAGATAGTTTAAGATAGGAAGATATGGAAGAATGTGTTGACTGATGGCCTACTCTCTAGCTATAGCTAAAACGTCCCAACTAAGAGCAATTGAAATATAAATAGAGAAAGAATATCAAATAGATATTGTCAATAAATTTGTTTCTTTTTAATAAATTGGTTCATATTGTGGATCATCGGAATATTGATACTGACTTGGCGATTTGTCAGTTGGCTTTCCGTACTGTGCGAGTTAAGTAAATGACTTATTTTCATAGCATTAAATTAATTGTATAATATAATGTTAGCGTAATATTTTTTCCTTCAACAACATTTACACGATTAGTGATGTGATCAAGATCATACCCCTGGTTACACTTGTTCTTAATTTTCCTCCACTACTTGTTAACCACTCTTTGTGATTTGTATATGATCTGAGCCTAAAAACGATTGTACGTTGTGCCAGTTATGCGCCTACAAGTAAGCCAGCATATCTGATTTATGCGACGCTTTTTATTTACTAGGGTAGCTACCTTAGGTCCCTACATCAGTCGACTCTTACGACATGCCTTGTAGGTCGCAGTGGTACTATTCTTTGCTCACATTGCGGACCCGGCATTACACGGGCGGGTTATACATGAAAACTATAAGTTACGAACACGTGCACCTCATGGCACAGGACTAAATGACAATACACTATATACTGTAATAGGAAAGGAAGAACAAATTAATAAGGAATATACTCATTACAATAACATCAGAATTATGAAAGGTTGTTGAAAACAAAGCAACAAATACGAAAATAAATTTATAGAAAGAACATCATGATGGTAAGAAAATACAACAAAAACTTACTTGAATTTTAATCTTGATTTGTAAGTGAATAAAACGAAGCTTGCTAAGTGAGTCAAGTAGGAGAGAAATCAGCGTATATCTTCGTGTTAATGTAGCGTTGTTTCCTTTCAGATTTCTGTCTTCTTCTGCTGTCTCTTGAACATGGACTAATATAACACGATGAAATTCAAGTTGATATTTTTATTGCCCCATACCAAATGTCCTCTCTTCTGAAGGGGAAAAACCCAAATTGTCGTCAACTTAAATACGGATTTTTATATTTCCCAGCGTTTTTACTCTACGCTTCCATTTGCGGCGGGAAACTCACGCGGAAGAATGAAAGTGAGGTGTAATGTTTTGGTTTTATTTTTAAGATATTACGAAAGAATTTGATTGGTTTAGATTGAATATTGGCTGAAGCTTGAATATATTATGTTTTGTTTTGTTTCTAAATTAGAGAAATATTTTTATTGAATAATTGATTGAAACATTTCAATGTAATAATAAAGTTGTGATTAGATTGTAATAATTACGTTTCACTATTTTTTTATAAACATATCAATGAATCAAGTGCCGTGCCGGTTTGCGTAGGCGATCATGTCTCTCCACATCTGTCTGTCTCTGGTACAATCCATCAACTCCGACACCGAACTATTGTCGAACCACGATGTCAAGACGTCCGGAATGTTGTCCCTTTGTTTCCCTCTCTCTTCTTCCCTGTATTTTGCCTATTGTAACCAATGTTTTAAACTGTCCCTTCTAATTATATGTCAGAAAAACATTGATTGTCAGCTTTTATTCGTTTGATTAGATTTTAATTTGATTCTGTCTCCCACAAGATCTCTTCATTTATCTTTCTAGCTGTCCATGGAACTCTCTTTCTAGCTGTGCATGGAACTCTCTTTCTAGCTGTGCATGGAACTGTCTTTCTAGCTGTCCATGGAACTCTCTTTCTAGCTGTGCATGGAACTGTCTTTCTAGCTGTGCATTGAGCTTTCAACATTTTTCTAAGCAACCACATTTCTGTGGCTTCCAATGTTCTTATCATTTGTCTGAACATTGTCCATGACTCACTGCCATATAAAAGTATTGGCACTATATAGCATTGGATTACTCGTTCCTCATCGACACTGACAAGGATTTATTTCATAGTATGTTTTTCATCGTTATAAACATATGATATATGAAAAACTATAACAAATTTCTATATGATCTTTTCCTTTTTTTTTTTTGCTATTATCATCTTTTGTCTCACAGCCTCAGAAGTAAGAAGAGATTTATGGAACGGCCGTTGATGTGCACTTTATAAATTATTCGTTTACTCTGACTCTGTTATGTCACCATTTTACGTGGATGGCTTTCTGCTTTGTATACATTGTAACAGAGTAGCTTTGCTCTTTGAGACGCACTGTCTGTTGGTAATCTGCAGCTGGTGTCGCTAGAGAAGAGCACTATACTGGTAGCCACAGAAGAATAGTAAACCAACAAAGAACCGGTGGTGGTAGTTGTCAAACGTTGAGAAAAATACTGAGGAGAAAATCAAAGCACGTATGCTCTAATTGGCTCGATTTGTAGAAAGGATGATCGCCCACTAATAAACTAAACTAATTTGTTTATGTGGACAAACCATTTCAGTTGTTGTTTCTTGGTTGACCATGTAGTGCCGGGACCCGCAAGGGAAGCAAAGAATAGTACCACTGCGACCTACAAGACATGTCGTAAGAGACGATTGATGTTGGACCTAGGAAAGCTACCCTAGTAAATAAAAAGTATCGCAGAAATCGGATTGCTGACCTACTTGTAGGCGCATAACTGACACAACGTACAATCGCTCTAAGGCTTAGATCACATACAAATCACAAAGAGTGTTTAACAATTGTTCGATATGGAGCGTTTGAACAAGACAAAGAAGAAATATGTAAATAATTATATATTTGTAAATCTGATTTTTTAAAGAGATTAAATTTGTGCATGTTATTTTTGAAGTGACATGAAATGTAGAACTTCTCTGTATACCGTGCTAGAAAACAAGCGGGCAAGAGAGAAACAATAAAGAATGTGGGAATGATACATTAGAAGTTAAATATATATTAGTGTATGTGAGTTTATTTACCAAAACTATAGAGACAACAATTTGTATGTCTTTTATAGCTAACACCGATCTGAAGATGACACTTGATCTGATTTTACCAATACTTCTTCTTCTTCTTCTTCGAACGCTCCATATCGATCACTTGTTAAGCACTCAATGTGATTTATATGTGATCTGAGCTTAAGAGTGATTGTACATTGTGCCAGTTATGCGCCTACAGGTAGGCTAACATATCCGATTTCTGCAATGCTTTTTATTTACTCGGGTAGCTTTCCTAGGTCATACATCAGTCACCTCTTACAACATGGCTTGTAGGTAGGAGTGGTACTATTCTTTGCTTCTCTTGCGGGACCCGGCACCACACAGGCGATTTACCAATACAAGAGGTAGAAAAAAAAATGAAATCTCAATTGCAATAAAACTTTGATTAACATGCTGCACATGATCTAATTGGAAAGTTAATGTCATTTGCTAAGTTTTCTTTAACAACAATGATGGTGGACTTTATGTTCCAAGGGACCCACAACTGCATATAAAAGAAATATAATAATATAAAAGGTAAAATGCTTAAAAGCAAAACAAAGACATATATTACCTCACATGCGCTAATAATTTGTCTCTAAACTTTTAATCTTTTAACTCCCATAATACGACAAGTCACCTGAAAACCATTCTTTTAGTATCAATTTTTCAACAAGCTACCTCACGGGGCAAAACAATAAATAGAAACAAATTTATTCACAACATTCATTTCATGTTGTATTTGTATAATTCTTGGAATACTACAACATGTGAATATATAAAATATAGCTTTCAACTCTGTATATACTGATATATGAACTAGTGTTCTGAAGTGTAACTGTATATACTGATATATGAACTAGTGTTCTGAAGTGTAACTGTATATACTGATATATGAACTAGTGTTCTAAAGTGTAACTGTATATACTGATATATGAACTAGTGTTCTAAAGTGTAACTGTATATACTGATATATGAACTAGTGTTCTGAAGTGTAACTGTATATACTGATATATGAACTAGTGTTCTAAAGTGTAACTGTATATACTGATATATGAACTAGTGTTCTAAAGTGTAACTGTATATACTGATATATGAACTAGTGTTCTGAAGTGTAACTGTATATACTGATATATGAACTAGTGTTCTAAAGTGTAACTGTATATACTGATATATGAACTAGTGTTCTGAAGTGTAACTGTATATACTGATATATGAACTAGTGTTCTGAAGTGTAACAACATAAATGTATAACATGTATTGTTAGAGCGTCAAAGATACACATTTTATTATTAAAACAGCAAATTAAATCGGCCGTTTCATCATACGTTAACTGGGAGTTGAGCCACATCAAATATTGTTTTTCTCATTCATTACTTTACTTTTGTTCAATTGTAAAACTGTCACAATTTATTGATAACAAAAATAGACAGAATGACAGTATCTCTAAAAGTTATTATGTATTCTATCGAATATTTGGTGTTTGACATTTTCTCTAGCATTGAGCAACTGCGGAGGATGGAATTCCATTTTTTTACCTTTTTCTTTTAAACGATGATTGCCACATTAACATTTTATGAGAATAAATTAATTCTGAAAAATGTCTTATTTACGGACACCGCATGAAGGGTTCTATGTTGTGTAGAGGTTAGGTGTTTGCCTCTCGTACCAAAGGTACTCGGCTCGCTCCCTCGTGTAGCCATCAGTATATTTTTCCAGAGACCCCTGATCTCAGTATAGGTGAGATCGAGTTCCTAGTCCTATCGGACACTGACAACGTAGATCCCGCGTTCAGGTTGAGTACATAAATGAACCCTTGGAAGTTCACAATCGAGAAGGGTAGGTTGGAAAGCCGCTGCCCGTGCAAAATTCATTAAAAAAATATTAATAAATAAAATTCCTATAAAATATTCTCACCATCTTCAAAATTTCATCGGGGCCCACCGCCGGTGCTATGGAGTTCGTGCACTGCCGCTGAGATCTTCCTGTGTAAGAAACAGATCGGACCACACATGGTTACTCACCGAAGTGCACTGCAGCTGAGATCTTCCTGTGTAAGAAACAGATCGGATCACACATGGTTACTCACCGAAGTGCACTGCAGCTGAGATCTTCCTGTGTAAGAAACAGATCGGACCACACATGGTTACTCACCGAAGTGCACTGCAGCTGAGATCTTCCTGTGTAAGAAACAGATCGGATCACACATGGTTACTCACCGAAGTGCACTGCAGCTGAGATCTTCCTGTGTAAGAAACAGATCGGATCACACATGGTTACTCACCGAAGTGCACTGCAGCTGAGATCTTCCTGTGTAAGAAACAGATCGGATCACACATGGTTACTCACCGAAGTGCACTGCAGCTGAGATCTTCCTGTGTAAGAAACAGATCGGATCACACATGGTTACTCACCGAAGTGCACTGCAGCTGAGATCTTCCTGTGTAAGAAACAGATCGGATCACACATGGTTACTCACCGAAGTGCACTGCAGCTGAGATCTTCCTGTGTAAGAAACAGATCGGACCACACATGGTTACTCACCGAAGTGCACTGCAGCTGAGATCTTCCTGTGTAAGAAACAGATCGGACCACACATGGTTACTCACCGAAGTGCAATGATGATGGTCCAATCAATCAATATCAAGTAACCCATTAATTGATCCCCCACCCCTTCTTCAGACCATCAAACTGCTACCATGGATTGAGACTATGTACACAGATCTGCAGATCTGAGGTGGTCAGTCTGGCTCAGATCAAATGTGGAGAAAACCTTGGGGACTGCAGTAATACTGAATGAATGGACGGTAATGACAGGGACAGGAATATGGCAGAAATACATAAGCAATTGGGGAGGCTGCAGTAATACTGAATAAACGGGCGGTAAGGACAGGGACAGGAATATGACATGGACATGAATATGACATGGACAGGAATATGACATGGACAGGAATATGACATGGACAGGAATATGACAGAAATACAAAATCAAGGAAAAATGAATAATTAAATTTGTAAAATGACAACAATCGACGATATATTGAAAAGGACTATCATTATTGACATTTGATGAAAGGACTATCATTATTGACATTTGATGAAAGGACTATCATTATTGACATTTGAAGAAATGACTATCATTATTGACATTTGATGAAAGGACTATCATTATTGACATTTGATGAAAGGACTATCATTATTGACATTTGATGAAAGGACTATCATTATTGACATTTGATGAAATGACTATCATTATTGACATTTGATGAAAGGACTATGATTATTGACATTTGATGAAAGGAATATCATTATTGACATTTGATGAAATGACTATCATTATTGACATTTGATGAAAGGACTATCATTATTGACATTTGATGAAAGGACTATCATTATTGGCATTTGATGAA
Organism: Arion vulgaris; assembly: GCA_020796225.1. Taxonomy (NCBI): domain Eukaryota; kingdom Metazoa; phylum Mollusca; class Gastropoda; order Stylommatophora; family Arionidae; genus Arion; species Arion vulgaris. The sequence goes on along the minus strand of CM036761.1, from coordinate 64,242,814 downwards.
AATAATATGATTCATTTGATGAAAGGACTATCATTATTGACATTTGATGACAGGACTATCATTATTGACATTTGATGAAAGGACTATCATTATTGACATTTGATGAAAGGACTATCATTATTGACATTTGATGAAAGGACTATCATTATTGACATTTGATGAAAGGACTATCATTATTGACATTTGATGAAAGGACTATCATTATTGACATTTGATGAAAGGACTATCATTATTGACATTTGATGAAAGGACTATCATTATTGACATTTGATGAAAGGACTATCATTATTGACATTTGATGAAAGGACTATCATTATTGACATTAGATGAAATGACTATCAGTATTGACATTTGATGAAAGGACTATCAATATTGACATTTGAAGAAAGGACTATCATTATTGACATTTGATGAAATGACTATCATTATTGACATTTGATGAAAGGACTATCATTATTGATCTTTTGATGAAAGGACTATCATTATTGACATTTGATGAAAGGACTATCATTATTGATCTTTTGATGAAAGGACTATCATTATTGACATTTGATGAAAATACTATGATTCATTTGATGAAATGACTATCATTATTGACATTTGATGAAAGGACTATCATTATTGACATTTGATGAAAGGACTATTATTATTGACATTTGATGACAAGGCTATCATTATTGACATTTGAAGAAAGGACTATCATTATTGCCATTTGATGAAAGGACTATCATTATTGACATTTGAAGAAAGGACTATGAATTTTGCCATTTGAAGAAAGGACTATGAATATTGCCATTTGATGAAAGGACTATCATTATTGCCATTTGATGACAAGACTATTATTATTGACATTTGATGAGTAACCATGTGTTTTGATCTACTTTTGATCGTACAGGATCATCCCAGCAGAAATACCTATTTCTCTGAACTATAACTGGGTTACTGATATAACTTTCAACCAGATTAAAACGTTTAGGAATTCCTTGATCTTCTTTATTTCTCCGGGAAAGTTGCTTTAAAGCTAAAACTTATCGAAGTTTAACTTTCATGATTTATTTTAACTCTTTCTAGACGCATACTAAAACAAATTTCTAAATGCTATTTTTTAGAATACATTTTTGAATGAACGTTGCACTAACAAAATCTATTATATATTTCTTATGTTGAGAATTCGACAAGTGTTTCACATCTCATAATACAGATACTTAAAGGATCTATTTCAAAATCCACATATTGTATGTTATAAAGAATTATACACAACCAACATCAAATAGTTTATGTGAAACATCGTTTTTAAAAACATGTTGGCACATGAGGTGGCTGTTTGTCAAAATTGATACTGCTCGAACGGTTTTTCATGTGGCTTGACGTAATGTATGAGTTAAGTATTCAACTTTAACACGACACCTACGTCTTGTCCACTTGAGTGGAACCCGCAGGAAACTGAGGACGCCCTAAACAGACCTGGAGACGAAGTCTTCTTGGAGAAGTGGCGAACCACAGTCGAGACCCTATGTTCGACGAGAAGCAGAGAGGAACAAGTCAGTTACGCCTTATCGCCTTCTCTGATAGGACTAGAAACACGATCTCACCTTCAATGAAATCACGTATCACTGAATAAAAAATGTACCATAACGATTATGACCGAAATCTTGCCTCAGGCTCAACAATCTTTTAATATTAGAGCTTTTATAGCCAGGATTAGATTTCTTCAACTGAATCACTCGAATATAAACATAGCAATTTACTAGACTCTTCAGACATACCATTTCAACTCACTTGAGTTAATTACTTGTAGAATGTTGTAACATGTACTGACGTAAACACACGACAACAGCGAGTATGTAAATATGGTAACAGAAGAAGTCACGATTATTATATGTGGTTAATTGGTAAGTCATGTAGGATGGGGGTGTTCTGTGGTGAAGTGGTTACGACATTTGCGTTGAGTTTTGTTGGGGGTTCGAATCCGGACCACATCGTTCAGTTAACATGTGCTTTTTCCCGAGATATACAGGCGTTTTTATTAAGAAGTTTGCCTGGCGTTATGAAGGTTGTATGTTAGAATCCGGACCGAAACATGTGTACAACTTTGTTGTTACGTCGTCTAGAGATTGATGCTGGAACTGCAAAGTGTGTGATTTGTGCAAAACTCTCTGAAAGTAGCGTGCCATTTCTTGAGAGTGCGACGGACACATATGGGAAACCACGAAGCAATAAAGTTAATTCTTTCCCTTTCATGTTCTTTGTTTTCGCATTAATCTATTTACATATGCAGTGGCGACTCGTCATTAAGGTCTAGTGGTGCCGGGCACAACCAAAAATAATGTGTAACGTGTATTTATTATTGTATAAATTAAAATATAACCTAACCCAATACCATGATTTTTCCCCAAAAATGTGTCTGGTCCCACCAACAAAAATTAGCACGAGCCGCCACTGCATATATGAATTCTATTAAATGTACTTTCTATAACTTTAAAAAAAATTAATTTTTAAAAAAATGATACAACATTGGATATGAAAATTTGCATTGTAGTTGTAAAACTTGAAACAAAAAAATTGTGATATCCATACTTTTTAATATTTTAAACGCTGATGTAGCTTTGGCAATTCAAAGCAAAATTTCTTATTTAGTATATCCCGTGCAATATAAATTGTTAATTAATTCAATCAAGTTCCATGCATGCCGGCGTAGACGATCATGTTTCTCCACAACTCTCTTTGCTTGGTGCAGGTAATCAGTTCTGACGTTGATCTTGCGTCGAACCATTATGTCAGGCCATCCAACATCTTCTCCCTCTGTCTTCCACGATCTCTCCTTCCTGAATTTTTCCTGTAGTTCCCAAATGTTCTAAACCTTCTCTTCGCATTATATGCCAGAAGAACATTGATTGTCTGATTCTTATTCTTTTGATAAGATTTCTGTGTGTGCAGGCCTGATTTAAAACCTCATCATTTGTTTTATTCGCTAATTTGTTAAATAATTATGAAAATTAAGAAGTATAGATATAGTAAAAAGGTATGTTTCTTGCTATGTACACTCAACAACAACGTACTAAGATGAAGTATCGATATAGTAAAAAGATATATTTCTTGCTGTGTACACTCAACAACAACGTACTGAGATGAAGTATAGATATAGTAAAAAGATATATTTCTTGCTGTGTACACTCAACAACAACGTACTGAGATGAGGTATAGATATAGTAAAAAGGTATATTTCTTGCTGTGTACACTCAACAACAACGTACTGAGATGAAGTATAGATATAGTAAAAATATATATTTCTTGCTGTGTACACTCAACAACAACGTACTGAGATGAAGTATAGATATAGTAAAAAGATATATTTCTTGCTGTGTACACTCAACAACAACGTACTGAGAAGAAGTATAATAATAATAATTCCTCTCGTACCGTTATACGTTACATAGGGCCTGCAAGTAATTTCTCCACACCGCACTATCCTGGGCAACTCGATCAATCTCCTCCATGGAACTGAGACCGATATTTCTTGCTTCTCTCAGCAACGTTCGTTTCAGGGTCTCCTTAGGTCGACCTCTCTTTCTTGAACCCTTTGCATTCCATTTCAATGTCTGCTTTGATATTCGTTGATCATTTCTCCTCAAGGTGTGCCCAACATATCTCCATCTCTTTCTTATAACAGTTGTCACTAGTGGTTGACCAGACATGTCTCTGATTTCATCACTTCTCCTGAATTCGTTCCATTTTATATTCATTATTTTTCGCAGACATCTATTTTCAAATGCATTCAACTTGCTTTCTATATCTTTAGTCATTTTCCAACTCTGCTAGCATATGTTAGGATTGATACAACATTTGAATTGAAAATTCGTAATTTAGTTTTAATACTATATAACTTGCAGTTCCATATTTTATTTAGACTTTTAAAAGCTGATGTTGCTTTGCCAATTCGTATCATAATTTCTTTTTAACATTTCCTGTGCAATCAAAATTGCTATCTAAATAGGTGAACTGCTCTGTTATTTTTATCATTTTAGATTCCAGTGTGATATCTGCATTACTTGCATAGGTGTCTTCATTATATTTGTTTTTTCATAGCTTATCTGCAGTCCAACTTTTGATGATATAGATGACAAGTTGTCTGTTTTTCTTTGCATATCTTGGTTGTTTCTACTTAACAAGCCAATATCATCTGCAAAATCCAAATCTTCTAGTTGACTATTTTCTACCCAATCGATGCCAATTTCGCCCTGCAATACTTTCTCATCACCCAGTCAATGGCCACTCCAAACAATAGCGGAGATAGAATACAGCCTTGCTTTACTCGGTTTCAACCATAAACCAGTAGCTGTGTCCACCATCAGTGCGAACTGCACACTGTGAATCATCATAGAGGCTCTTAATAATGTTTATTATTTTGTCTGGTATTCCATATCATCTCAGAATATTCCACAGAGAGGTTCTGTGTAGACTATCAAAGGCTTTTTTAAAATCGATGAAATTTAGTAGAAGAAGTATACATATACTATTATCATTACCATTACCATTACCATTAGATTATTATCATTAGATTATCATTATATTATTATTACATGAACCCGTCGGCCTATGTTATTGTAGCCCCTGTACAAAGCAAACTGTAATTAGTAGCTGTAGAACACGCTCATAGTAGCTCCAGCAACGACTCTCAACGTCCTACTAAATCATTCTCCGTTACGTGACAGCATCATCGAGAATCGATGAAATAAAAGCAACCAAATAAGAAATGAATTGCAATTATATTTCTCATTTGTCAAATAACTACTGAGTTACATCTCATCTGTCAAATAACTACTGAGTTACATCTCATCTGTCAAATAACTACTGAGTTACATCTCATCTGTCAAATAACTACTGAGTTACATCTCATCTGTCAAATAACTACTGAGTTACATCTCATCTGTCAAATAACTACTGAGTTACATCTCATCTGTCAAATAACTACTGAGTTACATCTCATCTGTCAAATAACTACTGAGTTACATTCAAATATTTACATTTAAGTATACTCAAAATTATATATGTGTTTTCAAAAGTTTCGCAATAAATTTCGTGTTTAAATAATTAAACTTTTAGGGTGAACTTGTTAGGGAGTTCAACTGCTGAAACTTAATAATGGTGTGCACATTGCAGTACAAATAAAAAAATATGACAGGTTGGGTTAATTTTGAAGCTAATGATTCTGAGGGTCTTGAGGTTATCACGATAATGGGAGAGCTGGCATGCTGGTATTGACATCACATTGTCGATAGAAAGATCGTGTTAAACAATGCTCTTTTAGTATTCATGGTGATATGCTTGAAATTCAAAACTGATGGCATTTGTCCTAGGATTTTGTTTTCTTTCTTACATCTATGTTGGATTTCATTAGTTATTCCTTCATTTGTTGAAATAAATTATCTCCAGAAATGTTATCTTGTAACGTATCATGTTTGTCACTAATAGCAACGGAAAGGTTGGTACAATGTCTCTTGGTCTTTCTTGCTACTTCTTCTGCTTCTTTTTGTCGTCGCATTGTTACCGGGTAGTTGACAAGTATCATGGTTTACGGTTTTTGTCTCAAATGAGGATTGTTGTGTGCTGTTTCGTGTGTAGTCTGCTGATGGGATCGTGTGGGTGTTTGCTGTGGGTGTGTTGCCTCCACAACTCTTTACATTTCTGCTAAAATCTGTATCTGTTTCCTGGTAACGACACTGGTGTTTGTGTTGTATCAGTTTTGTTATCTCCTTAGCCAGCTTGCCTGCTCTCTCTCTTTTCTTACATACCCGCGACTTATACAAATCTGCAGTCTAATTCTTTGTATGAAAGAAAGCCACAACCGATCTCATAATGATTACTTAGTACATACGTTTCTAGAGAGTCATTGTCGCCTTGGCCAGCACTTATGGCACACGATGATGATGATGATGAAGGCTATATATAAAACACAGAAATAATCCATTACGTTTTTCATTGATTCTAACATGCTACTGCGTCGACGAATCGTCACGTGACTGTTCCCCCCTGCCCGACACCGCCCTAAAGAGCAGTATTAAATGCGGTACAGACTGTATCATAACAGTAATAAAAGCCAGGTTGGAGGAGGTTAAATGCAACTTGTGTAAGCGTACGAAGCATTTAGTACCAAATAATGATTTAATCAATGAACATACTTGAGTTGTCAAATATTAGAAAACAAATAGATTGACTGCGGGAAATTGTCAATATTGTAGTATTAATATGAGAGAGCATTTCGTCACGAAATATGGTTTTATGGTTACTTTTTGGCGTACGAATCGATGTGGAAAAACTGGTTGGCAGAATATAACTAAAATTGTGTGGAGGAGAACAGTAATTTATGTCGGCGTATTATGCTGAAACATTTTTTACTTGTCGCTTTGTACAATCATCCTGTTTTTGTTTTGTTTTTCTAGATAAGATCTTCTTGTGTTTGAAATTATCAACACAAGGGATGATTGCTGTAAAACAAGGCACCAACGGCGAAATACGAAAAATGAAGTAAATTAGTTTTATAAAGCAAAAAATAAATTCTTGTCAAACTAGCTTTCTTCGTTTTATCGTGTTATGAAATGACAATCTATTTTCTAGATTCGATTATGAATTGAGTAAGTACATGAACATCAAGTATTTTACTTAGAAATCGACTATACTTATCTTTGTCATTACGAGAAATACAATTACTTTTTCGTTTGTTGTCACACTGTCACCGAGTTCTTGACCAATGTCATACTTTTCTGTTTTTGTCTTGCGCTGTACTAGTGGCTTGTGTGATTGTTATTTTTGTCTTTTTGACAGAATTCTGTGTACCATCTAATCATCTCTTTGTGGTCTTTCTGCCTTCTTTTGATGTTCTGTTGTAGAAGGTTCTTTATACTGTGAGTTTTGTTGACTCCTTATTAGTGGCGACCCATTCATTCTTTGTTTCTCATTATATTCAAGTAGGTTTTTGTACCAACTTTCTATGCTGACGTTGGTGACTCTTGTCTTTTCGGGATTTTTGTAACTTTTTGTGGCATCGCATTTCACTGAGTATTTGTTGGGACGTCTTTACTGATTTCCATGTTTGCTCTGGTAATACAAAGTAGGCATGAAAATGTTGTTGATCATATCTTGTTTGCTGTTCAGTGAGATGTTGAAAGCCTACTAGAGTTACAGATTTGTTTATGCACTCTAGCTTTCTATCTCCTATCTATTTTACATTTTCTGTGAATGTGCTTCTATTATTTATATTTGGATATAATTTAAACAAACTACAAATACATTCTTACCAAACGATGATTTATTAACATCACATTCTTTTCTCAAACGATGATTATTAACATACATTCTTCATCAAACGTGATTTATTACTCACATTCTTCATCAAACAATGATTTATTAACATCACATTTTATCAAACTGATTTATTAACATCACTCTTGCATCAAAGAGATTTATCAACATCATATTCTTTCATCAAACAATGATTTATTAACATCAGTTCTTATCAAACGATGATTTATCAACATCACATTCTTCATCAAGATTTTATTAACATCAATTCTTCTTATAAAGATATTTTTAACATCACATTCTTCATCAAACAATGATTTATTAACATCACATTCTTCATCAAACGATGATTTATTAACATCACATTCTTCATCAAACGATGATTTATCAACATCACATTCTTCATCAAACGATGATTTATTAACATCACATTCTTCAGCAAACAATGATTTATTAACATCACATTCTTCATCAAACGATGATTTATTAACATCAGTCACGATCTTAACAAACATCGTCATCATCAGCCGACAACAGCAACACTAACGCTGATACTCAGTATTATTGCTGGAGCTACGGAGTTCGTTCTTTTTTGCAACACTTTGAGCAAATGGCATGCTATTTTTTTACAGAGACCAGGCATGTGGGAAAAACTGTGCAATGAAATTAATCCTTCGCCTATGGAACCGTTCTAGTGATTCTCATTATCAGCACCTCCACAGACTTCAATATCAACATCTATTCACACCTCTATCTCTACCACCACACAATATCACCATCAACCCTGGTCCCAGTTACCATTTTGAAACATCAACAACATGAACCTCGAGTTTAATTATTATCTAACCGGGTCTAAAGCCGAAGGATTGATGTTCTAACATCGGGTTTTACCCATTATGTTTAGTATAGCTGACAGTGAGTCTGTGAGAAGATCTCGGGTTCTTAAGATAAAGTTACAAATACAATTATATCGTAAAGTATACTGATTCCGTACCGAATATCTTTCAAAAGACGTTATCGGCACAACATATAGACGTATCGTCTTTTAAACGACGATTTTATATTTAGTTACTTTTCAATTAATTTCCGTTCCCCTTCAACTTTTATATTAATGGAATAATAGTGAAGTCTAGTGTAAACAATAACGAACACATAACACATAGAAGTGATCCAGAGTTTACCATTTCACCATCTTTAAAATTACATCGGAACCCACGTTATGCTACGGAGTTCGTGCACTGCAGCTGAGATCTTCCTGTGTAAGAAAGAGATCGGAGCACACATGGTTACTCACCGAAGTGCAATGATGATGATCTATTAAATCAATCAATCAATCAAACTTGACAGAAATGGCATACCACCTGAAAAGAGTATTACACCAAGTACAAACTCCGTAGCTCCAACAACAATCATCTTGGTTATCTCTAGTAAAAATGCATCAGTCAACAGAACGGCGTGTTGTACATTCGAACCTAGGATTTAAGGAACGAAAAGCAACTGTTTATAAAGTAATACAAAAAATAACTAGATACTGTCTGTAATATCACTTGTTTAGTGCGCTACAAGACAGGGGGACATTCCTTGTGGAATTTAATACCCAAAGGGCGAGATCTGTCGCCCCGAAACTGTTCATGTTATAATTTTTCTTGATGCCCCAGACAGAAAAAATATCCTTGGCCTTACCGGAGATTGAACCCAGATCTCCTCGTGCAGCCCGCGCCTTAAACCATTCGACCAGACGCAACGACCTCAGATTTATTATCTCTACCATAAAACATCAACACAATCAGCATAGACCATTATCAACAGATATACAGGGTGTTCAAGATAAAAGCAGCCCTGACAAGTGAGACATATCTGGCATATGTTTATGAAAATGAAGAGGTTGAATTATGACATAGTATACGTCAAGTGAGCGAGTCTTGTTTTGATGGTGTGTAATTATGGTGCGGGAAGGGGCGATGAACAAATGTGACTAAGGACGAGCTAATCCCAACCGGTTTAAATAGTAAATAGACAAAATACGTACCTGGCAACTTTTGATTTGTCAGTGGAGCTGCTTTTATCTTGAACACCCTGTATGACAACTAAAAAATAACAACCACGAACCAGTCATCTTCCTACCACAATACCTCAAACACACCCACCGCCTTCATCACCATCCACACTACAAAACATCAACATAAATACACATCATCATAAAATGACCCTAGCATTTCTCTTCAACAACAGAACGAAGACAAAAATAACAATATTATTTATATTTGAACTTCACCAAAAGACAATAGAAAATCAATGTAGAAGACATCAATGTAATTCTATTTTGCTGGGAAAACCAACAGACAATAAAGTGGTTGGATTGATCTACCAATGGAGTGTCATGGTTTTTATTCTAAGTGTAAGCGTCCCTACAAATTCTGTTCATTTATTTTCTGAAGTGGATCAGTACTAGTAATACAGACACAGACAAACAAGAAGTAAAAATAAAATATTTAATCTTTTTTTTTTATTTAAAAAATAAATAAATATTAAAGTCTAATAAATGTAGACATCAAAGTAGCTAGAACACACTACTAGATATAAATGTGTTTATGAATTTATAGCTGAAATGTCGTTATAAATATATATATATAAATATTTATAGGTGTTATGTGGTAATTTATATATTTATATATATATATATATATATATCTTTCTGTAGCGTTGTACGTTCTTAGTGCCCTCAAGTAAATTCTTCATACCTCTATATCCTGGGCAATTCGCTCAATCGAGTTGAATTGAGTTCAATATTTCTTGCCTCTATCAACAAAGTTCGTACCAGGGTTTCCCTGGAACGTCCTCTATTTCTTGATCCCCTTGTCTCTCACTTCAATGCCTGCTTTGGTATTCTTTGATCATATCTCCATCTTCTCCTTCTTATAACAGTTGTTACTAGTGTTTTCTTGCATGTTACTATATTCTTTGATTATATCTCCATCTTCTCCTTCTTATAACAGTTGTTAATAGTGTTTTCTTGCATGTTACTATATTCTTTGATTATATCTCCATCTTCTCCTTCTTATAACAGTTGTTAATAGTGTTTTCTTGCATGTTACTATAGCTCTCAAAATTTCTTGTAATGAGGTAGCTGGCGTAACACTCCTGTTATCCTCCTTTTATAAAAATGTATATATAAATATACAAAGTTGGAATATGTTTATACAGTGCATTTACCGTGATAGCAAAGAACCAGACTACCAGCTAATGACAAGTAGCCACACTATCTTGTCGACTACCAGCTAATGACAAGTAGCCACACTATCTTGTCGACTACCAGCTAATGACAAGTAGCCACACTATCTTGTCGACTACCAGCTAATGACAAGTAGCCACACTATCTTGTCGACTACCAGCTAATGACAAGTAGCCACACTATCCTGTAGACTACCAGCTAATGACAAGTAGCCACACTATCTTGTCGGAGTCTCGTTAGAAGTAAAGACTATGGGATTAAATTCATCAGAATCTGTAGAGTGGAGACCCTAAGGCGAGAAGACATCAGGTGATGTTCTACTGTCAACTTATGCAACCAATCTGATACCAGACTTCGCACTTGTTCCCTCTGGACTCTATCAGCGAAGTCAAGACAGGTTCATTGACGCTTGGAAAACTCAACCATGACATAAACAATTGCCCAGGCATACGTCATGGAGTAGTCCCTCCGTGGTTAACTTTATCAACCAAACCAACACGAAGGGCAACAGTTACTGATTATAAGCCCACCCCAATAAGCTGCATAGATCATCAGAGTTTGTTAGAGTATACGGTGATTGTCTAGTCTAAAATTTCTGTTAGTACACAGAACAAGCTTTAAAACGTTACGTAACTCGATTGTGTTTATTGAACTCCATACACTGTCACTAGGAACTGAACAAAGACAATTGTAGACATTTTCTATAAAGAATTGATTAATTACTTGGAGCGGTTCAAAATAATTGGAAGCATATTTCGTGATCACAAATAACAACACTTTGCGTTAATTTAATTGTAGAGATGCATAACAAAATATGATAAATTTGAATCATCAATTTCTGGAAGCTGTACTGACCCGATTGTCAGTAGCATGACCCTTAACTTAGAAGTCTCATAGACACCAAGTAGTCAACACCTTTACATACTTTAGTTCTACCTGTCAGCAATAACATCTCACTAGACATGCATTAGATGCACAGCTCAGACAATAGAATACTTTAAAAAACGCATTTTATTTAATGGCACACACATTTTTACATATGTTCACTGAAATCTTCAGAGAACAAGCAGCTCAAATATCACAGATCGCCATTAACATCAACAACAATCTCACCCAACTTCAGAAATCAAGTGTATCGTGTGCTTTTCTTTCATTACTCTCTATTTGAGAATGATCTAGAAATAAATGTGACCAAGAACGATTTGTTTGATCGTTTGACAAACAATTATCTGAAGTTGCAATTGGTTTTTTTTTTGGTTAGATTTCATAAGTGCAAGTTTGTTACAAAGTATTATTTTTTAAATCTTCAAGAGATTTAGAAATAATAATTTTCTGTTACATAATAGCGTTTGAAAATATGATTGTTTGATCATATCAAGAGATATGACAAGTTGTTGACATGCAAATAGAACATTGAGGTGATCAAAGTATTACAGTCGGTCAGAAGTACATAAGCAGGCATGAGACAAAAGTTGTGGAAAATCTGTGAAAACTAATCTATGTTGGGGAGATGGCACTTGACATGAACAAGACAAGAGAGAAAATAACAAAACACGACAAGAAAGACAACTATAGCACAACTTGTGAGCTCTTCAAAACAAGACAAGAAAGACCACGATAGCACAACTTGTGAGCTCTTCAAAACAAGACAAGAGAGACAACTATAGCACAACTTGCAAGCTCTTCAAAACAAGAACAAGAGAGACAACGATAACACAACTTGCAAGCTCTTCAAAACAAGACAAGAAAGACAACGATAACACAACTTGCAAGCTCTTCAAAACAAGACAAGAAAGACAACGATAACATAACTTGCAAGCTCTTCAAAACAAGACAAGAGAGACAACGATAACACAACTTGCAAGCTCTTCAAAACAAGACAAGAGAGACAACGATAGCACAACTTGCAAGCTCTTCAAAACAAGACAAGAGAGACAACTATAGCACAACTTGCAAGCTCTTCAAAACAAGACAAGAGAGACAACTATAGCACAACTTGCAAGCTCTTCAAAACAAGACAAGAAAGACAACGATAACACAACTTGCAAGCTCTTCAAAACAAGACAAGAAAGACAACGATAACATAACTTGCAAGCTCTTCAAAACAAGACAAGAGAGACAACGATAACACAACTTGCAAGCTCTTCAAAACAAGACAAGAGAGACAACGATAGCACAACTTGCAAGCTCTTCAAAACAAGACAAGAGAGACAACGATAGCACAACTTGCAAGCTCTTCAAAACAAGAAAGAGACACGTGACAACTTAGTCTTAAACAAGTGACTTTAGTCATTTTAATGAGCGTTGTCAACAAGATACAGAAAATCAGGTCATATTCAATCGAACAGCGCTTCTGTAAACAAAATAAGTTAAAGGTTTTTGTGTTTGTATATATGAAACAAAACAACACATAATATAAAGAAATCGGGAACAAAACCCACTTACTTTAAGTCAGACGTGCTGGTGTTGGATGTCGAACTCATTGATATGACTTGATAAATCTGTACATGGAGTGGCATATGTTACTGTCTAAAACGAGTAGGAGAGGGGGACACATAGATCTTTCGTAAACTTCCGTTCTGAACTTGCACAGACAAATCATTTCAATTAGAGACACGTAGAATAAGTTTTATATTCCAATATCTTCAACTTCACCTTTCAACCCTAGGGAAGATATAGATCCACTACCAAGTCTTTCCAAGTCATCCTGTCCAAGTCATCCTGTCCAAGTCATCCTGTCCAAGTCATCCTGTCCAAGTCATCCTGTCCAAGTCATCCTGTCCAAGTCATCCTGTCCAAGTCATCCTGTCCAAGTCATCCTGTCCAAGTCATCCTCCAGCATGTCATCCTGTCCAAGTCATCCTGTCCAAGTCATCCTGTCCAAGTCATCCTGTTCAAGTCATCCTGTCCAAAGTCATATTTTCCAGATCTCTCCACTCTCTTCCGAATTTCTTACATTCCCTTTCAAACTCCCCCCCCACAATGGATTCTTCTTCTTCCTCGGATGGAGAAAACCACAGTGAGAAGATATAGGTTTCCTATGTATGGTAGATAAGCAGCTCTTAGTCAAAGAACTGCCCAGGACAGCACAGAAGAAATCACGAAAACAGTAAGATGGGTGTTATGAATAAGCAGATTACAATTTTGCTCAAAGAAATATCACTGGATGATGTTAGGAAGACTAAACTGCAGACATTGAATGAGGACACAGAAGATGTCATGAACGAAGAAAAAAGATTCAGAAAAAGCCCAACTTTCTAATACGATGCCAAACACAAAATCCTTAGATGTCAGATTCATGCCATTGTGTGGGTTTCTGTGGAGACTGGTTAAGATGTCTGCCTTGCGATCTGAAAGTTGTGGGTTTAAATCCCGATAGCGCCGTTCAGTTTATATGTGCATTTATCTGAAGATCCCAATGACTGATTTCTAGGAACAACAGTGACGGCAGACATGTCTATAGATCATGTTTTTCAGTGGGGTTGCGACGGAAACCGTGCTCTGCAAAGCTTCCACATAAAGAGATGAAAAAAACCCAATATATATTATTGAAAAAATAGCCCAATGCATTAGGGATGCATATCTTGATAGTAAATTCAATTCACAGTTCAACCACATATAACATGCATATTTTCAATACAAGGAATAAATGGCTGATAGCAAAAAGAGCAGATCATCAAAAATAACACCGATACTTTAAAAACCCATGAACGTTTAAGAGTTATGCACAAATAAAGCATTCAAAAAAATGAGAGACATTTTATGCAACACTGCATTGTCAATTGAAGTCATAAAGATAGTTATTCATAGCTACGAAAAGTCTATACTGATATATGGATACATGTAAAAGACAATAATCAAATAGATAACAAAATCTCGGGAGACCAAACAAAAGATGTGGCTTTACAGAAGACAGCTAAGAATGCCATGATCTGTTAATATGGTAAATGTTGATGAGTTGCAGAAGGAGAAGACAGGAAGAAAACATAATTTAAGTATATGGAAAAGATAGCCATAATATTTGTGGATATGTGGTAAGAAATGGAGGTTTAGAATACATTGTGGTAACTGGTAAAACCAATGGGAGACGAGACAGATGAAGCCAGAGAGAGAGAAAATGCATGGACAGTTTAGTTTCATGACACGAAAGAGTGTTTCGAACTGGCAGTCAGCATGAAATACATTTTTGTGAAGATCCATGAATGTCTACATCAGTCGGCGTGGCACATGTTGATGTTGAGGATAATATTAGTGAGTTCTATGTTGTTAATCAGAGCTGTCTATCGTGATAACCGTGGGCACAATAACGCATGTGGTATACATTTATGGCACCCTATTTAACTCGGTGGAGTTTAACGTGAGATTTCTCAAGAAAACACTATTTTTTTTCGTTTTGTACAACTCCCGTGAACGCGATTTTCCGCTTTTTTGCAACGTTATTTTATTTTGTAACCATTCTACTGCCCTGCAACAGGTTTAACCTTGTAACAGGTTAATCTATTAATTTTTTTACTGAAGAACACGTCTCTATCTCAAATATCTTCTTCTTCTTTGCGTTCGTTCTTTACGACCAATTTTAATCACTCTTTGTGATATGTTTGATCTTTGCCAAGAACGTGTATACGTTGCACATTGGTTTGGTAGACCCTAAATGCATAGACTTCTACACGTTTAGGACACATGCATCCGATTTCAGCCAAACCTCCTTGGCCGCCTCTTACGTCATGCGTGGCAGGTAACAGTGGTTCTATTCTTTACACCCCAAATTTGGGCCCGGTAACCACTCGGGCGTATCTCAACTATATTACTATTACTCTTGTTACTATAATTAGAAGTATTATCGGCACAAGAGAAGATTACAATAAAACTATGTAGTAATATTATCGGCACAAGGGAAGTATTATCGGCACAAGGGAAGTATTATCGGCACAAAGGAAGACTACAGTAAGACTATGTAGTAATATTATCGGCACAAGGGAAGTATTATCGGCACAAGGGGAAAACTACAGTAAGACTATGTAGTAGTATTATCGGCACAAGGGAAGACTACAGTAAGACTCTGTAGTAATATTATCGGCACAAGGGAAGTATTATCGGCACAAGGGGAAATGTTATCGGCACAAGGGAAGACTACAGTAAGACTATGTAGAAATGACGGAACACGTAAAAACAAAATACTGTATTTTTACAAAGTACAAAAACAATATACAGTGACGTTTCGACCAATAGTCTTTTTCAAGCAAAGGATACAACATAAGGGAAGAAATACAACACCGTCGTTTACGGAAACATATATACAAGAAAGACAATAATCCATATCGGCTCTCAAATGAAAATATGTGACAAAACAATAAAATAAATGGGAAAACATAGAAATGGCAAAAATAAGATAAAACAAACATAATCAAATTTATTATTATTATTATTATTATTATTAGTATTAGTAGTAGTAGTAGTAGTTGTAGTAGCAGTAGTAGTAGTAGTAGTAGCAGTAGTAGTAGTAGCAGTAGTAGTAGTAGTAGTATGCAGTAGTATTGCAGTAGGTAGTAGCAGTAGTAGTGAGTAGTAGGGAGCAGTAGAGATGCAGTAGCAGAGTAGTAGTAGTAGCAGTAGGTAGAGAGTAGGCAGTAGGTAGTAGCAGTGAGTGCAGTAGTAGATGCAGTGATGTAGCTAGCAGTAGTAGTAGCAGTAGTTCAGTAGTAGTAGGTAGAGTAGGTTAGTAGTAGCAGCAGTAGCAGTAGCAGCAGCAGAGTAGTAGCAGTAGGAGAGTGCAGTAGCAGGTAGCGAGTAGCAGTGTAGCAGCAGAGTAGAGCAGCAGCAGTGGATGCAGAGCAGTGTATAGGCAGTAGCAGTGAGAGTAGCAGTGTGTAGCAGAGTAGCAGCAGGAGAGAGCAGTAGAGATGGCAGCAGCAGTAGCAGTAGTGCAGAGCAGCAGTAGCAGCTAGTAGCAGCAGTAGTTAGTGAGCAGCAGCAGTAGTAGCAGTAGTAGTGTAGTAGTATAGCAGTGAGGTAGTAGTGTATTAGCGAGTAGTAGTATAGTAGTAGTAGCAGTAGTAGTAGTATAGCAGTAGTAGTGTAGTAGAGTAGTATGCAGCGAGTAGTAGTAGCAGCATGCAGTAGTAGTAGTAGCAGTAGTAGAGTAGCTAGCAGTAGTAGCAGTAGTAGTAGATAGCAGTAGTAGTAGTAGAGTAGAGTAGTAGCAGTAGCAGTAGGTAGAGGTGAGTAGTAGTAGTATTAGCAGTAGTAGTGTAGTAGTAGTAGTATAGCAGTATTAGCAGTAGTAGGAGTGGGGTATACTATGGTTTTCAATAATCACATTGCGCCAGCGCATCCACAACCATCAGGCCGATGTGCCCCAATACATGACAACGTTGGAAAGCACTTATGCTGACGAGTGGGAATTATTTACCATTCCGTAATACGAAATTAGCATGTTACAAAGGGCAATTATCACATTACACTGAGTAATCATTACTTTACATTAGAAAATTATTTCTGTTCGAGATAGTCTCCCATCACATGTTATCTCAATAATATCATTCCTACCGATTGAATACAACAACAAGCTGGTATGAAGGTACAAAGAGCACCCGTAGTCATATCAACAACATAACCAAACCTAGAACAAGAACAGTATTCTAGATAATACCACTATTGAATATTTTCAGGCAAGTCTAAAACCGAAACTGACAATTATGGCATGGAATAAGTGCGGCCTTGTTCATTGTACACTCTGTATGTTGACTTCCTGGTTATCTGGTCTCAAATTGTTCTGAGTGAAACGAGAATATATGTTCGATGACAGGCCAGGTCGCCGATGTGTCTGTATTTCAAATGATAATAACCTACTAAATGATGAATGTGTGATGTGTCCAAAACAAGTGAGTTATGGGAATAGCGATTAATTGATTCATAATTTGTTACTGAAAAAAGAAAACAGAAACGGAAAACGATATTGAATTGTTTGAGAAAGAGAATTGGACTTTTATTGGTTAATGTTATTAGATGATTTATTAGCTGTGAGTGAAGAAGAAAGAATTGAATAATGACAGAAGGAAGAATGATGTACTCTGCAGTAGATAGTACAGGTGAGAAGTTATGTTATCAACATAGATGGTTGTGAATTCCACGGCTGTATAAAAGTCAATGTATGTTTCCCAAATTGATCAAACATGCTGATAAGTTCTAAAAGTGTGCAAAAGACAGAGAGAAAGTATTAAAACAGCACAAAGATGGTAAAAAGTATTAAAACAGCACAAAGATGAAGAAAAGTATTAAATCAGCACAAAGATGGAGAAAAAGTATTAAAACAGCACACAGATGGAGAAAAAGTATTAAAATAGCACAAAGATGGAGAAAAAGTATAAAAACAGCACAAAGGTGGAGAAAAAGTATAAAAATAACACAAATATGAACAACAGTTTCAAATGTATGCAAAGATAGAGATAAGTGACCAAACATCACAATGATGGAGATAGGTGTCTAAATAGCACAAAGATGAAGATTAGTGTCAGAACATCACAAATAGGGAGATACGTGTCAAACATGTTTAGAAAGTTGGAACCAAGTATGCAAACTACAAAAAGTGGAGCCTATTTTCACAATTTTGTAAAGATGATTTTTCTATTTCAAAGCTGTAACAAAGACATAGACTTTTCCTTTGAACCAGTCAAAAAGACAAAAATAATGAACAGTTTAACGTTATCATAGAAGACCACACTAGACTGTAGTTCACTCCAGACTTGGGAGTGGACACTATACTCTGGAGTACACACTATACTCTGGAGTACACACTTAGTACACTCTGGAGTCACACTATACTTTGGAGTACACTATACCTATACCTATTCTTGGAGTACACACTATACTCTGGAGTACACACTATACTCTGAGTACACACTATTCTCTGAGTACACACTATACTCTGAGTACACACTATACTCTGAGTCACACTACTACACTCTGGACACATCCTGAGACACAAACTAGACCACATACCTGAAGTCCACTATACCTAGACCTATACTCGAGTACCACATATCTGAGACTACTGGAGTACCACTATACCTAGTACTACCTGGGACACTACTGGTCACTATACCTGGTACACACTATTCTCTGAGTCAACATACTGCAGACACTATACTCTGGGTCACAATACCTGAGCACACTATCTCTGGTACACATATACTCTGAGTAAATTACTCTGAGTACATCTCTGACTCAGATCAAATCTAAAGTCACTAGACCCTTACCACACTAGCTGAGTCACCCCACTTGGGAGTGACATTAAACTGCAGTTCAACCAGATTCTGCTTAGTGACTCTAGACCTGCCCATACTAGACCCACTCATATAGACCCTGACCACACTAGACTGACTGCACCTAGACCCTGGACTGCACACTAGACCCTGGACTGCACACTAGACCCTGGACTGCACACTAGACCCTGGACTGCACACTAGACCCTGGACTGCACACTAGACCCTGGACTGCACACTAGACCCTGGAGTTCACATAATACACTGGAGTCCACACTAGACCCTGGAGTCCACACTAGAATCTGAAGTACAAAAACAAAGTATGAGAATAATAAATTGTCTAGTTGCATAAACTTTATAAACACGTTACTTGCTACATATCATGAAAACATCGAGATTGAAACAAAAACACACAAAAAGCAGCTACAAAACAATAACAGGACAATATGAAATCTTGAAGAAAAGCATATGATTAAATTATATAATAACTGCTGCCCAATAATAATGACACTATAATGTAGGAGATCAACTTGAATCGCTTAACTACGGTCCGGTCATAAAGATGTCATTCTGATTATTACATCAATTGACGAACTAGATCTAATATGTTTGTTGTTTGTTGCCAGGAGACAAGGTGGGGGAGAGGTGGTGGTGGTGGTGGTAGGTGGGGAGGGAGGGGTTGAGTGGTTTCCACCCACAACTATAAAACTATTATCAGTTATCAGTTATATGAGGACTATCTTCATCGCTCTCTGGACATGTTCATATGTGCTGAGATCTTCGTCGTAAACAATTCCAGAAACGCTGAGCGACCCGATAAATAATCATGTATGGATCATCATCATCAGGTGCCATCTCCACATCGAAAGTTGCCTGCAATGAATCTCCAGCATCCTCTGTCTTTCGCCTTGGTGTTGCACACTGCCAGACTGTAACCTGTCCATTTCTTCAAGTTATTGTATGGATAAACAAAAACTATAACAAAATATGTTACAAAATTGATTTTAAAAAGTAATTTGTTTGAGAAAAGAGGATGTAATTTAGACGATGACAGGGTTGCCTAGTAATGAAAAGAGGATGTAATTTAGACGATGACAGGGTGGCCTAGTAATGAAAAGAGGATGTAATTTAGACGATGACAGTGGGATGAGTAATTTAGTAATGAAAAAATATTCGTTTGTTATTTTCAGTTTTAAAGCATTGAGAGTTTCTGTTTCTTTAATATTTTCTGGAGTTGCTAGGATTGTTGCTGGAGCTATGAAGTCCGTGCTTTGTGCAACAGCCTAGACAAGTGGCTTGCTATTTCTGTCGAGAGAGATGGAGCTATAAAGGGAAAACTTGTGCAATGAAATCAATCCTCAGCCTATAATGTTTCATACTAAGTTGTTTCACTTCAACACTGACATGTAGCAGTTTTATCCAGAAAATGTGATCCGTTTCTGTCCGATAGTTCTCTTTTGTTGATCCGTTTCTCCGATAGTTTTGACTTATTATAACTCCCTCCTCCCAAACATCATTTGTGGATGAGCCGCAATAGCATAGTTGTTAGTGAACTTGCTTCTTAGGCTAGTGGTCTGGGTTCAATTTCACAAGTTGTCGTGGAATTTGTTCAAACCGTAACAGATCTCAGGTCGATCCAGCCTCAATTTGGTACAAGGAAAAGCACTGGCAAGTAAAGATGGCCGGCGTGATGTTGACTACATCACACGTCGTGTGCCGACGACGGTCAATGCAAAATACAGGCCTAACACCGTTCCTTTATTATCTCTATTATCTCGATTTCATGGAAGAGATTGAGCGAGTTGCCCAGGATAGAGCGGTAAGGGAAAATTGCTTTCAGACCCTCTGTAACTTATAACGGTACGCTATTAATTATTATTATATAATACCATATTACCCTATATACTACCTGGTATTTTTTTACACTAATCCAGAAGCACTTGAGCTTTCAATTTTTCGGCTCGGAAATCAGCATGGAAATCGAAACACTTCGGTTCGGTGCCACGAACACCGTAAATCTGGAGAACCTGTGGCTTTTACGCCAGCCCGCGGAATTGAAACCGCACTCACATGGAGCTTGTCACCCGTCGTCCAACGTGCTACGCACACGCTGGGCAGGCGGCCATACCACTTAGTATAAAAAAGAATTCCTTAGGAGGAGAGGAGGAGGGAATATTTTTTTCGACCGCAACGGCTCAATTGGGTACTAGAAAAGCATTGGGAAGTACAGACGACCTGCATGATATTGACACATAACCCATCGTGTACCAACGGTCAAAAAGAAATACGGGTCTAACACAGTATTACCCAATATACCTTGAGGTATGGAAAATGGTTCTTGTACTTGACATATCTATCACTTGACATATCTATCACTTGACATATCTATCACTTGACATATCTATCACTTGACATATCTATCACTTGACATATCTATCACTTGACATATCTATCACTTGACATATCTATCACTTGACATATCTATCACTTGACATATCTATCACTTGACATATCTATCACTTGACATATCTATCACTTGACATATCTATCACTTGACATATCTATCGCTTGACACATCTATCACTTGACATATCTATCACTTGACATATCTATCACTTGACATATCTATCACTTGACATATCTATCACTTGACATATCTATCGCTTGACATATATATATCGCTTGACATATCTATCACTTGACATATCTATCACTTGACATATCTATCACTTGACATATCTATCACTTGACATATCTATCACTTGACATATCTATCACTTGACATATTTATCACTTGCAAATTGAGTCCCACAACTTCTATACTGACATGCGGAGACCATCCAGAGAAAATGTTCTCCAATGTTAGCTGATGTCTTTCGTCTGACCTACAGACATTGTTTTATGTTCCTCAGACATCAACCTCTCGATCTTCTTGAAGATAGATATCTCTGATTCTCTACCCTCCGTGACTGTCAGAGTAATTGGTTCTCTCATACTCTACAGGGGTGATAGTACCATCGTAATTTGAAACAGTTCTAATCTAGTCTGTAGAATTTCTACTTCGGAACGTTTACGATTTGTCTGATAGCGACCAACGTCTCGTTCATTCAATCTTTAATTTCCAATTTCAAAATTATACTTTTATTTTTCGACAACGTTCCTATTCAGTAATATTATATAAAGTAGTAAACACACACACACATATATATATATGTGTTTGTGTGAGTATGTGTGAGTGTGTTGCGTATGTTATTTCGCTAGTGTGTGTGTGTGTGTGTGTGGGGTAGATTAGCGTAGTGCATAAGCGTTAGCCTATCGACTCGGACACAAGAGAGGTGTGAGTTCAATCCCACACTCGACGTTCCAAACATGAGGAAATGAATTGGCTCTCCTACCTCCTGCACACTATGTCCTAGAAATGTGAAGTGAAGTGACTTCATACCCTAAGGTCTGAAACGGCCACGAGAAATTATATTATGTCTGCATTTGTGTATGTATGTGTATGTATGTGTATGTATATGTATGTATATGTATGTATATGTATGTATGTGTATGTATGTGTATGTATGTGTATGTGTATGTGTATGTGTATGTATATGTATGTATGTGTTTATGTGTGATAGTCTTATACAGAAATCATTTTTCGAGCAAGTCGTGAGAACAGCATGTCTAGAAAACATGGTGGCAAACAGAAATATCCCGTACTAATGAAACAAACAGCTTTCCCCAATTTTGAAACACCCAGCTATTCCAGTAGTGACTAAAAGACAGATTATAAATTCAATCTTTATACCAACACTGTGCTACCAGAACCAAACATGGGCACTGACAAAAGAACAAGAAAGGAAAATTACCACATGCGAAATGAGATGCCTGAGGAAAGCAGTAAATAAAACAAGAAGAGACCATATAAGAAATGAGGAAATTAGAAGAATAGTCGGAACAACACCTGCTATTAGATTTATTGAAAACAGAGACTCAAATGGTTTGGCCACTTGGTCAGAATGAAACCGAATATACCAGTTGCAAGAGCGTACAACCTGAAAATGGAATCATCAAGAGGAAGGGGCAGACCAAGAAAAGATGGGTTGATGGAGTTACAGACATCTTAAAACTCCACAATACCACACCATAGACCGAGCGTGCATTATCTCGGAAACCGATCATCAGTTAAACCTGCTACGCCTTGCAGCAAAAAAGCAGAGAAGGACAAAATAAGAAAGAAGAAAGAATGAAACAAAGAAATTGCTTACACCAGTCGATATTGCACACACCGATTTATAAACTTTCGGTAGTCAATTGTTGTAAAAACCGAATCCGATCTTTGTTTGTAGCAACTAGGAATATAAAGACTTGTCTATTAGAATACATTAGCAAAACTAGGATGACCATGATTGGACCATCGATCTGGACAAATGGCGCATGTGATCCAGTGTTTGAAGACCAACCATGCCTGACAGTGTCATGTTTGGTGAACTAGCATTTGGATTACATTTTAGAATGACACTATTGTCAGTTCGAATATTTGAACAAGTGAATCCTGGAAACACAAATGTCATCTTAATCTTTATCTTTCTCTCTCTCTCTTTCGCTTTCTTTCTGTTCATATTTGTCTCTTTATTATTCTTCAATCGTGTATCTCTTTATCATTCTTTTGACGTGTGTCTCTTTATCAATTTTTACTTCTTTATCTCTTTATCATTCTTTTCTCGTTTGTCTCTTTATCATTATTTATTCGTGTGTCTTTCACTTTCTCTTCATTTCTCTTATCTAGCTCTGATCAAATATCTCTTGCTCACTCTATATGCAATTGTCTCTTTCTACGCCCGTGTGGTACCGGAGCCCACAAGGGGAGCAAAGAATCGTACCACTGTGACCTGCAAGTTATGCCGTAATAGGCGACTGAGGTAGGGGCTAGGAAACTACCCTAGTAAATAAAAAGCGTCACAGAAATCGGATTCTTTTAGGCGCATAACTGACACAACGTGCAATCGCTCTTAGGCTCAGATCACATACATATCGCACAGAGTGGTTAACAAGTGGTCGATATGGAGCGTTCGAAGTCGAAGAAGTCTCTTTCCCTCTCCCTATTTCTCTCTCTCCCTCACTCTCTCTCTCTCCCTCTCCCTCACTCTCTCTCTTTCCTTCACTCTCTCTCTCTCCCTCACTCTATGTGGAGTGGTGTCACGATGTCCGCCTCACAATCCTTAATTACTCGGTCCCCCTCCCCCACCCCATCCCTCCGCTTGAAGCGATATAAATAATTTTGTTTTAGAGATCCCTGGTTTAAATGTAGGTGAGATCGAGTTCCTAGTCCTATCGTGGACGGAAAACAAAAATGTAGTACCGCGTTCAAGCTGAGCCATTAAAAAAAAAACCTATTTCTTATTCTTTTCTTGAATCTTGTTTTGTCTCTCAGCGTCAGGATAAAAAGAAACTTTTAGAATGGGCTTTTGTGTGCGCTTCATAAATAATGTTTTTCGTTGTCTCTGTCATTTATGAGGTCCACCTTTTGCATTGACGGCCTTTAGTTTTGTATCCACTGTGTCAGAGTAACATTGCTCTTTGTGGCGCACTGTCTGTTTGTAACCTGCTTATGTGTCACACTGTCTGTTTGTAACTTGCTTATGTGTCACACTGTCTGTTTGTAACCTGCTTATGTGTCACACTGTCTGTTTGTAACTTGCTTATGTGTCACACTGTCTGTTTGTAACCTGCTTATGTGGCGCACTGTCTGTTTGTAACTTGCTTATGTGTCACACTGTCTGTTTGTAACCTGCTTATGTGTCACACTGTCTGTTTGTAACTTGCTTATGTGTCACACTGTCTGTTTGTAACCTGCTTATGTGTCACACTGTCTGTTTGTAACTTGCTTATGTGTCACACTGTCTGTTTGTAACTTGCTTATGTGTCACACTGTCTGTTTGTAACCTGCTTATGTGTCACACTGTCTGTTTGTAACCTGCTTATGTGGCGCACTGTCTGTTTGTAACCTGCTTATGTGGCGCACTGTCTGTTTGTAACTTGCTTATGTGTCACACTGTCTGTTTGTAACCTGCTTATGTGGCGCACTGTCTGTTTGTAACTTGCTTATGTGTCACACTGTCTGTTTGTAACCTGCTTATGTGTCACACTGTCTGTTTGTAACCTGCTTATGTGGCG
Organism: Arion vulgaris; assembly: GCA_020796225.1. Lineage (NCBI taxonomy): Eukaryota > Metazoa > Mollusca > Gastropoda > Stylommatophora > Arionidae > Arion > Arion vulgaris. The sequence continues at coordinate 64,217,860 of CM036761.1, read as the reverse complement.
CACTGTCTGTTTGTAACCTGCTTATGTGGCGCACTGTCTGTTTGTAACTTGCTTATGTGTCACACTGTCTGTTTGTAACCTGCTTATGTGGCGCACTGTCTGTTTGTAACTTGCTTATGTGTCACACTGTCTGTTTGTAACTTGCTTATGTGTCACACTGTCTGTTTGTAACCTGCTTATGTGGCGCACTGTCTGTTTGTAACTTGCTTATGTGTCACACTGTCTGTTTGTAACCTGTTATGTGCGCACTGTCTGTTTGTAACCTGCCTATGTGGCGCACTGTCTGTTTGTAACCTGCCTATGTGGCTGAACTATTTAACATGTTATTTCTGTATGAAACTATCTATTGATGGTGTACCCACTTTTGTCGTAATGTCTTCATTTCTAAAGCGTCCTCTTCTTGATACTCTCATCATTCTGCGTAGACAATTCATCTCTGTCATGACTAGTTTTCTTCTATCGTTTGATATCAGCGTCTAAGTTTAGCTTTGATAGCATAATGTTGGAAGAAAGATATTGCTGAACATTTCTCTTTTTATGTTTATGATGACATGGCTGCATTTTTAAATTGGTGTCATTTGTTCTATGATTTGATTTGCTTTACTTCATCTATGCTGGACTTCGTTAGTTATTCGTCCATTTGTTGCAAAAATGCTTCCTGCAAATGTAAAGTCTTTGACTTTGATATGTTTATAGATGTAGATATTGGTATTGTTTTCCTCTCTTGAAAATATTATTACTTGTATTTTGTTGATATTTGTTCTCACAAAGAAACCTTTAATAGCTGAGAATCGGTTTAAATAAACAATTTTTAATTAAACGTCAGGATTATAAGTCAGAATTATAAGTCAGAATTAAAAGTCAGGATTATAAGTCAGAATTATAAGTCAGGATTATAAGTCAGGATTATAAGTCAGGATTATATCAGGATTAAGTTTTCATTTGCTATTAAGATGTTTTAATATTTCTGTATCACTCTATTACTTTTATTCTTGTTTGTAAAATTATTGCAATCGCCGAATGGCGCCGCACCTCCAGCCATCAGCTAGATGCGCGCCGGTTTGCAAAAAGGTTGGACAGAACTGTTCTACGGCAAATAGACGATGCTTTATTAACCAATAAAACACAACTGAAACTGTTAGTTGCCATGTGCTAATAATATAATGAAGATTATATTAGAGCACGCATATATTTGTTTCTTGTGTAATGAACAAACTCATTAACTAGCTGACTAACTAACTAACTAGATAACTAACCCACTAACTGACTCACTAACTAACTAGATAGCTAACTAACTTGCAAGCTAACTAGCTCACTACCTAACTAGCTAACTAACGAACTAGCTAGCTAACTCACTAACTAGCTCCCTAACTAACGAACTAGCTAACTAACTAGCTCCTTAACTAACGCACTAACTAGCTAGCTAATTAGCTAGCTAACTAGTTCACTAACTAACTCACTAACTAACTCACTAACTAGTTCACTAACTAACTCACTAACTAGCTCACTAACTAACTAGATAGATAACTAACTCACTAACTAGCTCCCTAACTAACGCACTAACTAGCTAGCTAATTAGCTAGCTAACTAGTTCACTAACTAACTCACTAACTAGCTCACTAACTAACTAGATAGATAACTAGCTTGCAATCTAACTAACTCACTAACTAGATTGTTAACTAACTATTTATTGCAATTGCCACACAGACGACCGCGTCGTCACAGTCACTAGTCAGAGGCGTCCCAATATACAAAAACGTTGGGCCGCACTGATATAGATCGAATACAGTATAAAGCATACTCGGCTTGGTCCAGATTTCTAAAATTAAATGGAACGTGTAGTATATACTGTACAGATAACGGGATATGTCATTGATAAACTGTTCATATCTGGGCTTTCTTATGCAGCCTTTTTGTGTACACACAGGCAAGAAATTAACATTGAATCTTTCTTCAAACACCCATTGTCCTTTAGTTTGTTTGTTTTGTTCGTTTGTTCTTCTCGAACATTTTGATCATTCTTATTGTGATATATAAACAGTCTTTGCCAAGAACATTCTTATTGTGATATATAAACAGTCTCTGCCAAGAACATTCTTATTGTGATATATAAACAGTCTTTGCCAAGAACATTCTTATTGTGATATATAAATAGTCTTTGCCAAGAACATTCTAATTGTGATATATAAACAGTCTTTGCCAAGAACATTCTAATTGTGATATATAAACAGTCTTTGCCAAGAACATTCTTATTGTGATATATAAACAGTCTTTGCCAAGAACATTTTTATTGTGATATATAAACAGTCTTTGCCAAGAACATTCTAATTGTGATATATAAATAGTCTTTGCCAAGTACATTCTTATTGTGATATATAAACAGTCTTTGCCAAGTACATTCTTATTGTGATATATAAACAGTCTTTGCCAAGAACATTCTTATTGTGATATATAAACAGTCTTTACCAAGAACATTCTTATTGTGATATATAAACAGTCTTTGCCAAGAACATTCTTACTGTGATATATAAACAGTCTTTACCAAGAACATTCTTATTGTGATATATAAACAGTCTTTACCAAGAACATTCTTATTGTGATATATAAATTGTCTTTACCAAGAACATTCTTATTGTGATATATAAACAGTCTTTACCAAGAACATTCTTATTGTGATATATAAATTGTCTTTACCAAGAACATTCTTTTTAGTGATATATAAACAGTCTTTGCCAAGAACATTCTTATTGTGATATATAAACTTTACCAAGAACATTCTTATTGTGATATATAAACTTTACCAAGAACATTCTTATTGTGATATATAAAATTTACCAAGAACATTCTTATTGTGATATATAAATAGTCTTTACCAAGAACATTCTAATTGTGATATATAAACAGTCTTTGACAAGAACATTCTTATTGTGATATATAAACTTTACCAAGAACATTCTTATTGTGATATATAAATAGTCTTTGCCAAGAACGGTTAGAACTTTGCGCCCTCGTTTGGCCCCTACTAATGTAGGACGAGCGCATCGGAAACGAAAGTTGTCTGCCTAGATTATCCTTTAGTCAGTCATAACTATATTAGAAGCAGAAATTACATATAAGGGACATAATCATTATTATATGAAAACAATTATGTTATTCCATAGTTACAATCAAGTGCCATGCCTGCCGGCGTAGGCGATCATGTCTCTCCACAACTCTCTTTGCTTGGTGCATGTAATCAGTTCTGACGTCGATATTTTGTCGAACCATGATGTCAGGCCATCCAACATCTTCTCCTCTGTCTTCCACGATCTCTCCTTCCTGAATTTTACCTGTAGTCACCAAATGTTCTAAACCTTCTTCGCATTATATGCCCGAAGAACCTTGATTGTCGGATTCTTATTCTTTTGATAAGGTTTCTTTGTGTGCAGGCCTGATTTAAAACCTCCACGTTTGTTTTCTTTGCTGTCCATGGAATTCTCAACATTCTTCTGTAAAACTACATCTCTGTGGCTTCCAATGATCGTATTGATTGTTTGTTCAGTGTCCATGATTCGCTGCCATACATAAGAATTGGTTCAATATAGCATTGGAGTACTCGTTTTCGCAGTGTCATTGGTAGTGAGTTCACGCATAGTGTGTTCTTCATTTTCATAAAGCTGCTTTCGTTTGAGCTATTCTACTCCTAATCTCTGTTGTACATCTTCCATCTGGTGTTAAGAATGTTCCTAGATACTTGAATCGATGGACTTGTTTCAGTGTTGTGTTATTTATTTTGATATTGCATGTTGGTGTTTTATGTTTCTTGGAGACAACCATAACCTCTGTTTTCTTTATATTCATGCTTAATCCTTTCTTTTCACTTTCTCTCACTAGTATGTCTATAAAGTCTTGCAGATCGTGTTCATTTGTAGCCATGAGAATTGTGTCATCAGCGTACCTTAGGTTGTTTATATTTTGTCCACCGACTGCTATTCCTGTCTTTTTCTACTATAGATCTCATGATGTTTTCACTATATAAGTTGAATAGGTCTGGTGAGAGTACGCACCCTTGTCGTACTCCTAACTGTATCGCCTGATAGATTCCAATCTTACTCTAGTCTAATGGCTGCGGTTTGTTGCCAGTACAAATTCTTGATCAGTCTAAGATCTTACCATCAATATTTATATTTTCTAACATGCTGATTATTTCTCCATGTTTTACTTTATCGAAAGCTTTCGCGTAGTCTATGAAACATAGGTATAAGTCCAACTTCATTTCTATTGATCTTTCCATTATTGTTCTTATTGTATATATTGCGTTGTTTATTCCTCTGCGTTCAACAAAGCCACATTGTTCTTCCTTAACTTCTGGTCTTATTTTGTTTCGTACCCTTCTCATAATAATGCTGAAAAGTAGTTTTGTTACGTGACTCATGAGGCTGATTGTGCGGTGTTCTTCGCATTCTATCGTTCCTGCTTTCTTTGGTAGTGCTATAAAAATGGATTGTCGTAAATCTTTGGGTACATATCCAGTGTTGTAGATGTCATTGAATAATTTTGTTAAAACGCCTATGCCCAATTCGCCTGTTGCTTCTATTTCTTCTGTTGTTATGTTGTCTGGTCCTGGGGTTTTTCCTTTTTCGTGTGTCTTATGGCGTTGATAACTTCTGATGGAAGTATTTGTGGTCCTTCATGGTTGTAATTAATGTGTATTTCTTGTCTGTTATCACTGTATAAGTCCTTAATGTACTCTGTCCATCTTTCTATTTTCTTGTCTGTTTCCATCAGGATATCTCCCTGCTTTGATTTTAAACATCCAGTAGTTGTACGTTTACGTCTGCCAAGTAAGTTGTCTACGTTTTCGTATATTGATTTGGGGTTTTCTTTGTGTTCTGTTTCGATCTGTTTGCATTTTTCATTTAGCCACTTTCTCTTTGCTGTTTTACATTTTTGTCTTATCTCTTTATTGATTCGATCGTATTCTGCTTTATTATGTTTGTTTTTCCTTCTATTTTCCATTAATTCCAAAATGTCTTCCGTCATCCATTTCTTTTTTGATCCGTTGACATGTTGTGTGGGTTAGTTCCTTTGACGTTTGTTGGATTGATTCTTTAAGCATCTGCCATTGTTCTTCTATTGTTTCTATTTTTCCATAGCGTTATATCTGTTTTGTATAATGCGTTTAAATGAGTCTTTCACTTTTGTGTCAGTCTTGAGTGTTGAGGAGTTCGATATGATGTTTCTTGCGCCCCTCTTATCTTCTTCAGTTTTATTCTTACTTTTCCTATCAGTAGTGTATGGTCACTGTCGCAATCTGCACCTGGTCTTGTTTTTATATTTAGTAGTCCATTTCGAAATCGTTTATTTATCATAATATAGTCAATTTGATTGTGTGTGTTGTTATCTGGACTTCTCCATGTCCATAGTCTTCTCGGATGATGTTTAAACCAAGTGTTGCCAATTATCATGTTGTTTATTGTTGCCCATTCTATAAGTGTGTTCCCTATCGTTTTTCTTCTCCTAGGCCACATCCTCCAGTTGTCTCGTCTACCTTTTCAGAGCCTACCTTAGCATTGAAGTCACCCATTACAATTGTCACTCATGAGCCTTGCACTGTTTCATAGCTATTTGTAACTGGTTGTAGAAATCATCTAGTTCTTCTTCTGTGCTATCTGTTGTTGGTGCGTATATCTGTATGATGTTGATATCTACTGGTGTACCCTGTAGTTTCAATAGCATTACTCTGATATTGTCCAGAATCCTTTCACCATTTTTGCTCTCTTGCGTCTAATATTATGCCTACTCCTTTTGTGTGATTGTTTCCTCCTGAATATATTATTCTAAAGTTGTCTGAATACATTTCTCCTGCACCTATCCATCTCATTTCACTTATTCCTAATATGTTAAGTCCTGTTCTTGTCATTTCTTGCTTGATGTTTTCTAGTTTGCCACTTTGTGCTAGAGTTCGAACATTCCATGTTCCGATATTTAAGAGTTGTTTTCTATCGGTGTTGTTTTGTTGGTCTGGTTTCATTTCGTTGTTACCGTTACGGTTGTGTTGAGACATGAATTTACTAGGGATAATTACGACGGTAGGTTCCTCTTGCTTTCCGTCGGGCAGTGACTATACTAGCCGGGGATCGTAGCCATTGTCTCTAACTGAGATCATCTGCCTACCATCTAGGAATAGAGACCATAACTGACATTAATTGTCAGCTGCTCTCACATTCCATTCGCCACCTGCTTCCATGGCTTCAGTTGACCTAGTTCACAAGTTACCGGGAGAACACTGTGTTGCCGTGTCGCTCGAACTGATAAATGTGTCCATTTCGAGAGATCCTGTTGACCGATGTGGTGAATGTTTTCAAATGAAACATTACATGAAAGCTAGACGAACTAAATATCCTTTCTTTCGAAATACACATCAAATCCACTGAAAAACCAAGAAATAAACCACAATCCAGCACGCACTATCCGACTGCACGTCTTATCGCCGCCATCTTGAAACTAAACCATAGTTACAACCCTTTGCAAAGACGCCATTTTTTCGATCTCAAATAGTAGAAAAAGCATGAGAATTACACAAAACATGTTATTTCAATCTGGAGGTACAAATGAGAACATTAATGCCAAGATTAGGAAAGCCCGACACGCTTTTGCTAGCCTGCACACAGTGTTGAAACATACTGCTATCTCCACGAAAACAAAGCTCAAGATATTCAGCTCAAATGTGAAATCTGTGTTGTTGTATGACTATAGCAAATTTTGAAAAAGCCGTAAAATTTGGTCCTCAAAAACATTGCGTAGAAAAGCGGTTTTAGTTTGCGTATTGTAAGAGTTAAAGATTATGTGACTTCATAGAATGTATCATAATAACAAAGACAATCTTTTTCAGATCGGTTTACTATACTTTCTGATGAAGCACAACTTGGCTGCGTCCTGTCTCCCTCATAACGTATATGGACGTCATCTGGTACATATATACATATATATATATACATTTGTTGGTCAAATACAATATCAAATAAAATGTTATAAAACGAAGAGTGCGTCATTAGAGACTTTCATTAAAAGAGGAAGATTGAGGTAGATTGGTCATGAATGTCGTATGCCAGTAGGTCATTGGCTAGAACATATCAAAGATGGACAGCGGATGGGAAGAGAAAGGAATGCATGCACATCCAAAAGAAACAAGGAGAAGTACTGTGGAAAGGCACTTGACAGATGGGGGCCCGACATGTCAAACAATTGGTAGAAAGACACTTGACAGATTGGGGCCTGACATGTCAAACAATTGGTAGAAAGGCGCTTGACAGATTGGGGCCTGACATGTCAAACAATTGGTAGAAAGACACTTGACAGATTGGGGCCTGACATGTCAAACAATTGGTAGAAAGGCGCTTGACAGATTGGGGCCTGACATGTCAAACAATTGGTAGAAAGACACTTGACAGATTGGGGCCCGACATGTCAATCAATTGGTAGAAAGGCGCTTGACAGATTGGGGCCTGACATGTCAAACAATTGGTAGAAAGACACTTGACAGATTGGGGCCTGACATGTCAAACAATTGGTAGAAAGACATCTCTTATGGAAACCTTGTGTCAAACGGGACATGAACATGATAAAGAGAGATAGACATCCTAACAGAATTGAATATCTTCATGTTTCTAAAGAGTTAACATCATCAGCTGACATATGCCTGACATACGCCTGGCATACGCCTGAATTCATAGCGGCGAACAACATATGTTACAGCTCTACAACGATTCATTCATATCCGCACACAGCTAGAGCAATCATTGTATATCTGCACACAGCTAGAGCAATCATTGTATATCCGCACATAGCTAGAGCAATCATTGTATATCTGCACATAGTTAGAGCAATCATTGTATATGTGCACACAGCTAGAACAATCATTGTATATCTGCACACAGCTACAGTAGTCTATCTATATTCACACACAGCTGCAGCAACCCATGTATATTAACACACAACTAGAGCACTTCATATATATCCGCATACAGCTACATCCCTCCTTGTATACCAGCACACAGCTACAGCTAGTAATGTATATCCACACACAGCTACAGTAATCCATCTATGTCCGCACACAGCTACAGCTACCCATGTATATCCGGACACAGCTACAGCAACCAACATATATCCGCACACAGCTACAGCAACCAACATATATCCGCACACAGCTACAGCAACCAACATATATCCGCACACAGCTACAGCAACCAACATATATCCGCACACAGCTACAGCAACCAACATATATCGCACATAGCTACAACAATCCATGTATATCAGCACACAACTACAGCAATTCATCTATATCAACACACAGCTACAACAATCCATGTATATCCGGACACAGCTACAGCAACCCCTCTATATCCGCACACAGCTACAGCTACCCATCTAAACAACAACCATTTTAAAAACATTACATAAAGTGTGACATAGACACCAAACAGCGAACGCGAGCCATATTGACCTAAATATGTAAAGAAGCTATCAGACCAAACCCAGGACATAGAAAGGAAAACGCCAGGTCATGAATAGTTAATGCAGTTGTTAAACTAACGTCAGCGTACCTGTGTTAGGTGTTTGAATCTGTCAGGTAATACAGGTCTAGCGGGTTGAGTTTTAGCTATAGAACAGGTGAGGACGAACGTATTTTTGTTCCCAATTCTTTGGATGCTATCTTTGATGTGCTTCTGAAATCGGATCAATATTTCAAGGTATGTATTATGATCATTTCAGAAGGTATTTAATGATCTCAAGTTCTTAATGATCATTACAACTGAAGTCATTAACTCAATCATTGCTGTTGACCACTATAGCGGCCTACCAATGATCGTTAATCACATCACCAGCCGTTACAGAGGTTTTACGTGCGTCTGGCCGAATGGATTAGAGCGCGGCACCATTGCGGGAGACTCGTGTTCAATTCACTGTAAAACCAATGATTTTTTTTCTGTTGTGGGCATAAATGAAAACTCATAACTTGAACAGCTTCGTATCGACTGCACTAGCCATACGATTTTAAATTCCTTAGTCTCACGTCCCATCTGTCCTAACCGCCCTAAACAGCGGTACTACAGGCAGTAACAACGGTGTTTTTGCTGATGTTGTTGTACACAAATTCACTTTCCTTCTCTTTGAAGTAAACATTGAAAGCTTTTATTGTCGTTATACATAGTTATTGATACGACTTACTGAACTGACTAAAATTCACTTTCCTTCTCTTTGAAGTAAACATTGACAGCTTTTATCGTTGCTATAAACAGTTATTGGTTACGAGTTACTGAACTAACGTCACAGAACTTATCAGTCTCTCCCAACCTTATTCTTCTTCTGCGTTCTCATCTCCCCCCAACATATGTCGAAGGGTATACATACAGGTGACTTTATGTATATATTTCCGAGCTTGGTCTGCTGGAGAACCCGACGACAGTACACGAACTCCGTAACACTACTGTAGTTGCACTGTCGTATAGTTGCACTGTCGTATAGTTGCACTGTCGTATAGTTGCACTGTCGTATAGTTGCACTGTCGTCTGGTTGCACTATCGTATGGTTGCATTGTCGTATGGTTGCATTGTCGTATGGTTGCACTGTCGTATAGTTGTACTGTCGTATAGTTGCACTGTCGTAGAGTTGTACTGTCGTAGAGTTGCACTGTCGTATAGTTGCACTGTCGTATAGTTGCACTGTCGTATAGTTGCACTGTCGTAGAGTTGCACTGTCGTATAGTTGCACTGTCGTAGAGTTGTACCGTCGTATAGTTGCACTGTCGTATAGTTGCACTGTCGTAGAGTTGCACTGTCGTAGAGTTGTACTGTCGTAGAGTTGTACCGTCGTCTAGTTGCACTGTCGTATAGTTGCACTGTCGTAGAGTTGCACTGTCGTATAGTTGCACTGTCGTAGAGTTGTAAATATTACAACTTACAAAAGAATATAAACCTGTAAACAAAGAGCATTAGTTATAAATAGACAAACATATATATTTAACTAAATAGTATATTAAAATAAAACAAAAGTACTTAGAACATCCTGGACAGAGAAGAGAAAAAAAATACCCGAAGACATCCCTGTGTCTTCACGTGCTATAGATTGAAAGGGACAGAACTCAGTAATATTGGTTATTGGTTATTGGTTACTAAACTGACGTCATTGCACTCGGGCAGACCCATAGATGCTCAGTCTCCCCAACAGATATCGAAGAGTATGCATACTGATGGTTCCTGTGGCTCGCTGATTAAACACACCTTTCACTCTGCCTCTCAGGCATCCAGTTCGACTTGAACAACGGGTAACTCCAAACTGCTTAAATCGCTTGATCGATTCAACATCGATTTTAGTGTCCTCATCCAACAGAGAGTCGAAAAGACCGAAGAATATCCCCTTATCCATCTTCAACTCCCCAACAATCGATGCTGGTGAAGCAAGTCTGTCCGCTCTCTCATTACCGTAAACACCCGCATGCCCAGGACAGTATATCCACGTAAGCCGCTGGAGGTTAGAAACTTCTATAGACGACATCCACTCATACCGAAACCTGCCCTTCTGGATCTTGTGAAGCATCGACAGAGAGTCAGATACAACAACTGCCCCAGTAAATGAAGTCCCAGAAATCCAATGGAGGGCAGCAGTAACAGCCTCAACCTCCATCCTCATACTAGAAGTAGTTGTCCTGTATGCCCCACTTCGCTCTGCAACAACCCTACCATGCGCGTTAGCCAAGAAACCCCAGCCGGATTTCTCACCACCTTGAACCGACCCATCGGTATATACAACAACATCATCATCCCTTGCATTATCTTCTATCAGCTGCTTAACTGTGAGATCAGCCATCATGTTGCCCAAATCTCTACATTCTCTTCCAAGAGTAATGATAACGTTGAGATAGATGGTCATGCTACCATCTGTTGGGATCCATTCTTCCCTTTTGGTAGAGTCGCAACCGTAGTCACCTGGCCAATTGTTCTCTCAGCCTGGGCCATCCACGACATGCCACGCTTGATTCTCGTGCCCTTAACATCATTAGTGTTCTTGTGAAGTGGATGTCTCTTATCCGAAGTAACCCGCATATATGCCTTGGTTTGGGCGATTGCATGACGGGAGCCTAGTGACAGAAGGCCAAGCATATATCTCATCTTCATAATGGGGGTATCTCTAGTGCAGTCCAGAACTATACGCATACCTTCATTCTGAACCTGTTCGAGTCGTTCACATTGTGATCTTGATATCGTAAGAATTCCGAGTCCGTAATCTACCACTGACATTACCAGTCGATCGAACAAAAGGACAAGTAGTCTCAGCTCAAGGTGTGCGGCCACCATAACTTTGAGAGCCGCAAGACCACGCTTGCACCGTTGTATCGTCCGTTCAATATGGTGTTTGAAAGATAGACTATGATCAAAGGTTATTTCAAGATAGCGCAGCCTGTCTCTGCGCTCGATGGTATGTTCATCAAAGATTACACGGGTAGGTCAGCCTTGACTATGTGATTATTCAACGAGCACCACAACATACACGCTTTTCCAGGATTGACCTGAGAGCGAGACTCTCTACACCAACCCGAGATTGTACGCAATGTTTTCTGAATGTCGTCAGCCATCTCTCGTCTATCTGACCCAGTCCTATATATTAAGATATCATCTGCAAATGTCAATGTCCGACCCAATCCGGTTGGCTGAATTTTAGCTACATTTGCTGTGTAAATATGAAACAACACGGGTGATAAAGGAGAACCCTGGGGTAATCAGTAATATTCAAGGTGTGAAAATTGTTTGAGATAATATATCACTATATTTAGTCTTCTTCTACCTCGAACGTTCCATATTCACTCCTTGTTAACCACTCCTTGTGATTTGTATGTGATCCGAGCCTAAGAGCAATTGTACGTGTTCCTGTTATACACCTACAAGTAGACAAGCCCATCCGATTTCTGCGACGCTTTTTATTTACTAAGGTAGCTTCCTAGGGACCTACCTCAGCCACCACTTACAACATACCTCAGCCACCACTTACAACATACCTCAGCCACCACTTACAACATACCTCAGCCACCACTTACAACATACCTCAGCCACCACTTACAACATACCTCAGCCACCACTTACAACATACCTCAGCCACCACTTACAACATACCTCAGCCACCACTTACAACATACCTCAGCCACCACTTACAACATACCTCAGCCACCACTTACAACATACCTCAGCCACCACTTACAACATACCTCAGCCACCACTTACAACATACCTCAGCCACCACTTACAATATACCTTGTAGATCGCAGTGTTACTATTATTTACTTCCCGTACGAGCCCTGACAACACATGGGCAATATTCAGTCTAAAAAAGTGTCTTACTGTGAAGGTTTGTCTTCATTACATTTGGGTTTCCCATATGGCTCTTGCCGGCAGATATGGCACGGCACCTGCCATATACATTCATTGTTTCCTTGTATCATGTGCTTGATAAAGACCTTTTGATTAAAACTGTTTTATTCCGTTGTCAGGTTTTGTAAAACTACCTTACTTCATGTTTGAATAATTCCTCCTTTGGTACACATATTGTTTACAGCATACTTTGAGATTATCAGTATCAATATCATATATTAGGCCTATCTTTACATTTACGTGATAGCACTTTAGTTTATTTTAGGATTGGGTCTCTGTTAATCGCACATACATGTAACATTCATACTATATGTTCAGCGGAGCGCATCAGACCAGCACATACATTATGACAGCATTTCAACACACCAGTCAGCACACAACATAACACATATACATATCTAGTTCTTAACTCTAGCTTGCTCTTCGCGATTTTGAACTGTTCTTTTACGTGCTCAAATTTAAGACGGGACCTACGTTTTATCGTCCGTCTCCGGATCAGGGATCTCTGGAGAAATATCCAGATGGCTCCACGAGGGAGCAAACCTGGCACCTTTGTCACGAGAGACGGGCACGTAACCTTTACGAGAGGCAAGCACATACCTCTACGTCATACAAACCCACAAAATGTACATATCTAACTAAATACTAACTCTCTGGTATCTTTTATCATTTCAGTCAGATTAATCAATATTGTTGAGTTGTCATATATATTTCATTTTCTTTACTTCTGTAATCCTATTTTAAATTTCTTACCGTAAACGGATTATCCCTTTTAATCGTTTACTTACTTTCTTAATCTTTATTACATTCCTTCAATCTTGCTTTCATACTTCTACTTCTTCTTCTTCTTGGAACGCTCCATATCCCTCTTAGTTGTTTACTTACTTTGGTATCTTTATTACATTTCTTCAATCTTGCTTTCATATTTCTTCTTCGAATCTTCAATATCGATCACTTGTTAACCAATGTGTGTGATTTGTATGTTATCTGAGCCAAAGAGCGATTATACGTTATGCCAGTTATGCACCTACAAGTAGGCCAGCATATCCGAATTTCTGCGATTCGTTTTGTTTACTGGGGTAGCTTTCCTAGGTCCTACATCAGACGCCTCTTACGACATGCCTTGTAGGTCGCAGGGGTACTATTCTTTGCTTCACTTGAAGGCTCCGGCACCACACAGCGGCTTGAATACTGAAATCAATTACATTGTAGCAGGAGAAAACACTTACGCAGTTCCTGCATTCAATACAATCAGCAGGGAATCATGGTTACTAGGGTCCAATTTAAAAGCAATTTTAAGCCAGCATTACAGTCTACGGTTACTCGATCTAATTTGAATTGTATTTTTTTATCTCTGAAACTATCAAGGTAACATAAGAATGTCATAACTGCTCAGATAAAACAGATTTAATTTGAATTGTATTTGTTATCTCTGAAACTATCAAGGTAACATAAGAATGTCATAACTGCTCAGATAAAACAGATTTAATTTCTTACTATCTTCGAAATTGAATGTTAATTTTCTAGTTCGCTGTCTCAGTAACTAGCCCATGTCTTGGCTAAATGTGTATGACAATCGTCTTCTTCTTCTTCTTCTCACCGAGACTTTGTGGTTCATTGCTGCAGATATCACCTTCATCGATTCTTCTCAGTTCTTAGCCTTTTATTCCCAATTATTGACTCCTGCTACTGCTAGGTCTCTCTTCTCTCTCTTTAGCCTGTTACGCCCTTGGCGTTTAGGGCAGCAACAAACGTACACCATTCTTCCCTGTTCATGGCCTTCCTCTGTATTGTGTTCGAGTTATGATTAATTTCCTTCAGCTCTTGCTCTATCGTTCTCCTCCAGGTCGTCTTGGGTCTTCCACGCTTTCGTCTACCCTCTGGAGTCCATCTCAGTGCAGTTTTCGTGTCGGAGCCAGTCTCCATGCGCATCACATGTCCAATCCATCTCCAGCGTCGTCTTCGGATGATAGTGCCGACTGCTAGGTCTACTTGTATATTATCTGATTAATTGATTGTTATATATCCTTCGTTTTCGTGATCTGCCCTGTTATCTCTTCCCCTCATCTTTATTATATATGCAATTGTAGACTGTTCTCTGCTATTCTTGAACAATTTTCTAACCATCATGCACTGTGTAAGATGTTATTAATTTTCTTCAGACTGCTCTAGATGCCGCCGCTCCATGTCTTGCGTGGTTTGTAGGAGCATGCTACAAAAACTTGCCTGGAAAAATTAATTAAAATGGTTAAAATACAATTCATCAACATTATATCGGTAACTCTCGTCGGTGTTCAACATTATATCGGCAACTCTCGTTGGTTCTACAGAGTTCGTCAACTGCAACTGAGACTTTTCTCTGTGTAAGAAAAAACTCGGAACACACATAGTTATTAACCAAAGTGCAGAGATAAAGATCATACTACTCAGTCAATCAATCAATCAATCAATCATCATCATCTAGCTGTCAGCATATCAAGATGTATGTGACCATTATCTACCTGGGAACCGTCAATCATCAGTCACTTATCTTCCTATCTTTCCACATCCTCATTTATTTATTTGTTGTGAAATTGTTCATGTTTAATTTATTTATTTGTGATTATTCTGTTCCTTTATCGGACACCCGTAATCGATACCACTATTGATTTGCTCCCGTTGCAATATTCGTATCACAACACATAATCGATATCTTACTATTCCATGTTGACGCGATCTGATCTGATCACCGTTTGATCTGTTTTTATTTCGTTTGATCTAGTATACTTACTTTTATAATCTTTTCTGTGTGAGTTTGTGTGTGTGTGTGTGTGTGATGCTTAACTATTTGTGTGTGTGTGATGCTTAACTATTTGTGCATAACGTTAGTTTTGTAGTAAAATATAAAAAGGGCGAAGACTGCAGTAAAACTTGGTAAATAGCGAAACACGTTACAAACAAAGTATCGAAAAAGTATCGATTCGCCCAACACTTGCGCGATATACGCCAATGCTCTGTGACCCTGTAGCTACCCATTTCAATGATACTGGCCATTCAGGAGCTTGCGATGTCCAGGTCACAGCCATCCGATCATGTTCCTCTGATGATCGTAGTCGATTTGCTCTGGAGAACCGTTTTATTTCGTTATATGGTACCTTGCGGCCTCTTGGACTCAACGCATTACATTCCTATGCTTCTTAGTATTTTCTCATCTCATGCCTTGTAATATATATGTGTATTTGCTTCATATATATAATTTGTATTTTCACTTGATTGTATATTGTTTCTCTTCTTTTCCACTTCTAGTTTTGTGTTGCACTCATTTCGTTATTCGTTTTATTCCCAGATTTTCATTAGATACATTTACATGTTTCCGTTATCGTCCATTTGTAAGTGTTCTCTGAAATTCGTCACTCCTGTTGTGTCGTTTGCTTGATAAAGGCCTTTTGGTGGAAACGTTGCTGTTTATCGTCACTGTTTCTGTATTTTGTAAAGCTATAGTACTTTGTTTGTACGTGTTTCGCTATTAAAATCTACCATGTGCAGATATCTCATTCTTGTAGACATGCACCATATGTTAATGATTATGTCAGATTTAATATTTCATTTGGGACTTGGTTAGCGGTTAATTTATTTCTAGTTTATATATGCCTTCCCTCTTCTTCTTCTTCTTCTCTACCTACTCTTCGTTAGAGTTGGTTGTGGATAAACATAACAGCTGGTGGCTCAGGTAAAATTCTAGAAATAAGACACAACTGTCGGTGATCCTCGCATTCTAGTGATGTTGTATATAGACTAATTCATGTTAAAAACAATCCAACATTCTAAATCAAGGTTATAATATGTAACAAATGAAGGTTATAATATGTAACAAGTTAAGTGTAGCACTAAGGAATATCAGTATTATTAACATGCTAAATCAATGTTATAATATGTAACAAGTTAAGTGTAGCACTAAGGAATATCAGTATTATTAACATGCTAAATCAAGGTTATAATATGTAACAAGTTAAGTGTAGTACTAAGGAATATCAGTATTATTAACATGCTAAATCAATGTTATAATATGTAACAAGTTAAGTGTAGCACTAAGGAATATCAGTATTATTAACATGCTAAATCAAGGTTATAATATGTAACAAGTTAAGTGTAGCACTAAGGAATATCAGTATTATTAACATGCTAAATCAAGGTTATAATATGTAACAAGTTAAGTGTAGCACTAAGGAATATCAGTATTATTAACATGCTAAATCAATGTTATAATATGTAACAAGTTAAGTGTAGCACTAAGGAATATTAGTATTATTAACATGCTAAATCAAGGTTATAATATGTAACAAGTTAAGTGTAGCACTAAGGAATATCAGTATTATTAACATGCTAAATCAAGGTTATAATATGTAACAAGTTAAGTGTAGCACTAAGGAATATCAGTATTATTAACATTTGTTTATCAACAAATAATCATAAACGCATAGAATGGAGTAAATTTGCAAAACAGTGTATAGTGTCCTATCAAACATACGCTAAACCAGCCCCCATCTAACAGGGATTTCCGATTTATCGGCCTGAGCCATTCGGCGTAATGTTACCGGGGGCTGCTGTCTTGTCTATTGATTCTAAAAATGGTGTATTTTCGTAGTGTTTTATTATACAGCTAGGAGACACTATTAACATGCTTCTGTTTGATGCATCTATTTTTATCATTTTTGAGACTGGGTTTGCCTTCTCTTTTACATTTAAATTCGCTTATTTAGACTGTCTTTGTGCAACTTGCTGCCAGGTTCACAACATGGACGTAAAATAGGGTCTTGGTCATCTCTTAATTGTTATGTTATGCGATCGATATCATGGGCAATCGAATATTTTCATGCGTGCTCTGTACTACACTGCAGCAGATATCCCAAGGTCTACCTGCTCGCCGTACCCATGAGAAGTTGATTACTATATCTTCTCTCTCTACCACAGAGGACACTGTCTGGCATGACCAAATTTAATTCCTAATTCTCGAACTCGTTCCAGTGTCTGAGACTCACCCATATCACAGAAATGAAAACGTACGGCATTGATGACATCGGCTCTGTCCATACTTCTGCCCACTTGAGACGTGACATTGTTTCCCAGAAAGTCAGCACACTCGTTCGCCTACACTCAGGAATGTCCAAGTGTGTACAGCTAAGTCACTGTCTTGAGATGTGATCTCCGAATGATGTCCACCCATTCCGCGCGAAGACTTTCAGATACAACCCTTTAGAGCGTATTCATCGAGTCTGATATGGTAGTCGTATTGGTGGTCTGTTTCTCAGCCACCCACGAGACAGCCCTGGAGGCAGCGATGATCTCCATAGTCTTTCTCAATGACATAGTCTCGAAAGCGCCGCTGTCCTCATGAAGTGTGCTACCGTGTTGCCTGTCAACACTGTCGAATCACGTGTTTGACCTGTTTAATAATTAGACCTGGTGAACAAAATGCTATTTGTGACATTATCACTGGCTCACATGGTATATGTTTTTTTTTTCTATTATTTGATAACCACCTTGAAAATCATATAAAGTTTATTAAATTTAAAAATGTTTACCAAACTTACAATCCGACACATCATCATCATCAAGTAGCTTAGTTCCTTCCGAAACTTGACTCCCATGACAGCAATCTGAAAAACTCTCTGTTCTTTACAAGTTGACCGGCGTCAGCAGCAGTCATCTTCAGATCGTCAAGGACATCTTACACACATCGTCTTCTAGGTCTTCCTCTCATTCTTCTTCCAGGCACCATTCCTCCAAAATTATCTTCTCTAGGCACTCGTGTCGTTTGATGTGTTCAAAATATTTAATTTTCCTTGATGTTATGTTCTTTAATAACCAACTCTCTTTATCTTTTTTTTTTTTCAGATCAAAGCCTTCTGTAGCTATTTGCTTAAAACTTACGTACATCGGTTTCCATGGTCATGTCTTACAACTATTGGTTCGGCAGGCTCACATGATTTCGATCCGTAATCTTCACAGTTTGTAGTGTTAGTTTTACATGCCAGCCTCTAATTTTATTGATTCCGTCATATTCAATAGCAAAGGAGCAAGGTACAACCCTACGAGTAGCAAAGACGCTTTGCTGTAGATTACCGAAGCAGTCAGAGGCACGCCTCCTCTGCTGTTAAAAGTATCAAGTTTGTTTCCGAACAGAAGATTTGTTTTTCTCATGATCTCTGAAACAATGTAATGTATTTTTTCTGTCTAGTATTGCGATTCACAAGACCAAATTTAAATTGAACTCCTAAGCACTGCTTTGCAATGGATTTCCCATGTCTTACAAATTTTCAAAGGAAACAACAGAAGTCTCAAACATCTGATTTCTGATCTTAATTAGATCCTCTTACATCGAGTTTGTTAGTTGTTTTAGTTTTGCAAAGCAATGCTCAGCCTTCTTTTAATTTCTTGTATTGCATTTTCGTCATATTGCAAGGTATTGCTAGGTATTGCTAGGTATTGCAAAGGTATTGCAAGGTATTGCTAGGTATTGCTAGGTATTGCAAGGTATTGCAAGGTATTGCAAGGTATTGCTAGGTATTGCAAGGTATTGCTAGGTATTGCTAGGTATTGCAAGGTATTACAAGGTATTGCTAGGTATTGCAAGGTACAATCCGACTACATAGATCGCTTTGCTGTAGATTAAATACCAGAAGCAGGTTGAGATGGCACGGCGCTCGCTTCTCGCTCTAAATCGTACTCTTTTGTTTGCATTTAAAGAGATTGAATGTTTCTTTCCCAGTGATCTCTACATAATGGTCAATGTATTTAATTTCTAGTCAAATCGGAGAGCGCAGGTCTTACATGATTTCGATCTTATACAGTTCATCATCGTTTGTTAGTTGTTTTTTCTTGCGATCCAAGCAACTTGTTCTTTTCGACTCAGGTGTCAAGGACATGTACAACCACTACGAGCTGAATGTGCCAGAACACCGTAAAGTTCAGAGGAACGCCTGCTTTCGCCAGTCAACGCCCGAGTTGTTCCCGATACAGAGGACTGTCCGTATCTCTGACACAATGTAATGATTAACGTCATCGGAGACGACGTACATAGATCTATTTGTTGAACACGTTAAAGAACATCTGGTATTTGCAAATCGAAAAGACTATGCTACACAGCCGATGTCTGCTAGGCTAAATTTATTAAAAAAGAATACAATACAAATGTATACAAACATCTCCCCCATGTTCATCATTTTTACATTGAGAATCCTCAACGATGGTACGAAGTTCATTGTCGTTGAGATCTCCTTGTGTAAGGAAGAGATTGAAGCAGACATGATTATCCACCAAAGTGCAATGATGATTGTTCAATCAATCATTCAATCTATTAGTTCAGGGATCTGAAAAGTAACAGCCGAACTTCAAAGACAACCAAATCTGGCCATATTTGTTTAACAATTGACAGGAGACACCTGCCGAGTTAAGAAGTTCTTTGTTTCTAGCTAGGCAGGATTTTCAATTTTCAGCAGCACTTTGGTAAACACTGTTTTACACATCTTCTCTTTGGCAATAAGTATTCTATCTCTCTGTAATTCTGTTAGTATTGAAATTGTTAACTATAATTGTTATACTACTACTACTACTACTACTACTACACTACATTACACATATCTACTCCACTACTGCTACATTTGCAACTTACTACTACTACTACTATTGCACCTTTGCCCCTGCAAATTACTAACCATTACTATTACCATTACTACTAATATCACCACTTTTACCACTGCTACTACAAATACTACAACTACTGTTGCTACCCCTGCTGCTACTACTACTACCCCTACTTCTACCTTTGCTGCTACTACTACCACTTGCTACCACTACTAATACTACTATTACTACCACTACTGCTACCTTTGCTACTACTACTACTACACCTACTGCTACCTTTACTAATACCGCTCACCACTATTGCTACCTTTAATGCTACTACCCCTACTACTACCTTTGATACTACTATCCACTACTACCACTACTGTTCCTTCGCTACTACTACTACCACTACTGCTACCTTTGCTACTACCACTGCTACTGCTGCTATCTTTGCTACTACTACTTCCACTACTACTACATTTGCTACTACTACCACTATTGCTACCTTTGCTTCTACCACTACTACTGCTACCTTTGCTACTACTAATACCACTACTGCCCCTACTGCTACATATGCTACTTTTACTACAACTACTACTATTGAAACCTTTGCTGCAAACTACTACCACTACTAATCCTACCACTAACACTAAACGTTGTTTCGAATGGAACGCAATGTTGTTTTTGCTTATACATAAGTTCTAACCAATTTATTTTATTTGTGCTCTACTGAAGAATTCTCAAATATATGTTATTTTGCACACATATTTCTATATAATAGTGCATAGGTTTGGTGACGTCAAACACATGGGTGTATACTGTTTGTTCAACCCTCGCACTAAGTCTCCTTAAATTTGTACAAGCATCGTGGTGTGACTCGTGCCTGTGTTGTCAAGCCCGCATGCAAGTATGCTGTAATGTAGAACCCCCAAAAGTCTATATTTATAATTACTGCTCTATAAAAGTAAATTAAATCGCATAAATGAATGTCGTTGTTGGGATGGATACCGAATATTTTAAGAATGTTTGTCCTACGTAGGTGTCAAACATGGTCAAGAGGTGCAGGACTGATCATACTATTGAGACAGCCACTGTACATATAATAGAATATGAATGCGTATGCGTTAAATGCTAACTTGGTTTTAATTGATTGGTTGATTAAACCATCATCCTTGCACTTCGGTGAGTAAACATGTGTGCTCCGATCTCTATCTTACACGGAAAGATCTCAGCGACAGTGCACGAACTTCATAGCACCGGCGAGGATCCCTGATGTAATTTAGAAGATGGTGAAAATATTTTGTAGAAATTAAAAAAAAAATCTTTCTAATAATTTTCCCTGGCATCGGCTTTCCATCCTTCTCTTCTCCATGTTGAACTACCAATGGTTCTTGAACGCGTTCAACTTGAATACGGGACCTACATGTTATCGTCTGTCACCGATACGACTAGGAATTCTCTATCTTACCTACACTGAAATCAGCAATCTATGAAAATATACATCGTTGGTTCCACGAGGAAGCGAACCGAGTAGCTTTGGAACAAGAGGCGAGTGCCTAACCAAGGATTCTACACAATGAGTCAATTATTATTTGTTTTGTTTGTTGTGTACACACTCTGATATAACCAACAAACAACTCCAGTTAGGTTGAAAGTGATGGGCATCGAGAAATCTTGAATTCCTTATTACATCACACAGAAGCATTGATAGTTCTGAAGATTTATCATAACCAACTAAATGAATGGAGGGAAGGGAGGGCGGGGGGTCGCTCTAGCGTGGATGTTAGGTTATGTCCACGCCGGTCTGCCCAGCGTGTTCGTAGCGCGTTGGACTACGGGTGACTATCCCTCTGTGTGCGGATTCAATTCCGCGGGATGGCAGAAAAAGTCACAGATTCCCCAGATTTACGGTGTTCGTGGCATCGAACCGAAGGGTTACGATGTCCATGGCACCGAGCCGAAGAGCTGAAAGCTCAAGTGCTTCTGGATCGGAAAAAAAAGGTTATGTCCACATTGAAACTACTGAGTTCGTTTCCGCGTCTAGTTTTACAAGAAAAAATGTCACCAACACCTGACGGAAGGGTGGTACGTGAGGGAAAGAGTCTAGTTCTCAGTGAGATGAAGGAAATATCGTCACTTTTTTCATGAAGTCATGTGAGCAAATGTGCACGTAAAGGTGACTTGACATTTACAAACTTAAATAATGGCAAATTGTTTACCTCTGTCAGGGCA
The DNA here is from genome assembly GCA_020796225.1 of Arion vulgaris. Classification (NCBI taxonomy): domain Eukaryota; kingdom Metazoa; phylum Mollusca; class Gastropoda; order Stylommatophora; family Arionidae; genus Arion; species Arion vulgaris. The sequence goes on along the minus strand of CM036761.1, from coordinate 64,195,616 downwards.
ACATTTGTCAAATGTTAAATGTCAACTTTTCTACAAATATAAAATATATCGTCATTCAACATGCATCACATCCCGTCCCACTTTACATACGAAGAAGAAATAAAAAAGAGGAAAGGAGATGGAGAAGAATTCTGAAAGCAAAATATGACACAGAGAATGAAAACAAGAAGATACAAAAGACAAGAAGAAGGGATAAGAAAAAGGAAAAGACAGGAAAATGAATAAATAACGGTTAACACACACAGGGAGGATTACCACGAACAAAAAGACAAGGGGAAGAAAGAAGTAAAAGAAAAAAAGAAAGAAGTAAAAGAAAAAAGAAAAAGAAGGAAGGACACGGCGAATACTAGAAGAATGAAAAGGAAGACAATACACGGAGAAGAAGAGACAAAGACAACGAAGCAGAGCGAATGAGAGGGAAATACAAGAGAGAAAGAGATAAATATAAAGCAATAAAACAGAAAGAATACCAATAGCAGCCATTATAGAAAAAAATAAACAAAAATGAAAGAAGAGAAAACAGTTAAAGAAGAAAAATATGAAAAGAAATATAATATAATCTCTATGGTTGGCTATATTTTACGATGCACTAATTTACGTCTTGTCATTATATTTTACAACATACTAATTTACGTCTTGTCATCGCCTGTGTCTTGCCTGGGCACGCATGGGGAGCAAAGAATAGTAACACTGTGACCTACAAGGAATGTCGTAAGAGGCGACTGTAGTAGGGGGCCTAGGGAAGCTACCCTAATAAATAAAAAGAGTCGCAGAAATCGAATGTGCTTGCCTACTTGTAGGCGCATAACTCGCACATCGTACAGTTGCTCTTAGGTTCTGATCACATACAAATCACAAAGAGTTGTCTATATGGAGCGAGTGGTAGATATGGAGCGCTCAAAGAAGAAGAAGAAGACATCTTGTCACTATATTTTACAACATACTAAATTACATCTTGTCACTATATTTTACAACATACTAAATTACATCTTGTCACTATATTTTACAACATACTAAATTACATCTTGTCACTATATTTTACAACATACTAAATTACATCTTGTCACTATATTTTACAACATACTAAATTACATCTTGTCACTATATTTTACAACATACTAAATTACATCTTGTCACTATATTTTACAACATACTAAATTACTTCTTGTCACTATATTTTACAACATACTAAATTACTTCTTGTCACTATACAAAAGAACACCCACCCATTATTTCATTATTTGTAATATAAAGGACACGCTCGGTAATAAACTTAGAAAACTATTCAGAAACAGGCCATGGTTTGATAACAAACTAAGTACTAGTATTTATGAACAAATATTAATAACACATAAAAATGAGGTTAAACCCGTTGGGTTACTAAAGCCCTTCCACTAAAATCGTTATCTACTTATGAAGTAATTCGAAACCTGTTTCTAGTTTAGGTTGATAGTAAAACTATATATATATATACTGCCTGTGTTATCACTTGTTACTGCGGTGTAGAACATAGGTGACATGAGCAAGAGGATTGTAATGGTCATATGGCTAGAGCATACTACGCCAATGCCAGTTCCAATCCCGGATGAGAAAGGAGGAGGACATGCTCGTGAGGTCATCTACACAACCAGAAGAAATTTAAAGAGCTACAGAAACTTGCAAGAAAGGACGCTTGAGAATAAATGATCAAAGAATATCAAAGCAGGCATTGCAGTTGGATGCAGAGGGTTCAGAAAGGGGAACGATCTAAGGAGACCCTGAAACGAATTTTGCTGAGAGAGGCAAGAGAAGTCGGTCTCAGTTCCATGGAGAAGATTGAGCGAGTTGCCTAGGATAGAGCGGTGTGTAGAAATTACTTGAAGATCATGTTATTAGTCAGCATATCGTCATATGTAACGTATAACGGTAAAAGAGGAATTATTTAAAAATGTAATGGCTAGTGCAGTCACTGCAAAACTGTTCAGGTTATGATGTTTTTCTTTATGCCCCCAACAGAAAAAACTCCTTGGCCTTACAGGGGATTCACCACCACTATCGTTTTAGAACGATCTTAAAGAACATCCATTTACTTACAAAATGGTATATCACTCATTTAAAAAAATTTTTCCCCGATCCAGAAGACTTGAGCTTTTCAGCTCTTCGGCTCGGTGCCATGGACATCGTAACCCTTCGATTCGGTGCCACGAACACCGTAAATCTGGGAATCTGTGGCTTTTTCTGCCATCCCGCGGAATTGAACCTGCACACACAGAGGAATAGTCACACGTAGTCCAACGCGCTACGAACACGCTGGACACGCAGACGGGCGTATATCACTCACAAAAATATGTTAATAATTAAGAAAACTGCAGCTGAATTTGTACATACACACGCAATGGAAAAATAGGACTTAAATTTAAATCAGTCGCAACCTGTTTTTCAATTCAGTAGCTAATCAGAGCAAGAGGCTTCAACCATTTACATAACAAACCAAAAAAATCCAATCTAACCGTTCTGTGTGATCTGTGAAGTTTACTGAGAACTGAATGTTTCTAACGTCGTCCCTACGACATGTAGGACATACTGTATCATGCGCCACATAGTCACGTTCGTTGTATCATCTCTCAGAGCTTGTATTCAGAATTTTGAATCCATGTTCTCTTAGACTGTGTGCAGGCATTCTAGATCGTAATGACATCTACACATCGTTATAGGTCTTTCTGTCATTCTTCCTCAGGCACATTCCTCAAAATTATCTTCTTAGGCACTCATGTCTGTGATGTGTCCAATATTTAATTTCTTGATGATTTTGCTCTTAATGAATTCCTTTAATTCAAGCCTTTGCTGAATGAATTGTTCCGGATCAAACGGGATTCAGAGCTGACTTGGAGATCTCTTTGCATCACCGTCCTTGAATAGACCTGTAATTCCACCCGAAACGTTGACTCATGAGTAAATCTGATACAGAAGTCGCTATATTACTGGTTTGAACTATATACACAATAATGCCCATTATAGACAGCACTCCATACTAGACCTGTGTCAGAGTTTAGATACTTGAAGATTGCTATGAATTATAAATGTTTAGTTATAGAAGATTATACCCTGTTATACACTATAGAGTCATTTTAAATATTTAATGTTAGAAAATTATATTGGATTTAAATTAATAATATTGCGTTCCTTTTGTGCTGAGTCCATTTCGTTACCGAAGAGAAGTCAGAATCATTAGTCAGAAGTGACACCTAATTTGACAGAATGAGAATGGTCAAATCAAAGTACTGGGAATCATTTTGCTTTTGTCAGCGGACAGTTGTAGGTTTGATACTTTGTCATCTAGAGATTTAACATGACACTTTTCTTGATTAACTAGATCATTGCCCATGTGTACGCCGACTTAGTCACGATTCTAAGGTATTAGCCTCTGGAAGGATTACTACCTAACGTGCAACTAGTCTTATGGTGTTTCACGATCATGCATGACATTATCAATAACATTCTTTGTAACAGAGATGTCATCAATATTAATTTCTTTATTATTTATTATGAATTTAAACTTTAAAATTGATTTTTTTCAATACTGTTGTGGACTTAAATATTGTTATTATGCGTTTTGAATCTGTGTGACTTAAATATTGTTATTATGCGTTTTTAAATCTGTGTGACTTAAATATTGTTATTATGCGTTTTTGAATCTGCGTGACTTAACTCAAATATCACCCGTGTGTTGCCGGAGCCCGCAAGGGAAGCAAAGAATAGTACCACTGCAACCTACAATGCATGTCGTAAGAGGCGACTGATGTAGGCTCTAGGGATGCTACCCTAGTAAATAAAAAGCAGCGCAGAAATCGGATGTGCTGGCCTACTTGTAGATGCATAACTGGCACAACGTACAATCGCTCTTAGACTCAGATCACATAAAAATCACACAGAGTGGTTAACAAGTAGTCGATATGGAGAGTTCGAAAAAGAAGAAGAAAAAAACTGGAAATATTATTTCTTTCTTATGTTTGGAATATAGTCAGTTGTGTTATTTAACTGAAATATTATTTGTTTTATTTGTATTATAGTTTAGTGTCTGTTTCTCATGTTGACACTGTCAAAAAGAGTTGTTTTACTTATTCCTAGTTAATGTAATTGTCTGACCGAATATATTAGAGGCCGGGCTCCCATTCGGCAGACCCCGGTTTAATTCCCGGTACGGTCAATGAGTCTTGTTTTCTGTCGGGAGCATAACGAAGACATCCTAGCCTGAACAGTTTCGTGACGACAGCACTAGCCTTGCGTCCATTAAATTTCTCAGACACATGTCCTCTCTGTCCAACACCGCCATGAAAATCTATACTACAGCCAGTAAAGACTGTTTCTCGAAATGTGTCTGTTTAGTCTGCAGTGCCGGGTACGTAGGAGTAACCTGGTCTGTTCTGCTCAGATCTTTGAGAAAGTCTTTGTCATAATTATATCCAGTGTTTGTCTTCCAGTGTACTGCAGATTTTCTCTTATGATTCTTCATAGCTTAGAAACATGTGAATGTTCATTGCATTGTCGATTAGCCAAGACATCGACATATCATTGCCTTCTTAGCCAAGACATCGACATTATCATTGCCTTCCTTAGCCAAGACATCGACATTATCATTGCCTTCCTTAGCCAAGACATCGACATTATCATTGCCTTCCTTAGCCAAGACATCGACATTATCATTGCCTTCCTTAGCCAAGACATCGACATTATCATTGCCTTACTTAGCCAAGACATCGACATTATCATTGCCTTACTTAGCCAAGACATCGACATTATCATTGCCTTCCTTAGCCAAGACATCGACATATCATTGTCAGCAACATCGCATTATCATTGCCTTACTAGTAAGAATCGAATTATCATTGCTTAGCCAAACATGACATTATCTTGCCTTCTTGCAAGACATCGAATTATCATTGCCTTACTTGAGCAGCATGAATTATCTTCCTGTTTAGCCAAGACATCGAGCATTTTTGCCTATGCCTAGAAGTTTTTCCTCTACCCTGAAATATTGTTTTGTCCTCTATCTGAGTTTGTCCCTACCTGAGAGTTTTGTCCCTACCTGAGAGTTTTGCCTACTAGCAGGCACGAAGTTTTGTCCTACCATTTTGTCCCACCTGAGAGTTTGTCCCCATACCTGAGAGTTTTGTCCCTACCTAGAGCACGAATTTTGTCCTCTATTGCCTAAGACACGAAGTTTTGTCCTACCTTGAAGTTTGTCCCACTGAGATGAATTTGTCCCTACCTGCAGTTTTGTCCTACGAGTTTTGTCCTAGCCTGAGAGTTAGTTCAATTTCTAGAGAGTCCACTGAGATTTGTCCCTACTGAGGTTTTGTCCCTACCTGAGAGTTTTGTCCCTACCTGAGTAGTAGTCTCTGCAACACTAAGCATAGCACTACACGCCTAGAGTTGTTAAAGGTTTCTGTGTCTCAAAGACATCCGGGTACTCTCCCCCACTTAAACATAGGAAAAAGTGAGAAACATCATCATTCCTGAGAATTCAAAGAAGAAGATAGCTGAAAGTGTATCTGACGACGCGTGTTCCACTCAAGTGCTTGTCTAGTGCCAGTTGACTGAGTCGTCACCAGAACATACCCGACCCATCACCATTTTCTCCACCTGATCTTGATAAACATGAGTTCCTGTCCTGTTTGTTGTCCACGTTTGTATTGATTATTTTAAACATAATTCCCGCAGAGAAAGCTTAATTGTAAACAATAAACATGTCAAACTTGTCTTTCTTGTTTCAATCTTCTTATTCTATGCTTCTTTTATTTTTAGAACTGGTAGAGAGTATATACAAAAAGATGGCAGCAGTTGCACATGACACTGGAGAAATAACTTGGGAAACTGATGAAGCAGCCTTAGACAAAGCCATCCAGAACGACATGGAGCTTCAAGAAATTGCATCAAAATTTAAAAGCGAAGTCAGCATTGAACCAGATACAGATCTGAACGTAGAACCCACAGACAGCATTCCCAGAGACTCTGATAGTGCTTCCAATTCTAGCAGCCTCAAAGACAGTGATGATAATGCTGGTGATAGTAAAGATAAAACTCAGAAAACAAAACGAACCACAAAAAATGGTGATGTTCAGAAGTCAAAGAAAGACAAATCCTCGTCAAAGGAAACTGATCAACGAACTCAAAAGCAACTAAAATCAGAGGCCAAAGATTCTAAAATTAAGAAAGATGAGGACAAGTCTAAGTCTCAATTAGATACTGATAGTTTAAAAAGCAAGAAAGGGATGTCGTCAACGCAAAAGAAAAATCCTCTTGCAATGTTAAAGAAGTTAACAAAATCTGACAAGTCGAGCAAGGAGTCAAGTTTTAGGTAAAGATTTCATCACTTTTAAATAATGTATCTTCATTTTGCTGAACAGATCATTACTTCTACAACTACTACTATATACTATTACTAATACTACCACTACTACTACTACTGCTACTACCACTATTACTAATACTACCACTACTACTACTATTACTAATTACATTATTATTATAATATATTACTAACACCAATTACTACTACTACTATATATTTTTAATACCATATACTACTAATACTTACTAATTACCTACTACTACCTGCACTACCTATTACTATACTACACTACTACTACTATTACTAAATCACCATATTTAATAATAATTACTAACCACTTTCTACTATACTACTACATTTTAATCCACCACTATTTTACAACTATTACTAATACCACTACTACTACTAAAATGTCGATTTTAAAATCTTTACAAACGGTCAATTAGTAAGTTTTTACTGTGACAACCTCTGAACCCTGCGTCTGTCTCTCTTGCCTTTCAGCTCATTCCTAAGTCTCTCGTGACTGTTGCTTTTCTTGTGTCCGAAACGAAAGCAAGGATGAAGTATCCTCTCCGTTTATGCCTATCCAGGGCAGCTGATATCAAGAATGTGTATTGCACATTTTGCACAAACACCCCTCTCTACCCTACTGTTTCATTCAAAGAAAAGACAAAGTCTTGACGTTTGACATCAAGCAGGGTTTACAGGAAATTCCAGAAGATTGAATAGAACACACACATATAACATCACTCCACTTAGAGTACTTCCATCCGGATTAGTGGTCAAGGTTTTCACCTTTAGCCTTCTGCACAATAGTGCTGACGTACAAGGCAGTGAGAATTTTTAATCTGCGTTTACTCCACTAGCCTTCAGCTCTCCTAGCCCCCCACCTCCTCCACAAGACAGTGGGTTTAAAAGTTGCGGATGGTATAGTTACTGTCATACTGTAGAAGATGAAACTATTGATCTTATCTCTTATACTACTACTTATACTACTACTACTACTACAACTACTACCACTACGTCTTCTGTATCATCAATGCGATACGCTCTCATTTATGTGATATAAGAGAGTATCAGACACGGGTACGAGTTCGAGAATTAGGCATTAAGTTTGTACATGCTAGACAGTGTCGTCTTCGTGATAGAAAGAGAAGATATAGTAATCAGCTTCTCATAGGTATGCTGAGCAAATGGACTTTGGGATGGCTGCTGCAGCGGAGGACAGAGCACGAATGGGAATGCCCAATGGGCCATGACGTTGATCGCATAACATAACATAACTACGACTTCTACAACTATTAGTAATAATACTAATACTACTATTATGACTACAAATACTAGTATTATTTGCTTGTCAGATCAGATCAGATGTGTCATCTGCTGACGTATGACAGTAGAAGGTACTACCTGTAATTGTTAAATCCGCTGTCTTGTGGATGGCTTGGCGAGTAAATCGTGATAGATAGATAATACACACATCCTTCTGGGGTAGCACGGTAGTGCAGAAGGCTAGAAGAGTAAACCTTGACCAGACGTGTGAAGTAAAGTACCCTAAAGTTGTTGACGGTTTTATATATATATATTATATCTTCTGGCTTCCCCTGCAAACTGTTTAATTACTCCATGAGCATGATTCGTAAAGTCGAATCAGGAATGGTGAGACGCAACTGGGTGAAGGTACTGGCACAGACAGTGATCAGAGAAATCAACTTCATTTTTGTCCCTGGCACGCAGGAGTTAGGGGTAATGAACGAGCTGATAGATTGGCTGGTTTGGCTACAATATCAGAGGGAGCTGTCGTGGATCGAAATGACATTTTTCACGCATTGAGAGTCTTTCCGAACAGAGGAGTTTCAGGGATGTGAATCCCACTCGCTGACCAGATTGAAAGAAATGGGTGTCAATATTGGTGCTGCCCGAAAAGAACGACATACTAAATAGTCAAAGAGATTGATTAATCAACATCGAACTGGCGAGTTGGGCCGCTGACGCTGCTTTGATAAGTCGTCACAGTGACACACTTATCAAATGTCTACTATTAACCTCCCTAATAAACATCAACTATTACTACTATTACTACTTCTACTACTAAACAATAACTACTATTACTACTTCTACTACTAAACAACAACAACTACTAACTACTCTACTATACTACTATCTACTTACTAAAACAACATCAACAAAACATCACTACTATTAGCTACTTACTACTACTGTACTGATATTACAAAATATTACCACTGCTAGCTATGTCTACCGTACTGCAACTGCGCATCAACTTTTGCTGTCAGTAAACTACTACTACTGCAGACTACTACTACTACTTCACAGCTCTCCTGCTACTACTACAAACTCTTGCACTATTACTGCTACACCACGCCAGCAATGCGCCAAACCACCACTATTATAAGTACCAAACCACCACTATTACAAGTACCAAAGCATCACTATTACAGTACCAAGCCATCACTATTACAAGTATCTGAAGCACCACTATTACAAGTACTCAAAGCACCACTATTACAAGTCAAACCACCACTATTACAAATCCAAGCACACTATACAAGTACCAAAGCCATCACTATTACAAGTATCAGAAGCACCACTATTACAAGTACCAAAGCATCATATTACAAGTCCAAAAGCTATCGTTACTACTGCTACATCGATATAAAAAAGGTTGCATTCATCAACAGATGTCTGCACAGGATACTTCTTCTACGATGGTATGACACGATCACAAACAAAGAACGGTGGGATAGAGAGAGGACAACGGTAGGTGGAACAAGAGAAAAGGGCAGACGGTTAAGATGGATAGGACAGATACTAAGGAAACCTCCTGACAGCATCACAAGACAGGCAGAGATGGAACCAGCAGGGTAATAGAGGTAAGGAAGACCCAAAACACCTGGATGCAGGAGTTGGAAACGGAATACAAGAAAATCTGAAGAGATACCTTATAAAGGAGGTCTTGGAAAACCAAGGTTGCGGACCTATGACAGGGAAAAATGGTAAAGAAGAAGAAGAAGGTAATACTAATAACACTTCATTGTTTGAAAAATACAGTAATATACTCTGTAAATACAGGTCAGAGTTCACAAAGGTTGTTGTAGACAGATTACCTCAGGTGTTCGTGGCCAAGTATCTTGGTCACAGAGAAGTGACTGGTGTCAGTGGACTTCATCACGTGAGGCAACCTGTAGATGATATGATTCAGAAGATTCGAACCAAACTTGACGCTAAAGAGCAGGTATGTTATCATATATATGCGGGAGTTACCTCTTATACAGATACTACTACTATCTACTTATCTTTTTGTAGTGTAAGATGTAGTATGTGTATGTTAGGTTTAATGTAGTATGTGTATGGTAAGTATAATGTAGTATGTGTATGGTAAGTATAATTCAGTATCCATGAAGAACTCAGTAAGGAGAAAGGGTGTAGGCTCAAGAGAGACAGATCATGGCTTAGTCAGGCGGAAGATACTATTGGAAAAATATGAGAACCTTCCGGAATTGAACCAGGAGAGGAATGGATTGCTGTGCGACCTCAGTTTCAAACTGCTTTCACAGTTATTACATCTATTAAGCAAAATTCTGCACAAAATAAACCATCTCTAATTAGTGCGGAGGCTGAAGCCCTCTTCTATGACAACATCAATGATACATATGTGGTTATTTACATCGATCATTCAGTTATTTGCCAGCAACGCTGTGCGAGGATTTTAAGCACTCTCAGGGGAAAAGTAATAAGAGAAGCCAGTGGGACCTACGCGACAACCACAAGTAGTTTGACAATAGAAGTACGGGTGGTTACAGAGGGGGTGACTTGATTGGCATCTCATGACTACTCTAGTGTTTTTATACACAGTGATTCAATGTCGAAACAGGAATGATAAGACGAAACTGGATGGAGTTACTAATACAGACGTGGATCAGAATAATTGCTTTCATTTTTTTCCTGTGCACGCAGGAGGCAGGGGTTATTAACGAGCTGATAGATTGGCTGGCATTGTTACAATAACAGAGGGAGCTGCAGTGGACTGAATTGAAATTCTTAACGCATTGAGAGAGTCTATCCGAACAGAGGAGTTTCAAGATTGTGAATTTCAGTTGCTGACCAGATTGAGAGAAAATGTGTCGATATTGGTACAGCCCGAAATCAACAACATACCAAATAAGCAAAACGATTGGATAATTAAAACCGAACTGGCGTGTTGCGCCGCAAGACGCTCCTGTGTTGGTTGAGGTGAAGATCGGAGCGCCTATGGATGTGCCATGAGTGCTATGATAATAGTCCTCATATAACTGATAACTGATCGGAGATGGATGATGTCACCTAGATAGCTGACCTTTTAGAGCGTAGTACTCCAACATCTTCGCATTGCGAACAGACCTATATGTGTTTAAGTCTTACTAAAAGAATTTCAATAAATAATTATTCTAATTACTCTAATCAAACTCAGGTTATATATGAGTTTAAATTATCCTCTCTGTCTCCTATGAGGCTTGATAATAAACTATTTCATTCTCATTACAATTGTTTCATGTATTTATAGACGAAACACGTAAACAAAAGTTATATAGCTTTACAAAGGACAAAAACAAAATACAGCGACGTTTCTACTAAAAGGCCTTTATTAAGCAACGGATACAAATGAAGGCAGAAATTCAGGCTTCCTATTCGGTAGACATAACATATACAGCTAACAATAAATCCCTAATGAGGCTAAAATTATTATTGATTTATTGTATGACTGTATGTGTTATATCTGTCATAAAGAAAGTTTAAATTTCTTCTCTTTTTTTGTTTTATTTGCTTGAGAAAGGAATTTTGTCGATTAAAATATCGCATAATATTGCGTACTGTTGTTTAATAAATAATATAGTTTTTGTAAAACTTACAGTACTTTGTTATTACGTGTTTCGCCGATGTAATTCAAGAAAGGTTCTGTCCCAACTTTCGTTCTTAAGCTGATGTTTAGGACTCTTTTTTCTGGTGTTGTTGGTAACTTTTCGTAGGCATCGCATTTCCTATGTAGTAATTTTTTTATTGCGATTGTGTTCATTGTCCATGTTTGGCTATGGTAACACAAAGTAGACATTTTATCATATCTTCCTTATATTAATTTATTGATTTAAAAATAATTTCCTTTCAATTTCAGTTGGAACTACCATTTCTCTACGTCATAGTATCACCCAAGGGAATTGATGTTCGTGAGCATCCAAGTAACAAGGTGAAGGACGTGGCTCCTATTGGAGTCATGCCAATAGATTTCATTTCTTACGGTGTACAGGATATCAAGTACTGGCGTGTGTTCACCTGTATCGTTGTCAGAACTCTATCCTGGCAAACAAGAACTGCTACATGTCATGCATTCCTTTGTGATTCGTCTAACAATGGCCGCAAGATGGCAGTGTCTCTTGGAGCAGCTTTCAGTGTGTACGCCAAGAAACTTAAATCAGATGGGAAAAGTCATAACTTTCAAGTGGAGTTACGACCCCCTGACGAACTTACAGAAGAACTCGTTGAATGCGAGGCTTGATGTTTAGTGTATCTAGTTGTTTAAAGAGGCTCATTGCTAAAGTGGATCAATATTTTGAGGCTGAGAGACGCTCTTGATATCTAATTTGCTAAAGTTCAAAAGTTACACTTGAGAAAAGTCTTATTATGTGAAAGGTTACACTTGAGAAAAGTCTTATTATGTGAAAAGTCACACTTGAGAAAAGTCTTATTATGTGAAAAGTTACACTTGAGAAAAATTGTATTATGTGAGAAGTGATTTATTTATTTATTGATAGAACCATTAACATTGCACTTTTTGTGTAGTCCGATCACTTTCTTACATAGGAAGATCGCAGCGACACTCCATGAACTCCGTAGCACACGTGATAGACCCTGATTTAATTTAGAATATGTTGGAAATTGTTTTGAGAAATCTTACTTGAACTTGTGCAATGAATTTTACACAGACAACGGCTTTGCAGACTATTCTTATCCTTTTTCAGCTGCCAATGATAGTTTTATGTGTCTTGAACATGGGACCTCCGTTTTATCGACCTTCTCCATTCAGAATAGAAACTCGATCGCACCCTCATTGAAATCATGAAACTCTCCAAAAATATTCCGATAGCTTCACATGGGAAGCGAACCGATTACCTTTGTAGCGATAGACAAGCACCTTACCTTTACCTCATAGAAAGCCCCAATTCTGTTGGTAGTTTGCTGATGTGGCCGAACCATTTAATGTGTTGCTTTTTATCAACAAGAATGTTATTGAATCAAACATATAGCAAAATCTATGGAGGACACATAGATGTGATTTACAGATGAAGAATGAGAATCGCATGGACTGCCACCTGTGTGGTGCCGGGGTCGTAATGGGAAGCAAAGAATAGTTCCACTGCAACCTACAAGGCATGTCGTAAGAGGCGACTGATGTAGGACCTAAGGAAGCTACCTTAGTAAATAAAAAAACATCGCACAAATTGGATGTGCTAGCCTACTTGAAGGAGCATAACTGGCACAATGTACAATAGCTCTTAGGCTCAGATCACATACAAGTCACAAAAGATGGTTAACAAGATAAGGAATGTTCCAGGAAGAAGAAGAAGTTGAAACATTGTTAGTACTATTGGAATAAAGTATGATAATTGCAATAATTTGGTAAAAACTTTTTTTGACATCGATAAATTGATCTTGTCAATTTATAATTAATATATGTTCTTCTTTGAGAATGTTATCATGATATCATCATCATTATCATCGTGAAATAGCTTGTTCTGAGCAGAACTTTGCCACATTAACAGTCCTTCAGAATTCCTCTCTCTCTCTCTCTCTCTCTCTCTCTCTCTCGTAGGCCAGATGTCCTACCTATGCAGCCGTGATGCTCAATGGCTTACCAGCTGATTTTTTTTTTTTAAAGAGAATAATGTGGAGCAGCCGAATTGAGACATCGCTCTCAGTGAAGATTTCATGATTAGAAATAGCATGACAATTAGTTGTTTGTGATTGTTGTCTTTGAGAAGCGTCTTCAGCACCATATTTTACAACTTCTTCTCACGTTTATGTGACTCCATGACTGCAACTTGAGTTGTTCTTCTTCTGTTTCTCAGTTACATCTCAGTGAAGCGTTATAGGAGATCTTCTGTGCACGTTGTCTAATTGATTGATTGATTGATTGATTGATTGATTGATTGATAGGACCATCATCATGGCACTTCAGTGAGTAACCATATATGTTCCGATCTCTTTCTTACACATGAAGATCTCAGCTGCAGTGCACGAACTCTGAAGCACCGACGAGGTCCCGATGTAATTTTGAAGATGGTAAAGATATTTTATAGGAATTTTAATTTTTGTCATGAATTGTGCCCGGGTTGCGGCTTTCCAGCCTGCTCTTCTCAATTTGGAACTGGCAATGGTTCTTTTACGTGCTCAAATTGAACACGGGACCTACGTTTTATCGTCCGTCTCCGATATGACTAGCAACTTGATTTCATCTACACTGAGATCTCTGGAAAAATATCCCGATAGCTTCAAAAGGGAACGAACCGGTTACTTTTAGTACGAGAGACGAGCACCTAGCCTCTACGCTAAAGAGACCCCCACCCTTGTCTAACACAATTTAACAGTTGATAATCATGTCTATAAAGCTGTTCTTGGTGCTGTCTAACACAATTTAACAGTTGATAATCATGTCTATAAAGCTGTTCTTGGTGCAGTCTAACACAATTTAATAGTTGATAATCATGTCTATAAAGCTGTTCTTGGTGCTGTCTAACACAATTTAATAGTTGATAATCATGTCTATAAAGCTGTTCTTGGTGCTGTCTAACACAATTTAATAGTTGATAATCATATCTATAAAGCTGTTCTTGGTGCTGTCTAACACAATTTAATAGTTGATAATCATGTCTATAAAGCTGTTCTTTGTGCTGTCATTTATCTTTAGCAGGTATTCATCTCTGTATTCATTATATTATTTCAGTGACTCTATCTGCAATTCCAGCTGAACAAACAATATTTTCCGACTAACGTCTTCATGTCGGCCAGCCTCAATTGGATACCAGGAAATCACTGGGAAGTAAAGGCGCCTGGGTGATGTTGACAAAATCAACAGTCGTTAGCCACGTTCTGTCTAACAAAAATACGGACCTACCACCGTATCCCACAATATACCTCAAGGTATGGAAAAAGGATTCCTTTACTTTATGTGGTAGACGACACTTGACTATTGTTTGTTAGACAGTACTTGACTTGTTGATTCAGAATCATGCATCGATCCTTCTTCTAGACGGTACTTGACTTGTTGAATTCAGAAAACACATTGATCTTCTATCTCATTTAATGGTTATCAATCGTTTTTAGAATAACGTGACCAATGTACTTAAGCAGCAGTTTTCTCAATTCGTAATACAACCTCATCAACATCATCATCACCTACGTTAAACAACATCAGAAAATATAGGAATCTATAAATGTATTGTTATGTAAAACTTCGCGGTGGGAAATTTGGAAGCACATTCGTTCCCTTGAATTTTTAAGAACTGTAAAGTAAATCCACCGTTCGAGAAACTACTGAACGTATAAGTGGTGCCTAGAAATCGACGACCTGTTTTCTGTGGTTGATGACTAAGTCATGCAAAGGATATGCCACGATTTTCATTTCATTAATATGTATATTTTCCGCAGCTTTCATTTTTGTATCTTTTCTTACCAACATATTCCCACGATTTTTCTAAGATATTTACAAGATTTCTAGTTTATAAGCAACATCTACAGCAACTTTTCAGCATTAACTATTTGTTAACTTCATTCTTATAATGTTGCTATTAACATTTTCAATGAGAATCTGTCAAATACAACTAATTGTACATGAATGACATCAACGACAGAAGAAGAAAAGTGAAATATTACTTGGACATTTGTGTGAAATCACACCGGACTTTGTCGCAAAGACACATCTTCAATGAACAACAGACAGAAGGAGGAGAAGAAGCAGACCATAGGAATTCTGGAAAAGGACGGTGCGAAGGGAAATTACAGGGTGAGACTAACATGACATAACATGGGTAGAATGGTAGCAGACTGTCAGCAAGGACAATACATCGTGAATGCCTTGTTTGTCAACTGTCACATGACGAGGGTATCTTCTACTTCTTCTTTAAATCTTACATGTCTTTCACTTGTTAACCACACTTTGTGATTTGTATGTGATCTGAACCTAAAAGCGATTATACGTTGTGCCATTTCAGCGTCTACAAGTAGGCCAGCACATCTGATTTCTGCATAGCTTTTTATTTACTAGGGTAGTTTCCCTAGGCCTCCTCTACCACAGTCGCCTCTTACGACATGCCTCGTTGGTAGCAGTGTTACTATTCTTTGCAACCCTTGCGAGCCAAGGAAACACACGAGGTGAAGTGGATATAAAAAGAGATTTACAATTTCGGTTAGGAAAAAAAATAGTAACTGCGCGCAACAGCAACGACGTGACTTTTATTGCGTGATGAAATATTCGTTCAAGCTGGTCACAGTTCCTTTCTGTCTCAATTGTGATACAGTTTTTTATCTATCAGTAATGTTGTTAATGTGTAACACATTACTATAATTATTTCATTACTACTGTCATTTCATTTCTTGTATACATTCCAAATGCCAATTAACTAACTTGCCAAATGTGTGTCGTTATTACGAATATATATATATAATATATATATAGTATGTGTGTGTGTGTGTATTCTACTTGATTTCAGTCATATATGTTGTATTATGTAGAATATTTCAGGTGAAATCAACGTTTCAGAAAATGAGAAGCATTATATGCAACAAGGCATTGTCAATTGACATCAGAATGAGAGTTACACAGTGCTACATAGAACCAATACTGACATACGGAGATGCGAGTCATGGACAATGAACAAACAGATTGAAAAATCTATGAGCGCCACAGAGATGTGGTTTTAAAGAAGTATGGTGAGAATATTTTGGGCTGCTAAAATGATTAATGTCGAGGTGTTGAATGAGGTCAAAACACAGAGTAAGCTTATCATCAATATAAGAAAGAGGCAATCATCATTTTTCGGACATGTGATGAGAGGAAACACATTGTAACAACCGATAAAATCGAGGGAGACGAGGCAGAGGAAGACAGAGAGAGTAATGTTGATAACCTGACTTCATGGCACAGAAGAGCGTCAACATCTGAGATGATAGCAAACACCAGAGACAGAGATTTGTGGAGATCCATGATCGCCTACGCCAGCCGGCACGGCACCTGACGATGATGATGTTGTATTATATAATGAGAAATGAATATATACTACGTCAGGTAAGGAAAGCGGAAATGAGGACGTCCTAAACAGACCTGGAGACGTAGTTTTCTTGAGGAACTGAGGGGTGCTGGGCTATCCTGGGAGGCAATAACGTAAACAGCAAGAATCCAGAAATACAAAATCGCGAACAACTGTTGATTGGTTATTGGTTATTGGTTACTAAACTGACGTCATTGCACTCCGGGCAGACCCATAGGTGCTCAGTCTCCCCAACAGATATCGAAGAGTATGCATACTGATGGTTCCTGTGGCTCGCTGATTAAACACACCTCTTACTCTGCCTCTCAGGCATCCAGTTCGACTTGAACAACGGGTAACTCCAAACTGCTTAAATCGCTTTTGATCGATTCAACATCGATTTTAGTGTCCTCATCCAACAGAGAGTCGCGAAGAGACCGAAGAATATCCCACTAACTGTTGATGCCCTATGCTAATAATAATAATGCCTCTCGTACTGTTATACGTTACATAGCAATTTCTTCATACCGTTCTATCCTGGGCAACTCACTCTATCCTGGTCAACTCGCTCTATCTACTCCATGGAACTGAGACCGATATTTCTTGCCTTTCTCAGCAAAGTTTGTTTCAGTGTCTCTCTAGGTCGTCCTCTCTTTCTTGAACCCTTTACATCCCACTTCAATACCTGCTTTGATATTCTTTGATCATTTCTCCTCAAGGTGTGTCCAACATATCTCCATCTTCTCCTTCTTATAACAGTAGTTACTAGTGGTTGACAAGACATTTCATCTCAAGGTGTGTCCAACATATCTTCATTTTCCTTCTTATAACAGTTTTACTTATGTGCTTTGATCCAGACATTTCTCCCCAAGGTGTGTCTAACATATCTCCATCTTCTCCTTCTTAAAAGTAGTTACTAATGGTTGACCAGACATTTCTCTCAAGGTGTGTCCAATATATCTCCATCTTCTCCTTCTTATAACGTAGTTACTGTGGTTGACCAGACAGTTCTTCTCAAGGTATGTCCAACATATCTCTATCTTCTCCTTCTTATAACAGTAGTTACTAGTGGTTGACAAGACATTTCTTCTCAAGGTGTGTCCAACATATCTCCCATCTTCTCCTTCTTATAACAGTTGTTACTAGTGGTTGACAAGACATTTCTTCTCAAGGTATGTCCAATCTTCTTCTTCTTCTTTGCGTTCGTTCTTTACGACCAATTTTAATCACTCTTTGTGATACGTTTGATCTTTGCCAAGAACGTGTATACGTTGCACATTGGTTTGGTAGACCCTAAACGCATAAGACTTCTACACGTTTAGGACACATGCATCCGATTTCAGCCAAAGGTATGCCCAATATATCTCCATCTTCTCCTTCTTATAACAGTAGTTACTAGTGGTTGACCAGACATTCAGTACTGTTAAAATACGCTTTATATTATGTTTCTAAGTTTTTATGGTCCCACTCTTATATTGTCCCACTCTTATATTGTCCCACTCTTATATTGCCCCTACTCTTATATTTCAATCGTCTCACTCTTATATTGTCCAATTTTTGTCCCTCTATATTGTCCCACTCTTATATTATCCCCTCTTATATTGTCCCACTCTCATCTTGTCCCAGTCTTATATTGTTGAATTATTTGTTGAGATTTGATAATACTGTGTGCTGTTGTATGACGTATTTGATTGTTGCATATTAATAACAATAAAAGTCATATTTTAATGGAGAAAGTGATGCTGACAATTTGTTTTTTAAATACTTGTATGTATGGAATCGTATGTGTATGTATGTCTGATACATATCCCAGCCTCTTGATATGGGATCTGCTGACTGTCCAGACCCTAGTCAATCTCAAAGAGCATTAATACCTGATACAGCTACGTCATGTTGAAGATCAGCAGCTCAAACCGGGGCCAAATTTGGGGTGTAAAGAATAGAACCACTGTTACCTGCCACGCATGTCGTAAGAGGCGATTAAGGACGTTTGGCTGAAATCGGATGCACATGCCCTAAACCTGTAGAAGTTTATTCGTTTAGAGGCCTACCAAACCAATTTGCAACGTATACACGTTCTTGGCAAAGATCAACCATATCACAAAGACTGATTAAAATTGGTCGTAAAGAACGAACGCAAAGAAGAAGAAGAAGATCACCTTAAGTGAACCCAAACAACACGCTTATAAAGCGAGTGCACTAACAACTACGCTACTGCGACTCTATGAATAAATATAGGCTGAAAAACTCAGTGTTATTTTAAAACTCTGCTCCCTACAAGGCATGTCGTAAGAGAAGACTAAAGTAGGGGTCCACACGTGTGCTACCGGGCCTGATAGGAAAGTGGGGGAGAATATGCAGAATGTGTATCTGTCAGGCATGTCGTAAGAGTCGATTAAGGAGGATGGAAGGGGTGGGGGGTGCTAGTTACCCCACCCTGTAGAAAAAATAAGTCACAAACATTTTGAAGAAACAGAGACATTGCAACAATAAGAAATAACCTAACGTTACCCAACGAACCAGGGTAAAGTTCCCCCAACAGGGAAGCAAATGACGTTTCGCCGTGATGAAAAGGACATATAAAACATGGACAGAATTGGAAGAAATGGCAAGATAGAGGAAGAGGTTTGTTGAAGACATGTGCTCCATTGGGAGTGGAAAGCTGAAAGAAGTAGAAAGATCAAGGCACGCAGACGTAAAGAAGAATGAACTGGTAGATAGGCTTGCCTGCATGATTACTGTTGTAGAAAGAAAGTAAACAATGCATCAGATTAATATCTAATTTCCTAAAGGAGACAGTGTGAGTAAATAATTCAAGGAATGATGGTGAATCTACAACCCTAACCAGATTGCAAGAATATCAAAGTAAACGTAGTATAGCCAGACAAGATTATAATGTTGGAAGACAAAGAAGAATAGATAAACCAACGTAGAACTGATAAACCAACGTAGAACTGATAAACCAACGTAGAACTGATAAACCAACGTAGAACTGATAAACCAACGTAGAACTGATAAACCAACGTAGAACTGATAAACCAACGTAGAACTGATAAACCAACGTAGAACTGATAAACCAACGTAGAACTGATAAACCAACGTAGAACTGATAAACCAACGTAGAACTGATAAACCAACGTAGAACTGATAAACCAACGTAGAACTGATAAACCAACGTAGAACTGATAAACCAACGTAGAACTGATAAACCAACGTAGAACTGATAAACCAACGTAGAACTGATAAACCAACATAGAACTGGTGTCGTCAGTTCCCGCCAGCTGAGAAATATACTAAGGAAGATTGATTTATTGATTGGACCATAATCATTGCACTTCGGTGAGTAATCATGTGTGCTCCGATCTTTTCTTACATATGTAGATCTCAGCTGCAGTGCCCGAACTCCGTGGCACCGGCGAGGGTCCCCGATGTAATTTTGAAGATGCTGAAGATATTTTGTTGGAATTTTATTTTACATTTTTTTCTAATGATTTTTGCTCGGGCAGTAGCTTTCCAGCCTGCTCTTTTTGATCTGAAATGTCAAGGATTCTTTGACGTGCTCATATTGAACACGGGATCTGCGTATTATCGTCCGTCTCCGACAGGACTAGAAACAAAGGAAGAAATCGAGGAACGTATGGACTATATAACTCTATGCGTAATGATGATGATGTGTCATTTAAAGCAAACTATTTGTAATTGGTTACTAATCTGACGTCACAGCACTACGGGTAGACACATAGGTGTTCAGTCTCTCCCGAATTATGTCGAATTGAATACATACTGATAGTTTCTAGTTTAGTTTAGTTAGTTTAGTCGTCGGATCACCATCACTGCACGTCGAACAAATTAGTCCATAAGTGCTCCGATCTCTCCCTCAGTATGTCCATCAGCGTGTGGCGACTAACGACACCGGTTCTTTGTTGGTTTACAATTCTTCTTTGTCTGCCAGCATAGCGTTCTTGTCGAGCTACACCACACTTAACTTTGAGTTCTTGCAGTCTGGTTAGTGTTGTGGATTCACCGCTATCACCTGAATCATGTACACGCCCTCTCTCCCTTAAGGAATTTATAATATCAGCCTGGTCCATTACTCGTCCGCTTTGGACAGCAGCCATACCTGCAAGCCTATCCGCACGCTCATTCCCCTTTACACCTGCATGCCCTGGCACAAAAATAAAACTGATCCTTGTCAGCTTAGACCTCCCCAGCGATTCTATCCAATGTCTCCTAGCCCATCCTGTTTCAATCTTCCTGAGCATACTCATTGAGTCACTGAGAAAACATGCATGGATAAAAGTCTGTGATTCTAGCCAAATCATCGCTTTGGTAACCGCCATGATTTCCATAGTGAGACTGCTTGTAGTCACGGCAAAACCACCATTGTCTTCCTTCACTGATGAAACTGATAGTTTCTATGCTTGATAGTTAAAACACTTCTCTCTGTTCATCAAGCAATCCTGTTCTACTTGTACAACGTGTAATTCCAAACTCCCCAAATCGCTGGATTGTTTCAACCTCAATCTTAGTGTCCTCATCCACCAGTAGACCTATTAGAGACCTAAGAACATCGCACTTATTTTTCAGTAAACTAAACTCAGCAATAATTAACGCCAGAGCGAAGTGGAGCTTATAGTACAACTACTTCTAGTTTGAGGATGATGGTTGAGGCCGTTATTGCTGCCTTCCATTGGCTCTCTGGGACTCCATTTACAGGGGTCGTTGTTGCATCTGACTCTCAATCAATGCTTCAGAAGATAAAAAAGGCCAGGTTTCGGAATGATTGGATGTTGTCTATAGATGCTTCTAACCTCCAGAGGCTTACGTGGATCTACTGTCCTGAGTATGCGGGATATGTTATGTTATGTTATGTTATGTTATGTTATATTATGTTATGCGATCAACTTTAAGGCACATTTGGCATTCCCATTCGTGCTCTGTCCTCCGCTGCAGCAGCCATCCCAAAGTCATTTGCTCACTGTACTCATGAGAAGTTGATTACTGTATCATCTCTCTCTCTCTACCACGAAGACGACACTGTCTGGCATGTCCAAACTTAATTCCTAATTCTCGAACTCGTTCCAGAGTCTGAGACTTGTCCATGTTACATAATTGAGGGCGTACCGCATTGAGGATATCGGCTCTGTCCATACTTCTGCCCGCTTGAGTCGGGGCATTGTTTGCAAGAAAGTCAGCACGCTCGTTACTCTGCACTCCAGCTTGTCCAGTTGTGTACCGCAAAGTCATTTTCTTTATTCGGGTAGCGGGTGTTTGCGGTAATGAGAGAGCGACAGGTTTGTATCAACAGCATCGATTGTTGGGGAGTTGAAGATGGATAAGGATGTTCTTCGGTCTCTTCGCGACTGCCTGTTGGATGAAGACACTTAAATAGATGTTGAATCGATCCTGCGATTTAAGCAGTTTGGAGTTATTCGTTGTAAAGGTAGAACTAGATTCCTTAGGGGCAGAGTGAGGAATGTGTTAATCAGTGAGCCACGGGAACCATCAGTATGCATACTCTTCGATATCTCTTGATGAGACTGAACACATATGGGTCTGACCGGAGTGCACTGACGTTAGTTTAGTAACCAATAACGTTGAGAGTGTACACACATAAATAACATTAGGAATTGCACACCGAAATCGGATTTTTCCGTTCAAAGATTTCGTGTACTTTGCGTAAAGTGTTGCAACTTTTGACACACCATGGAAGGCAGAACAGGCAGAAATAGAATGCGACCATGGTGGTGTATACTATCTCACGGACAACTTACACATTAAAATCGGAACAACGACCAAATCTGAACATGCTGCCGTGAAACTCGACTTCTACTACAATGTTATCAATGTTGCTTTCAAGCTCATTTTCCTAGGGAATTCTATTCGGAATAGGTTGACTACTTGTTGTTCAGTAACTAACTAAATTAGTTGTTTTTTTATTTCTGTAATTATACATTTTAACCAAATATATTACGATGTTCAATTCTCTTTGCATCCAGGTTTTGTTTTGTAATCTCTCCAATATGATCCATCTTTTGTTAGGGGGTTCGCTCATAGTGCTACTATCTACATCACACAAGGGTATATAGAACTTGATAAGGTCACTTAAAAAAAAAACATTGAAGATCAAAACCTGTATCTCAATACAATGAGTACGAAGATTTTTACAACTGATGAAACAGAATTGATGGCTAATATATGTGTCAACTACCACAAGATTGAATAAAGAGCAACTTTAATAATAAGGGCATAGAATTAAAAAGAAGGAAATGCTTCAAACAAATTAACAAAACTAGAAGGCTTGCAAACCCTCAAGTACTAATTAAAGCCTATGCCGATAAGTTTAGAACCCTGTACATAGTTTAGAGCCTGCGTTATTCCCATCAAGTTTAAGAGCCTGCGTTATTCCCATCAAGTTTAAGAGCCTGCGTTATTCCCATCAAGTTTAAGAGCCTGCGTTATTCCCATCAAGTTTAAGGGGTATCCATGCGTTATTCCATCAAGTTTAAGAGCCTGCGTTATTCCCATCAAGTTTAAGAGCCTGCGTTATTCCCATCAAGTTTAAGAGCCTGCGTTATTCCCATCAGACTGCTTCTAAGTTAGGCCTGCGTTATTCCATCAAGTTTAAGAGCCTGCGTTATTCCCATCAAGTTTAAGAGCCTGCGTTATTCCCATCAAGTTTAAGAGCCTGCGTTATTCCCATCAAGTTTAAGAGCCTGCGTTATTCCCTATCAAGTTTAAGAGCCTGCGTTATTCCCATCAAGTTTAAGAGCCTGCGTTCCAAGTGCTCCCATCAAGTTTAGAGCTGCGTTATTCCATCAGTTTAGAGCCTGCGTTATTCCCATCAGTTTAGAGCCTGATCCAAGTTTAAGAGCCTGCGTTATTCCCTTGGCAATATATGACTGTGAGACATGGAACATTGACAAAGCAGCGGAGAAGATCATTAATGTCTTTGAATTCAAATGCTACAGAAGAGTACTTCGAATATGATGGATAAAAAAGAGAAGAAATGATTCTGTTCTGCAACAACTTGATATTAAAGAGAGTTAACTATTAAAGAACATAAAAACAAGGAAATGGAATATTTCGAACACATCACACAACATGAGTGCATAGAGAAGATAATTTTGAAGCGAATGGTGCCTGGAAGAAAAATAAGAGGAAGACTTAACAGACGATGGGTGCAAGATGTCATTGACGATCTGGAAATGACTGCTTCTGACGCCGGTCATCTTGCACAGAATAGAGATTTTCAGAAGGGACATGTTCCAGATGGACAAGCTACTTGATGATGATGATGTATCCTGTAATCTGATCTGACTGTGACGATATGGTATTTGGCTATCTATGAAGAATATTGTTTATCTAGTCATACTAACGTATACTAGTACGTGTCGTTTAGTACTTCTAGTACTACTCTTGTTCCTAAAGACTTGGATAGCACCATTACATGTTATATATTAAACTAACATTTCCTGTCTTTAGCCCATGCCGTTGCTTAGCAATAACTACCGCTGCAATGGCGTCGATCTTTGTTGGAGATCTTCCTAGTGACGTCACAGAGGTGGATCTATTCACAAAGTTCTCTCAGTTAGGGGCGGTTGCGTCGGTCAAGGTCAGTTCACGTCTCAGAAAATTGTTATTGGTTGTTTAGATTTGTCGAATGTGATGAAGACAGTTTTGTGGATACGTCTGATGTGTGAAAATAGATATTTTACTTATTTCAGTTTTGTCATCAATTCTTCTTTTTCTTCGAACGCTCCCTAATGACTTCTTGTTGAACCACTCTTTGTGATCTGTATTTGATCCGAGCCTAAGAGCGATTGTACATTGTGCCAGTTGAGATCCTACATGTAGGCCAGCACATCCGATTGCCGCGAGTCCACGACCTTCAAAACGAAAAGAAAACGCGTTGTCGGTGTGACCCCCCCCCCTTCCTCTCCCTCCCTCCCCAAATATCAAACATTTTACCTTCGGTATATACTGCAGATAGTTTTAGAGTTGCAACAAACGATAAAGCTCCCTACGGAGCAGTGGTATATCTAAAATATAACATTGTCAACATCGCTACATTGAGTCGAACAGCAATTGTTGATTTAAAGAACGTCCACGCGTTGCCGGGGATTACAAAGGGAGCAAAGAATAGTAATACTGTGACCTACAAGGCATGTCGTAAGAGGCGACTGAGGTAGGGGCCTAGAGAAGGTACCATAGTAAATAAAAAACGTCGTAGGAATCGGATGTGCTGACCTACTTGTAGGCGCTTAACTGGCGCAAGGTGCAATCGTTCATAGGTTTAGATCAAATAGCAATCACAAAGAGTGGTTTAACAAGTTGTCGATAGTGAGGGTTTGAAGAAGAAGACAGCGATTTCAAGAAACAAAACTATATAGAACTACCCTGCAAGAAATAGCTGCTGATGTATAGCGAGCAAAAACTATATAGAACTACCCTGCAAGAAATAGCTGCTGATGTATAGCGAGCAAAAACTGTATAGAGCTACTCTGCCAGAAATAGCTGCTGATGTATAGCGAGCAAAAACTATATAGAAATACCCTGCCAGAAATAGCTGCTGATGTATAGCGAGCAAAAACAGGCAATAGGCAGGTAGATAGATATAGTCTGTCCATTAATTCGTGAGCACGTTTGAAATTGATTTTCTCGAAAACTACCTGTTGGATCTCAGTGATTTTTGCATGCAGCCTTAGAATATCCATGACGCTAACATAAAGCTAACGAGTAGTCCATAGATGCTACGGATTTTGCACATCGGCGAATTCCTTTGATCTTTTATGACAATTGCAAATACGGGGCTCAAATTTTAGATTTTACAGTATCCCTAGAATTTGTCCATGTCAATTCTATTCATAGGTGTATCTCCATATTAACTTGATAGGTCAAGTAATTAAGTGTGTTGCCCTTTATGTGCAATCGTGAACTTGGATACAATATGCAACAGTTAGTCCTCCCTTCGGTCACCATTAGACCCCAGGGTGTCTTAACTTCACCACAAATTGTATGATGGTAGACGCATTTGGATATGGAAATGTATACGTTGCTATTTCTCAGTCTGTAATCAAAATATGATTTGTATCATCCCGAATCTGACGATTCCATGAGGTTGATAATTGTTACTGGCTGGACAAATTGTAATCCATCTCGGTGCCAGTACTCGTCTTCCTCTCGGAGCACATGTTCAACACACTTCTTCCAGAACTGCATGTCTATCATTGAGAAGGACTCACGTGTCAGAACTTCAACATCACACATTTTAAACGTCCTGTTCTGTTCGGCAACTTGCCCTTTTAGCCCAGACAAGCTCTATCGGATTGAGCATGATATGGAGGTAGTCGCAAAGACGTGTGGCCGTATTCTGCAATGATTTTGTCAATATGAAACACCTTTGTCTTATTTGTCATCCTCACCAGGTGCAACAACTCGGGTTTCAAATATGTATCATCGAAGCTGACATTTTCCTTAGCAAGCCAAGTCCTAATTTGATCTTTTGTATTTGATGCAGTTGGTACTTTGTCTTCCGCTGATACTGCGTTGTGATAGGATGCATTATCCATTACCAAGCATGATGGTCTGTTTAGAATTGGAAGTAGATCTTTCTCCATCCAGTGCCTGAAAATATGTCCATTCATTTCTGTGTGGTAGTCCCTACCGTCGGTACTTTTTGATTGGAAAATAAGTCCAGCGTCATGGACAAGACCTTCTTCACTGCTTCCTGCATGTGTTAGTATAATACGCTGGCCTTTGCTGCTTGGTATTTTTCTTTTCTGTTCACCGTCTACTGATTGCCATTCTTTAGCATTGGCGTGGTGAGCATTGACCCAGGATTCGTCCAAATATACAATATCATAGCTTTGCCTCCGCCGCTCACGGATCTGCCTCAGGTATTTACTTCGGGCAGCAATTAAATGTGGCTTTTCACAAATAATATTCCTGCCGCCTATAGTTTTCTGAAGGTGAAGCCGGCGGCTCTTACAATTTTTCATAGAGTACTTTTAGAAATGTCTATGCTGCAATCTGATTGCAGTTTTAATTTCAGTTTTCTGACAGTAACAAGTTGATTTGTCGCAAACATTTTCAAGAGCTCACGTCTTATGACATCTATGTCAAAGTCGTCAATTGTTCTTTTCCGTCCTTGCTTGACATTAGTGCACTCTGTGTCCTGTTTAATCCATCGGAAAAGGATTCTCTATTCAGACCAAGCGCCAGTTGCGCTCGTTTCTCAGGGTTATGAATATCGCAATATAGATGACCTCTCTTAGATTCCCTACGGAAGTGTTGGTATAGTAAAACTGTAACCTTCTGCATTGTTATAAATGTGCACTTCAGACTCATTATGAATGTGATATCAATGTCAGTTTTGATAAGCCAACAAATATGATACAATAGCTTCATACAAATAGCGAGATACGCCTATAACTATACAACGGTATCCCAATTATAACGTCATATGCTTTCCGCTTTCAAAGTCGACTGGGTTAGGTGCACGGGATTTCGTGAAATTGTTGTATACTCACGATATTTCTATGTTACCATAATGTATTTTAGAACAACGCGTCTGTGTACCGTAGATCTGTTACTATTGTGTACAATCCGGTGAGGTTGATTTTAATATAACCTGAAGAAAAATATTTCAAACTACATCAAATTTTCTTGGAAAAAAAATTCTCTAGCGTCATGGATATTCTAAGGCTGCTTGCAAAAATCACTGAGATCCAACAGGTAGTTTTCGAGAAAATCAATTTCAAACGTGCTCACGAATTAATGGACAGACTATAGTATGTGTTTTTCTGTGTGTTCGATTTATTGATTGATGCAATCTTGATTTATTTCAATCACAGTTGTGCAGGGACAAGGAGAGTGGACGATCTTTGGGTTATGGATATGTTATGTATCAAGAATTGGATGATGGTAACACAACTATGAATTATGTATCCACTAACACAACTATGGATTATGTATTCACTAACACAACTATGGATTATGTATTCACTAACACAACTATGGATTATGTATTCACTAACACATCTATGGATTATGTATCCACTAACACAACTATAGATTATGTATCCACTAACACAACTATAGATTATGTATCCACTAACACAACTGTGTATCCACTAACACAACTATAGATTATGTATCCACTAACACATCTATGGATTATGTATCCACTAACACAACTGTGTATCCACTAACACAACTATAGATTATGTATCCACTAACACAACTATAGATTATGTATCCACTAACACAACTATAGATTATGTATCCACTAACACAACTGTGTATCCACTAACACAACTATAGATTATGTATCCACTAACACATCTATGGATTATGTATCCACTAACACAACTGTGTATCCACTAACACAACTATAGATTATGTATCCACTAACACAACTATAGATTATGTATCCACTAACACAACTATGAATTATGTATCCACTAACACAACTGTGTATCCACTAACACAACTATAGATTATGTATCCACTAACATAACTGTTTACACGTAACATGACAAACTTTCTTATAATACAGACTTGTCAAGCTTGGTATCTCCTAGTGCACAACAAAATCATTTAGTTTTTGTTTTGTTGTCGGATCATTATTACTGCATATTGAAACAATTAGTTTATAAGTGCTCCGATCTCCTCCTCAGTTTTGTCTCTCCGATCGTGACAAACAATTGTTTATAAGTGCTCCGATCTCCTCTTCAGTTGTGTCTCTCCGATCGTGACAAACAATTAGTTTATAAGTGCTCCGATCTCCTCTTCAGTTGTGTCTCTCCGATCGTGACAAACAATTAGTTTATAAGTGCTCCGATCTCCTCTTCAGTTGTGTCTCTCCGATCGTGACAAACAATTAGTTTATAAGTGCTCCGATCTCCTCTTCAGTTGTGTCTCTCCGATCGTGACAAACAATTAGCTTATAAGTGCTCCGATCTCCTCTTCAGTTGTGTCTCTCCGATCGTGACAAACAATTAGCTTATAAGTGCTCCGATCTCCTCCTCAGTTTTGTCTCTCCGATCGTGACAGCTAACGACGCCTGTTCGCTGTTGGTTTACTATTATTCTTTGATGACTATCAGTATAGTGCACCTGTCTAGCTACATCATATTTGACTTGGTATTCTTACAATCTTCTTAGTGTTGTAGATTCCCCACTATTATTTGAATCATGTACACGTCATCTCTCTGGCGTCTGTGGCCTAGGGGTTAGTGACTCTGTCTATTAACCCCGACGTTCTGAGTTCGAATCACGCTGCGGACAGTTTGCTGGCAAATTGTTTCCGTTGATTTTAACAAAGGACGATGGCGGCACCCGTTCAGAAAGCAATGGCAAACTACTGAACGTATAAGTGGTGCCTAGAAAATCAACGACTTGTTTACTGTGGTTGATGGCTACGTCCTTTGGGATATGCCACGATTTTCACACGTCCTCTATCTCTTAGGGAATTTAGAAGATCAGATTGATCCATTGCTCACCCACTTTTTACAGCAGTCACATCTGCAAGCCTATCAGTGCGTTCATTTCCTCTTAAACCTGCATGCCCTGGCATACAAATAAAACTGGTTTTTGTCAGCCTAGACCTCTCCATCGACTCCATCCATTGTCTCCGAGCCCAACCTGTTTCAATCTTCATTCTCATTGAGTCAGTGAGAAAACCTGCATGTATAAAAGTCTGTGACATCAGCCAGACTATCGCTTTAGTTACTGCCATGATTCCCATAGTGAGACACTGCTTGTAGTCACGGCAGTCATGCATCTCTCATCAAGATGTCTCCATGATGAAAGTATATTACTTTTGGAAACCGATCACATTTCTGTCTTGAGTAACAGAAGTTGGTTTATACAGAAAACACAGTAATCTATATATATAATATTTGTCCCTGTTCGCTCACTAGAAATATGCGACTAGTTATTCGCCTAGTATGGCCGCTCTGACTGGTTTGTGTGTGAATGTTGGTTTCCTTATCACTAGTACCCCTCGTCATTCAGTTGAGCATTACTCCGATTTCAGAAGTACTTGTAACTGAGTTTTGGCTAATCCTGTTTTTTCCTCACAGCGTCAGGGTAAGGAAAGGTTTCTAGGACCGTTTATTGCGCGCGCCTACTCAATAGTGTTATTCGTCGCCTCTGTTATCTCTGAGGTTCATCTTTGCGAGCCGGCCTTTTGCGTTGTATCCATTGTATCGGAGTAACATTGCTCTTTGAGGTGCACTGTCTGTTGGTAATCTGCTTATGTGAGCGAACCATTTAATTTGTTGTTCAGTACTGATGTTGTACCCATTTGTTTCTCTGTGTCTTCATTTCTCAACCGGTACTGCTAGATACTCTCAGTGTTCTGCATAGACACTTCATCGACATCGTAACTAGTTTTCATCTACCGGTCGTTGTCACCATCCAGGTTTGACACGGACAACATAATGTTGTCACCATCCAGATTTGACACGGACAACATAATGTTGTCACCATCCAGGTTTGACACGGACAACATAATGTTGTCACCATCCAGGTTTGACACGGACAACATAATGTTGTCACCATCCAGGTTTGACACGGACAACATAATGTTGTCACCATCCAGGTTTGACACGGACAACATAATGTTGTCACCATCCAGGTTTGACACGGACAACATAATGTTGTCACCATCCAGGTTTGACACGGACAACATAATGTTGTCACCATCCAGGTTTGACACGGACAACATAATGTTGTCACCATCCAGGTTTGACACGGACAACATAATGTTGTCACCATCCAGGTTTGACACGGACAACATAATGTTGTCACCATCCAGGTTTGGCACGGATGGCATAATGTTGTCGCCATCCAGGTTTGGCAAAGATAGCTTAATGTTGTCACCATCCAGGTTTGGCACGGATGGCATAATGTTGTCGCCATCCAGGTTTGGCACGGACAACATAATGTTGTCACCATCCAGGTTTGGCACGGATGGCATAATGTTGTCGCCATCCAGGTTTGGCAAAGATAGCTTAATGTTGTCACCATCCAGGTTTGACACGGATAGCATAATGTTGTCACCATCCAGGTTTGGCACGGATAGCATAATGTTGTCACCATCCAGGTTTGGCACGGATAGCTTAATGTTGTCACCATCCAGGTTTGACACGGATAGCATAATGTTGTCACCATCCAGGTTTGGCACGGATAGCATAATGTTGTCACCATCCAGGTTTGGCACGGATGGCATAATGTTGTCACCATCCAAGTTTGACACGGATAGCTTAATGTTGTCACCATCCAAATTTGACACGGATAGCTTAATGTTGTCACCATTCAGGTTTGACACGGATAGCTTAATGTTGTCACCATCCAGGTTTGGCACGGATAGCTTAATGTTGTCACCATCCAGGTTTGACACGGATATCTAATATTGACAAGTCAAGTTGTACAAGCTTAATTTTGTGCTCATCGAGATTATTTGCATTTCAAAATTGGTGCCAGTTTCGAAATTTAACCAAAATTTCTGACGTCAGATCATGCATACACTTCATCCGTTTCGTTATTTCACAATGCTCAGCTCAATCATCAACACCTCCATCTTTTCAATCATTTCACAACTTCCTCGCTTCAATCATACTACACCTCCATCTTCTCAATCATTTCATAACTTCCTCGCTTCAATCATACTACACCTCCATCTTCTCAATCATTTCACAACTTCCTCGCTTCAATCATACTACACCTCCATCTTCTCAATCATTTCACAACTTCCTCGCTTCAATCATACTACCACCATCTTCTCAATCATTTCACAACTTCTGCTTCAATCATACTACACCTCCATCTTCTCAATCATTTCATAACCCTCTTCAATCATACTACACCTCCATCTTCTCAATCATTTCACAACTTCTCCTTCAATCATACTACACCTCCATCTTCTCAATCATTTCACAATTCCTCACTTCAATCATACTACACCTCCATCTTCTCAATCATTTCACAACTTCCTCGCTTCAATCATACTACACCTCCATCTTCTCAATCATTTCACAATTTCCTCGCTTCAATCATACTACACCTCCATCTTCTCAATCATATCACAACGTTATTTTCTCAATCATATCACAACTTTATCTTCTCAATCATATCACAACGTTATCTTCTCAATCTTACCTACCCTTTGCCTTCTACAATCATACACATAGATAATCCCATAATTTCTACATGTATGAATGCAAATTTCCTGACAGCGGAGAAAGCAGTGGATACCTTCAACTGCGACCTAATCAAGAACCAGAACATCCGGGTCATTAAAGTTGGAAAGGTTAATTTGTGCCAGTCTTTGCAAGGGAATGTGTTTGTGAAAAACTTGGATCGGACTGTGGACTCGAATATGTTGTTTAGTGCGTTCTCTGTGTACGGGACTATCATAACATGTAAGGTAAGATACATCAGTGGTTTGTTGGTTTTTTTCTTTGTTTGTTACAATTGATTGATTGTTAGGACCATCATCTCAGTTAGGTACTACTATCTCTTACTTACACAGAATGATCTCAGCAGCAGTGCACGAATTCGGTAACACCGGCGAGGATCCAGATGTAATTTAGAAAATGGTGTCAATATTTTGTAGGAATACATTTAAAAAAAAACTTTATGATGAATTTTTTCCCGGCAGCAGCTTTCCAGCCTGTTATTCTCGATTTTGAACTACCAATGGTTCTTTTACGCGCTCAATTTAAACACGGGACCTACGTTTTATCGAATGTTTCAGATATAACTAGGAACTTGATCTCACCTACATTGAGGTCAGAGACGTCTGGAAATATATCTCAATAGCTCCACGAGGAAGGAAACTGAATATATTTGGAACAACAAGCGATCACCTAACCATCTACGCCACATAGCCTCTCCTTGTTGACAATACTCGAAGAAAGGGGACCTCGTTGTTATGAAGCTGAAAAAAACCGCAGAGGATGGTAAGTTTATTGTATTTATGGATAGACTTCTGCATTGTGGTTAGAAAATAGACTAGTATTGTCTAGGTAAAACGCACGACCACGGCGGGGTCGTTGACAAGTAGAATATGGTGTATAAAACAACACATTCTGTACGAAGATGGATGTTGAACTGTACTGCTCATGTTACTGTCTACATGTTAGTCACATGTTACTGTCTACATGTTACTGTCTACATGTTACTGTCTACATGCTACTGTCTACATGTTACTGTCTACATGTTACTGTCTACATGTTACTGTCTACATGTTACTGTCTACATGTTACTGTCTACATGTTACCGTCTACATGTTACTGTCTACATGTTACTGTCTACATGTTACTGTCTACATTTACTGTCTACAGTACTGTCTATGTTAGTGTATAAAGACGAAATACTGACTTCATTGCAACAAGTTCCTTTGATTCGTGCTTCAGCATTGACTTCATTGAAAATTTCTTTGATCGGTGCCTCTCACCCTGACTTCATGCACGTTTCTTTGATTCGTGCCCTCAGCGCATGACTTCATTGCAACAAGGTTTTGATTCGGTGCCTCTCAGCATTGACTTCGATTGACGAGTTTCCTTTTTTCGTGCCTTGCAGAAATGCCACACCACATGCCGAGAGTACTGCACAAAACATAAACGGTGAAGCTTTGGTAACAACCGTATGTGTCTTCGGAAAAAAGCACATTTGAACAAAACTGCAAAGTCAAACTCCGATACAGTTGGATACAAAGCAAAAAACCTTCCAAGTAAAGGGGCTCTCTGTGGTTAAGCCTTTGCCTTGTGAGTCGAAGGTCGTGGGTTCGAGTCCGGACCGCGCCATTCTGTTCACGAGTGCAATTTTTTCCAGAGACCCTAGGATTGTTGCTGGAGCTACGGAGTTCGTGCTTTGTACAATACTCTCGGCAGGTGGCATGCCATTTCTGCGGAGAGGGACCGAGCCGATGGGTAAAACCAGGTGCAATGAAGTCAATCCTTCGGCTTTAAAACCCTTTTAAACCCTTCCAAGCAAAATGTAGACATCAAAAATAACAGACAGCGAAGAACACTATTTATGAAGCGCACACAAAAACTCGTTCTAGAAATCTCTTCTTATCCTGACGTTGTGAGGCAAAACGGGATAAGAAAAAAGAAGAAAGTTGTGTAAATTTTCACTTACGATTTATCACTCTGTCATTTGTCACTGTCACAGACAATGCTATCTGTCACTTCTATATTTGACATGTAGGTCTGTCACAGACAATGCTATCTGTTACTTCTATATTTGACGTGTAGGTTCCACATGGCAAGAAAGGTTCCAAATGTCATGGTTTTGTCCAATTTGAAACGGAAGCAGCAGCTTGTTTAGCCATCAGCAACATGAATGGAACAATGTTCTACGGCAAAAAACTGTAAGTCATGGTTTCACAGTGTTTACTTGTTTACATGCGTGTTCTTGTTCCTGTTTACAACGTATGGACGTGTTCGTGTGTGTACCTATTGTATTGTTATCAGTTATATGAGGACTATTATTATAGCACTCCGGATATGGCAATAAGTGCTCCGATCTCAGCCTCAACAAATCCAGCAGCGTTCAAAGGCCCATCACATAGTTCGATGTTGGTTAATCAATATTTGTGCATATTGAGTGTCGTACTTCTCGGGTTGTACAAATATGGACACCCATCTCTCTCGCACACAAAGAAACCTTATCAAAAGAATAAAAATCCGACAATCAAGGTTCTTCGGGCATATAATGCGAAGAGAAGGTTTAGAACATTTGGTGACAACAGGTAAAATTCAGGGAAGGAGAGATCGTGGAAGACAGAGGGAGAAGATGTTGGATTTTCTGATATCATGGTTCGACACACGATCGACGTCAGAACTGATTACATGCACCATGCAGAAAGAGTTGTGGAAAGACATGATCGCCTACGCCGGCAGGCATAGCATTTGATTGATTGATTGATTGATTGATTTGTTTTGAATTATATCTGTTAATTTTACGGGCTGTTATCTAGTACCATTCTTGTTTTCTAACATTTCATTGTCGAATCTCACAGTTACGTTGGTCATTGCGTGAATAGAGTTCAGAGAGATCCCACATCTGAAGCCGCCCCTGCATCTGGTTGTAGTTCATCGAGCATGCGCACTGTGTACATCAAGAACCTGAGTCCGACTGTTGATTCCGTCTTCTTAAAAATAACATGTTCACCTTATGGAGAGGTTGCTAATGTCAAGGTTAGTGCTGTTGGAACGGAGATTGGTTTGGAAATCCAATCAAATTGATGTAATCTAATTGGCGTAATCTAATTGACGTAATATAACTAACGTAATCCAATTAATGTAATCTAATTGACGTAATCTAAGTGACGTAATCCAATTAACGTAATATAATAGACGTAATATAATTAACTTAGCCTAACTAACGTAATTATAACTGACGTAATGTGATTAACTTAATCTAATTTGACTTAATTAAATTGACTTAAACTTAATCTTGTTAGATATTCTTGTCATGGTGCACATATCAATGTTCTACACAATCTTTCCCCAATATTATGATATCAGTGCCAAACCATGACGCTGACATCAAATGATAGAAGAAAACTAGTCACGACAGAGATGAAGTGTCTACGCAGAATGCTGGGAGTATCAAGAAGACCCGGTTTAGAAATGAAGACATCAGGAAAAAAGTGGGTACAACATCAGCACTAGACTTCATCAAGAAATCACCAATTAAATGGTTCGGCCACGTAAGCAGATTACCAACAGACAGTGTGCCTCAAAGAGCAATGCTGCTCCTGTATACAATGGGTGCAAAGCAAAAGGCCGGCCTCGCAAAAGATGGAACTCTGGGATAACAGAGGCGACGAAAGACAGTATCTACGAAGCACATACAAGGGCCCGTTTTAGAAATCTCTTCTTGGCCTGACGCTGTGAGGCAAACATGATTGGAGAAAAGAACAGAAATAAGAAGAAGGTGTACATATTGAAGTTACCTTTTATTGATGTTTTTACACATGAACAATCAATGTCAACTGAGTCACCTGGAGGGAAGAAGTACATAGTGAGAGAGGCAAGAAAAAGAAAGTAAAAGAGAGAGAGAGAGAGAAAGAAAGAGAAAGAGATCGAAAGAAGACGGTAGTGGAAGTGAGAAGAAGTGTGATCAAGACATAGAAAGTGTAGAAAATAGTGTGAGGTAGAGTTCTAAAGAAAAAGATAGCAATAGAGAGAGAGCGTAAGAGATAGAGAGAATGCTAAACAGATTGCCCCTGAACAGTTCATTTTGACTTGAATACTTTCAGATAATCCGAGACACGGACGGTTCATCCAAAGGTTTTGCGTTTGTCACGTTTAAAAAAGTAGAAGAAGCAGCAAAGGTGATGTCCCTTGATGTCTGTTTTTTTTTTACTTACTGGATGTTTGTGTATCCGCTTCATTGACTGTTTGTCCGTTTGTCAGTCTGCCTGCCTGTCTCTCTATCGTTCTGACAGTCTCTTCGCCTCACTTTTTTGTCTGTTGCATAATACGCTAAATTTCTGTTTTTCTTTACGAAATTTCGTGTCTCTAACTGTATATACGACTGTTTATTTGTTTCTTTGTCTGCCTTTTTCAAATGTCTTATTTAACTGTTTCTCTGTCTCTCATACATTTTTTCTGCCTGCTTGACTGTTTATCTTGTCTGTCTTACACTTGTTTGTCTGAATGCCGTTGTGCCTGTCGGTGTATTTTATTTCTATCTGCATGACAGTTTGTCTTATTTGACTTCTTGCTTAGCTACTCAACAATGTGTATGTCTCTCCACCTGTCTGCTGTTCAATTTATTCATATTATTTTGGTTATGGCTGATTCAACACTTGTTGGGTCTGTCTATTAGTTTATTCATCGTTTCATTCATATGTCTGCCCGCCAGTCTAGATTACTGTTTGTCTCTCTGTTTACTTGTTCATATCTCTGCATGTACGTGTCCGTATATGATTACGGCTGAAGGATTTACTTCATAGCACCAGGCTTCCCTCAAGGGCTCCACCCCTCTCGGCAGACATGGCACGTCACCTGTCTAGAGCGATACACAATGCAGAACTCCATATCTCCAGCAATATTCCTATGGATCTCTGGAAAAAAGTACACGTTTCTCTGGTTGAGTCCTCCCTCACTGCTATTCTTCATACGGGCCTGTCTATGGCCAACCGCTCCCAATTATTTATCCATTCTTCTTCAGACGCTCCATATCGATCACTTGCTAACCACTCTGTGTGATTTGTATGTGATCTGAGCCTAAGAGTGATTGTACGTTGTGCTAGTTATGCGCCTACAAGTAGACCAGCACATCCGATTTCTGCGATGCTTTTTATTTACTAGGGTAGCTTCCTAGGTCCTACATCAGTCGCCTCTTACGAAAATGCCTTGTAGGTGCAGTGGTACTATTCTTTGCTTCCTTGCAGGCCCGACATCATAAGGGCGATCTTCATTAAATTTGTGTTGATTTTCCAGAATACTAGGATATATTTTTGTCAAACATTTTTTTGTTCCTCATGTAATCTATCTTTTTAGCGTTGTTTTTTCACGTTCCAGGCGATAGAAATGCTAAATGGAAGAGAGGTCGATGGTCGTATTCTATATGCCGGAGCTGCAATGAAAAAGGCTGGACGCAAACAGCAGCAACATCAGTACCAGCTACAACATGGTTTACAGGATATTACATTAGAAGAAAGCATCATCATCGAACAGCAACAAAACAGCAAAAATCATCAGCAACAGCAACGGCTAAAACAGCAGCTGTTGCAGCAAAGTGGAGAAACAAATAACGTCCAGCCGTTGCCAGCAATGTTGATAAAGCGACAGCAGCAACAGCAAGCTGTTAACCAGACCTCGCAGCAGCGATGGCAGCAAACATTTGTTCATGCTTCACCGTGTACTATTCAATTCCCCGCCATCAGTTATTGCCAAGGTCAAAAATGTGAGATTACTAAGCTACTTCACCTGCCACAGATTCATCAACAGATGTTTACTCTACAACAACAACTAAATCAGCAAAACAGCTTCGAACAGCAGCCAAATAAACAACATGAAATAATTCAACATCAAATCCAACACGATCTGCCTCAATGCTTGAAGCAGCCAGAGTTGGAACAACAGCGGAACCAAGATCAACAACTACAAGTCCAACTGCAAGTTCAACAGTTAAACCAACAGCCACCGCCTGTGTATGCTGCCACGCCCAATTCTGTCCCCCAGGGTGTTAACCTTTATGTCAAGCATTTGGACGATGATGTCAACGATGCTATACTCAAGGATATGTTTTCTAAATTTGGAGAGGTCATCAGTGCAAAGGTTGTATATATTTCTAACCTCTTAGTAATATCTAGACTTAGTCGCGATATATATATATATATTTGTAGTTGACACTATTGGTATGTGGTAATATTAGTAGTAATATTTGTCTCAGTCTTAGTAACTGCAGTTGCAGTATTAGTAGTAGTGGTAGTAGTATTAGTCATGGTAGCAGTCGTTGTGGTAGTTGTAGTAGCTGCAGTGCTAGTGGGAAGGGTGGGGTGGCAAACTGTTATAATGTGAGAGGGGGCGTTGCAAAGTTTATGTTGTGAAAGTGGATTGCTTAAAAGTTTATGTTGTGCAAAGTGGATGGTGGGGCGTTACAAAGTTTATGTTGTGCAAAGTGGGTGGTGGGGGCGTTACAAAGTTTATGTTGTGCAAAGTGGGCGATGGGGGGCGTTAAAGTTTATGTGTGCAAAGTGGATGGTGGGGCGTTACAAAGTTTATGTTGTGCAAAGTGGGCGATGGGGGGCGTTGCAAAGTTTATGTGTGCAAAGTG
The DNA here is from genome assembly GCA_020796225.1 of Arion vulgaris. NCBI lineage: Eukaryota > Metazoa > Mollusca > Gastropoda > Stylommatophora > Arionidae > Arion > Arion vulgaris. The sequence goes on along the minus strand of CM036761.1, from coordinate 64,157,178 downwards.
GATGGGGGCGTTACAAAGTTTATGTTGTGCAAGTGGATGGGGGCGTTGCAAAGTTTATGTTGTGCAAAGTGGATGGGGGGGGGCGTTGCAAAGTTTATTTGATGCAAAGTGGATGGTGGGGCGTTGCAAAGTTTATGTTGTGCAAAGTGGATGGTGGGGCGTTGCAAGTTTATGTTGTGCAAAGTGGATGGTGGGGACGTTGCAAAGTTTATGTTGTGCAAAGTGGATGGTGGGGGACGTTGCAAAGTTTATGTTGTGCAAAGTGGATGGTGGGGGCCGTTACAAAGTTTATGTTGTGCAAAGTGGATGGTGGGGGCGTTACAAAGTTTATGTTGTGCAAAGTGGGCGATGGGGGGCGTTACAAAGTTTATGTTGTGCAAAGTGGGTGGTGGGGGCGTTACAAAGTTTATGTTGTGCAAAGTGGATGGTGGGGCGTTACAAAGTTTATGTTGTGCAAAGTGGGCGATGGGGGCGTTACAAAGTTTATGTTGTGCAAAGTGGATGGGGGGGGGGCGTTGCAAAGTTTATGTTGTGCAAAGTGGATGGGGGGGGGCGTTGCAAAGTTTATGTTGTGCAAAGTGGATGGTGGGGGGCGTTGCAAAGTTTATGTTGTGCAAAGTGGATGGTGGGGGACGTTGCAAAGTTTATGTTGTGCAAAGTGGATGGTGGGGGACGTTGCAAAGTTTATGTTGTGCAAAGTGGATGGTGGGGGACGTTGCAAAGTTTATGTTGTGCAAAGTGGATGGTGGGGGACGTTGCAAAGTTTATGTTGTGCAAAGTGGATGGTGGGGGACGTTACAAAGTTTATGTTGTGCAAAGTGGATGGTGGGGGACGTTACAAAGTTTATGTTGTGCAAAGTGGATGGTGGGGGACGTTGCAAAGTTTATGTTGTGCAAAGTGGATGGTGGGGGACGTTGCAAAGTTTATGTTGTGCAAAGTGGATGGTGGGGGACGTTACAAAGTTTATGTTGTGCAAAGTGGATGGTGGGGGACGTTGCAAAGTTTATGTGTTGTCAAAGTGGATGGTGGGGACGTTGCAAAGTTTATGTTGTGCAAAGTGGATGGTGGGGGACGTTACAAAGTTTATGTTGTGCAAAGTGGATGGTGGGGGACGTTGCAAAGTTTATGTTGTGCAAAGTGGATGGTGGGGGACGTTACAAAGTTTATGTTGTGCAAAGTGGATGGTGGGGGACGTTACAAAGTTTATGTTGTGCAAAGTGGATGGTGGGGGACGTTACAAAGTTTATGTTGTGCAAAGTGGATGGTGGGGGACGTTGCAAAGTTTATGTTGTGCAAAGTGGATGGTGGGGGACGTTGCAAAGTTTATGTTGTGCAAAGTGGATGGTGGGGGACGTTGCAAAGTTTATGTTGTGCAAAGTGGATGGTGGGGGACGTTGCAAAGTTTATGTTGTGCAAAGTGGATGGTGGGGGACGTTGCAAAGTTTATGTTGTGCAAAGTGGATGGTGGGGGACGTTACAAAGTTTATGTTGTGCAAAGTGGATGGGGGGGGACGTTACAAAGTTTATGTTGTGCAAAGTGGATGGTGGGGGACGTTACAAAGTTTATGTTGTGCAAAGTGGATGGTGGGGGACGTTACAAAGTTTATGTTGTGCAAAGTGGATGGTGGTGGGGGACGTTACAAAGTTTATGTTGTGCAAAGTGGATGGTGGGGGACGTTACAAAGTTTATGTTGTGCAAAGTGGATGGTGGTGGGGGACGTTACAAAGTTTATGTTGTGCAAAGTGGATGGTGGGGGACGTTACAAAGTTTATGTTGTGCAAAGTGGATGGTGGGGGACGTTGCAAAGTTTATGTTGTGCAAAGTGGATGGTGGGGGACGTTACAAAGTTTATGTTGTGCAAAGTGGATGGTGGGGGACGTTGCAAAGTTTATGTTGTGCAAAGTGGATGGTGGGCCGAAAAGGTTTGGGAATCTATGGTTTAGCAGTATTGTTAGTAGTAGTAGCAGTAATTGTAGTGGTAGCAATAGTAATTGTAATAATGAAAGTAACAGTAATAGTATTGGTATCCAGGGAGCACACCCTGCAAAAAGCCTGGGTTGGTGAGCCCGGCAACAGAAGGCTGAAGTCATCTAGAGTAGGACGACTCCAGACAAACCGGGGAAGACAGATCTCGTCAGCAGGGGACTGCAACTGTCTAGAGAACAACCTCAAAAAAGATGTCCTCAGAAACGGAATGTGTCAGCCATTATTGGCGGGGAGGAATCGACACATACGAACAACTCAAATGGCCATGCGTATTGGTAGAATTATCAAATGTAGTATTAGTAGTAATCGTAGCAGCAACAACAGTTGTAATAAAAGTAGCAGCAACAGCAGTTGTAGAAGTAGTGGTAATATTATGACTTGTAATATTTGTCAAAGTAATACATTCTGTGATAGTAGAAAAACGTGTGAGACAATAGACAAATTGACAACAGAATAAAAGTGACAGTAATATTATGAGTAATAGATATAGAAGGAGAAAAAGGAGCAGCAACTACAGATTATGAAAGTATATTAATCGAAAACCAAGCAGTAAGTTTAGTTCTCTTATATATTAGTTGCTGACATGTTGTTTGCCGCTATTAATATCATTGTTATATGTTGCAGGTGATGATGGAAGGTGAGAAATCACGTGGATTTGGTTTCGTTTGCTTCGCTCGTGCCGAAGATGCAGCACGCGCAACCAGAGATATGCGCAGAAGGGTTGATGATGTTAATAGGAAACCGTTGTATGTGGCACCAGCTCAACGAAAAGAAGAACGGCAAGCATTCTTCAGGGAAAAGTTGAAATCACGACAGGCCGATATAAACTCTGGGGATGTTGATATGGCTCAAAAGTTGATCATCCCTATGGAAGTCCCCAATGAACAGCAGGAAGTTAGTGGGCACAATCAATTAGCTTTGAATCTTCCAGGAGGTGATAGTTCCAATACGCTTGGGAAGTTGAAATTGGCTAAAAAAGAAACCAGCAAAGTAAATGAATCACAAGGCAAGTTAGTTAATATGTGTGTCGCTCCAAAAGAATCAATTAATTCTGAAACATATGGATGTCAATACGTAAAGGTAACAAACGTCAATAGAAATCTCCCCAAAAGAACTACTCCTAATTTGTTTAATTTTGAATTTTTTAACGTGGATAATCTAAGAACACCGCTTATCAAGCCAACACTTCTGGCTAACTTAGTAGAAGAATTAGCCATCTCTTCGTCTGCTCAATCAGAACTAGATGCTAAACGTCAGATCCCTTCAAGTGCTGAGGAAGAAAATGTTATTCTAGAAGGAAGTCCAGTTTCTGTAGAGATTTCCTCATTTTCGTCTCCGAAACTTGTGAATATAATTAAGCGTTCCAGTGACAACACCGATTTACGTAAGTCTAATCAGTTATGCCCCTGGAGAACGAACGATTCTACTGATGTGAGTTTAAGCGTTTTTAATAGACTTCCAACATCCAGGCCAATCGAAGAGAGGTACCAACGAATGACCCCAATAGGCTGCAAGCCAGGATCTCATGAAAATATATTTCCAGTAGTTAGAAGCTTGAAAGATAAACTACGTCCAATTCAACCCATCAGCGCGCGATCAAAGCAATCTGGCAAGTCATCACCATCGTTTGAATTAACAAACGTCTGCACTGGTTCAAAGGTCAATGTATCATCCAAAGGGGAGGTTGCATTCACTTCATCAACATCGAACATTTCAGAAAATATAACTTTAAAACAAAATCAGTTAGCTATTGATTCCATACATGATCCATTAACTATCATATCGTTCTCAAGAAATACCATTTCTGATAACAGTCAGCAGAAAACTCAAAATGATTTGGCTCAGAGCTCCGTACTTTTTCCTGGAAACTGTTTCTTCTCTGGTACTGAATCTTATACACTTTGTGTCGAAAGTGGAGTTTTTCCACAGGTCACCAGAAGTGGCTACGGAGGAGGTAATGACTCTCAACTTTCTGATGATCATTTGCGCATGTGCACCAGATCGGAACATCAAACTCTAGAATGTGAACAGCGGAATTCTCCGAATTTGAAAAGAAAAGGAGACTGGCCAATTAATTCTGATACCGATGATTCCGGTATATGTACCAGCAACCATTGGAGAGCGAAAAGGCGAATGGTGGCACATCCATCGCAGTATTCTGAGGAGAGTGATCGATCAGATATGTACTGTGAGGTAAGACATTTGACCTTTGACCAACTTTTATTTACATATAATACACAAAACATAACGTTGGACAACTCTATCTTCACTTCTTCTTCTGTCTTCGTTGATGACATCATTATCAAATAGCTTGTTCTAAACAGAACTTTGACACTCTAACAATAATTCGAATTCTCTTTCATAGACCAGATGTAGTCATCCTAAATCGATCTCCTTAGTCGTCCTATTCTTCTCTTAGCCGGGATGCTTCCTTCCATATTGCTATTTTCAGCCCTTCATGTCCAAAATAATTCAATTTTCTCATTCAGACTTTGATTTTCGAAGCTTATAATTTCGAATAGTCACCATTATCTTCTATGTGTTTTTGTCCGTATTAGTTTCATTGTGTTATCAAGTCTGTCACCACAGACCTGCTGTGACTTTTTCAAAAGCGTTTACAAACCCTCTGACAATCTGTTACAGTCATCAGTCACATGTACATCTTGTAAACAGCCGCCAGTCAAGTTTGTCTACTATGTGACAGTCATGAGCACAGAATGGAGTCTAAAGAAGGTTAAGGACGAAGGATTAACTTCATTGAACCTGGTTTTACCCCATATAACCAGGTTCCTCTCCGTAGAAATGATACTTCACCTGCCGAAAGTATTGCACAAAGCACAAACTCCTTAACTTTGGCAACGTCCCGTGTGGTGTCAGGGCTCGCAAGGGAAGCAAATAATAGTACCACTGCGACCTACCAGGCATGTCGTAAGAGGCGACTGATGTAGGACCTAGGAAAGCTACCCTAGTATATAAAAAAATCGCAGAAATCGGATGTGCTGGCCTACTTGTAGGCGCATAACTGGCACATCGCACACTCGCTCTTAGGCTCAGATCACATACAAATCACAAAGTGTGGATAATAAGTGATCGATATGGAGCGTTCGATAACACTGAAGGATGTGCGGAGCTCGTGGGCTTTCACTGCTCAGGTCGGAGGAGATGTTGTGAAGGAAGTCAGTGTTGGCTTTACAGTGACTACGAGCAGTCTTACTATAGAAATCATGGCGGTTACTAAAGCGATGGTTTCGCTGAAATCACAGACTTTATCCATGCATGTTTTCTCAGTGACTCAATGAGTATGCTCAGGAAGATTGAAACAGAATGGGCTAGAAGACATACAATGGAGTCGCTGGGGAGGTCTAAGCTGACAAAGATCACTTTTATTTTTGTGCCAATGCATGCAGGTGTAAGGGGGAATGAACGTTCGGATAGGCTTGCAGGTATGACTGCTGTACAAAGCGGGCGAGCAATGAACAAGGCTGATATTATAAATTCCTTAAGGGAGAGAGGATGTGTACATGATTCACGTAATAGCGGTGAATCTACAACTCTAACCAGACTGCAAGAACTCAAAGTTAAGTGTGGTGTAGCTCGACAAGAACGCCATGCTGGCAGACAAAGAAGAATTGTAAACCAACAAAGAACCGGTGTCGGTAGTCGCCACACGCTGAGGGACATACTGAGGGAGAGATCGGAGCACTTATGGACTAATTTGTTCGACGTGCAATGATGGTGATCCGACGACTAAACTAAAACTAAACTAAACTGTTAAGGATCTTGAAAAAAATACATCCATAACAGAACAACCTTGTCCGGATTTGAACTCACGACCTTCGGATCGACCTAACCACTTAGCAACACTGAGCCCCAAACTGAGTGACAGGAGAACTGTATTTGAATGGCATCATACATTTTAACATTTGATATTTTCAGACCTCACCTTCATTGTTGTCATCTGATCCATCTGGTCAAGCTGTCATTGACTTGAGAGTCATGTCCAGTTGGTCAAGTGATGAGCAGAAGCGTATGCTGACAACTCATATCAGAGGTCACGTCACTGAAGTGTTGGAGAATGCAGTTCAAAGTGATGTCAATGCATCTCAAAGGTGTGTTGTATTTGTTCTTTTTAATCATTCGATTTGTCAGTTTGTTTGTTTTTTACTTGAGTCGATAGGACCTAAGGCTGAAGGATTGACTTTATTACCATAGACTGTTGTCCAATATGGCTCATGGACAGAGAATTGAACAATACTTATGTTCTGCAACAGCTTGATTTTAAAGAGAGTTGTTTATTAAAGAACATAAAAACAAGGAAAATTAAATATTTCAGAGACATGAGTGCATGGAGAAGATAATTCTAGAAGGAACGGTGCCTGGAAGAAGAGCGAGAGGAAGACCTAGACGACGTTTGGTACAGGATGTCATTGACGATCTGAGAGTGATGTTGCTGACGCCGGACATCTTGCACAGAACAAAGAGTTTTTCAGGACTGCTGTCATGGAAGTCAAGTTCCAGAAGACAGAAGAGACAATCTACTTTATGATGATGATGGCTCGGGTCTCTCTCAGCAGAAATGACACGCAACCTGCTGAGATTATTACACAAAGCATACATTCCGTAGCTCCGGCAACAATCTTTCTGGTCTCTGGAAAAATACTCTCACAAACAGAACGGGGCGGTTCGGATTCGAAACTACGATCTTCGAAATGCAATTTTACGATTTGAGTCTTAGCAGCATTGCAGGTTCTTGGGAAAAACAATGTACTATGACTCTAACTTCCCTCCCTTCCTCATCAGCATTTTTGGGACAAACATATTGAACTCTTAATAGAAGTAAACTATAAACGGATCTACGGATCTATCCAGTGCTCTACAACGTTTTATATATATATATATATATATATATATATATATATATATATATATATATATATATATATATATATATATATAGAGAGAGAGAGAGAGAGGCACATCTCAATGATTGATGTTGGCCTACGGTGCCGTGTGACGATTGCAAAAATAATAATAGTAGTCATCATCATCAAGTAGCTTGTCCTTTCCAGAACTTGTCTCCCATGACAGCAGTCCTGAAATAATCTCTATTCTGTGCAAGTTGACCGGCGTCAGCAGCAATCATTCTCAGATCGTCAATATCATCTTGCACCCATCGTCTTCTAGGTCTTCCTCTCATTCTTCTTCTAGGTACCATTCCCTCCAAAATTATCTTCTCTACGCACTCATGTCGTTTTATTTGTTCAAAATATTTAATTTTCCTTGATGTTATGCTCTTCAAGAGCCAATTCTCTTTAATATCAAGCTGTTGCAAAACAGAAGCATTTGTTTTTTCTCTGTCCATGATATTCTAAGAACTCTTCTGTAGCATTTTCATTCAAAGGCATTAATGATCTTCTCCACCGTTTTGTCGATGGTCCATGTTTCACAACCATATGTTACCAAAGGAAAAACACTGGCTCTTAAACATTTGATTTTTGTTCTTATGTCAGTTCCCTTCCATATGTTAGTGATAATAGTAGTAAAGTAGTATTATTAGTTTGTTGTTTGTTTGTGTTTGTTCTTATCAACCAATTTAATTTTTCTTTGTTTTATGTGCGCCGAAAACGAGAATACGTTGCATGTCTTTTCATAAGCTCCTACGCATGTACGACAGCCGCATCCAAAAATGTTGGTTATCTGAGCTGACATTCTTTTACATTTTAGGGTTTTTTTGCATCGTGTGTTCAACCAGAGCCAACTATAAACTTATAGGCCTTCGGACTCAGGTAAGGATTATGGGAAATCAGACCACAACTACACCACGTGACTTCGCATTCCAGTATTGGTGTATATAGACGAATTCATTTTAAAAATCAACACAAAATGCTAAATCGAAGTTACATTATGCAACAAGTTAAGTTTAACAATAAGGAATATCAATATTATGAATATTTTTTACCAATAAATAACCATAGACTCACAGAATTGAGTAACATTGCAAAAAAGCGTGCAGTGTTCTATCAAACATCTGTAATTCTCAACCCCCTTTTCTGATCTAGGTCAGGAATCCCGGTCAGTTTTCTGGCCTAGTTATCTAGAGTTGGCTGTGGTTCAACATTTCTTATAGATCATTTTGGATTGCATTGTATCCTCACTCTATACGACTATGGCAGCATCGTCAAAGAAAAATAGCTCTTTGAGAAGGATTCCAGTTGTGTTTGTCTTGGCTCTTATGAACTATTAGATTTAGTGCAGATGAAAACATCCCCATCGACATCATTAAAGACATGGTATAAAAGAACTGTGAAGATACCAAAATGGAATTGGTGAAGTGGGGCGCACAGTCCTGTTATACTGCAGTTATACTTCAGTTGAAAAGCTCTAATTTGTAAAATATACAGAAACGTTGTGCAAAACATCGAAAATAATCGTTTAAGTTAATGCTCGATTAGCTACAGTGAAGCCATTGAATGTCTTCTATCCAGATGCAATGAAGACAATAAAATATGAAGTGGCTCTAATTTTTCATCATATGACTCATCTCTAACAGCCTTTAGGCCTTGTTATTAATACGCTGCATACATCAGTCGGCATGGTATCATTCATAAATATGTATCTGTGACGTGTGTGTGTGCTAAAGTGTATTGAGAAGCACACTGGCGTAGTTTAAGTTAAAACAGCTGCTAGGTACCATTTCTATATCCGTTTCATGCCATTGCTTACGCATACGACATTGGCAAGTAATCTCCATTGTTGTCGGTCTGCTGCCTTTATATCCAGGATATTCCATCAGTCCACAGTTTTTTATTTTCATTTCAACCATGTTTCCCCAGATTTCCTTTGGTCTAACCTGTCTCCTTCTTCTGTCTGCTATCTATTTCACAGTTATCTGTACTAAAATACATCTTGTAATTCTACATACATATATCCATGACATCTTCATCTTCTGATCGTGGGTGCCAATGGTGTGCAATTAGTTTACTGCCAGAATGGCTGAGTGAGGACTGTGTTAAACCGGCGAGCCACAGGAATCATCAGTATGCATACCCTTTGACATTTTTTTGTGGAGGATGAGCAGCTATGGGTCTACCCTAGGTGATATGATGTCGGTTCAGTAATGAATAACTAATTTGTAATCAAAGTACAATGTAGAGATAAAACCTAAGGTGTCATATAACCAATTTGTGATCAAAGTACAATATAGAGATAAAACCTAAGGTGTCATATAATCAATTTGTAATCAAAGTACAATGTAGAGATAAAACCTAAGGTGTCATATAACCAATTTGTAATCAAAGTACAATGTAGAGATAAAACCTAAGGTGTCATATAACCAATTTGTGATCAAAGTACAATGTAGAGATAAAACCTAAGGTGTCATATAACCAATTTGTGATCAAAGTACAATGTAGAGATAAAACCTAAGGTGTCATATAATCAATTTGTGATCAAAGTACAATGTAGAGATAAAACCTAAGGTGTCATATAATCAATTTGTGATCAAAGTACAATGTAGAGATAAAACCTAAGGTGTCATATAACCAATTTGTGATCAAAGTACAATGTAGAGATAAAACCTAAGGTGTCATATAACCAATTTGTGATCAAAGTACAATGTAGAGATAAAACCTAAGGTGTCATATAACCAATTTGTGATCAAAGTACAATGTAGAGATAAAACCTAAGGTGTCATATAACCAATTTGTGATCAAAGTACAATGTAGAGATAAAACCTAAGGTGTCATATAACCAATTTGTGATCAAAGTACAATGTAGAGATAAAACCTAAGGTGTCATATAACCAATTTGTGATCAAAGTACAATGTAGAGATAAAACCTAAGGTGTCATATAACCAATTTGTGATCAAAGTACAATGTAGAGATAAAACCTAAGGTGTCATATAACCAATTTGTGATCAAAGTACAATGTAGAGATAAAACCTAAGGGGTCTAAAGCCTAAGGATTAACTTCATTGCACCGGGATTTACCCCATAAAACTCAGTCCCACTTTGCATAAATGGCACGCCACCTGCCAAGAGAATTAATACTTCATAGCTCTAGCAACAGTCGTATAGGACTCTGGAAAAATGCACCCGTGAACAGAAAGCTGCTGTCTGGATTCAAACCTATGACCTTTGGAGTGCAAGGCAAATGCTTAACCCCCTTGGCCACAGAAACCCACAAACAATGGATCAATAACACACACATATTCTATCATTTTTATTTTTTCTCAGTCTTAACCCAAGTCAATACTGGAGCCAAGACTTAGGTAACATCATTAAATCAATGGTGGCCAAAGAATGGACAATGGGCACTCTCACAGACAGGCTGACTGCCATGTTCCAGGCACTGGATGTTGCTGAAATCTTAAATATGCTGCAATCAAGGGAGTATCTAGTTTATTTGGTTAGTGACATGCAATTTTTCTTAATGGGAAAATGTGTGGTTACTGGAAGAAGTTTTTGCAAATAAGAAAATGTTGGACGTTTTTTGGCTCGCGAAAAGTGGTTTTGGTGGTAAGAAAATATGGGGATTGTTTGTATAGTAGAAGGTGGCTTTGTGGGTGGAAAATGTGAGGAGTTTCTGTTTTTTTTAAAATTGTTTGTTGGTGGGAAAGTGAGAGAAGTGTTTCAATAGCAGGAGTTGGTTTTGTTGGTTGAAAAATGTGGTTAGTGGATAATGATTTTTGTGACTATAAAAATATAAGAATATCAACAACTTTTTCAGTAAGTATTTAGAATATATGATTAATTATCTTTTTACACCTTTGAACATTTCTCTTTTCTATCTTGCAAATAATGCCCCGACTTAAGTGGTCAGTAGTGTGGGCAGAAGTATGGACAGAGCCGATGTCATCAATGGGGTATGCTCTCATTTATGTGATATGGGCTAGTCTCAGACACTGGAACAAGTGCGAGAATTGGGAGTTTAGTTAGGACATACCAAACTGTCAAATTCGTGGTAGAGAGAGAAGGTATACTAATCAATTTCTCATGGTATGGTGAGCAAGTGGACTTTAGGATGGCTGCTGCAGTGAAGGACAGGACTCATTGGAATACCCAATGTGGCATGATGTCGATCGCATAACATAACATTTCTCTTTTTTTCCAAATTTCTTCATGTCGTATTATATTTTGCTCTTTGTGTGTCCATGAAATACACCTAATTTACTCTAAACAAAAGATCACAAATACTTGAATTGTGTCTGCTAGATGCTAGTTAAAATTATAGTAAATACTCACAAGACATACTTCTTTTTCTTCACTATACTTCAGTGAGATGATTGGGGAATTGTATAAGAAGTGTATGTGCGCCTTGTCTAAGTTGGTATTTCTGAATTTGTTCACTTCTGATGTCTCCTTTCCATGATAAAGGCAGTGTGGTCGAAACACAGCTGTATATTGTTTTTCTATTTTGTAAAACTACAGTACTTTGTTCTTATGTGTTTCGACATTGCTGTATAGTTTGAATGCAGCCTTCCTTTATATTGATAATATTAATTTCTCTACAGTAGTTCATGATATCACTTTTCTATAGTTCTTATAATCAAAAGCACATATATTTTTCCACTGCCTTGTTAAATGTCGATGATTCACACGTTGCCACTGGGAATATGCATGCTTTTAGTATTCTGAACTTTGCTTTCCTTTCAATTCTATTCTATACTATTTTTAGATGTTTAATTATTTGTAAGACCATGTTTGTTCTTCATTTAATATCCTTCATCCCATTTCATCTCTTGTTAACAGTTGAACAGAGATAGATAAAACTGTTCTCATTGTCTAGTTTCTCTCCATTGAGAAAAATATCTTTTGTTATGTGTGTTTTATGCATTATCATTATTTTTGTTATCGCCAAATTGAGATATAGATCTTGCTATACATAAACATATTGTGCTATATATATATTAGAATGTACTATATAAACATATTGTGCTATATATATATTAGAATGTACTATATAAACATATTGTGCTATATATATATTAGAATGTACTATATAAACATATTGTGCTATATATATATTAGAATGTACTATATAAACATATTGTGCTATATATATATTAGAATGTACTATATAAACATATTGTACTATATATATATTAGAATGTACTATATAAACATAACAAGTTATATGTTCTTGTCTCTTCAATCACAGACGTCTGAGGGACTTGTACAGCTACAAAGCTTTGCATATAAAAATGACACAATCTTGAATTTGAACACAGAAGAACTGACCACATCCCTGGCTGGAAACCCCTGTTCGGACCAAGAATTGAACAATGAGCAATCTAATAATAACACACAGGAAACAGATTAAAACATATATACACTACAACCTATCACAGTTTTACATTCGCCGCTGGTTAATTCTTGAAAAATTTCTCTAAATAGTGCTCTTGTTGTGACACAAATTCTCTTGATATTTGCATTTATTATTTTAGTGATATCTGCTATTAACTTGTTATTGATCTACAGCTAGAACTGTGGGATTTATGAATAGAGTTCAGAGGTATTTAACAAGACTATTGTAAATATCATTATTAAATTTGGATAGTTATGACACAGCAATTATTGTTTCTACTAATAGGAATATCGGCAGAATTATATTAAGAAACAAAACAAGGATTGATCTTTATAACTTATGGATGGGGAAGAAAGGATATAGATAGGAATAGTTTAGATTTTGAACTGTGATAGAGAATAGCTTAGATTTTGAACTGTGATAGAGAATATAATTTTATTATTTAAATGTATAATTAGTTACAGAAATGAAATTATAGAAAACGACAACCGGATATTGAGATAAAACTAAGTTATTGAAAAGTGTCAATAAATAAAACAAGACTATTTAAAATTGTAACTTTAGAAAAAAATGGGAGAAAATATTGATTAATTTATTAAAGTTTGAATACATATACAAACAATATATATTTTAAAGATACCTTTTACAAGAGATCGCTACTTGTAAATTTAGATACCTAGAGATACCTGTCTGATACAGGATCACCGCATGATCTTTCATGCTGTCCCATATTAAAACAAGCACTTGATTGTAAATATATAATGTGTCATGTGAAAAGATTCATTTCGTAATAGAGAAAAATCATTGCAGAATATTGTTGCATATAATAGGTTTGCAATTATACAGTATATACCAGATTTCGTATGTCCTCCTTGATGATCGCTGGAACAGTAAAAACAGCATTATTGCAAATGCATTTAAACAGGAGTGCATGGCAATAGGAGAAAAAAAAGTGTTGTTACTGCCAAAAGTTATAGCAAACATAGTTTATTGCTTTATATTTAATTGATCGAACTACAACTATGTGATACAATCAAATTTCTTAGTACTTGAGTTACTAAGGTTTTTTGCAAAAGAAAGACAACAAAATGGCAGTTAGGCCCTATTTTAGAGAGAGATAGCCTATGTGCTTTATATATTTTCTCTTTAAAATATTGTTAGATATTAAAAAGTATTTGTATTTTGTAAATTGCATCATTTGGATGAACTTATCAAACTGTACGCTTCTATTTAATGCTATCATCTTTGCTAGGAATACAGTATCTTTTATTAGTATCAAACTGTACTCTTCTATTTAGTGGTATCATCTTTGCTAGGAATACAGTATCTGCTGCTAGTAAATAGTAACCCACGACACCATGATCCCATTGCAAGGAGAATGGCTGCTTCCATTGATAAAACAGTTTTCTACTCTCAGAAAATTTCATAGATTCTTAAAAAAGCAATAAACAAGTATACAACTCTGTAAATCTGGTATAACTAATCAAAGAGATACTTTAAGCAGTCTTGTTACTGTATATCATTTTTAGTACCTTCATAGAGTGGCACAATCCTATAACAATTAATATTCTTCATCTGTGTTCATCCGCTACGAAGTCAGAACATAGTCAGGGCGCGTGGTATACTACTTCTAGCTGAGTTTTGTGTGAAGGCCCTTTTTCTTATTATCAGTGTTCCCCACCATACAGTGGTGCCTTTTTCAACTTCAGAGGTACACAATCAATATTGATATGGCAACCTCCAAAGTACATGTTGCACCACTACCTTTCTCCTCCTCTTATTATTGTTCTGGCTCATCTAATTACAAATATGTCAAGAGCACTGTTATTTCAATATTCCAACTGTTCTCATTAAGCAAACATTAACAATGTGTTTACATCATTAGTTATTAAAACTATAAATACAATATTAACAATTTTTTTAAAATGATATTATTTCATCTTCTATGTGTACAAAAATATAAGCTGTATGTGTTCAGTACAAATCATAAAGTGCCATCTATGCATTGAAGGTTGGCTGCATTGGACCTGTAACATTCCTTGTCTCTTGTCTATTTTTCACTGTGCCAGGTTGTAATTTGCTCATGTCTTGATGTTTCCCTCTCAGATGTGTTTTTGGTCTTCCTCTTGCTCCATTGTCCTTCAACTTTCTCTAATAAAGTTTTGTTCAATGTGTCATGTCTCTTTATGTGTCTCAAATAATTTATTTATTTTATTTTTATTTCATGCAGTAATTCTTTCTTCATTACTAGTTGCTCTAGAACGTCTTTATTTATCTGTTCTTCTTTCCATGAAATACACCCTATTCTTCTATATATCCACATTTCAAATACATTAATTCTGTCATACAAATGCTTGTTCTTTGTTCATGTTTCAGAATAATACAAAAATACTGAACCAATATAGCATTTGATAATCACATTTAGCTTATTTGTTTTAGATGTAAGAATAAATGAATTTCATATTAATTCTGTACCTCTACTATTAATATACGCAAATTAATTATGAGGGTTTTACCAAATAATATATTGCTCAATTATATCAAGTTCTTGATTGTGTAACATAATCAATCCTGCCATCTACTAAATATATGATCCTAAATTTTATGTGACAACTAAACTTATATAAAGTAATCCCAAAATAATCCAATATTATCATCAATGATGTGAAACTAAACTTCAGGTAGTACCTTAATTAACATAAATGAATCTTCAAGTAATCCTGGCTTGCAATAATGTCTTCATGCCCCTTCGTACTTAGAATTTCACTAATTATTATTGATCTCAAATTAATCTTGTTTTCCCACTAGTAGCCTATGCATGTAACAATGCAGCAAGCGTAAATATAACTCAAGTTAATTATTTGTTTTTTCCCTATCTACTTGATTAGGTTGTACCTAGTATCGTAATTCAACATTCAAATTTGAAAACATTGCAACCATAGGTCAGTCTCTTTTGGTTGACAGACAGTTCTAATTTCAAAACACTTTGACAGCATTTTCCAGCATGTTTTTTAAAATATGTCCATATTCAGAAAGCCCAGTGCTCTTTTTCAGCTGGATAAGCTTGGAAACTGATGACACCAGGATCTGAATCCCATGCGTTATTGGTTTGTACACTTGCTGTTTGATCTCAGAACACTAACCAATGATCTATATCTGCCACAAAACCAGTACCTACCAAAAACTATTCCTACTTTCAACTTTGTCATTGCCATAAGCTTATATCATATTTAAATCTACTGAAACAAGACTCCCACAGAAATAATAATAATCAAAGACTTATAACATATCGGGGTTGTAAAGGTGTTACGATGGAATACCAATATATAAGCACCTCCCAAGATATCTTTCTACTATGAACTGGACAAGTCTTGTCCTCACTTCATGACATCAGCCCATACTTTGCTTTGAATCATACAGATTTTAAAAAATCAAGAATTTATTAACTAACACTATAGGCTCTTTACAACTTACTTTCCTTCCAGCCTACTTTCTGTGTTGAATTTATTGGCAAGCAAGATCATCGCATATGTCATCAGAAGGACATCCATATCTTGTCAAAGTGTCCCCCTGCCAAATAAACAGAATAATAAAATGCCCACAACTTGCTAAGTATAAATAATAAATTAACTTTAGCTTAATACCGGTTCTCAATTTTTATGCAAAACTAGCTAGAGCTACATATATATATTTATTAATCATTAATTTAGCACACAAATTATGTAAGATCTGTATCAATAATCTATGTTTTACAGTAATTTGTTTGACAACACACACACACACCCACACATTAAGTCTAAATCCGAATTTTCAATGAAACTATTTTTAATCAAGAGACTATTAGTCTGACCTACCTGCATCGTGTATTTGGCTTCGGAATTGATATTTCAAATTGTATGATATCAAATAGCTATGAATTTTAACCGTTTTCTTAATGTGCAATCTATGTGCCACCCTATGTGAAATGGGTGTATTTGTTCATGCAATATTTTGAAGAAAGAAGAAAAACATATGAATTGAGTTTGCGTTTACATTTTATTTTTTTGGTTTGTAGAGTTTGAAGTTTGAATGGATATCACTGTCTCTACCTCTCTCTCTCTCTCTCTCTCTCTCTCCCTCTCTCATGTTCAGTGTCATTGAAATATTTCTTACTAGTATCTCTCTTTTCTCTCTCTCGGAGTAAAAGAATATTGATAATAACTATAATTCCTAAAATGGCTAACCAGTTACTTTATTAATATTCTACTGCTCCTTGAGATTAAACTGCCCAGAATCTTCTTGCTTTGTTGGTGTGATTCTTGTGTGCAACAAAATGTATGTGTCAAGTATTTTTCTCCTAGAATTGTCTTCAATGCCATGAGATTTAGTTGTTCATTATCTTTATCTGTAGTGTTCTCTGTCTGTTTCACTGTTTATTTTCTCATGTCACAAAGCGCTTGATGTTTATGGGCTTTTTATTATAATTTCCTTTACTAAAAGAAAGTTGGTTTTTTTCTCACTGATATATGTGGCCAATGTCTTTTTGTATTTGTCTAACTCATGACTTCCCTATCATGACTTTCTTATTGCCCTCATTCAATACTTGTTTCATTGACCTTATTCAATACTTGTTCATTGATCTCATTCAATACTTGTTCATTGACCTCATTCAATACTTGTTGATTGATCTCATTCAATACTTGTTCATTGACTTCATTCAATACTTGTTCATTGGCCTCATTCAATACTTGTTTCATTGACCTTATTCAATACTTGTTTCATTGACCTTATTCAATACTTGTTCATTGACCTCATTCCTTACATGTTCATTGAACTCATTCAATACTTGTTCATTGACCTCATTCAACACTTGTTTCATTGACCTTATTCAATACTTGTTCATTGACCTCATTCAATACTTGTTCATTGACCTCATTCAATACTTGTTCATTGACCTCATTCAATACTTGTTCATTGACCTCATTCCTTACATGTTCATTGACCTCATTCAATACTTTCTCATTGACCTCATTCAATACTTGTTCATTGACCTCATTCAATACTTGTTCATTGACCTCATTCAATACTTCCTCATTGACCTCATTCAATACTTGTTCATTGACCTCATTCAATACTTGTTCATTGACCTCATTCAACACTTGTTCATTGACCTCATTCCTTACATGTTCATTGACCTCATTCATTACTTCCTCATTGACCTCATTCAATACTTCCTCATTTATCTCATTCAATACTTTCTCATTGACCTCATTCAATACTTGTTCATTTACTTCATTCAATACTTTCTCATTGACCTCATTCAATACTTGTTCATTTACTTCATTCAATACTTGTTCATTGACCTCATTCAATACTTGTTTATTGACCTCATTCAATACTTCCTCATTGATCTCATTCATTACTTCCTCATTGACATCATTCAATACTTCCTCATTGACCTCATTCAATACTTCCTCATTGACCTCATTCAATACTTCCTCATTGACATCATTCAATACTTGTTCATTGACCTCATTCAATACTTCCTTATTGATCTCATTTATTACTTGTTCATTAACTTCATTTATTACTTGTTCATTGACCTCATTCAATACTTGTTCATTGACCTCATTTATTACTTGTTCATTAACCTCATTCCTTACATGTTCATTGACCTCATTCATTACTTCCTCATTGACCTCATTCAATACTTCCTCATTTATCTCATTCAATACTTTCTCATTGACCTCATTCAATACTTGTTCATTTACTTCATTCAATACTTTCTCATTGACCTCATTCAATACTTGTTCATTTACTTCATTCAATACTTCCTCATTGACCTCATTCAATACTTGTTCATTGACCTCATTCAATACTTCCTTATTGATCTCATTTATTACTTGTTCATTGACCTCATTCAATACATCTTCATTGACCTTATTCAATACTTGTTCATTGACCTCATTCAATACTTCCTTATTGATCTCATTTATTACTTGTTCATTAACTTCATTTATTACTTGTTCATTGACCTCATTCAATACTTGTTCATTGACCTCATTCAATACTTCCTCATTGACCTCATTGAATACTTGTTCATTGACCTCATTCAATACTTGTTCATTGACCTCATTTAATACTTCCTCATTGACCTCATTCAATACTTGTTCATTGACCTCATTCAATACTTGTTCATTGACCTCATTCAATACTTGTTCATTGACCTCATTCAATACTTCCTTATTGACCGTGATACTCGTCCATCATGAGTGATGATGACCACACAATTTTCGTAGTTGCGTTATGTTTGTCTATGTGTGTGTATATGACTAGTGAGCCCGATACGGGCTTGAAATGGTCTTATACAGTGTGGGCAAGGTATATTTGCACTTGTGGGGAGTTTTATTGCCTTTCTATTTTGACGTTTCTGTTCCATCCATGCTGTTCTACCTGCCTCGCAGGCCGAAGAACCATGTCGAAGAAGTGTGCTCCAGGCTGTTCTGTCTTGAGCAACATTCTCCCAGTTGTCGACATCTATGCAAGGGATTTCATCAAGTTCAAAGACACACTCAAGAGAGTGTGTCTTTGAATCGCTTTTTCTGCCAACCCTGGAAGCGTTTACCGCTATGCAGCTCACCATAAAAGAGTCGTTTGGGCATTCTGCAATCTGACATTCAAGCCACATTGTGATGCGGGCTCATCGTGTCTGGAACTGCATCAAGATTGTATAGATGCTGGGAGAGCGACTCTTTTTAGGGCCTCTGTGTCTGGGATCATATCCTGCAATCTGATGTTCATTATTTATCTGAGGCAGACTGTGTGAAATTGATTAGTTTCTTTGCGTGTCGCTGATATACAATCCAAGTTTCGCATGCGTGAAGAAGGACTGGGAGCACAACAGCTCGATATACCTTCAGTTGTGTGGCTTTGCCAATACCACGTCTGTGCTAGACGTTTCTATGTAGTCTGTCAAAGGTGCTGCTAGCTTTAGAGATTCTGGTATCTATCTCATCATCTAATGCACCATCCAATGTGGCCGTCGGCGCTGCAACACATGTGCTTATGTAATACAAATCTGCATGGTGTCTTTTCCAAAAGCCACGTTTGTTATTGAAGACAGTTTCACGTGCGAGTCCGTCCCGTAATATTATCTATGCCATTACTTGCAAGCGGTGCAACAAGGCCTATATTGGTGAGACCACATTGGATGGTGCCAAAACTGACTCTCGATATTAGGCTTGAGGCTACTGTGCACCAACATATCCTTAAGACTTCTGTCCGTCTGTACGCCACCAAAGGATAGTGTTGGAAGACTGAACGTGTCTCAGGATCAGACTGAAGAATGGAGAGATGACGGAATAAGACTTTCTTCACAAGGGAACTATGAGTGTTGCACTTATTTCGTTATTCGTTTTTATTCCCAGATTTTCATTAGATACGTTTGAATGTTTCTCTAATCGTCCATTTGTAGTGTTCTTTGAAATTCGTCACTCCTACTCCTGTTGTATCGTTTGCTTGATAAAGGCCTTTTGATCAAAACGTTGCTGTTTATCGTCACTGTTTCTGTATTTTGTAAAACTATAGTACTTTGTTTGTACGTGTTTCGCTATTTTACCAAGTTTTACTGCAGTCTTCCCCTTTATTGAGCTAACCGCACCAATTTTATGTGGATTGATGAGTTTACTTATATAAATGTTGTGCTGTTCTTGTTTGGCAACTCCAATCTTCAATCCATGTTCTTACAATTTAACAGTTGACGTGGATTGGTTTAGATGAAAATCGTCTTTGCGTTCACACTCCTTGAGGGCATTCAAAATGTCAGCTCTAGCTATTGGCTCATCCTTCATCTCTCTATATGGTAGCAGAGCCTGTGTACTCTCTCATTGTCATCGACAATCATGTACCCCGGAATGAAGATGAATGTCATTCTACAATTTGTTGAGGCTTGTAGTGATTTAGTCCATTGCCTGCGTACCAAACCAGCTACAAACGGTTGGATCATACTCGATGAATCCCTCAGAATGAACTCATGAGTGTAGTTTTGTAACTCCAGCCACAGTCGTGCCTTAGTCATCTCCAGTACTTCCATTGTCATATTACTTGTTGTCATACTAAATGTACTCCTGCCTTACCTGACCTTTCTGCCATATGATCTTGCAGAGAAAGCCCATGTTGGCTGTTATACACACCGAACACATGATAAATTAATTCTGAACAAGTTGAGCTCAGGTATATCTTTTAGTATAATTTTGAAAGTTTTGATCATCTACTGCGGTACTATGACTATGACATGACATCAACAGAGGTAGGACATTCTTATCTAATATGAATGTTTCCCAACTCTTAGTGTAATAAGCTAGTTATATATAATCAATTTAATAATTTGGAGATCTGATTTCTGATAGCCACAACCTTTGCGTTCTCCTTTAACTTTAATGATGAAGTTGTGGACGTTTACTATTTTTCCTTAACCGGGAATCCATTCTAACCTTTTTTTGTAGATCCGTAAATGTTGTCATCATCATCATCAAATAGCTTTTCCTGAGCAGAACTTTGCCACCCCAACAGTCCTTCTGAATTTCCCTCTCTCATAAGTCATCATTTTCAAACCATCAGTTACATCTTGAATCCATCTTCTCCGTGGTCTTCCTCTTCTCCTCTTTGCCGGTATGTCTCATTCAATGATGGTCTTCTTCAGCCCTTCGTGTCTTTTTATATGTCTAAAATAACTCAATTTTCTCATTCGTTATTTGTAGCATTAGTCAGTTTTCTTTGATTTTGAGTTCTTTCTATATAAATCTATTTGTTCTCGTCTCTGTTTATGATATGCAAAGGACTCTTCTGTAACACTTATATTGAAAAGCACATGTATGTTTTTCCACTGTCTTGTTAAATGTCCATGCATACGTTGTCACCTGGAAAATATAAATGTCAGCAACACCATGATAGTTGCCACGTATTCTTTTATATCATAAATATTTTGTGAAACTGGTTTAAATAATGAGAACATTAACATGATGATTTACAATTTAATGAAAAGATAATAAACCTCTTAAAATTTACAGACGAATTTAACAAGCAAACAAGACATAAGCAGCACTATCAGTAATATGATGCAGTTCCATGGCTTGTAAGAATATAATAATAATAATAATAAATCCCATAACCCGTTAGGGTCGTAGAGGTGTCACTGTGGAGACATCAGCACAAAAAGCACGCCATGAGTCTCTGTCTTCAATTCTTCGAGCAAGTGTGGAGAAACTCTGTCCTGAGTCCTGACCAGCTGTTGATGTGGACAAACCAGGAATTTCTCTGCCCTCCTTTCCTTCTGCCACCCTCAACTGTTTCCTGTAGGATAATTTTGGAGAGTGAGCCATGTCTCATCACATGCCCGAGCCACGCAAGTTTACGCCTTTTCAGGATTGTCAAGAGCGGCACTTGTCGACCTGCAAAGGTGGATTATTTGGTCTCTTACATAGATGTTCGTCTTATGTTCTAATACGTAGTACCCGTTTGTAACACATATATTCAAAGGCCTGGATTCTTCACTCCAGTTCTGCATAGAGCGCCCAGATCTCACAGCCGTACAAAAGAATGGATAGCACCAGTAATATAACATTCTATGGGTTTGAAGAAGTAAAATAGCGAAACAAATTTACAACCAGATGGTGAAAAAGGGAGATCATTCCTAATATAATCGGCAATATCGTCTGCATTTATCCGTAATTGTTTTACTTGTTTTTGATTTGCTTCATTCAGCAACAACAACAAAAAAGTAAGTTAAAGTTCGTAAAGTTGCTCTACATCTATAGTATAATGGCCTAAGACAAATTATATAGTACATTATACTAGCACTAAGTAGTTGTTATTATTAAGTAAGTAGTTACTAGTTATCGAAATAGGGGGAAGACTGCAGTTACTAGTTAGTTAAGTTAGTACCTCTCGGCATTTTGGCTAAGAAGATCTAAATTCTAAAAAAAAGTAATCGCGATCAAAGGTGGGAGGGAGCCTTCATATGTGGCACAATCTCTCTCGGATCGTTCTTTTCGGCCATTTTTATCATTCTAATCTTATTGTGATATATAAACAGTTTTTGCCAAGAACGTAGTGTCACATCACAATCTTCAGCACCATTTGGAGCCCTAGTGCTTGTCCTTCGGCGACGTGTCCGATTTCAACCAACATCTACTGGGTTCGCTCTCCGTTAGTGTTAGCCTTTGGTTGTCCCCAGCTAACCTACAAAAGGCAACAGGTTGCTAATTTCTTTTAGGGTAGCGACCCTTAGACGACTTGCCCTCCCGGGTTGTTGAGCATCATCTGTCCAGAAAACCTGTCTTTTTATGGACTACTTGGTTTTCTCGCCGTTCAGTTTTGTGTACAGTTTACTCCGCAAGCCTTTGATTGTCCCTAATCAAACTACAAGGCAGTAGTAGTTCCCTGCTAGCGGAAACGCGCACAGGATTCAACCTCTGCTGGGCTTTCCAGTTTTTTGCACATTTGGGTGGCTGCTCACCCTCACGCCTGCCACACCCCGTCAGCGCTGTACACGTCTGCTCAGCGGTGGGCCCACTTGTGCATCGTCCGCTTGCGTGCTCGCTCTGCCCTGGTGTCTGTCCCACCATAACAGTCAGTTCTCACCATGCTCACATTTACAAGCTTCTAGGCTGTCAGGACACTGGCTCAACTCAGGCCCCTCATCTCAGGGTTTTGCCCTATGTGGGCCCACGGGCAACTCATCTCTGGCCCAAGTTTTGCTTCACGCAGGCTCATGTTTCTTCTCTGGATGCACCCTTCATCCCTTTATGGTTATCCGTTCCACTTTTCCCATCGACCGGGAGAGGCGTGCATTGATAGTCACTCTGGGATTCCACTTGACTGTGTTGCGAGCGGATCCCATCCAATGCGGCTACATCTGCATCTCTACTTATGCCACAGTAGCTCTCCCTCGATCCCTACCCACTTAACCAGACAGGAACCAATGTCTGTTACCAGGGCACCATGGGAAGGTGGGGTAGGATCTTGATTAGTGCCAGCTTACTAATCCTGGCGCGATGTTGTCCCCATGCGCCTTTGACCCCATATGTGGCACAATCAAATACACTTAAACAAACTCAGATCTCATTCGTAAGGATGACACTTGGAGTTTACACTTTAAACCATACTGAGTCCACAGACATTTCCGATTAGTCACCCTCCCCACAAAAAAAAAAGTTACTCATTACTTAGTAGTTAGTATATAGTTAATTATGAAGTAGGTTGATGAGTCATGATCAATCATATAATATAGTCAGAATAATGTATTATAACTTAGAATATACTCCACAAAAGTTTACCACAGTTGAGTAACAGAAAATTAAAATATACATCAGCATGGATGTAGATGATAAGCAATAATTGCTGCAATATCGATAATAGTCTCCTCACGAATCAAGTACAACAATAGCTTATTATCATTATGGCAACTAAAAAAAAAAAATCTTTAGAATGGTTATGTAAATCAATTAATTAATATGGTAATGTAGTCAATTAATCAACTGTTTGCACAACTACTTTGCTTATCATCAGAAACTAAAAAAAATGAATTGTTTATCCTTTACAGGACTTTCCGAATCAACCCCAGATTTTAATGCTGTTTGTGATTTTTCTAGGCATTATTACATTCAACAGTGGCAAGGTGTGTCCTGAGCCAAGCCTTGCACTGGCAGGGTTGGGATCAGCTAGTCTCTCTTAGGAGAGGTGAAAAGTGAAAATTAGTAGCCTGCTGATGACCCACAGAACACACAAGTCAACCCCACCTCCCAGCGGTGTAGACAGGGAAACTTTGACCGTGAGGTCAAAGGCTAACGGGGCAATAGCTCGCCTAGGGAGATGGACTCCCCTTAGTCAGGTTTTTTTTTTTTTAAATGTCCTTGGGAAGTTAACGCAACAAAAAATCTTGGTGGAAGTCTGGCCCCCAAGACTTGTGATCAGTAGATTTACCCTGATATCCAAGATCCAGACCCCAGCTATGGGCAAATAGCCCCACTGCCTTGTGGGAGCCTCGGAGAGAGGCAAAGACTATGGGAGTAAACCCAAACAGAAAATCCGGAGTGGAGCCCTAAGGCGGACGGGCATCAAGTGATGTCCTACCGGCAGCTCCTGTCTTTTTAAAAGACAGAGCACACAACACGCACATGTCTAACCTTGATCATGTATGCCCCACCTGTGGTCGGGGATTCTGTTCTAGGATTGGACTCTACAGTCACCTCCGCACACACCAGAGAGGTGCAACAGTACACGTCTGAGATTGTTGTCATCATCGCTTGCGATGGACGGCTATTATACCGGCAGCTCCTGCAACCGAACTGATACCAGATGTCGTGCTTGCACTCCTCTGGATTCTATCAGCGAGGTCGAGATGAGGTAGTTGATGTTTGGGCATCTCAGCTACTCCATAAATATCGTCCAGGCATGCGTCATTGCCACTCCAAAATAGGCCATTACAGCCACAAGAAACGTTGCGATTCAGCGCAGAACATACTACGTGACGCAAGACCTATTGTTTCCTGAGACAGAGAGGCCAATGATAATTACATTCAGTAGTTTGCCATTGTTTTCTGAACGGGTGGTGCCATCGTCCTTTTGTAAAAATTAATGCAAAACAATTTCGCAACCAAACTGTCCGCAGCCTGATTCGAACTCAGAACGTCAGGGTTAATAGACCGAGTCACTATCCCCTAAGCCACAGAAGCCACCCATCAGAAACTAGCATTTGATAATAAACACATACAGCCAGTGGCGGCTCGTCATTAAGGGCCAATGGGGCCGGGCCCCACCAAAAATAATATCTAACATGTATTTATTATTTAATAAATTAAAATATAACCTAATCAAAACATCATGGTTCCTCGAAAATGTGTGTCTGGCCCCACCAACAAAAATGATAATGAGCCACCACTGCATACAGCTAAACTTACCTTGTACCAAATTCATATCTACAGAGCTAGATCACCATTTAGAGGAAATTGCTATTAATATCTCATTCGGCAAGCATCAATGCAAGTCAAAGACTTTACATACCTAGGTAGCATTTTTTTTAGCAAATGGAAGAACAACTAATTAGATCCAACAGAGATGCAATAAAGCAAATTATAGAACAAATAGCACAACATTTGAAATGCAAACATGTTATCATGAACATTAAAAGGGCATTTTAAAACACAATCTTTCTCCCAACATTATGCTAGCTGTGCCAAACCTGGACGCAACATTAAATGATTGAAGAAAACTAGTCACGACAGAGATGAAGTGTCTATGCAGAATGCTGGGAGTATCAAGAATAGATTGGTTTAAAAATTAAGACATCAGGGAAAAAGCGGGTACAAAATCAGTACGTAACTTCATCAAGAGACAAGTTAAGTGATTCAGCCACATAAGCAAATTACCAACAGACAGTGTACCTCAAAGTGCAATGCTACTTCAATACAGTTTACATAAAGCAAAATGCATTCCACACAAAAGGTGGACCTCAGAAATAACAGAGGTAGTGAAAACACTATTTATGAAGCGCATGCAAATGCCTCTTCTAGAGATCTCTTCTTACCTGGATGATATTTGTACTAAACAGGATTAGAAAAAAGAAGAGGAATAACTAATTCTAAACAGGTTTATATTATCCATGACAGTCATATATTTATCTTGTCATCTGTTAGGTATGACAAACCTGGTAAGGAAAACTACTACCTGGCCAAAGGTATTGCTATTTGGTGATTCAATCACACAGGTAACTTCAGAGCCTGTATTGCAGAGAGAGAGAAAGACTTAAAAATGGGCGCCTTCATTTTCTTTAATGTTCTGTAATTTTAAATTGTCCATATTCTATGACTTGAAGACATGTAATATTACTAAGATTATCATTTCAAAACCACAATACTTCATTGACAGATGTCTGCATCCTCGACGCCATCTTAGAAGTCTAGAAGAAACATCCCAGAAAGATTATGTACTGACACTAGAAAAACCAAGACCCTATGCAACCAATCAGTACTACCCCACCATGTGCGCATAGACCATTCCAATCAAATATTGAAGGAGTAGAGCGAAAACAAATTGAGATCCAGAGAAAATGTATATTACAGAAAAGATCGTAGATTCCAATTACCTTAGATAACTTGACAATACAGATGGCTCAGCTAAAATGGCGTTAGTGATGGAGGAGTGAAAGTAATTCTCACAATTAAAAATGGGAAATGGTTAGCTTTAGTAATAGCCACAAAAAAGTTCTAAAACAATTTCTGGAAAGAACAGAAAACTTAAGGTTGCAGTAGAAATGGAAGTTCTCAAGGTGGAAGCCGAAATTGAAACTCCCAAGGTAGCAGCAGAAATGAAAGCTCTCAAGATGGTGCAGTAGAAATGGAAGCAGGAGAAATTAAAGCTCTCAAAGTAGGGCATCAGAAATGGAAACTCGTGTATCAGCAGCAGAAATGAAAGCTCTCAAGGTGGGGTTAGCAGAAATGGCTGTAGAACAAAAACATGTATGGGAAGTTAGTGATCATGATGGATGTATGTTTTGTCTGTTACAACTATATTAACATATCAGAAGTAAACCAAACATAATGACCTTAGGTAAACTCTAGGGAAAATGACTTGTAACTTCCAGATAGTAATGATTCAGTGGTTGCAGTCAGACTGCAACAATATGGGAAATAAAACAGCTAATAGCTTGGGTTTTTTTTTTTTTAATGCTTCAAGAAGACTAGTTAGTTACGAAGAAGTTAAAACACCGCCAAAGGACAATACAATGCAAAAATACAATGGGAAAAAAATCATCCTAAACACAAACCAGAGAATGAATATTACCATCTGTCCAGACGAAACCAGGTAGTCATACTTTGCTTTAGAACAGGACTCAACAAAATGAGACACCACTTGTACATCAACTTTAAAATCTGTAGCTGCTTTCACAGAATTAACAGATATGTCCTTTATACCTGTCTACGACAGACAGACCTAAGAAAAAAATGTGGATGAATCCCACCACCTTGAAATGGAAACTGTATAGTGGAACTAAAATCCTGAAACTGATAGCAGACTATTTAAAAGGTGGACATCATTCGGAGATCACATCTCAAGAAAATGACCTGGCTGTACACGCCTGGACATGCAGGAGTGTGGGGTAACGAGCGTGCTGACTCTCTTGCAAACAGTGCCCCGACTCAAGTGGACAGAAGTATGGACAGAGCCGATATCATCAATGCGTACGCTCTCAATTGTGTGACACGGGCGGGTCTCAGACGCTGGAACGAGTTCGAGAATTAGGCGTTAAGTTTGGACATGCCAGACAGTGTCGTCTTCGTGGTAGAGCGAGAAGATATAGTAATCAACTTCTCATGGGTACTGTGAGCAAATGGACTTTGGGATGGCTGTTGCAACGGAGGACAGAGCACGAATGGGAATGCCCAATGTGCCGTGGGGTCGATCGCATAACATAACATAACATTTAAAAGATTCTGGAATATCAATTTAAAATGAATAATGATCGCAGAAGAAGTGGAAACTGGTTAAAAGTTGTATCTAACCCAGGAAAGATTCTATTCAATTGACTATGTGAAGGCTCCCACCTTGTGGTCATGATCAAGTATTGGGCAGTACACTTTGATCTTATCTTAAAGTTAGAGAAGCATCAACAGTTTGAGCACTATATTCTGTTAGCAATACTGACAGGAAAATTTCATATCTGTCAACATTACTAGATATGTCACATGATGATGATGAATTTTACTTGTTGTTGACATTGTGTTATTTCATATTTCTTCTATCTATGTTTTGATGTGAGTTTAGTTGATTTTTTACTTGTTGTTTGCAGTTCAGTTTCACTACTGAAGGATGTTGGGGTTCCTTACTATCTGATTATTTGCAAAGGTATGTATTATTCTTGTTCAGTTTTCTCTTCATTCATTTGTATTACCCTCCTCTCTTTTTTGGGGAGGCTGTAAACACAATTTATCTCCCATGTTTCATTATTTTGAATTTGATTACTTCCGTGTAGGTGTTATTTGATTAAAATTATTAGCACAAATTGTAGATGATGTCCTGACATAGTACATTGTTGTAGATGTTGTCCTGACATAGTACATTGTTGTAGATGATGTCCTGACATCATAGTACATTGTTGTAGATGCTGTCCTGACATAGTACATTGTTGTAGATGATGTCCTGACATCATAGTACATTGTTGTAGATGATGTCCTGACATAGTACATTGTTGTAAATGATGTCCTGACATAGTAGATTGTTGTAGATGTTGTCATCATAGTACATTGTTGTAGATATTGTCATTATAGTACATTGTTGTAGATGTTGTAATGTCATCAAATTACATAGTTGTAGATGTGTTGTTAATCACCGAAGTGCAATGATGATGGTCCTATCAAACAATCATCATTGCACTTGCTTACAATTTTTCTAACATCATTGCACACATATCGTCTCTAAACACCATCATGACATTGTTCCTTGCAGACGTTGTGATGTTCTTGCTCGTGGTTTTTCTGGCTACAATATCACTGTGCAAGGTCATACTCCCTTCTATCTTGGATACCAAATTGGCTAAAGATACTGTTGCCATGACGATATTTTTGGGAGTGAATGACTCAAACAGTTATGAACTTAATCCGAGGCAACATGTGCCGCTAGATGAGTATAGACAGAACCTGACAGAGATGATTAATTTTGCAGTGGTCAGTTGGAATTGTCCAGTGTGGTCAATGTTTTATGTTTCATGTAAGAGTGGAGGAGTCAGGACTAGTTATTAGCATATATCTGTTGGGTTGGGACTGATTCTTGTTTCTTATCTTGTTTCAGAGTTCAGGAATAGTGATTGATTGATTGATTGATAGGACCATCATCATCACATTTAATAATCATGTGATTGCCAATCTCTCTTCTACACTATAAGATCTCATTGGCAGTGCACAAACTCTGTAGAACCGCTGAGAATGCCCAATGTAATTAGAAAATGGTGAAAATTTGTGTATGCTTTTTATTGTAATTTTTTGTCATGAATTTTGTCATGGCAGTGGCTTTGATAGAATAAAATTAGTCACAGCAGAGATGAAGTGTGTCTATGCAGAGTGCTGGGAGTATCAAGAAGAGACGATTATTAGAAATGAAGACATCAGTTTTTAAAAAAAGTGGGTACATAAATACTGAACTTCATCAAGAAACAACACATTAATAATTAACACAAACATCATGCTGGAGAAGGATCTTAGTTAGATCTAGCTTACTGACTATGTACTTCTTGCATTTGCTGTATCTTGAGAAGAGCTCAAAAAAAGTATGTAAGCCAACAAAGAACTGGTGTCGTTAGTTGCCACACGCTGAGAGACATACTGAGGAGGAAATCAGAGAATTTATGGACTAATTCATTTGGTATGCGGTGATTATGATCCGGCGACTAAACTAAACTGTATGTTATACCTCACATAATTTATGGCTGTCAATAATTCTAAAACTCTGGAACCCGCCCGTGTGTTTCAAGGGCTCGCAAGGGGAGCAAAGAATAGTAATGCTGCAACCTACAAAGCATGACATAAGAGGCGACTGAGGTAGGGGCCTAGGGAAACTACCCTAGTAAATAAAAAGCATCACAGAAATTAGATGTGCTGGCCTACTTGTAAGTGCATAACTGGCACATTACGCAATCGCTCTTAGGCTCAAATCTCATGCAAATCACAAAGTGGTTAACAAGAGGTCAATGTGGAGTGTTTGAAGAAGAAGAAGAAAACTCTGGAACTGTACTGTCTAATGTCTAATATTTTCTGTACCTATCAACAGTCGCAGGGTATAAATAGAGAAAGTATCATTCTGATATCTCCATCAGCATTTGATATCACAACTTGGGCAGAGGAATGTCGTAAGAAAGGTTTGTCGCTAATTTGTGTTTTAAGGGATGCATTTCATACATGATATTCCTGTCTTGATTCTCATGTCTTTAATTGAAATGATCTATACACAAAATCTGCATGCATACCCCCACACTTGCAATGTTATCTGATCTATACACAACATCTACATGCATACCCCCACACTTGCAATGTCATCTGATCCATACACAAGATCTACATGCATACCCCAACACTTGCAATGTCATCTGATCTATACACATCTGCATGCATACCCCCACACTTGCAATGTCATCTGATCCATACACAACATATGCATGCATACCCCCACACTTGCAATGTCATCTGATTCTTTCAAATTATGAAGAACGTTAGGATTTACTTTTCTTTCCACCCCTCTCCACTCTTCTCTCTCTCTAGCCTTTGATTGACGCCCTTGATGCTTCTGGCAGAAACAAATTCACGCCATTCTTCTCTGTTCTTGACCATCCTCTGCATTGTGTTCCAGCTGACTCATTTCTTTCAGTTCTAGTTCTACTGTTCTCCAGATAATTGTGGGTCTTGCACATTTTTGTTTACCTCAGGTGTCCCTCTCAGTGCAGTTTTCATGACAGACTTGCCTCCATGCATATCACATTTCCAATCCATCTCCATCATCTCTCTTTGATTATAAGAAGTTGATGATGAGTTATTGATTAACGGAACTAACTTTATTGTATTTAAGACTAACATGTTTTAGACTTTTTCAGAGCATGATCTGAGAATCTGATAACCCATAACAAGAGGGTTATGAGTTAAGTCCCATGCTCAACATTCCACACATGAGGAAATGAATTGACCCTCCTACCTCCACCATACTATATATACCCTGCTTACGCCAGGGTTATCAGCACTCTTGGACGCCGCTGTAGAGAATGGGCCCCGGCGTCGTCAATGCGGAAATTCTTGCACTCGTGGATCAGCACTCCCATCCAGGTGATATCATTATCCACACCGATGGCTCTGTCAAGCATGGCACCAGATCATCGTGGGCTTACTCAGCACAACGAAACGGTCGCACACTTCATGAGGACTGCAGAGCTTTTGAGACAACGACATCGAGCATGACTATGGAGATCACCGCTGCCTCCAGGGCTCTGTCATGGGTGGCTGAGCAACAGGTTACCCATACGATCATCATATCAGACTCGATGAATATGCTTCAACTGATTGAATATGGAAGTATGCGTGTGGAATGGGTGGACATCATTCGGAGATCACATCTCAAGAAAATGACTTGGCTGTACACGCCTGGACTGCGGGGTAACGAGCGTGCTGACTCTCTTGTAAACAGTGCCCCGACTCAAGTGGCCAGAAGCATGGACAGAGCCGATATCATCAATGCGGTATGCTCTCAATTGTGTGACATGGGCGGGTCTCAGACACTGGAACGAGTTCGAGAATTAGGCGTTAAGTTTGGACATGCCAGACAGTTCGTCTACGCGGTAGAGAGAGAAGATATAGTAATCAACTTCTCATGGGTACTGTGAGCAAATGGACTTTGGGATGGCTGCTGCAACGGAGGACAGAGCACGAATGGGAATGCCCAATGTGCCATGACGTCGATCGCATAACATAACATAACCATACTATATGAAAATATATAACTAATTTTCCGTAGCCTTTTTATACCTTATTGAAGTGCCTTTAATTTCACATTTCTAGGCCCTGATGTGCGGGAGTTAGGATTGAACCGACAACCCTCTTGTGTCTGAGTTGATAGGCAAACGCTTATGCGTTATGCTAATCTGTCCCACTCCTGCATACTAAGGCTTAGAAATGGGAAGTAAATGGCTCTTCAAACCCTATGGTCTGAAAAGGTTATGGAATGTTTTTATTTTATTATTTGTAGTTTATTTATCAAGTGACATAATAATATCACTAATCCAATTAAAGGTATTTTTGACTCATAATCATTTAATCTTTTCTCAGGTAAAGCTGTGAGTAAAGATAATGAGGTTACAAGTGTGTATGCTAAAGCATGCTGCAGCGTGGCGGAGGAAATGGGAACTAAATGTGTGGATCTGTATTCAGAGATGATGAAGATTGAGGTAGATTGTTGTTGTTATTGGTTGTTGTATTGAGGTTTTGTTCTATAGGATTGTTGCAGGAGGTGCGGAGTTTGTGCTTTGTGCAATACTCTCGGCAGGTGGAGTGCCATTTCTGAGGTGATGGACGCAGTGCAATGAAGTCAATCCTTCGGCTTTAGACTGTTTGATTTATTGATTGATAGGACCATCATCATCGCACTTTGGTGAGTAACCATATGTGCTCCGATCTCTCTCTTACACAAAAAGATGTCAGCAGTGCACGAACTCTATAGCACCGACAAGGGTCCTGGATGTCATTTTGAAGATGGTGAAAATATTTTGCAGAAATTGTATTTGTAATCTTCCTAATCAATGTTGCCAGGGCAGCAGCTTTCCAGCCTTCTATTTTCGAATTTGTATTGGCAACGGCTCTTTTATATGCTCAAATTGAACACGGAACCTAAACTTTGTCGTCCATCTCCAGTAGGACTAGGAATTTGATCTCACCTACACTGAGATCAGGGATTTCTGGAAAAATATTCCGATGGCTCCTCGAGGGAGCGAACTGAGTACCTTTGGAACGAGAGGTGAGCACCTAACCTCTGTGCTACAGAGACCCTGTATGGTTACTGAATGTGTTTAGTAGTTACTGAATGTGTTGAGTAGTTACTGAATGTGTTGAGTAGTTGCTGAATGTGTTGAGGATTATTGTAAATTTTGATGAGTCCATCCCCTAGGTCAGCCAGAGTGTTGTTTAGCCTTGAACCTGACAGTCAAAGTTTCTTGGTCTACATCACTATAAGATATAAGATCACTTATATCTACTTCTCATCAGCAAACTCAATTTGTACTTTTTGTCCTTCCTAAGAGACTAGCCGACCCCAACTCTGTTAGATGTAGAGTCAGGTCTACACCTTGTAGAGCAGAGTCAGTTTTAGGGCTGACATCTACATATGTTTTAGGATTCTAAATGGATTGATTGTTGTGGACATGCAAGTGTTTGGGGTAATGAAAGGGTAGATTGATTTGCATTAAAAGTATGTATAGTCAATGTGTTTGAGATAGATAAGGAGAACAAACTGCAGCTACTCAACAATCTGTTGAATGATACCGTCACTATAGTTGATGATACATCTGTACTGTGTTTGAGATAGAACTATAGTTGATGATACATCTGTACTGTGTTTGAGATAGAACTATAGTTGATGATACATCTGTACTGTGTTTGAGATAGAACTATAGTTGATGATACATCTGTACTGTGTTTGAGATAGAACTATAGCTGATGATACATCTGTACTGTGTTTGAAGTTTGACTGCTACTTTCTATGAGTAGGACTGGGCATCTTTTGGACAGTATAAGGAATGTGTTTAAAGAGGGTGGATTCTCACACTGAGATGGTATAACAGAGTTGCAAACACAGATCTGTAGATAAGAACCGGACAGGAACCCATGATGACCCAGGTTAAGAGGAGATAATGGCAATGAATCAGGCATGCCCTACGGAAGACACAGTCGAGTGTCACTACACATGCACTTGAGCGGAACCCACAAGGAAAATGAAAAAGAGGATGCAGTAAACAGACCTGGAGATGAAGTCTTCTTAAGGAACTGAAGAGTGCTCAACTATCCTGGGAGACTATAAAGAAAACAGCTAGAGACCAAGTAAAGTGGTGAACAACTGTTGAGGTTCTATGCTCCAAGAAGAACGGTGAGGAATAAGTAAGTTAAAGAGGGTCTAAAGGCGAAGCATTGGCTTCAGTGCATCGGTTCCCCATATGAGTTGGTTCCTCTCCGCTGTAATGGCATGTTATTCTCTACACAAAGTATAAACACCATAGCTCTATCAACATTGCTAAGGATCTCTGGAAGAATATACACATGGACAGAAAGCTGTGGTCTGGATTGAAACCCATGACTTGCGGGAAAAAAATGCAACCCATTAGACACAAGCAACCCATTAGACACAAGCAACCCATTAGACACAAGCAACCCATTAGACACAAGCAACCCATTAGACACAAAAACTCTTAAACAAAATGCAACCCATTAGACACAAAAACTCTTAAACAAAATGCAACCCATTAGACACAAAAACTCTTAAACAAAATGCAACCCATTAGACACAAAAACTCTTAAACAAAATGCAACCCATTAGACACAAAAACTCTTAAACAAATGCAACCCATTAGACACAAAAACTCTTAAACAAATGCAACCCATTAGACACAAAAACTCTTAAACAAATGCAACCCATTAGACACAAAAACTCTTAAAAGGATTGTTTTAAACAATTGAGTTATAGAAATCATTAACATGCATACTGCGATAACTGCTGGGAGAGGTTCATTGTTCATTTATGGATCATCTTCATTGGACATATCCATGATCTCCTCCCAAGCATGTATTTCTTGGATAAATGCTGGGAGAGGTATGTAGATCAACCACAAATGTTATAACGTTGATTCAATAAACAATTGCTTTGTAAATATATCTGACATGCTTCCATTTTATTTTGTCTACTTCATACCAGGACTACGCAAGTTATTTGAGTGATGGTCTTCACCTTTCTCAGAAAGGTTCAAGGTTATTGTTTGATCAACTACAGCCAATCATTGAGAACCTTACATCCAAACTTCCAATTGTTTGGTTTCCATTCTGGGATGAAGTTGACCTGGATAATGTTGAGAAATCCTTACTAAGCTCATGAATTGTTATTGCTATAGTTCTCATATACTAAACGTAACCAGATTAAGCAGCATGTATATTATATTTACTCAAGACAACCACTTTCATTAACTCCTACGCCCGTGTGGTTACCGGGCCCAAATATGGGGTGTAAAGAATGGAACCACTGTTACCTGCCACGCAAGAAGATTAACTCTTAAACATTCATGGGTTTTGAAGGTTTTTTATCTTTGATGACCTGCTATATTGCTAGCAGTCATATATATTTCTTGCATTAAAAATAGGCATGTCATATATGGTTGGAATGCTCATTGAATAGACTATGAAGATATGTGGTTTTAATATCAGTGTGATGTAATATGTGATATCAGTGACCACCTTCTTCTTCTTTGCGTTCGTTCTTTATGACCAATTTTAATCACTCTTTGTGATATGTTTGATCTTTGTCAAGAACATGTATACGTTGCACATTGGTTTGGTAGGCCCCTAAATGCATAGACTTCTACACGTTTAGGACATGTACATTTGATTTCAGCCAAACTTCCTTAGTCGCCTCTTACGATATGCGTGGCAGGTAACAGTGGTTCTATTCTTTACATCCCAAATTTGGGCCTCCGTAACCACTCGGGCGATCAGTGACCTAATTTTAAAGATTGGACATATTGCATTACTTTTCAATTACTTTCTGTTTCTATTCAACTTTTATTTGAACTTAAAAGTGACATGTAAATGTTAACGAATATATATCAGCATGGCTTATGCTAGAAATATTTCATTCATTCTAGGATACCCTGTGACCAAAAACACTATCGTTTTTTTTTATGAATGGTCATGATGCTAGTTTGTGAACAGTTAATAAACTATCCAATTATCCATAATTTTCTGAACGTTTATTTATTCATAAATGGATTATCAATATAAAGAGAGTAGTTGGACTTGTTTATTTAACCTATTGTTCATCAAGACCCTTCATAATTTGGATTTTTGTTTTCCCATTTTCAATTTTTAATGAATGCTAATATGTTTCCTTCATAATTAACACTGCAATATATTTGCCAATACAGTATTTTCTGATACTCAATTTGTCTTCAATTTGATTTAAGTCAAATTTTAAATCATATATAGAAACACTGTTTTAGTTTTGATTAACTACGAGTGCAATATTTTGGAAACTAAAATACTAAACCCGTCCAGAGGGCAACAAAACTCTGTAGCAAATCATTTAAGAAACTACTGGAAGTTAAAACAGCATTTGTGATGTTGACCACATTGGCTATCATGTGTTCAAAAGAAAATACAGAGCTAACAAAATATATATGATTATACCACATAGTAAGGCCATTGAGTCATTCATATGTGTCAATTCCTCTCCGCTAATAATGGCCGACACATTCCGTTTCTGGGACATCTGTTTTTTTTTGAGTTTGTTGTCTAGACAGTTGCAGTCCCCTGATGACAACATCTGTCGTCCCGGGTTTGTCTGGAGTCTTCCTACTCTAGGTGACTTCAACTTTCTGTTGCTGGGCTCACCAACCCATGCTTTTATGCAGGGTGTGCTCCCTGGACACTATAGTTTAATCCCTTATATTTTATTGAAAAGGTCATAGAAGTAGAAAAGACAAGAGAAAGGATGCCCTTCTCAAGAGAGAGAGAGGACAACTGCTATTTGTCTCATAGCTGGGAGACGGGGTTGGTTGCAGCCAGAGCATTTACCACTCACCGATGAGTTCTATACCACATGGTATGAAAACAGACTCTTAACTGTTTTATTTACTGAGGGTCATATACGTGCTCAGTCTCTTTCAGCAGTCTAGATGTGCCAGCTTCAGAGAAATTACACATTATCTCAGTCAGTGATTTTGATGCTATTAACCCTTTCACTCCGAAAATTTTTTCGACCTCTCCGGACACATTTATATTACCATGTATACTGTATTAGCCAGTATACTGGCTGTGTGTCATCTTAAGGAAATATGAGCTTGTATATCGGCTGAGAGGAGCGAAAGGGTTCAATAACTAACATCTTGTCTGACTAGGCTAAAGTCCTTCCAAAATATTTATTATTCAAACTCACCATTGTGTTGCTGGGGCTCACGAGGGGAGCAAAGAATAGTACCACTGCAACCTACAAGGCATGTCATAAGATGCCACTGAGGTTGGGGCCTAGGAAGCTACCTAGTAAATAAAAGTGTCGCAGAAACCGGATGTGCCCTCCTACGAGTAGGCGCATACTGGTACAGCATACATTCGCTCTTAGGCTCAGATGACATACAAATCACACAAAGTGGTTAACAAGTAGTCAATATGGAGTGTTTGAAGAATAAGATGTTATTATATAACTAACATCTTGTCTGACTAGGCTAAAGTCCTTCCACAATATTTATTATTCAAACTTTCAGAGTTAACACTAAATTATATATGTGCCATAGAAGATTCACTTCACACAAGGCACATGTCAAATGATCCATTCAACAGATCTTGAATTAACTTCAAACAAAACACTGAATAAGTAGTCTAAAAATAAGTTTATTATTGAATTCATTTTGTTAAGTCACTTTTGCAGCAATAAGAATCTAGTATCATCTTCTGTTACAGAAAACGTCATCATCTTGTATCAAGTAGTTCACTGTCATCTCAGAATATATAATGCGGTATAGGTGTTATTGATCTGACATCACAGCACTCCAAGCAGACCCATAAGTGCTCAGTCCCCCCCCAACAGATGTTGAAGAGTGTTGATGCGTCGATATTTGTACAGCCTAAAAAGAACGATATACCAAATATGCAAAAAGATTATTTAATCAACATCAAACTGGCGTGCTGGATCGCTGGGTGCTGTTGAGGTGGGGATCGGAGCATCTATGGATATTACCGGTGTACTATGATGACAGTCCTCATATAACTGATAACTATCCATGATTGTCAACCATCAAACAGTATTGTTAAACAAATTTTAATTCAACAGAGAGTTCAAGATTAAATTGTGCATAAAATATATAGTTTGAGAAGGCAGAGGACAGTGTCAACAAACCAGATCTTATCAAGACCCTACTCCACATCCAAATGGTGAGCTCACAATATACTGCATCACTGCAGTCTGTCTAGAAAATGGAAGACACACCTGGTCCTAGAAATGCAGTACTGTCAAAGAATGTGTGTAGATGAAAGATACAAATATGAATTAAGTGCCATGCCTACCGGTGTAGGCGATCATGTCTCTTCACAACTCTCTGTCACTGGTGCAGTTTATCAGTTCTGACATCAATCTTTGTCTAGCCGCGATGTCAGACCATCCAACATCTTCTTCCTTGAATTTGACCAGTTGTCACCAAATGTTCTAAACCTCTTTCCATTAAATGTTCGAAGAACCTTGATTGTCTGATTCTTATTCTTTTGATAAGGTTTCTTTGTGTGCAGGCGTCTTATACAACCTCATCGTTTCTTTTCTTCTCTGTCCTTGGAATTTTCAGTATTCTTCTGTAAAACCACATCTCTGTGGCTTCCAGCAATCTTATTGATTGCATGTTAATTGTCCACGATACACTGCCATACATAAGTATTGATGCACATATAGCAGCCACATTATTAAATATAGAATAATATAACCAACATTTTTATCAGACCAACAAAGACCAACAGACAAGAGTCAAGTTACATTTATAGATGAATCAAAATACAACAGTACCTACATTGCAACCAGAAACAAGTTTTTGTTTTATCAAAGACTGAATAACACAAAATGAAAGTAACATATTTACATGACTCAAAAAATAAGTCAATAAATAATAATTTTTTTTTAAATGTTGCAGAACAGTAAGTAATAAAGAACTTTATATTAGTGGAAATTTTACAGTACACTATAAAGTGGAAATAGTAGTAAGGCATACATTGCATAGTACTGTAAAGTATCACAAATTTGTAAACGGTTTGGGGGTATCAACTGCAAATTCATTTGCTTGTTGTACTCAAGGTTGTGGATTCGAATCCAGACTGAGACACAAGTGCAATTTTTTCATGCGATCCCTAGGATTGTTGCAGGAGCTATGGAGTTTCTGCAATGTTCCCGGCAGATGGCATACCATCTCTGCTGACAGGGACGGACCCATATGGGGAAATAGTGCAATGTTTCCCGCAGATGGTATGACATCTCTGCTGACAGGGACGGACCCATATGGGGAAACAGTGCAATGTTTCCGGCAGATGACATGCCATCTCTGCTGACAGGGATAGAGCCATATGGGGAAACACAGTGCAATATTTCCGGCAGATGACATGCCATCTCTGCTGACAGGGACGGATCCATATGGGGAAACATAGTGCAATGTTTCCAGCAGATGGTATGCCATCTCTGCTGACAGGGACGGAGCCATATGGGGAAACACAGTGCAATGTTCCCGGCAGATGACATGCCATCTCTGCTGACAGGGATGGAGCCATATGGGCAAACACAGTGCAATGTTCCCGGCAGATGGCATGCTATCTCTGCTGACAGGGATGGAGCCATATGGGCAAACACAGTGCAATGAAGTCAATTCTTCGCCTTTATAACCCTTTTTTTTGGTAAACAGTTATTTTCTAAAATTGCAGTAAGTTTTTTTTATTAGTGTTCGACTTGGTCTTTGTTCACCAAAAAATGACAAATTACTCTCATAAAGTTGTCAGTTTGTCTTAAATTTCTTTCACGATCACATAATTTCTCTCAGGTCAATTCTTGTAATACATGCATTCTGTTAATTTTTTTTATATTTTAAAAATTACACATTTCTATGATGAAGGCTAATCTACAGAATGTCATCTCTGATGAGCAATAGAATTGCCATGATTGTAGTGTACAATGTCTTGAAGTAACCTGTTAATATCAGCTTGTCTTACAAGAACCACTTTACATACAATATCTAAATTATATACAGAATCAATGTTCTAACCGCTAGACTATTCTAACCACTGACTACGCAAATCGTTGAGTACTACATTAATTCACTTAGCTAAGTCAACACTCTGATCACTTGATCATGCAAACAATGTAACCACTAGACTACACATACACTTTAACTACACATACAATCTAGGAGAATCTTTGTGGTTAAATGGGTAAACCCTTGCCTTGCATTCCTAAGTTTGAGGGTTCAAATCTGGACCATGCCGTTCTGTTCACTAGCGCATTTTAAAAAAAAATACCCGTAGGATTGTTGCCGGAGCTACAGAGTTCATGTTTTGCACAATACTCTCAGCAGATGGTGTGCCATTTCTACAGAGTGGGATCAAGCGATATGGGGGTCAAACAAGTTGCAATGAAGTCAATCTTTAGACACTAACCACTAATTAAACAGACACTGTAATTCTTATTGTAAATTAATGACTGAACCAACATCATAACCGAGATAACAACACTAACCAGTCGACTACACAAACAATCCAAACACACTCACTGCTAGCTACAAAAACACTAGCTACTAATTACAACTTCTTTTCTCGAATCCTGTTTTGTCTCACAGCGTCAGGATAAGAAGAGATTTCTAGTCTTTTGTGTGCGCTTCATAACTAATATTTTTCACAGCCTCTGTTATTTCTGAGGCACATGTTTTAGGTGGACAGTCTTTAGTTTTCTATCCATTGTATCGGAGTAACATTTCTCTTTAAGGTGCACTTGTTTGTTGGTAATCTGCTTATGTTACGGAACGAGTTAATTTGTTTTTTTCTTGATGAAGTTCAGTACTGATGTTGTATACACTTTTCCCCTCTTGATGTCTTCATTTCTCAACTGGTCTCTTCTTGATACTTCCAACATTCTCCGTAGACACTTCATCTCTGTTGTGGCGAGTTGTCTTCTATTGTTCGATGTCAGCGTCCATGTTTCACTTACAACACTTTATCAAAAAAGATAATACAACACTCTAGCTACAACAACACTCTAACCACCAACTGTACAATGAACACACAAACTAATTACTGGAGTATACCAACACTAACCTTTAACTGCACTAACATTCTACTCAGAGTTCAGTATAACTCTGGCAGTTAGGAACACAAATTTGTTACAAAAATATAAATTATACAACACTTTGATCATTTACAGAAAAAAGTAAGCAATTTTACATTTACAAGAAGAAGAAGAAAATATAAATAAGAAAATAAATATTACAAATTGAATTAATTTGAAAGATAACAAAAATCAAAGACTAGATCATGACTCTACAACTTCAAGTCTGCTTCCTTTCCTGGAGATCTTGAATGTTCCATTGTTTGCATCTCCTGAAGATTTCTTGAATAGTACTTCCAGACTTGATGTCTTGAACTCAGCTTGCAGCCTGTCAGGATACAATATTAGATCATTTGGATGAAATTAAGTTTGATATAGATTAATAGATGATCAGTTCCTGATACACCATATAGAACAAGACCTACACCAACATATTGACACCCTGAATCAAAATTGTAAAATTCATGACATGAAAATCAACAACACTAAAACTGAAATAATGAATATGGGAAGAAAACGTAATAAACTAAATGTCAATGGCACTACAATTAAACAAGTGTAATAATTCAAATACTTAGGAAGCATATTCACAGAAGATGGAAGACTAGGGGAAATATGGGGTCAAAGGCGTAATTCTAGGGACAACGTTGCGCCAGGTTTACTGAGCTGGCACTATTCAAGATTCTACCCCACCTCCATGCGGTGACCCTGGAAACAGATAACGGTTCCTGTCTGGCTACGCTGGTAGGGATTGAGGGAGAGCTACAGGTAGTGGTAGCATTGCAAGCACGGAAAAGTAATGCCAGTCCAAAATCCTTGAAAAAAATGCACGCATCACCTGGCCAATGTCCAACAAAAAGTTGCCCAAATAGTTCCTGAAACGCAAGAAACAGCAGTGTACGATTCGTCTGTGAATGAATCCCACGTCCCCCAGAGTAAATGTCTGCAAATAAATTGCCAGCTGTGGAGCAAGAATCAATGAGAACGAAGCGTAACAAATCAAATATCTCAGCAAGGATATATGAAAACACTGTAACGTATCATGATGACACATGGGAAGATTGCGGTGAAATCAGTACAA
The DNA here is from genome assembly GCA_020796225.1 of Arion vulgaris. Classification (NCBI taxonomy): domain Eukaryota; kingdom Metazoa; phylum Mollusca; class Gastropoda; order Stylommatophora; family Arionidae; genus Arion; species Arion vulgaris. The sequence continues at coordinate 64,115,198 of CM036761.1, read as the reverse complement.
GAGGCCAAGCGCAGATAAATCTATTGGGTAAAGTTGGCCGAGCGCAAATCTCAAAGTTGCGTTTTAGAGTGTAATGAAACTGCCTTCCCTGAAATAACAGGGCACGGTACTGTTCTTACAACTAACATCCCCGGAAAAACCAGGGCGGGATAGGTTTGAGACGCAAAATCTAAGTTGCGCTGATAGTGCCTAATGAAACGACCCTTTACATTATTTGTGCGTGGCCCCAGTGTTTCCCGGGGCCAAGGAATATGCAGAGTAGTAACTGCAAATTGCAACATGCGCCTCGAAAAGGCTGAGAATGTTCCAACTCCAGAATAAACTCAAAGTGGTCAGAAAATTAATGCAGACAACGTAAAGATTTGACAGGCTGTCCAAATCCAAACATTGGCGAAGGCCGACACTTTACATGGTGTGTTATACAAGTAAGACGCCATCCCAGGACAAGCTTATGTGTCCCAAAAGACTTGAGAAATGTTCCTAATCCGGAACGACCTCACAGTCAGAAAGGGCGCACAGTGTAGACACACTCTTAGGCATAGATCTAAGCCAAAAGTATACGGCTTCGAATCGTTCTAGGGCAAGCTACCTAGTAAATAAAAAGCTGTTGAAACCGGATGTGCTGGTCTAGCCACCATAGGCGCATAATTGCACAACGTAAAAATACGTTCTTGTCAAAGATCAATTATATATCGCAATAGGAATGATAAAATTGGCAGCAAAGAACGAACGCAAACAACATATATATATATATATATAAACCTTTCGTACTGTTATATGTTACATAGGACCTGCAAGTAATTTCTCCATACCGCTAAATCCTGGGAAACTCATGCAATCTCTTCCATGGAATCGAATCCAATATTTCTTGCCTCGCTCAGCAAAGTTTGTTTCAGGGTTTCCCTAAGACGACCTCTCTTTCTTGAACCCTTTGCCTGCTTTGGTATTCTTTGATAACTTTTTTCTCAAAGTATGCCCAACATATCTTCTCCTTCTTATAACAGTTGTTACTGGTACTCTACAGAATACTTCTACTCTCATCATAAACCATAGCCTGCCTGAAAAACTCATTCTCTAACCAGCCCTCCCAGAAAACACTATTTTTTTAGTTCTGCTAAATTGTGCACAATTCTGAATCTGCAAATTTTCAAGTTCTGTTAAAGTGGTTCAAAATTTTTAATCTGCACATTCTGGAAACACCTGGCCATCACCACCAGCTACAAAAACTGATGACATTTTCTTCAACATTACAATTATTCTTTATCTTTTCTCTTTCAATTTTCCAACTTGTTCAAAAAAAAGTTTCAGAAATTAATAATTGTTCAATGGTCACATTCTTTTACTGCATCTGCAACTACTGAAATATGTCAGCCAAACAGACAAGTTGTACAACTCATTTCTCAACATCTAAATGATCAAACTTACTGAGGCAAATCAAGTTCTTGGCAACATACAATCAGTAGTTTGCCATCGCTTTCCGATTGGTTCTGGCCACCTAACCATAATAATCTTGAGTGCCCTGAGCCTGATACCAGGTTATTCCAGCTCCCATCTTCAAAGCCGTTGCTGAGGTTGTCAATCTTCAGCCTTTTCTGCAGGCAGTCGTGTGTACTCTAGAAGGGAGACTTCCTTCTAATTTTGCTCTACGTAGTTTTTTCGACTTGTCAAAGCTGCTTCCCGGGGGTAGCGCTGATGTACACAAGCAGGCTCAAGGAGCCATACGCAAGCTGGGCAGGAGTTTGGGAACCAAGTAGGCTCCAGGTCGCCCTAAAAAAGATGAGACTGCCTCTCACCGTGAGGTACTATCCCATACCATCTCCTACCCCCTGGAAATGCTACAGAAAGATCATATGAAAACCATGGACAGAAAAAGAAAGAACACTGATGTCCTGAAAGAACTGAATGTTAAAGACAATTGGCTGATAAACAATATACTATACAGAAAAATTAAATACTTTGGCCACATCAAGCGTCACAATGGCCTGGAGAGAACAATATTGGAGGGCAGGATCACAGGATGCAGAGGCAGACCAAGAAGAAGATGGCTACAAGATATTAAAGAAACCATGAATATGACCATCGACGAAGTGGGTAAACTGGCTAGAGATAGAGTGAATTTCAAATGTACTACATTGCACTACAAAAGAGAGCAACGTCCTATAAAGGACATGCACCTTGATGATGACTGAGACAAATGATTAAACTTACTGAGATAAAATGTGTACTTCTGGTGTTTTTCCTGCACATTTTTGTATGACAACCTTCATTTTAGTCACTAATTCAATCACATGGTTGGTACTGAAGATAAAATCTCCTTTCTTAGATGCAGCTTCACCACTTTCCTAGTAAATACAATTCAAATAAATGATGTTATTTTAGCAATATTTCTACACATATTTGTCAGATATGTTGTCTATGAGACTACAAGCTAGCAGTTTCTTTCCTTGTTCCATTAACTCTTTCCTCAATAATTGAATTTTTCAGTCTGGTTGCATTAACTCTTTCCCTCAATAATTGAATTTTTCAGTCTGGTTGCATTAACTCTTTCCCTCAATTATTGAATTTTTCAGTCTGGTTGCATTAACTCTTTCCTTCAATAATTGAATTTTTCAGTCTGGTTGCATTAACTCTTTCCCTCAATTATTGAATTTTTCAGTCTGGTTACATTAACTCTTTCCCTCAATTATTGAATTTTTCAGTCTGGTAGCACTCTTTCCGTCAATTATTGAATTTTTCAGTCTGGTTGCATTAACTCTTTCCCTCAGTTATTGAATTTTTCAGTCTGGTTGCATTAACTCTTTCCTTCAATAATTGAATTTTTCAGTCTGGTTGCTTTTATATGTAATGTTGACTGACATAGCCAGCATACTGGCTTTGTGTCACTTTAAAAATTACCTTGATCCGGTACATAAGCTCAGAAGGGGTTAACTCCTAGTTGACCAGGGCAAAAGCCATGTTTTTACAAGCCATTTGCTTTTAGAAATAAAAAATGCCCTTTAGTATGGCTGCTGGTAAAAATGCCATGCCATGCCAACTCAAAGCCATGTAGTGTGGCGTTTGGTCCATAAGGAGTTAAGGGGATCTTTTGATTCTTTGTAAATCTTTCCCCTGATTGCTTGTTTAAATTGTGTGTTTTTAGTACTTAATAAAGAATCTAATATGATTTGATTCAATGTGAGAGATAGAGTGAGAAACAAGAATATCAGAAGTATCGTTGGTACTATACCATGCATACAGTACATCAAGAAGCAAAGAATCAAGTGGTTCGGCCATCTACTGAGAATGAAACCACATTCACTACCATCAAGTGCCTACAATAATCGACACTCAAGGTGCAGAGCACGAGGCAGGCCAAGAACACGATGGATAGATAACATCTCAGGGCCCCTGCGAAAGTATGGACTCGCAACGTCAAGCGCAACACACCTGGCACAAGATAGAAAACAAACTCTCCCCACAACGCTTCATGGAATAATGTGATTGAGATAAGATAAAAATGAGGAACAGGTACCTTAACTGGAACTGTCACATTTTTCTTACCTTGTTTACATGACAGATACAAAAACTATCTTTGTATGGAGATACTGATATCTTGTGTATCAAGTTGAGTGGAATTTTATACTTGAGAGCCAAGGATTTAGGGTCCAATACTAATAATGTCTGTGTACTGAGTATCAGAAGTTTATTTACCATCTGTAAGGAAAAAATTACACTTCGTTATATTGTTTTATTCTTCTACCTTGTTTTGTTTTTTCTTGTTTCTTTTACACCTTTCTCTTAATCCTAGACTGTAGAAGCAAAGTTTAATGTCATTGTTGCCTAATCAGTCATGTTTGACTTGATAATAGTGCTCACAGAATGCAATTACTGTTAGTTAACCTTAAACTGTATGTAGAACTCTTCACTCATAAGTTACTATAGAATAATATTTTCTCTAATTCTGTCTTGCCTCACAGCGTCAGGATAAGAAGAGACTTCTAGAACATAGAACAAACTTTTGTGAGCGCTTCGTAAATAGTGCCTTTCACCACTGTTATTTCTGGGGTCCACAATGTTTGAGAGTGAACAAAGAAAATATGATATAGATTTCGCCCGAGTGGTTACCAGGGCCCAAATTAGGGTGTAAAGATTAGAACCAATGTTACCTGCCACGCATGTTTTAAGAGGCGACTAAGGAAGTTGGGTGTGGGCTAGCTACCCACACCGTAAAAACACTAGATGGCTACAGAGCGGAGAGAACCAAGTACGCTAGCTGAAACCGGACACATCGACAAGGATAAGCACCAGAGCTCCAAATGATGCTGTAGATGTGCCGTAAAACATACCAATGCTAATGCTGCATGAATCAGATTTCCACATGAATAGAATTTATGGGAAATCTGGTACATGGTCTGGGCGTTATCCGAGAGAGATTTAGATTTTAAAAATAAACAATGATAAATATTATCATTTGTTATTCATTTGTAAGATATCTAGCATTGAATGATATCTAGCATTGAATGATATCTAGCATTGAATGACATCTAGCATTGAATGACATCTAACATTGAATGGCATCTAGCATTGAATGATATCTAGCATTGAATGATATCTAGCATTGAATGATATCTAGCATTGAATGATATCTAGCATTGAATGAAATACAAATCATGGCATATCCTTTACAGAACTTCACCATCAACCACAGTAAGCAGTCGTCAATTTTCTAGGCACCACTTATACGTTCAGTAGTTTGCCATTGCTTTCTGAACAGCGAGATCTATGTTTACCTTTTGTAAAAATCCATGCCAAACAAATTTGCTTCCGAACTACCTGCAGGGGAGTTTGAACCAGGTAAGCAGGTTGTGATCGAGCTGACTACCGCTTAAGCTACAGACGCCCACATCTACCATTACAGAATTTTTTTCCGATCCAGAAGCACTTGAGCTTTTTCAGCCCTTGGCTCAGCGCCATGGACATCGTAACCCTTCAGTTCGGTGCCACGAACACCGTAAATCTGGGAATCTGTGGCTTTTCCTGCCATTCCAGCAATTGAACCCACACACACAGAGGAATAGTCACCCGTAGTCCAACGTGCTACGAACACGCTGGTCAGGCAGGCACCCCATTACATTATTAAAATAATGAATATATAGGCCATAGCTGATGTTTTTAACTGCACCGTTGTATGGCTTATTTGAATAATTTGTAAGTTACATAAGTAATTATTTCCCATTACTCCTTTTGTAATCTACCCTATTTTTTTACCTCTCATGTAAAGAAAATATTTTAATTAGCCTCTGTCTCAGGAGATAATAAGTTTTGCTTAACATAGTTTGTTCTCTGCTGAAACACATCCTCTATTGTGGCTGTTATGGCTATTCTGGAGTGGCAATCCTTGCAAAAGTTGTTGCAGAGGAATCTGGGGACTGGAGTTGATGCAGAGGATGGTGTCCTCTTCACTCCCTTTGCCCCCTGAATGTGGTTGCACTGCCTCTCCTAAGTTTGTTTGCACTGGCTCTTCTGAGCGTGTTTGCACAGTCTATTTTAAGCTTGTTTGCACTGACTCTCCTGAACTTAAGGGAATCAGCTAATAGAAACTTGTTTAAACCAAATGAATACTAGAACTATATTGCAGCATTTACTTACTTTGCCATCTGCTCTGTTCACTTTGTTGATGTTGTCTGCAAACACAACGTCTGCATCTTGTGTGGACTTGAACAATTTCTGCCATTTCATGTTTGTATTGATATCCACATAGTCTCCCTTGAATGGGATTTGGACGCTGTGTGACCAGATAGAACAGAGAGATCCATTACAAAATCAGTATAAAAGTTCCAGATATAGACTAAATACAACAAAACAGAGATCCATTACAAAGTCAGTATAAAAGTTCCAGATATAGACGAAATACAACAAAACAGAGATCCATTACAAAGTCAGTATAAAAGTTCCAGATATAGACTAAATACAACAAAACAGAGATCCATTACAAAGTCAGTATAAAAGTTCCAGATATATGAACAGAGATATCCATTACAAAGTCAGTATAAAAGTTCCAGATATAGACTAAATATAACAAAACAGAGATCCATTACAAAGTCAGTATAAAAGTTCCAGATATAGACCAAATACAACAAAACAGAGATATCCATTACAAAGTCAGTATAAAAGTTCCAGATATAGACTAAATACAACAAAACAGAGATATCCATTACAAAGTCAGTATAAAAGTTCCAGATATAGACTAAATACAACAAAACAGAGATATCCATTACAAAGTCAGTATAAAAGTTCCAGATATATGAACAGAGATATCCATTACAAAGTCAGTATAAAAGTTCCAGATATATGAACAGAGATATCCATTACAAAGTCAGTATAAAAGTTCCAGATATATGAACAGAGATATCCATTACAAAGTCAGTATAAAAGTTCCAGATATAGACTAAATATAACAAAACAGAGATCCATTACAAAGTCAGTATAAAAGTTCCAGATATAGACCAAATACAACAAAACAGAGATATCCATTACAAAGTCAGTATAAAAGTTCCAGATATAGACTAAATACAACAAAACAGAGATATCCATTACAAAGTCAGTATAAAGTTCCAGATATGACTAAATACAACAAAACAGAGATATCCATTACAAAGTCAGTATAAAAGTTCCAGATATATGAACAGAGATATCCATTACAAAGTCAGTATAAAAGTTCCAGATATATGAACAGAGATATCCATTACAAAGTCAGTATAAAGTTCAGATATAATGAACAGAGATCCATTACAAAGTCAGTATAAAGTTCCAGATATAGACTAAATACAACAAACAGAGATCCATTACAAATCAGTATAAAGTTCCAGATATAGACTAAATACAACAAAACAGAGAATCCATTACAAAGTCAGTATACAAGTTCCAGATATAGACTAAATACAACAAAACAGAGATCCATTACAAAGTCAGTATAAAAGTTCCAGATATAGACTAAATACAACAAAACAGAGATATCCATTACAAAGTCAGTATACAAGTTCCAGATATAGACTAAATACAACAAAACAGAGATATCCATTACAAAGTCAGTATAAAAGTTCCAGATATAGACTAAATACAACAAAACAGAGATATCCATTACAAAGTCAGTATAAAAGTTCCAGATATATGAACAGAGATATCCATTACAAAATCAGTATAAAAGTTCCAGATATAGACTAAATACAACAAAACAGAGATATCCATTACAAAGTCAGTATAAAAGTTCCAGATATATGAACAGAGATATCCATTACAAAGTCAGTATAAAAGTTCCAGATATATGAACAGAGATATCCATTACAAAATCAGTATAAAAGTTCCAGATATATCAACAAAGATATCCATTACAAAGTCAGTATAAAAGTTCCAGATATATGAACAGAGATATCCATTACAAAATCAGTATAAAAGTTCCAGATATATGAACAGAGATATCCATTACAAAATCAGTATAAAAGTTCCAGATATATGAACAGAGATATCCATTACAAAATCAGTATAAAAGTTCCAGATATATGAACAGAGATATCCATTACAAAGTCAGTATAAAAGTTCCAGATATATGAACAGAGATATCCATTACAAAGTCAGTATAAAAGTTCCAGATATAGACTAAATACAACAAAACAGAGATATCCATTACAAAATCAGTATAAAAGTTCCAGATATATGAACAGAGATATCCATTACAAAATCAGTATAAAAGTTCCAGATATATGAACAGAGATATCCATTACAAAGTCAGTATAAAAGTTCCAGATATATGAACAGAGATATCCATTACAAAATCAGTATAAAAGTTCCAGATATATGAACAGAGATATCCATTACAAAGTCAGTATAAAAGTTCCAGATATATGAATAGAGATATCCATTACAAAGTCAGTATAAAAGTTCCAGATATAGACTAAATACAACAAAACAGAGATATCCATTACAAAATCAGTATACAAGTTCCAGATATAGACTAAATACAACAAAACAGAGATCCATTACAAAGTCAGTATAAAAGTTCCAGATATAGACTAAATACAACAAAACAGAGATATCCATTACAAAGTCAGTATAAAAGTTCCAGATATATGAACAAAGATATCCATTACAAAGTCAGTATAAAAGTTCCAGATATAGACTAAATACAACAAAACAGAGATATCCATTACAAAGTCAGTATAAAAGTTCCAGATATAGACTAAATACAACAAAACAGAGATATCCATTACAAAGTCAGTATACAAGTTCCAGATATAGACTAAATACAACAAAACAGAGATATCCATTACAAAGTCAGTATAAAAGTTCCAGATATATGAACAGAGATATCCATTACAAAGTCAGTATAAAAGTTCCAGATATATGAATAGAGATATCCATTACAAAGTCAGTATAAAAGTTCCAGATATAGACTAAATACAACAAAACAGAGATATCCATTACAAAATCAGTATACAAGTTCCAGATATAGACTAAATACAACAAAACAGAGATCCATTACAAAGTCAGTATAAAAGTTCCAGATATAGACTAAATACAACAAAACAGAGATATCCATTACAAAGTCAGTATAAAAGTTCCAGATATAGACTAAATACAACAAAACAGAGATATCCATTACAAAGTCAGTATACAAGTTCCAGATATAGACTAAATACAACAAAACAGAGATATCCATTACAAAGTCAGTATACAAGTTCCAGATATATGAACAGAGATATCCATTACAAAGTCAGTATAAAAGTTCCAGATATATGAACAAAGATATCCATTACAAAATCAGTATAAAAGTTCCAGATATAGACTAAATACAACAAAACAGAGATATCCATTACAAAATCAGTATACAAGTTCCAGATATAGACTAAATACAACAAAACTTCTCCAATCCTGTTATGCATCACATTGTCATGATAAGAAGAGATTTATAGAGCAGACTTTTCTGTGCGTTTCATAAATAGTGTTTTTCACCTCTTCTGTTATTTTTGAGGTCCACCATTTACGTGGATGACCTTTTGCAACTCTTTGTTGGTAATCTGCTGATGTGGTCAAATCATTTAATTTGTTGTTGCTTGATGAAGTTCAGTACTGATGCTGTATCCACTTTTTTTCCGGTTGTCTTTATTTCTAAACCAATCTCTTCTTGATACTACCAGCATTTTGCATAGACACCTTATCTCTGTATTGACTAGTTTTCTTCCATCATTTGATGTCAGCATCCAAGTCACTTCTAGATAACTGCTACTAGTTCTACTTATAAAATGTGTAATTCCAACCTCCTGGAATTGCTGGATAGATTCTACATCCATGTTAGTGTTCTAATCCAATAAGAGATTGTCAAGAGACTGAAGAACAAACTCCTGACAATCAATGTCATTTTATGCAAGTATGTCCATTCTCTGATTGCAACAAACATCTGCATGTCCAGGAAAGTAGATTCACAAAAGCCTCTGGAGATTAGAAGCCGTGATAGAATTTGGAAGGTTTATGACTAATTTAAACATATAATATACAAGGAAAGTAAAAGATTTCATTCAACATATTACCCACCTGGAAGCGTAAGATTCTTTCTTGTCCTTAAAAAGGTCGCTTGCTACCATTTTCTCTTGTAAAATGTTCTTGGTTTTTTCATCCAGTTGATTTCTATACTTTGAACACTAAAAAAAATCAGAGTCGATCTAAAACACCAAGTATTAGACATATATTTTGTGTGTTTAAACTAACTATATGCTTCCTAAGTATTTGAATTCTTTCACTTGGTTTATTTTAGTGCCATTGACATGGATGTCTAGATTATTATGATTTCTTCCCATATTCATTATTTCTGTTTTAGTGTTGTTGATTTTCATGTCATGTTTCACACAATTATTGTTCAAAGTGTCAATATGATGTTGTAGATCTTGTTCATTTTGATGTATCAGGCACTGATCATCTGCAAAAAGTAGTTCATTTATTTCATCATTATCTGAATTTGACTCTTGAGTTATTTTATCCATATATGCAATAAAGAGTAGTGGTGAAAGGACACAACCTTGTCTAACACCTGATGTAATGGAGAACCAGTCGGTCATTCCTTCTGTAGTTCTTACTGTACTCTGGCTATCTTGATATAAGGCCATGATGTTACCTAATAGTTGTCCTTGGACGCCATATTCTTCAAGGATCTTCCATAGTTTGCACCTGTTTACTCTATCAAATGCCTTTTCTTGGTCTATAAATATAAGCTGTTTACTTTGATTGTATTCAATTGTTTGTTCGCAGATCTGTCTTAGTGTAAATATTGCGTCTGTGCAGCTCTTACCCTCCTAAACCCAAACTGGCTATTGCTTAACTGGGGCTCTAATATATGTCTTGCTCTTCGCTCCAATATTTTTGCAAACATTTTTCCTATTTGGCTCAAAAGAGAGATACCCTTGTATGTTTCACATTCTCTTTTGTCTCCTTTGTTCTTCCATATTGGGACTATAATAGCTCTCTGCCAGTCATCTGGAACCTCTTGTGCCTCCCAGGCTATGTTAAAAATTCTGGTCAGCCATGTTATTGCTGTTGTCTTACACGCAAGTAACATTTCTGTTGTTATACCATCTATCCCTGCTGCCTTCCTTCTTTTGCTTTGATTTAGTGCCATTTCAACTTGGGATTCTAAGATATTCAATTGTTGGTATTTTCCATGTTTCAATTGAAATGTTTCTGTACCTTGTGTTTCGCAGTTTAACAGTTCCGTAAAATATTCTTTCCATCTGTCTTTAATATCTTTGCTGTTGGTAAGAGGTTTCCTAGACTTGTTATTTATAATGGTGACTGGATTGAATTGTTCTTCTCTTAGCCTCAGGAAGCATATTCACAGAAGACGGAAAACTAGATAGAGAGATAGAGGCTAGAGTACAAAAGCAAATGCTGTAACCTACCAGCTAGCCCCATTGTTAAGGCACCCAAAAATTTCACAGGCAGCTAAGAAACAAATGATCAACAGCATTTTTATACCTACTTTGTGTTACCAGAGCCAAACATGGACATTGAGCAAAGCGCAGTCACAAAAAATAACTACATGTGAAATGCGTTGCCTGAGAAAAGTTACCAACAACACAAGAAAAGACAGAATCACCAACATCAGCATAAGAAAGAAAGTTGGCACAAAACCGTGCTTGAATTATATAGATAAACAAAGAATGAAGTGGTTTGGCCACTTAATAAGAATGCATCCAAACTCCACAGTATACAGAGTCTTCTACAACAGAACATCGGGAAAGAAGGCAAGAGGAAGACCACGGAAAAGATGGTTAGATGGCGTGGCAGCAGCCTGTGAAAGAGCAAAGATAACAATCACACAAGCCACCAGAACAGCGCAAGACAAAAACAGAAAACCACGACACTGGGCAACAACCCGGTAGCAGTGTGACGACAAAAGAAGAAGAAGAAACTAACTATGATTTCTCATATTTTCTGTACAAGATAAGTGTACAGTCAAATTATATACCAGTAGTGAAATATATCAACACAATGTCAGGTAAAGAATGAAATATATCCACACAATGTCAGGTAAAGAATGTCAGGTAAAGAATGTCAGGTAAAGAATGAAATATATCCACACAATGTCAGGTAAAGAATGAAATATATCCACACAATGTCAGGTAAAGAATGTCAGGTAAAGAATGTCAGGTAAAGAATATCAGGTAAAGAATGTCAGGTAAAGAATATCAGGTATAGAATGTCAGGTAAAGAATATCAGGTAAAGGATGTCAGGTAAACAATGTCAGGTAAAGAATGAAATATATCCACACAATGTCAGGTAAAGAATGAAATATATCCACAGAATGTCAGGTAAAGAATGTCAGTTAAAGAATGAAATATATCAACACAATGTCAGGTAAAGAATCTCAGGTAAAGAATGAAATATATTCACACAATGTCAGGTAAAGAATGAAATATATCCACACAATGTCAGGTAAAGAATGAAATATATCCACACAATGTCAGGTAAAGAATGAAATATATCCACACAATGTCAGGTAAAGAATGTCAGATAAAGAATTAAATATATCCACACAATGTCAGGTAAAGAATGAAATATATCAACACAATGTCAGGTAAAGAATCTCAGGTAAAGAGTTTGTTGCCGAGTTTTGACCACAATTTTTTATGACATAATTTTTAATCACACAAACGTTTACGTTTTACGTTGTTTGTTTGAAGTAAGTATTCCATTAATATATATTCAATAAGCAAAAGACTGCTAAAGCACGTGGCACATACTAAATGTCTAAATATAACCTAGAAAATTTTGACTAAAGCAATTTTAAACATACTAAACACACATTGACAACATAAAGTTAAATAACAATGTGTTAACTAAGTATGAGCTAAAACAGCCTTACCCTCCAACGATGAAATATCTTTTTCAGCTCCTCTGAAATTTTTTTGTATCTGTTAGGAGGATTGGGCCAGTCTTCACAGTTTGATATGGGTGACATCGATGGAAGATTATTTTTGAGGTTCAGCAAGTATTGTCTTTTCTGTTGGTCATGAAAATACAATAGAAATTAATTTTATTTCTCCTTGAGAACCGTTTTAACATTAATCAAAATTGTTTACACATTAAGAATATATATATATATATATATATATATATATATATATATATATATATATGCATGATGACTGTTAATCATAGCAACTACATTAACAAATGAGGGTTCATTACATAATGCTTATTCTTGAGTTGTGCATGATGGGAACCTTTTTTTTAATTTTGATTTGATGGCTATGCAAGATTTTTTTTAAAAAACAGTCTGAGTAATTTTCTCATTCTTATGAGATCACAGCTTCAATGTGAAATGTTCTTCTTGGAATGTTCCATATTGACCACTTGTTAAACCATTCTTGTGCCTAACATCGATTGTACGTTGTGCCAGTTATGTGCCAACATGTAGGCCAGCACAGTCGATTCCTGCAATGTTTTTTATTTGCTAGGGGCTTCCTAGGCCCATACCTCAGTCGCCTCTTGCGACAGGCCTTGTAGGTTGCAGCGTTACAATTCTTTGCTACCCTTGCGGTCCCCGGAAACACTAATGGCCTAATATGAATTGAGATAATGTGAATTTATATGCAAATCTTGCAGACTTATATGTTGGCCTTGATTTCCAAACCAGAACATAGCGTTGTAAATTCCCTATCATCATCAAATAGCTTGTCATGAGCATAACTTTATCACCCTAACAGTACTTCTGAATTTCTCTCTCTCATAGGTCAGATGTCCTGTCTCTGCAGCAATCATGGTCAGATGTCCTGTCTCTGCAGCAATGATGGTCAGATGTCCTGTCTCTGCAGCAATCATGGTCAGATGTCCTGTCTCTGCAGCAATCATGGTCAGATGTCCTGTCTCTGCAGCAATCATGTTCAAATCATCAGTTATATCCTGAATCTATCTTCACCTTGGTTTTTCTCTTCTCCTATTTGACATGATGTTTTCTTCCATAACGGTCTTCTTCAACCTTTCATGTCTTTTTATCTGTCCAAAATACTTCAATTTTCTCATTCTTATTTGAATTGTCCACCAATTTGCTTTGATCTGGAGTTCTTTCTGGATAGTTCTATTTGTTCTCTTCTCTGTCCAAGAGATATGGAGGTCTCTACGGTGTGTAAGTGTGGAGGTTAAGTGTGGACAAGCACACCAGTGCTGTCTGTTGAGTAGATAGAATAAATGTATGCAAACCTACACCACTTTTGTAGAGTGAGCTCATAAAAGTGAGATAGCTGTTGTAGTAAAGAACAGAGCTTGTATGGGCTTGCCCAATGTGACATACATTCACAAATAATGGTAGTTATGACCATGTTTCTGGAGACATTAAAATTCCTACTTGTAATGTAGAAAGTAATTGTCCCTGGTTTGTTCCTGTTAGACACTAATTTATAAACTGATAACTTCAGTTTACTGGAGATGATTTAGTCAAAATACGCCTATGTGGTGCCAGGTCCGCAAGGAGGCAAAGAATAGTACCACTGTGACCTACAAGGCATGTCGTAAGAGAAGACTGATGTAGGATCTAGGGAAGCTACCAAAGTAAATAAAAAGCATTGAAGAAATTGGATGTGCTGGTCTACTTCTAGGTACATAACTGCCACACTGTACAATCGATCTAAGGCTCAGATCACATACAAATCACACAGAGTGGTTAACAAGTGGTCGATATGGAGCGTTTAAAAAAGAAGAAGACAGAAGATGATTTAGTCAATAATTGTATGTTTGTTTGAAGGTAGATTAAGCCTTTATGTGGCTGAGGCATGCCATGTTCAACCTAAGACAGATGTCTTCTTCTTCTTTCTTCTTTTGTCGTCACACTGCTAGCGGGTTGTTGTCCAGTGTCATGGTTTTCTGTTTTTGTTTTGCGCTGTTCTGGTGGCTTGTGTGATTGTTATCTTTGTTCTTTCACAGGATTCTGCTACGCCATCTAACCATCTTTTCCGTGGTCTTCCTCTTGCCTTCTTTCCCGATGTTCTGTTGTAGAAGACTCTGTATACTGTGGAGTTTGGATGCATTCTTATTAAGTGGCCAAACCACTTCATTATTTGTTTCTCTATGTAATTCAAGCACGGTTTTGTGCCAACTTTCTTTCTTATGCTAATGTTAGTGATTCTGTCTTTTCTTGTGTTGTTGGTAACTTTTCGCAGGCAACACATTTCACATGTAGTTATTTTTGTGACTGCACTTTGCTCAATGTCCATGTTTGGCTCTGGTAACACAAAGTAGGTATGAAAATGCTGTTGATCATATGTTGCTTAGATGTCTACTTTGGTTATATAAGAGCATATTGTCCGTTTTTCTTGGGAGGTTCTGTGGCCTGGGACTAGTCCAGGACTTTTTGTGTTTATTATGGTTCTCAGGTGTCTCTGTTGTTGGATTTGTGTGAAGATAGATTTTGTAGTGGATAAGTCAGTGAACCATCAATCAAATACTTACAAAAAGATAGATTTGGTAGTGGATAAGTCAGTGAACCATCAATCAAATACTTACAAAAAGATAGATTTGGTAGTGGAGAGGTCAATGAACCATCAATCAAATACTTACAAAAAGATAGATTTGGTAGTGGAGAGGTCAATGAACCATCAATCAAATACTTACAAAAAGATAGATTTGGTAGTGGAGAGGTCAATGAATCATCAATCGAATACTTACAAAAGATAGATTTGGTAGTGGAGAGGTCAATGAATCATCAATCAAATACTTACAAAAAGATAGATTTGGTAGTGGAGAGGTCAATGAATCATCAATCAAATACTTACAAAAAGATAGATTTGGTAGTGGAGAGGTCAATGAATCATCAATCAAATACTTACAAAAAGATAGATTTGGTAGTGGAGAGGTCAATGAATCATCAATCGAATACTTACAAAAGCAGTAACAATAAAACGTGAAATCTTTGGTCCAGCAATCCTACGGAATTTCGGTCGATATTGTTTCCGAACCTTCCAGCCTCGATAATGTTTGTTGATAACTCCATTTGCCCAGATTACACGTTTCTCATGTTTCATACGAGCAAGCAATTTTCTAGCCTGAAAAATAAAAGTTGCAGAATTAAATGTCTAATGGGTTAAAGAAACAAGTAATTATTATTCTAACACACCCAGGAGGTAAGGGAGAGAGATCTTTAAAGTTGAGGAATAAGGGTAGCTTGTCATGGTATGTCCTCACAGTGTATGAAATATATTTAGCGTCTTTTGTGTCCCAAAAGAAATGTTTTGTAGAAATAGTTGATTTCATATGTGTTTCAATTTTGAATATCTTCATTGTACTGCAGACATGTCCATAGCTGCTCCGATCTCATTCGCAGTATCTCCAACAGTGTCCAGTGACTAGCTGTACCAGTTCAACGTTGATTGATGAACCTGCTCAGATACCAGTAGTGCTGTTCTTTTCTGGCTACTCCAATCTTCAGGTGACGTGCAATCTAGCAGTTGACGTGGATTGGTTTAGATCAGCGTTTCCCAAAGTAGGCGGTACCGCCCACCAGTGGGCGCTGAAACATTCCAGGGGGTGATAGTGGGTTCAGAAGCATTTGGGAGGCGTTTTTTTTCATGATTTTGCGATTGTGTAATCATTAAAAATTTGAATTATGCATTTAAATTAATCTTACACGATCCATTTTTTCATCAATTTTCTATTTCATGCATATAGTTATTTGAAAATTGACTATGTATGACAGTAATATAAATCAATTTTCCAAGTCAAAGAGAAAATAGATCATGTATATATGTGGGAGGGGGGCGTTGGCAAATTCTTATAATGTGGAGGGGGGCATTACAAAGTTGATGTTGTGCAAAGTTTATGTTGTGCAAAGTTGATGTTGTGCAAAGTTGATGTTGTGCAAAGTTGATGTTGTGCAAAGTTTATGTTGTGCAAAGTTTATGTTGTGCAAAGTTGATGTTGTGCAAAGTTTATGTTGTGCAAAGTTTATGTTGTGCTAAGTTTATGTTGTGCAAAGTTTATGTTGTGCAAAGTTTATGTTGTGCAAAGTTTATGTTGTGCAAAGTTTATGTTGTGCAAAGTTTATGTTGTGCAAAGTTTATGTTGTGCAAAGTTTATGTTGTCCAAAGTTTATGTTGTGCAAAGTTTATGTTGTGCAAAGTTTATGTTGTGCAAAGTTTATGTTGTGCAAAGTTGATGTTGTGCAAAGTTTATGTTGTGCAAAGTTTATGTTGTGCAAAGTTTATGTTGTGCAAAGTTTATGTTGTGCAAAGTTTATGTTGTGCAAAGTTTATGTTGTGCAAAGTTTATGTTGTGCAAAGTTTATGTTGTGCAAAGTTTATGTTGTGCAAAGTTGATGTTGTGCAAAGTAGGCGGTGGGCCGAAAAAGTTTAGGAATCTATGGTTTAGATGAAAATTCTCTTTGCTCCATCACTCTATTAGCGTAGTCATAACATCAGCTCTAGATATTGGCTGACCCCCTGATATGTTCATATGAGTGCATCTGAGAACTGATTAAATTCTCTTTGCTCCACCACTCTATTAGCGTAGTCATAACATCAGCTCTAGATATTGGCTGACCCCCTGATATGTTCATATGAGTGCATCTGAGAACTGATTAAATTCTCTTTGCTCCACCACTCTATTAGCGTAGTCATAACATCAGCTCTAGATATTGGCTGACCCCCTGATATGTTCATATGAGTGCATCTGAGAACTGATTAAATTCTCTTTGCTCCACCAACTCTATTAGCGTAGTCATAACATCAGCTCTAGATATTGGCTGACCCCCTGATATGTTCATATGAGTGCATCTGAGAACTGATTAAATTCTCTTTGCTCCACCACTCTATTAGCGTAGTCATAACATCAGCTCTAGATATTGGCTGACCCCCTGATATGTTCATATGAGTGCATCTGAGAACTGATTAAATTCTCTTTGCTCCATCACTCTATTAGCGTAGTCATAACATCAGCTCTAGATATTGGCTGACCCCCTGATATGTTCATATGAGTGCATCTGAGAACTGATTAAATTCTCTTTGCTCCACCACTCTATTAGCGTAGTCATAACATCAGCTCTAGATATTGGCTGACCCCCTGATATGTTCATATGAGTGCATCTGAGAACTGATTAAATTCTCTTTGCTCCACCACTCTATTAGCGTAGTCATAACATCAGCTCTAGATATTGGCTGACCCCCTGATATGTTCATATGAGTGCATCTGAGAACTGATTAAATTCTCTTTGCTCCACCACTCTATTAGTGTAGTCATAACATCAGCTCTAGATATTGGCTGACCCCCTGATATGTTCATATGAGTGATGTAGCGATTGCTCTTGGCACCGGTGAAGAATGGATACCGGTGCCAAGAGCAATCCTCACCTTTCTGTATGCATCGAACTTGATAAAGAATGCAGGCAACACAACCCACTTGTTGTGGAGGCAGAGGTTCAGGCATTAATTTCTGAGAACGCATCTGATCATGATGTAATCATTTATACGGATGGTTCGGTGATTCGACATGTGCGGAGCTCGTGGGCTTTCACTGCTCAGGTCGGAGGTGATGTTGTGAAGGAAGACAGTGGTGGTTTTGCCGTGACTACAAGCAGTCTCACTATGGAAATCATGGCGGTTACCAAAGCGATGATTTGGCTAGAATCACAGACTTTTATCCATGCATGTTTTCTCAGTGACTCAATGAGTATGCTCAGGAAGATTGAAACAGGATGGGCTAGGAGACATTGGATAGAATCGCTGGGGAGGTCTAAGCTGACAAAGATCAGTTTTATTTTGTGCCAGGGCATGCAGGTGTAAGGGGAATGAACGTGCGGATAGGCTTGCAGGTATGGCTGCTGTCCAAAGCGGACGAGCAATGGACCAGGCTGATATTATAAATTCCCTAAGGGAGAGGGCGTGTACATGATTCACGTAATAGCGGTGCATCCACAACACTAACCAGACTGCAAGAACTCAAAGTTAAGTGTGGTGTAGCTCGACAAGAAGCTATGCTGGCAGACAAGAAGAATTGTAAACCAACAAAGAACCGGTGTCGTTAGTAGCCACACGCTGATGGACATACTGAGGAGAGATCGGAGCACTTATGGACTAATTTGTTCGACGTGCAGTGATGGTGATCCGACGACTAAACTAAACTAAACTAAACTAAACTGATTAAGTCAAAGTTAAGTAGTTCACTTATGGAGACATGAATACAACAGACTAGTAAGAGCTTTGGACAAGTCAAACTGGAAAAAAAGTTTTGATCACTAGTCAGAACCTGATGTAGTCAAATTCAGGCAGATTGCTGATCAAGATGTGAATACACAAGACTAAACAGAACTTGTAGGAATAAGATCTGTTGAAAGCATGCTCTAGTCACTGGATTGAGATTGGATGAAACCAGACTGGGAGAGTTCGCTGATAAAGACCACACCAAATAAAACATAAGCTAATATCTCATTTCTACACTCCCCTTCCAAAATCTACATCAATTGTTTTTTGCAAAATAATAACCAGTTGCCTTTTAATCTCTTATCCTCATAATTTATCAATGATGTCATCGCCGGGTTAAATCTCTTGGCATTAAGGTGAAGAGATGCGTGCCCTAACAGTCCAGCTACACGCCCATCTAGACCCCTTGGCTCTGTAAATAATATATAAAATCTGGACTTCACCCAAAAAATTAAACTTATAATAATTACTATGATTTAGAAGGCACAACAATGGGATAATGTACAAGTCTGTTGTGAGCAATAGAGACATTATATACAAATTGGTGGGGAAAAAATATAAATTTGTCTATAAAACTTGATTATAAAAATAAATCAAGAATTTGTCAGAACAATGCCAGTGTCCAAATAAATTTAACAGAATCTGAATTCAAAGACATGCTGAAAGCAGATTAGTTGTGCCAAAAAAACTAGTAGACGAAGAGAGAATGTGAATTCAAAGACATGCTGAGAGCGTTGTGTCAACCAAACTGATACAAAAGAGAAAATGTGAATTCAAAGACATGCTGAGAGTGTTGCGCTAACCAAACTGGAACAAAAGAGAGAATGTGAATTCAAAGACATGCTGCAAATGGATTAGCGGTGCCAGATCAACTGGTATGCAGAGAGAAATAATGAACTCAAAGACATGCTGAGTATGGATTAGTGGTGCCAGAGAAGCTGGTATATGCAAATAAATGCTGAACTTAAAGACATGCTGAGAATGGATTAGCGGTGCCAGACCAATTGGTACAAGTTGAGAAATGCTGAATTTAAAGACATGCTATGGATTAGAAGTGCCAGAGAAGCTGGTATATGCAAATAAATGCTGAACTTAAAGACATGCTGAGAATAGATTAGCGGTGCCAGACCAACTGGTACACGTTGACAAACTAAGACAATGAACCTTAAACCCTTGGTATGACTTCTGGATGGTGACTGCACACATGTTGAGGTGCTTCTCTTGTTTGAGCTGTGTTAAGTAGGATCGAGCCTGGAGCATAGCGGAAGAAATAAGGGTCAAGGCAAGACTACAATGTTTGTTTTCTCAGTGTTGCAGTTGTCTTCACCATTCTTTTTATTTTATCAAGGTAGCCGGCAATTACACATAGTGAAATTGTGATGTGAAGTTTTTCATGTTCTCACAATACTAGGACATCATTTATTAATGGGATGGTTGGTAAGCCGATGAATAGATGAGTCTGTTGATGAAATGGATACTGTGCTAATTTCCTAGTGTGAATTACATCAAGGTGGCTAGCTTGTTAGTTCAGTTTTCAATGTGCAATATCTTCATTGCACTCCATACGTATCCATAGGTGCTCCAATCTCCTTCGCAATATCTCCAACAGTGTCCAGCAACTGACCATACCAGTTCAATGTTGATTGGTGAGTTTACGCATACACCTGTTGCGTTGTTCTTTTCTTGGTTACCACAATCTTCAATCCAAATTCTTTCAATCTGGAAGGTTAACATGGATTGGTTTAGATAAAAAAATATTCTTTGCAGCCACAATATATGAGTCAGTACAAAATGTCAGCTCTATCCATTGCCTGACACTGATTACTCCATGCGGAAAAGGAATATCTTAGAAGCAAGAGCCAAACACTGTACCTCAGTTCGATAGAGAGTCTTAGATATAATCTAATAATAAACTGGTATGAAGTGTTAGTAATCTCTTTGTACTGAGATGCTGTTGGAGCTTAGGTTGAAGCTACCATCAATGCTTATGATGCACAGATATAACGTATTAGAAACCGTACAGTACTAGGACTTGGTATTTATATAAAAGATTGTAAACTGTAAGAACTTCTATAATTTATCAATAAACTCGGCTGATCAGTGCTCCATTTACAAGTTGCAACATTTAAATCTAAGTCTTCCCTTGGCACTTTGGTAGACCTAAGAGAATATATACCAGAGAAAATTCTCAGTATATTTCCGTTGAGAAGCAAGTGTTTGAAAAACTTAGCAATACAACAGCATATTTCTAGTGACACAAAATTTAAATTTTGTCCATCAAACATATTTTAGACAAAGTTTTCTATGAAACATAGATTTCCCTGACAAATCATTCTCTAAAAGTATATGTAACAGAGTAACCCTTCTCCTAAACATATATTTAACTCAACAAATTCTACTTTGAATTATATATACAACACACAAATTCTTCACTGAAACATATATATAATAGAAAAATCTTTCCATCAATATAATTTTAATTAAAACAAAGTCTCTAATGAAACAGACAAACCCTTCTATCAACATATATTCAACATATTTACTAGAACAATCTTGCTCTCTATTTAACTTATAATATAAAAAGTCCAATCAAATGTATGAAAGTTTTTAAAAATCCTAATATTACCTTCCAACCTCGAGTGTAACATTGAATAACTAGGACTGACTTCCTGGTCTGATGATAGCATTTCCGTGCCTGAGATAGAACAGACAGAACACTGTTTAGAAATGATTTGGCATTAATTATTTGTTGGTTACTGAACCAACATTAAAGCACAATAGATATATTCAGATTTCTGGAGACGATTTTAAATGATATACAGGCTGATGATTCTTGTGGCTCTGTAGTTCTACACATTCTTCTGTTTGACTTAAGTTCTACTCAAGTAATTCTAAACAATATATAGAGTTTGAACATCAGTTTATGTGTCCTCATCCAATAGGTGATCAATGAGCAGCCATAGAATATCCTCACTATAAATGTTCAACTCATCGACTTTAATTCTTGTTGATGGAAGTCTGTCTTCTATCTCATTACAGCAAACATCTATGTCTTCTAGACAATATATCCAAGTTAAGTCAATGAAGTTTGGAAGCCTCGATAGATGATGTCTGTTCATATGGCAACTCTGATTAGTATCACCCACACAGACAACATGGCCATGAATTGAACTCTATGAAATAAACTCTATTTCTTTGCTGTTCATTAATCTGACCACACAGAAACTCTAGTAGAGTTGGCTCTGTGTTTATGTGTATTTAAAATATTATATTACTTTTCTGTCCGTTACATTTGCAATAAAATTGTTCAGAAGTTATTGTAACACCTGGCACACAGAAGGCATCAACAATATCAAGGAGGAAATAAAAAAGGAGAATATGGAAGTGGTTGGGACATGCATTGAGAATGCAAAAGACCAGACACCCACATGTGACTCTGAAATTGAATCTGGGAGGCAAGATCGGTAGAGGAAAACCTAGGGAGTCATAAATATGAACTATAGGCAGAGAAAGAAAAGAGGCGGGAAAGACCAGGAAATGAATTAAGTTGGCTTGCTCAAGACAGATCTGGTTGAAGGAAATGTGTTGATGCCTTACACTTCAAGAGAACAGCAGTAGCATAGTTATTAGTGAACATTCTTCTTAGGCTAAGTGGGCCGGGTTCAATTTCACAGAGGGTATGGAATATTTTTCAGACTGTAATGATTCTCAGGCTGAGCCACCCTGAAATGTGTACCAGTAAAAGTACTGGAAGGTAAAGACAGCTAGCATGATGTTGGCCACATTACCCATCATGTGCCGACGGTCAATCAAAAATACGGGACTAACACCATATTACCCAATATATCTCGAGATATGAGAACAAGTTTCTTTTAACTTTGATGTTTCAATGAGACTTAGGAAAAGAAAATGGAGGTTATAATAACTATTTTCATATTACCCAGTATCCTCTAAACCTGGCAGCAATGATGATTTGACTAGCTTTCATACGTTTGTAAAGCTTCCTGTTCTTGTAACCCAACCACATGGATCGTATTAGAGTTGCTAAATCGTGCATACGTTCTCTGCGACGTTCTTCCATATCGAAAAGCTGAAAGAAGAAAGATGAAGAAAGAAAACTATTTGTAAGAGAAATAATAAAAAAGATAGATATATCTTTACAAGATTAATTCATCTTGACTACTTTCTAAATGTGGTTTTGGAATAATATGTCAGTAAATACAACACAATAATACATGTTTTCATTGATTATTCAATTGATGTCACTGCACTCTGGACAGTCTGCCCCAACAGATGTCAAAGGGTATGCATACTGATGGTTCATTCCATATACATATTTTCTTGCTTGATCTGCTGGAGAACCAGATGACAGGGCACAAACTCTGTAGCACCCGCTGGAACTAATTGGAAATATTACAACTTTGTTTTCATGAGATGTGGTGTGTTAGGTGAATAAGGTGTTAGACTTTTACATTTTGTTGACCTTGAGAATGCAAGACAAATTGGTTAACTACTTTACCTCAGAGACGCTGTGACTGCGGTCGTAGGTTTGATTTCAGACCATGTTGTTCTGTTGACACACTTTATTTTTTCAAAGATTTCTAAGGACTGTTCTGGAGTTACAGATTTTATGCTTTGTGCAATACTCATGGAAGGCACCGTGCCAATTTGTATAGAGAGGGACCGAGTTATACGGGGAATCCTGGATCAATTAAGTTAAATATTTTGCTTTTAGATACCTTATTTCCTTTGACCAACAATGAACTATTGGTTTTGTAGTCAACATTACGTTGGCTGCTTTTATCTTCCAATGTTTCTCTGGTATCCAGTTGAGGCTGGGTTGAGCTTCATTTATAGTTGCCATTGTTGGTAAACTCCAAATCCAGTTGATAATTGAACGGAGACAACTCTTCCCAATCCAGTTGATAATTGAACGGAGACAACTGTTATTAGAAAGAGAAGATGGAGATATGTAGGGGCCTACTGTGATTTAAAAATTATTAAAGAATCACAAAGCCAGCATTTAAATAGGAGGCAAAGGCTTCAAGAAAGATAAGACGCTATAGGAAAACTAAAACTTTACGCAGGGGGAAAATGTCGGAATCAATTTCATGGAAGAGAATGGGCGAGTTACCCAGGATATAGCGGGATGGAGAAATTGTTTGCAGGCCCTATGTGAAGTATAACGATATGAAAAAAATATAATACTAATAATAGTTCACTGATGTATGATGTAATTATAAGTTGTGACTTGTTCCTACTTATATTCAATAAAAGTATTTTCATCAAAGCGTTGACATTGTCTAATGCTATGGTTTATAAAACTGACGTACACTTTGTTTGATTTCTTTCAATATGCTCTTACCAGTCTAGGATTCCTGATGAATATTTTGGTTTTCCCAAAAGCAAACTCTTCTTGTGGGATGTTCTGAGCTTCTAGAATCTTTTCGACTCCTGCTTTAGGTTCTCCTACCCATTGGGGCCATGTTTTGGATGCCAGCATCTTGTAGCGGAACAGAAACTGTGGGTATATCTGCCTAAAGGCATACCCTGCTCTTCGTACACGAACATTTTCTAACAGTCTGAAAAGAAAATAACATGCCACAAATTATCTAGTAAATATAGTAACATAAATGCACACACAAATAGACTCGTCACATTTTCCGGAGATTTAACTTATTATTTTTGGTTCTTCCAACTTCTTATAATATTTGGAAAAGTTTTTACCATAAATTTTCTAATGTTATAATTCAGTAGTTAATCCAGGTTCACTAGACACCTGATCATTAACCTCACTTAGTCTGTAACTCTGCACCCTTCTGAACTTGAACTCTGCACCCTTCGGAACCGAACTCAGCTCCCTTCTGAACCAAACTCAGCACCCTTCTGAACCGAGATAGTGGCTACCAGTATCTTTTTTAGATAACACAAAGTCAGTAAACTGAATAATTTACAATATACAATAAAAAAAGAAATGCATGGTTAATCTTCAACCTCACTCGCTACATTTTACAATGGTCATTCAAAGCAACTTCTCATTGATCTATATCTAATTTGTGAGTGATAACTTCTGCAAGTTGTCTCATTCAGCACCACATCATTGAAGCATTCAGTACCACATCATTGAAGCATTCAGTACCACATCATTGAAGCATTCAGTATTACATCATTGAAGCATTCAGCACCACATCATTGAAGCATTCAGTACCACATCATTGAAGCATTCAGTATCACATCATTGAAGCATGCAAGTCTTCCCATCACTAGGAGGTAATGGCCTCACAGGCCAAAGCCAGAGACGATAATGAATTGCATACAACTCTCAGAAAACAACCGCATATTATAGCCATACATACATTTGACTGGAACCCATAGGGTTTGTGAAGAATGTGGCGACCAAAAATATTAGGTGAACAATTTTAATTTTACTTGA
Source organism: Arion vulgaris (assembly GCA_020796225.1). NCBI lineage: Eukaryota > Metazoa > Mollusca > Gastropoda > Stylommatophora > Arionidae > Arion > Arion vulgaris. The sequence continues at coordinate 64,090,051 of CM036761.1, read as the reverse complement.
GACAAGAAGAAGATGGTGGTGATTGTGGTAGTACTAGTATTAATATTAACAACAGTAGCAACAGCATTAGTAGTAGTAGTAGTAGTAATAGTTGTAGTAGTAGTAATAGTAGTAGTAATAGTAGTAGTAGTAGTAGTACTAATAATAGTAATAGTAATAGTAGTAGTAGTAGTAGTAGTAATAGTAGTAGTAATAGTAGTAGTAATAGTAGTAGTAATAGCTATAGTAGTAGTATCAGAGCAACACACAGCTCTGTCTTCCATTTAGAACAAGACATTTAAGTAGTGGTACACGACTGATAGAATCTGCTATATAATCCACTGTCTGTTGGGAGAGAACACACTGCTTCATCATACCTAAAGGTCGTATGAGATTCACAACATAGTTCCTTCCGTAGCAGAATACAGTATGACTTAACAGTGCACCCTCCAGGACATTAAACTAAACCAATTGGTGTACTATCATGTTAAGAAAATCTAGGAAATCCGAGCAATCATAGAGTTCCCCAGAAAAGACACCAACCTCGAGTTGGAAGTACACATTTTATTTCCTAATATACACAACTAAATGTCAAACTCATAGTCGCTAGAGAATCGTCATTAATGCCGTGTGTTCATGTATTTTATTGTATGCAGACTTACCCAAGGTACCTCACCTGATGTGCAACAATATCTCTATCCAAGTTGTTTGGCTGTTTGAAATCATTTGGCTAAAATATGAAGACAAAATACAAAGCATAAACACTCATACGAAGAATAAACACTCCAAAATAAGGATGTGGAAGACAATGAGAAATCACCACAAACTCAGTCAACTACTGAACAAATGATACAATAATATAAGCTATTATGACTTAATCATAAACTGAGATGAAGAAAACATATCAGAACGAATTGATGTGTGCAAACATAAGCGTGGAAAGTAAGGGATATCTGAGGACGATCTACATTGTATAGTGGCCAGGCAGGGACATCACGTTTGATGATGGTCTAGAAACAATGGTCGGTGACATGTTGCAATGTGGAGAACTAGTATACTATCTTAAGTGAAAGGTATAATGTCATTACTGCCAGTAGTACCGTTTTATGGCGGTGTATGACAGGTGGCACGAGAGTCTGATGAGTTTAATGGCCGCATGGCTAGTGCAGTCGCCGCGAAGCTGTTCAGGTTAGGATTTTTCATTTATGCCCACAGCAGAAAAAAATCCTTGGTCTTACCGTGAAATGAACACGGGTCTCAGAAACCTCTTTATATCTAGTAATTAGACCTGTATTTTTCAATGACTGTCAGAACACTATGAGTGACATGGTCAACATTATGCCATATGCCTTTACTTCCCAGTGCTTTATATCTCAAAGTAATTAGACCTGTATTTTTCAATGACTGTCAGAACACTATGAGTGACATGGTCAACATCATGCCATCTGCCTTTACTTCCCAGTGCGTTTCCTGGTATCCAATTTAGTCTGGGTCGATCTGAGAGCCGTTGTTGTTGGACAAATATCCCACTTCAACTGTAGAATTGAACACAGATCACTAGCTTGAGAAGCGAGTTCACTAAAAACTACGCTACTGCGGCTCTCTTATACTGTCTTACCGTAACATCATTTTTGTCATTCGTTTGACCGCTATCAATTCTGGCGTAGCCATGGCGTCTAAAATGGCGCTTCTGAATGATGATTTTTTCGTGAAAGATTTCTTTTCTTATCAACAGCGTCCCTCGCAGTTCAGGCAAGTCTTACTTTAGTCCAACCACGTAATGTATTACTGTATTCCAACCACGTAATGTATTACTGTAGTCCTACCATGTAATGTATTACTTTGGTCCAACCACGTAATGTATTACTGTAGTCATACCATCATTACTGTAGTCCAACCACGTAATGTATTACTGTAGTCCTACCATGTAATGTATTACTTTAGTCCAACCACGTAATGTATTACTTTAGTCCAACCACGTAATGTATTACTGTAGTCCTACCATGTAATGTATTACTTTAGTCCAACCACGTAATGTATTACTTTAGTCCTACCACGTAATGTATTACTTTAGTCCAACCACGTAATGTGTGCATATTTAACATAACATTTTTAGCTGATAGTGGCCTCGAACTCCCCCACCCTCCCGGCACATAGACACTTACAAAGCATATTATTAACTTTGCTATTTATGATTTCGATTACCTGATGATGGATGACATGGTACAGTAGAGACACATAATCAGATGGCGTTATTACTAATCTTTATACTGTCTTGTTACCATGTGTTGCACCGTGCTATGATACAGAGAGGCGGCCGCATCAGGCGGCACCGCAAAGGGGGCGGCATAACCAGCGAAATCCAAATTGAGGGTTATTTTAAAGAAAAACATGTAAGGGGCGGCATTTTGAAGACGCATCATACTGAGAAAATATACCACACGGCTCTGCTTGTCACCATGTGATGTGAAGCGATGTGGGGAGTTTCAGTTTTCTATCCTGCGCAAAGTGTGTTTTAGACATATAAAGAGACAAGAAGAGTTGGAGAAGACCTCCATGGAAGGAAGCAGCCCGGCAAAGAGGAGAAGAGGAAGGCTATTGAAAAGATGGAATCAGGATGTAATTGATGGTTTGAGCATGGAGGCTGCAGAGGCGGGACATCTAACCTATGAGAGACAAATTCTAAAGGACTGTTAGGGTGGCAAAGCTCTGCTCAAGACAGAATATTTAATGTTGATGAGTCAGGTGTGTTGCATCTGTAGTTGTTTGTCTTTCATGTCGCAGGATATCTGTGATATTATCTAACCATCTGGCTCTTGGTCTTCCTTGGGCTCTGCGTCCGGGTTGCCGGGTGTTATAGGTGAAACTTAAAACTGTCTAGAATGATGAAAATAACAGGTCTATATTCATATTTGATTGACAACTAGTTACTAAATCACACACCTTGATACATCTGATGTAGTTTGGATTTTTAGAACTTAAATTCTTCATGAGCTCAGTTACTGAGATCTGAAACAAATTAACATACAATTATGGCTACAGCTAGAAACATATTTCTTGTGCAACTTAAACATTGTATGTTGACTATATGTGTGTTTCAAAAATGGTTGGAGTCACAAAGCAACACTCCTGTGTGCATTCTGAGTCATTCATTGAGTATATTGCGAAAGGAGGAGTCTGGTATAGTCCGCACACAATGGACTAAATCACTACAAGTGTCATCAGTTCACAGAATTGCAGTTATCTTCGTTCCGGAGCACATGGGCGTCGTGGGCAATGAGAGAGCATACAGAATGGCTAGTTCTTCCACCATATCAGGGGGCCAGCCAATGGATAGAGCTGACATTCTGAATGCCCTCATAGAATGAAGAATGCGGCAAAGAGGATTTTTATTGAAACCAAACCATGTCAACTACTAGATTGCAAGAGCTGCGATTGAATATTGGAGGGGCCAAATAACAGTTCAACAGGTATATGAGTAGGTTCATCAATCAATGTCAAATTGGTATGGTCATTTGCTGGATGCTGTTGGAGATATTGCGAAGGAGATCGGAGCACCTATGGACATGTTCGGAGTACAATTAAAATATTCCAAAATGAAACGAAAACTGAAAAAAAAAAAATTTGTCTGGTATCTAGGTCAGATCACATGTCATCTTTACATTGAGAGTTGTTTTACTGAATATCCAACATTTTCTGTTGGATATATTGGTCAGATGTATGGCCATCATCTTCACAGTAAAGACTAATGATATGTTCTACAGTATTTTCTATCTCTTATCTAGATCAGATTAAGTGCTTCTTCTTCGAACGCTTCATATCCACCACATGTTAAACAACTCTTTGTGATTCGTATGTGATCTGAGCCTAAGAGCAATTGTAGGGTATGTCAGTTATGCACCTACAAGTAGGTCATCACATCCGATTTCTGCAATGCTTTTTATTTACCAGGATAACTTCCATAGGCCCCTACCTTAGTCATTTCTTACGACATGCCTTTGTAGGTGGCAGTGTTACTGTTTTTGCCCCCTTGTAAGCCCCTGCAACACTCGGGCGAGATCAAGTGCCATCTACACATAGAAGATTGACTATACTAGATCAAGATTGTCTGTTTCTTGTAATATATTGGTATACTGTTATGTGTCTGTCTCTTAATGGTATTCATTCATTGAAAGAAGTATATTCCTAGTATCTACGTGCATATTATTTAGACTTTCTAATTCTAGAAATATTGTTACAGTGTATTCAGAAATATTGTTTATACTGTATCATTTTCCTGAAAGAAAGGGCTAACTCTCGCTGTAAGAGATGGTCAAGGTATGATGATGTTATTACTCAGTGAACCGATGTCATACTTTATGTAAACATAAAGTAAACTTATCTTGTCAAAGAAATTGTTACAGAAACTACTACTGTAAAAAAACAAACGTATAAGGATAGTTGTGTAGTATGGTAGTAGTAGTAACACTTATCATTGTCAAAGAAATTGTTCTTTAAAGTGCAATTTCAAGTGCACATTAGAATGTTAAATCATTTATATTAACCAAAACACAATATAAGGATATCATGATTAGTGTATAAATAAGGGAAACAATACATTTCTTACTTTGAACTGAGAACCTGCAGTGATTGGCCGCTTCAAGGAAGTGTCAGCTGGGTTGCCTAGAAACATAAATATAAATAAGGGCTTTAAAAAGAACTATTGGATTCCAGGAAATGAGTTAATTCTTATTTTTCATGTTTGCTGGCCTACATGCTCTGATATAACCATTGAAAGGTTCGTCCTTAGGTTGAACGGACATGCCTCTGATTACAGTGGCTTTAATCCTCTGCGCAACAAACAAAACAAAATCTTACATTGTTCTGAAGTTAACAAATATTTGTTCACTAACTCAGTTCTGGTGGTTTTTCTACAAATTAAAATGTAGTTTTCTGATATATTTAAACAAAGTAGTTTTCTGATATATTTAAACAAAGTAGTTTTCTGATATATTTAAACAAAGTAATTTTCTTATATATTTAAACAAAGTAGTTTTCTTATATATTTAAACAAAGTAGTTTTCTTATATATTTAAACAAAGTAATTTTCTTATATATTTAAACGAAATTAAATGAGTAACAAATAATATTGTCATGGCGACCCCCAGCAGCAGTGAAATTAGAAGATAAAATCCCTACAAATACAAATACTTTCATATATCTTGGAAGTATTATCAGCCATGACAGAGGAGTTGGATCTGACATTAAAATCAGATTTAGTAAGACATGAAATGTATTCATAACCCTTCAGACGGTCTGGAAATCAGTTCAATACAGCATCAGACAGAACAAAGATTAATAAATACTTCAGCTGATATGTTATCAATGTTACTATAAATGTCATCTGATATGTAAAACTGCCTTCCACTTGGATGTCTCTTTGAAATTCGTCATTCTAGTACCATTTACAGCTGAGTGCACTGCCCTCGAATGTAACCAAAACATTATACTTGCTTTGATTAATTCAGTTAGAATTTCACTTCTAGTTCATCTCATCCTTCTAATATTTCTCTTTTGTCTGTTTATGTAATTCTGATCATTCACTTTCGTATAGACCTCTCCAAAACATTTGTTTTGTTTTCTAATATTCTGTCGCTGTCCATGCTCTTACACAATGTAGAAAAGTTTAATATATGCAACATTTGATCACTCACTAGTTTTAGATTGTTTTTTCGCTTGCTTTTACGTTACGAACAGTCTCGTGTTATTGATTATCATACAGACTTCACATTTTTCTTTGTTGTGATATCAGCCTATGACATTCTATATGATCTTATCTTTATCTTGCTTGCCCACTTGTAAACCAAAATGTCTCTTTGTTGAGCTATCCAATTGGTTTGTTTTAATTTGAAAACAAGAGGCTTACGTTGTATGCGTTTGATATGAATTATAGTTGAAGGTTTGAGTGACAGAAAACCATGAGAATGTGCAACAACCTGGTAACAGTGGGATGACAAAAAAAGAAAGAAGGAATGATAGATATATTCTTCTATTTCTTCACCTTTTAACTCCCAACGGAACAAACTTTCATCCTTCCTTTTCTTGTCATCCCTTCCTCTCTCTTGTCATCCTTCCTCCTCTTGTCATCCTTAATACTTTCCATTTCTTGCCTATCCTTTTAATATGTCTCCCGCTCTCTTCTCCAGGAATTTCTAGCCCTATCCCTACACCTCTATTCCAGCGGGTTCCAAAACAGTACCTGTCTTGCAATGCTTACGGTCGATCTTCTCAATCTATATCCTATCCAACGCTAGCGTCTCTTACCTTAAGAACGGTATTTTCATATCCCAAAGTTAGATTAACTTAATGTTGCAGTTGATGCAATACCATGAGATGGACAGTCTTCAATGTTAGTATGGGATTTCAGTTACTTCTTTTACAATCTTTATTGCACGTTAAAGATTGATTCCATCCTAGCAGATAGGCATAGGTCTTTAGCATGCTGCACATTAACTATATCAATCCTTGTTTGGCTAGCAGACTGATCACTTACTAGAATTCTAAGTGTGTGGAAGCTATCTTGACCATGTTAATCCTTGTTTGGCTAGCAGACTGATCAATTACTAGAATTCTAAGTGTGTGGAAGCTATCTTGACCATGTTAAACCTTGTTTGGCTAGCAGACTGATCACTTACTAGAATTCAAGCGTGGGAAGCTATTTTTACCATGTTAATCCTTGTTTGACAGAGACTGATCACTGACTAGAATTCTAAGTGTGTGGAAGCTAGATCTTATCCAGTGTGTTTTCTAACCTTGATGAAACGAAGCTGCATCAAATGAAATTTGAACTTTATTTGATTGATTGATAGGACCATCATCATTGCACTTCGGTGAGTAACCATGTCTGCTCAAATCTCTTTCTTACACATGAAGATCTCAGCTGCAGTGCACGAGCTCAGTAACGCCGGCGAGGGTCCCCAACGTAATTTTGAAGATGGTGATGGTATTTTGTAGGATTTTTTAATTTCAAATCTTTTCTAATGAATTTTGCCTAGGCGGAGGCTTTCCAGCCTGCTCTTCTCGATTTTGACCTGCAAAGGCTTCTTTTACACGCTCAAATTAAATATGGAACCTACGTTTTATCGTCCATCTCCGATAGGACTAGCAACTCAATCTCGCCTATACTGAGATCAGGAATATCTAGAAAAATATCTTGATGGCTCGACGAGGGAGCGAATCTTTGGAATGGGAGGCAAGCACTTAGCCTCTACACCACAGAGACCCGGCAACTGAACTTGAACATGACATGACTTTTCCAATAATCACTCACCTTCTGGGAATAACTCTTTAAGCATTGGATGTGAACACTGATGCATTGCTTGTGATACGTCTCGGAACAGTAAATCGTTGTTCTTATCAAGGAATCCTGATATTTTGTATAAAACCTGCAACATACACGCACATATACAAAATACACAAGTTAGATTAAACTAACATACACACACATACAAAATACACAAGTTAGATTAAACTAACATACACACACATACAAAATACACAAGTTAGATTAAACTAAAAAATACACACACATACAAAATACACACAGTTAGATTAAACTAACATACATACACATACACAAAGTTAGATTAAACTAACATACACACATACAAAATACACAAGTTAGATTAAACTAACATACACACACATACAAAATACACAAGTTAGATTAAACTAACATACACACACATACAAAATACACAAGTTGGATTAAACTAACATACACACACATACAAAATACACAAGTTAGATTAAACTAACATACACACACATACAAAATACATACAAGTTAGATTAAAACTAACATATACACACACATACAAAATACACAAGTTAGATTAAACTAATATACACACACATACAAAATACACAAGTTAGATTAAACTAACATACACACACATACAAAATACACAAGTTGGATTAAACTAACATACACACACATACAAAATACACAAGTTAGATTAAACTAACATACACACACATACAAAATACACAAGTTAGATTAAACTAACATACACACACATACAAAATACACAAGTTGGATTAAACTAACATTTAAATCCTAAAGATTACAGCTGAATTAGTTTCAAATGTTCACAACCACTCTGTTGCTGTCATGTATGGCAATCACATCAAGATGTAAACTTATGAAAATAAACTAGTCTAACTTTCAGTTGCTTAGATAACATAAGCCAGGTTTATTTAACGAAAAGTGACTAGTACTGCACTAAACTTCCATGTTGTGGTCTTGTCAATAGGCTGCATTATTGCAGTCAGACTAAGAAAGTAAGTTTGGAAGAAGGAAGAAGAATGCAGTACAAAAACAACTTTGTTAACAATAACTATTTTGTACTGAAAGGTTCAGATATCAAGTTGATTGATTGATTGATTGATTGATTGATGGATTGATTGATTGATAGTACCATCATCATTGCACTTCAGTTGATCTAATCTTTTTCTTGAATGAAAATTCTGGGATATCATAATCATTTACAGGACGTTGTTATCAACCACAGTAAGCGAGCCGTTGTTTTTTTTAGGCACCACTTATACGTTCAGTAGTTTGCCGTTGCTTTCTGAACGGTGAGGTCTATTTCTACCGTTAATAAAAAGCCACGGGAATAAATTTGTGATCCAAACTGCTCGTTTTGGTGTTAGAAATAGGTACTCTTAAGTTATGATGGAGTTCACTATGCTACAGACGTAAACATCTTTCTTTCTTTCACATACATATTTCAGCGACATTGCACGAACTCCGTAGCACCGGCAAGAGCTTTCGATATATTTTTGTAAATGGTGAAAAATATGTTTTATGAAAGTTATATTAATCTATATATTAATTTTGTCCAGGTTGCAGCTTTGCAGCCTGCTCTTGTCAGTTTTCACCGGCCACAAATTTGTTTACGTGCGCAACTTCCGCATGCGACCTACATCCTTGATTATTTTCTTTTTCCTGGCATATCCTTTACAGCACGTCGCTATTAACAACACTAAATGAGTCGTCGATTTTCTAGGCACCACTTATACGCTCAGTAGTTTGCCATTGCTTTCAGAAAAGTGAAATCTGTTTTTACTGTTCGTAAAAATCCACGTGAACAAATTTGCTTTCAAACTGCCTGCCGTGGAGTTCGAACCAAGTACACTTGGGATGTGATCTAGCTCACTACCCCTTAACTACAGATCCCCGATAAGACTGACAATTCGACCTTACCTACACTGAGATCAAGGATTTCTCGAATAGACAAAAATAATGATCGCTCCACATTGGGAACAAACTTATTATCCTTGGAGACAGAAGTGAGCACATTAAATTCAAGCTCCACATATCCCTTTCTGACCTGATATCCTGTAATTTATGCAAATTGAGTCAGAATAAAACAAAATTTCCTTTCTAAAAAGCAGAAACCATACTCACGTTTCCCGCGTAATGACGTAATCGAAATGCGTCATGAGGTAGGGACTTGTCCGATTGGTTCTTTTTGCACTTCCTGCTCTCATAATGAGGGTGCTTGGCGCATCTGTCGTCAAGTTTGTCCAAGAATGTTTTATCAGAGGTGTTTCCAGGTCTAAGGCATTCTTCATCAAGAAGGGCCAAAATGCCAAGATTATGCTGAAAATATTCGCAATTAAGAATCCATATTATATTTAAAGATAGTGATATGTTACTGCATAGCAGAATCCTATCATAAAGCAAAAATATATACCGCACAAGCCACTAGAACACCGAAAGACAAAATACAGAAAACTACGACAACGAGCATCAACCCAGTAACAGTGTGATCACAGAAGAAGAAGAAAAAGACAGTTGATATATGATGCTCGTCCATCACGGGTGATGATGACCACACACATTTGTATCCAAGGGAATGTAGTTGCGCTATGTTTGTCTTTGTGTGCGTAGATGACTAGTGAGCCCGATACGGGCTTGAAATGTTCTTGTACAGTGTGGGCAAGGTATACTCTTGCACTTGTGGGAGGTTTTACTGCCTTTCTACTTTGAAGTGTTTGTTCCATCCGTGCTGTTCTACCTGCCTCGCAGACCGAGGAACTGTGTCGAAGAAGTGTGCGCCAGGCTGATCTGTTTTGAGAAACATTCTCCCAGTTGTTGACATCTATGCCAAAGATTTCATCGAGTTCTTGAGTGTATCTTTGAATCGCTTTTTCTGGCCCCCTTGTTAGCGTTTACCGCTATGCAGCTCACCATAAAAGAGTCGTTTGGGTATTCTGCAATCTGGCATTAGAATCACATGTCCTGCCCATCTTGTCTGGGACTGCATCAAGATTGTGTAGATGCTGGGAAGAGCAGCTCCTTTCAGGACCTCTGTATCTGGGATCATATCCTGCCATTTGATGTTCATTATTTTCCTAAGGCAGACTGTGTGAAAGTGGTTTAGCTTCCTTGTGTGTCTCTGATATACAATCCAAGTTTCACATGTGTGAAGAAGGAATGGGAACACGACAGCTCGATATACCTTCAGTTTTGTGGATTGGCCAATACCACATCTGTGTCAATTGATATATACCAGTGGCGGCTCGGCCTAAGTTTTGTTGGTGGGGTCAGACATATTTTTGTGTGGAAAATCATGGTATTGGGTTAGGTTATAATTTAATTTATACACGTTACATATTATTTTGGTGGGGCTCGCCCCACTGGCCTAATGACGAGCCACCACTGATATACACAATTCAAAAGCCAGCCAGAACTCTACTGTAAATACTTTAACAGTTGGTGCACTTATGGTACGGACAATTCGTGAAGCACACAGTACCTACCTTCTCTATAAGGTCACATATAACTGAGTTATTAAAGTAATCCACCTGAATCCACTGGATACCCTATAGAAGAAAGTACAAAATCCAAATTAGAAAGATATTAGTTACTGGACTGATATCAGACTTCAACAAAAAGAGATGATGTGCATGGACGAGATATGGCTGTGGTTATAATGATGATGAAGAAAACAATGAAGAAGAAGAAGTTGATAATGAAGACAAAAAGAAAACAAAATGTTGAAAACGCAGAACATGCTAAAGAAGAAGATGATGGAAACAACGACGATGATGATGATGATGATTATGATGAAGACAAACATGAAGATAAGGAAAACAACGATGAAGGGGAAAAGGATAGTTTATAGTTCATAAGTACGGTTCCAACTTCACTGCAACGGGTCACCCCATAATTGCTCCGTTCCTGTGTCAACGAAAATCACACGAAATGCTAACAACTGTGAAATGTTTCCAGTGTGAACTAATTCCAGAATGAAACAGCCGCGCACTGCTATAAAAAACAACCTGCACCGCATAAAATGCATATGGCCGTCGCTAATGTAGCAACACAAAACTGTTCATCACTTGAATTGCAATTCTTGTCGAATGGAACATCAATCAGGACAAAATCCAGCTTTCTGCACCCGCAATATAACTGCATACGGCAGATTGAGCTTTTCGTCATAACCGCTGTCCGCCATTTTCTGGATACACACAACAAATGCACGGTTGACACAGCAAAAAGCATTCCATTTAACAGTCATAGCTCACAGCGTTGCTCAAGCACTAACTCAGTAGCTCGGCAAACGAAACCGGAAAATACCCGACCAAACATGGCGGAAATGTGCTAGCAAAGTCGTGTTCAGAATCAAACAGTCCTGACTCTGAATAGCCCTCCCGCATTCCGCCATTGCTGGCCAGATTTTTTCGGAAGAGGATAAAGAGAAAGAAGATGTGGATGATCATGATAAAGAGAAAGAAGATGTGGATGATAAAGAGAAAGAAAATGTGGATGATCATGATAAAGAGAAAGAAAATGTGGATGATCATGATAAAGAGAAAGAAAATGTGGATGATCATGATAAAGAGAAAGAAGATGTGGATGATCATGATAGAGAGAAAGAAAATGAGAATCATCATGATAAAGAGAAAGAAAATATGAGAATTATCATGATAAAGAGAAAGAAAATATGAGAATTATCATGATAAAGAGAAAGAAAATATGAGAATTATCATGATAAAGAGAAAGAAAATGAGAATTATCATGATAAAGAGAAAGAAAATGTGAATTATCATGATAAAGAGAAAGAAAATATGAGAATCATCATGATAAAGAGAAAGAAAATATGAGAATTATCATGATAAAGAGAAAGAAAATATGAGAATCATCATGATAAAGAGAAAGAAAATATGAGAATTATCATGATAAAGAGAAAGAAAATATGAGAATCATCATGATAAAGAGAAAGAAAATATGAGAATTATCATGATAAAGAGAAAGAAAATATGAGAATTATCATGATAAAGAGAAAGAAAATATGAGAATCATCATGATAAAGAGAAAGAAAATATGAGAATTATCATGATAGAGAGAAAGAAAATGAGAATCATCATGATAAAGAGAAAGAAAATGAGAATTATCATGATAGAGAGAAAGAAAATGAGAATCATCATGATAAAGAGAAAGAAAATGAGAATTATTATGATAAAGAGAAAGAAAATGACTCTGAATAGCCCTCCCGCATTCCGCCATTGCTGGCCAGATTTTTCGGAAGAGGATAAAGAGAAAGAAGATGTGGATGATCATGATAAAGAGAAAGAAGATGTGGATGATAAAGAGAAAGAAAATGTGGATGATCATGATAAAGAGAAAGAAAATGTGGATGATCATGATAAAGAGAAAGAAAATGTGGATGATCATGATAAAGAGAAAGAAGATGTGGATGATCATGATAGAGAGAAAGAAAATGAGAATCATCATGATAAAGAGAAAGAAAATATGAGAATTATCATGATAAAGAGAAAGAAAATATGAGAATTATCATGATAAAGAGAAAGAAAATATGAATTATCATGATAAAGAGAAAGAAAATATGAGAATCATCATGATAAAGAGAAAGAAAATATGAGAATTATCATGATAAAGAGAAAGAAAATATGAGAATCATCATGATAAAGAGAAAGAAAATATGAGAATTATCATGATAAAGAGAAAGAAAATGAGAATTATCATGATAGAGAGAAAGAAAATGAGAATCATCATGATAAAGAGAAAGAAAATGAGAATTATTATGATAAAGAGAAAGAAAATGAGAATTATCATGATAAAGAGAAATAAATTAATATAAAAGAAGAAGAATACGATGAAGAAGAAGATAACATTGAAGAATGTATCGAATATTATTACACAAAAACAATGATGAAAATGATAATGGTGAAAAAGAAGAAGAAGAAGAAAAAGAAGAACGGGTTGAACAATGAATAACTAACCTCTCTAATGTATCCTTCTTGTTCCTCTTTCAGTGTTAGCTCAATAAATATTTGCTGCAGTTTCTCATTACAATAGTTGATAATAAACTGCTCAAAACTGTTCGTCTGAGTTAGACAATCAATAACATTTCAAATCTATACAAAATATAACTAACAGATGTTTTACATCTATACAAAATATAACCAACTCATGTTTCGAATCTGTACAAAATGTCAACCTTAAATCTATTTACACTATTCAGAACAATTTTGTGTATTATGTTTATGTATTACAACACTCATGTTTTATGGGAAAACAAAATTAGCTCCTTGCAATTTAATAAACATATTAGTGGAATCATCAGCATCATCAAATAGCTTGTCCTGAGCAGAACTTTGCCACCCCAACAGTCCTCCGGAATTTCTCTCTCTCATATGCCAGATATCCCATCTCTGCAGCCGTCATGTTCAAACCATCAGTTACATCCTGAATCCATCTTCTCCTTGGTCTTCCTCTTCTTTTCTTTATCGGTATGCCTCCTTCCACGATGATCTTCTCCAGCCCTTCATATCTTTTTATATGTCCTAAATATCTCAGTTTTCACTTTCTTATTTGTAGCATTAGCCACTTTTCTTTGATTTTGAGTTCTTTCTGGATAGATCTAGTTGTTCTCTTCTCTGTCCAAGATATACGAAGGACTCTTCTATAACACTTATATTCAAAAGCACATATGTGTTTTTCCACTGCTTTACTAAATGTCCATTCTTCACACCTATACGTTGCCACTGGGAATATGCATGCTCTTAGTATTCTGATCTTTGTTTTCTTATCGGTTCCGTTCTATACTGTTTTTAGTCGTTTCATTTTTTGTAAAACCATGTTTGTTCTTCTTTTAATTTCCTTCATTCCATTTCCATCTGTCGTTAGTAGTGAACCAAGATATTCAAAACTGTTCACATTTTCTACTTTCTCTCCATTGATAAAAATATCTTTTGTCATGTTCGTTTTATCTGTTGTCATTATTTTTGTTTTAGCCACATTGAGATAAAGATTTTGTTTTTCACTTTTATCTTTCACTTCTCTAATAATTTATCAATCCCTTTTTGTGATGTTGACAGTAACACTGTATCATCAGCGTATCGTAGTTCAGGTATTTCTCTTCCTCCGATTATAAAAGATTCTATTATCTTCTGTAGTAGAAAGCAGGTAGAAATAAGAAGAGACCGGTTTGAGAAATGAAGACATCAGGAAACAAGTGCATACAACATCAGTACTAACTCATCAAGATACAACAAATTAAATGGTTTGGCCACATAAACAAATTACCAAAAAGATAGTGCGCCTCAAAGAGCAATGTTACTCCGATAAAGTGGATGCAAAGCAAAAGGCATCCAGGAAAAAGTTGGACCTCAGAGATAACAGAATCGAACACAAAAGCCCGTTCTAGAAATCTCTTCTTATCCTGACACTGTGAGACAAAACAGTATTGGAAAACAGAAGAAGTACGCGGGGAGTAAGTTTTGTAAATCTACTTCAACTGCCAAGAATCTACAACGATCTCAACGTTCTGCAACCGCTCCTAGATATGATTCCAGCAAGGTTTCCCAGCAAGTGGTGTCTATATCAAAACAAGTAATCACAATCAAAAAGTTTTGCCAATCAAATAGTTTTACTGCAGTCTCATATATATATATACATATATTGTGTCTATATCAACGTATTTTAGCGACACTTTAAGAGTGTTTTTAAAGCGTTTTTTCTGTCCATCAACTGATCGTCTGCCCCCTTTAAGCTCACCATACATCAACTGATTTGGTATGCGTTATCAGGTATCCGAGCAAAATAACCGGCCCATCTCCTTTGAGCCTTCTTCATCAGGGTTTTGATGCTCAGAATCTTTGCTCTTATTAGTACTTCGATTTCTGGAACTGTTTCCTTTCAGTTTATATTTAGTAGTTAATGAATGAAAATCTTTGCATATCCTTTACAGAACGTAGCCATCAACCACAGCAAACTAGTCGTTGATTTTTCTAGGCACCAATTATACGTTCAGTAGTTTGTCATTGCTTTCTGAACGGTGAGGTATATTTTTACCTTTTGTAAAATTCACACAGAAACGAATTTGCTTTCAAACTTGCCCACTGTGGGTTTGAACCAGGTACGCTTGGATTTATGATCGAGCTCACTACCACTTGAGCTACAGACGCGCACCAGACTACAGTATGTTAAACATAATAATAATCGTGGGAAATATTCTTGAACTACACAAACACAAACATATAACTTACTTCTAATACTTAAACTACACAATCACAAACATATAACTACTTTTAATACTTAAACTACACAAACACAAACATATAACTTACTTCTAATACTTAAACTACACAATCACAGATATATAACTTACTTCTAATACTTCAAAACCGTAAATATCAAGTACACCCATGACCTTTGTTCTTGTCTTCACGTCCTCACTCACCTAAGAAACCAAAGAATCAACAAAAATTCATTAAATTCAGATTTTTAAGTGACTTATCCAGATCGAGTGAAGTGTATGGTTGAATGGATTAGAGCGTGGCTTCTCATGTGAAGTCCGGGGTATTAGAAAAATAAACAGAGAAAGACTCATCCGTATACTGGTATTAATCCTACTAACCAGCTACTGCTTACCTGTATACTGATATTAATCCTGCTAACGAGCTATTACTTACCCGTATACTGGTATTAATTCTACTAACCAGTTACTACTTACCCGTATACTAGTATTAATCCTGCTAACCAACCACGTAAACATCCGCCCATAGATAGCTTTACATAAGGCATCTCTGGCATATATAGCCTGTAAGAAAATAAGGTTCAGAAATCAATACAAGCTCAATTAATAGCTAAACAAGAATGTAAATCCTGAAACAGTTTTGAGATAGTTACAAAACAGAACTTCATATAACCACTCTCCACTCAACTGAATATAAATCTTACATATTATATCTTGTGAAGCATCACTTTTCAGTTTCAGTTTGGAATATCTTCATTGCACTCCGGACATGTCCATAGGTGCTCCGATCTCCTTCACAATATCTCCAACAGCATCCAGCGACTGATCGTACCAGTTCGATTTTGATTGATAAGCCTACTCACGTACCTGTTATGCTGTTATTTTCTTGCTACTCTAATCTTCAAACCTAGCTCCTGCAATCTAGTAGTTGACGTGGATTGGTTTAAATGAAAATTTTCTTTGCGGCCACACTCTATGAGGGCGTTCAAAGTTGATCACTTATGTTCAAACACGTTCACTTAAATTTTCTGAAGCCTCACTTATGTTCAAACACGCCCACTTACATCTTCAGACGTCTCACTTCTGTTCAAACACGCCCACTTAAATCTTCTGAAGTCTCGCTTCTGTTCAAACACGCCCACTTAATCTGAAGTCTCGCTTCTGTTCAAACACGACCACTTAATCTGAAGTCTCACTTCTGTTCAAACACGCCCACTTAAATTTTCTGAAGTCTCACTTCTGTTCAAACACGCCCACTTAAATTTTCTGAAGCCTCACTTCTGTTCAAACACGCCCACTTAAATTTTCTGAAGCCTCACTTCTGTTCAAACACTGAACTTAAATTTTCTGAAGCCTCACTTATGTTCAAACACTTAAATCTTTAGAAGTGCCGCTCATGTTCAAAGACTTAAATCTTTAGAAGTGCCGCTCATGTTCAAACACGCGCAATTCTTCTTCAAACACTCCATATAGACAACTTGTTAACCACTCTTTGTGATTTGTGTGTGATCTAAGATTGTACGATGTGCAAGTTAACCACTCTTTGTGATTTGTGTGTGATCTAAGATTGTATGATGTGCCAGTTAACCACTCTTTGTGATTTGTGTGTGATCTAAGATTGTACGATGTGCAAGTTAACCACTCTTTGTGATTTGTGTGTGATCTAAGATTGTACGATGTGCCAGTTAACCACTCTTTGTGATTTGTGTGTGTGATCTAAGATTGTACGATGTGCAAGTTAACCACTCTTTGTGATTTGTGTGTGATCTAAGATTGTACGATGTGCCAGTTAACCACTCTTTGTGATTTGTGTGTGATCTAAGATTGTACGATGTGCAAGTTAACCACTATTTGTGATTTGTGTGTGATCTAAGATTGTACGATGTGCCAGTTAACCACTCTTTGTGATTTGTATGTGATCTAAGAGCGATTGTACGATGTGCCAGTTAACCACTCTTTGTGATTTGTATGTGATCTAAGATTGTACGATGTGCAAGTTAACCACTCTTTGTGATTTGTGTGTGATCTAAGATTGTACGATGTGCAAGTTAACCTCTCTTTGTGATTTGTGTGTGATCTAAGATTGTACGATGTGCAAGTTAACCACTCTTTGTGATTTGTGTGTGATCTAAGATTGTACGATGTGCCAGTTAACCACTCTTTGTGATTTGTGTGTGATCTAAGAGCGATTGTACGATGTGCCAGTTAACCACTCTTTGTGATTTGTGTGTGATCTAAGATTGTACGATGTGCAATTAACCACTCTTTGTGATTTGTGTGATCTAAGATTTTACGATGTGCATGTTAACCACTATTTGTGATTTGTGTGTGATCTAAGATTGTACGATGTGCAAGTTAACCACTCTTGTGATTTGTGTGTGATCTAAGATTGTACGATGTGCAAGTTAACCACTCTTTGTGATTTGTGTGTGATCTAAGATTGTACGATGTGCAAGTTAACCACTCTTTGTGATTTGTGTGTGATCTAAGATTGTACGATGTGCAAGTTAACCACTCTTTGTGATTTGTGTGTGATCTAAGATTGTACGATGTGCAAGTTAACCACTCTTTGTGATTTGTGTGTGATCTAAGATTGTACGATGTGCAAGTTAACCTCTCTTTGTGATTTGTGTGTGATCTAAGATTGTACGATGTGCAAGTTAACCACTCTTTGTGATTTGTGTGTAATCTAAAATTGTACGATTGCAGTTAACCACTCTTTGTGATTTGTGTGTGATCTAAGATTGTAGTGTCAAGTTAACCACTCTTTGTGATTGTGTGTGATCTAAGATTGTACGATGTGCAAGTTAACCACTCTTTGTGATTTGTGTGTATCTAAGATTGTACGATGTGCCAGTTAACCACTCTTTGTGATTTGTGTGTGTGATCTAAGATTGTACGATGTGCAAGTTAACCACTCTTTGTGATTTGTGTGTGATCTAAGATTTTACGATGTGCATGTTAACCACTATTTGTGATTTGTGTGTGATCTAAGATTGTACGATGTGCAAGTTAACCACTCTTTGTGATTTGTGTGTGATCTAAGATTGTACGATGTGCAAGTTAACCACTCTTTGTGATTTGTGTGTGATCTAAGATTGTACGATGTGCAAGTTAACCACTCTTTGTGATTTGTGTGTGATCTAAGATTGTATGATGTGCCAGTTAACCACTCTTTGTGATTTGTGTGTGATCTAAGATTGTACGATGTGCAAGTTAACCACTCTTTGTGATTTGTGTGTGATCTAAGATTGTATGATGTGCCAGTTAACCACTCTTTGTGATTTGTGTGTGTGATCTAAGATTGTACGATGTGCAAGTTAACCACTCTTTGTGATTTGTGTGTGATCTAAGATTGTACGATGTGCCAGTTAACCACTCTTTGTGATTTGTGTGTGATCTAAGATTGTACGATGTGCAAGTTAACCACTCTTTGTGATTTGTGTATGATCTAAGATTGTACGATGTGCCAGTTAACCACTCTTTGTGATTTGTATGTGATCTAAGAGCGATTGTACGATGTGCCAGTTAACCACTCTTTGTGATTTGTGTGTGATCTAAGATTGTACGATGTGCAAGTTAACCACTCTTTGTGATTTGTGTGTGATCTAAGATTGTACGATGTGCAAGTTAACCACTCTTTGTGATTTGTGTGTGATCTAAGATTGTACGATGTGCAAGTTAACCACTCTTTGTGATTTGTGTGTGATCTAAGATTGTACGATGTGCCAGTTAACCACTCTTTGTGATTTGTGTGTGATCTAAGAGCGATTGTACGATGTGCCAGTTAACCACTCTTTGTGATTTGTGTGTGATCTAAGATTGTACGATGTGCAAGTTAACCACTCTTTGTGATTTGTGTGTGATCTAAGATTTTACGATGTGCATGTTAACCACTATTTGTGATTTGTGTGTGATCTAAGATTGTACGATGTGCAAGTTAACCACTCTTTGTGATTTGTGTGTGATCTAAGATTGTACGATGTGCAAGTTAACCACTCTTTGTGATTTGTGTGTGATCTAAGATTGTACGATGTGCAAGTTAACCACTCTTTGTGATTTGTGTGTGATCTAAGATTGTACGATGTGCAAGTTAACACTCTTTGTGATTTGTGTGTATCTAAGATTGTACGATGTCAAGTTAACCACTCTTTGTGATTTGTGTGTGATCTAAGATTGTACGATGTGCAAGTTAACCACTCTTTGTGATTTGTGTGTGATCTAAGATTGTACGATGTGCAAGTTAACCACTCTTTGTGATTTGTGTGTAATCTAAAATTGTACGATGTGCAAGTTAACCACTCTTTGTGATTTGTGTGTGATCTAAGATTGTACGATGTGCAAGTTAACCACTCTTTGTGATTTGTGTGTGATCTAAGATTGTACGATGTGCAAGTTAACCACTCTTTGTGATTTGTGTGTGATCTAAGATTGTACGATGTGCCAGTTAACCACTCTTTGTGATTTGTGTGTGTGATCTAAGATTGTACTATGTGCAAGTTAACCACTCTTTGTGATTTGTGTGTGATCTAAGATTTTACGATGTGCATGTTAACCACTATTTGTGATTTGTGTGTGATCTAAGATTGTACGATGTGCCAGTTAACCACTCTTTGTGATTTGTGTGTGATCTAAGATTGTACGATGTGCAAGTTAACCACTCTTTGTGATTTGTGTGTGATCTAAGATTGTACGATGTGCAAGTTAACCACTCTTTGTGATTTGTGTGTGATCTAAGATTGTACGATGTGCAAGTTAACCACTCTTTGTGATTTGTGTGTGATCTAAGATTGTACGATGTGCAAGTTAACCACTCTTTGTGATTTGTGTGTGATCTAAGATTGTACGATGTGCAAGTTAACCACTCTTTGTGATTTGTGTGTGATCTAAGATTGTACGATGTGCAAGTTAACCACTCTTTGTGATTTGTGTGTGATCTAAGATTGTACGATGTGCAAGTTAACCACTCTTTGTGATTTGTGTGTGATCTAAAATTGTACGATGTGCAAGTTAACCACTCTTTGTGATTTGTGTGTAATCTAAAATTGTACGATGTGCAAGTTAACCACTCTTTGTGATTTGTGTGTGATCTAAGATTGTACGATGTGCAAGTTAACCACTCTTTGTGATTTGTGTGTGATCTAAGATTGTACGATGTGCAAGTTAACCACTCTTTGTGATTTGTGTGTGATCTAAGATTTTACGATGTGCATGTTAACCACTATTTGTGATTTGTGTGTGATCTAAGATTGTACGATGTGCAAGTTAACCACTCTTTGTGATTTGTGTGTGATCTAAGATTGTACGATGTGCAAGTTAACCACTCTTTGTGATTTGTGTGTGATCTAAGATTGTATGATGTGCCAGTTAACCACTCTTTGTGATTTGTGTGTCATCTAAGATTGTACGATGTGCCAGTTAACCACTCTTTGTGATTTGTGTGTGATCTAAGATTGTACGATGTGCAAGTTAACCACTCTTTGTGATTTGTGTATGATCTAAGATTGTACGATGTGCCAGTTAACCACTCTTTGTGATTTGTATGTGATCTAAGAGCGATTGTACGATGTGCCAGTTAACCACTCTTTGTGATTTGTGTGTGATCTAAGATTGTACGATGTGCAAGTTAACCACTCTTTGTGATTTGTGTGTGATCTAAGATTGTACGATGTGCAAGTTAACCACTCTTTGTGATTTGTGTGTGATCTAAGATTGTACGATGTGCAAGTTAACCACTCTTTGTGATTTGTGTGTGATCTAAGATTGTACGATGTGCCAGTTAACCACTCTTTGTGATTTGTGTGTGATCTAAGAGCGATTGTACGATGTGCCAGTTAACCACTCTTTGTGATTTGTGTGTGATCTAAGATTGTACGATGTGCAAGTTAACCACTCTTGTGATTTGTGTGATCTAAAATTGTACGATGTGCAAGTTAACCACTCTTTGTGATTTGTGTGTGATCTAAGATTGTACGATGTGCAAGTTAACCACTCTTTGTGATTTGTGTGTGATCTAAGATTGTACGATGTGCAAGTTAACCACTCTTTGTGATTGTGTGTGATCTAAGATTGTACGATGTGCCAGTTAACCACTCTTTGTGATTTGTGTGTGTGATCTAAGATTGTACGATGTGCAAGTTAACCACTCTTTGTGATTTGTGTGTGATCTAAGATTTTACGATGTGCATGTTAACCACTATTTGTGATTTGTGTGTGATCTAAGATTGTACGATGTGCAAGTTAACCACTCTTTGTGATTTGTGTGTGATCTAAGATTGTACGATGTGCAAGTTAACCACTCTTTGTGATTTGTGTGTGATCTAAGATTGTACGATGTGCAAGTTAACCACTCTTTGTGATTTGTGTGTGATCTAAGATTGTACGATGTGCAAGTTAACCACTCTTTGTGATTTGTGTGTGATCTAAGATTGTACGATGTGCAAGTTAACCACTCTTTGTGATTTGTGTGTGATCTAAGATTGTACGATGTGCAAGTTAACCACTCTTTGTGATTTGTGTGTGATCTAAGATTGTACGATGTGCAAGTTAACCACTCTTTGTGATTTGTGTGTGATCTAAGATTGTACGATGTGCAAGTTAACCACTCTTTGTGATTTGTGTGTGATCTAAGATTGTACGATGTGCCAGTTAACCACTCCTTGTGATTTGTGTGTGTGATCTAAGATTGTACGATGTGCAAGTTAACCACTCTTTGTGATTTGTGTGTGATCTAAGATTTTACGATGTGCATGTTAACCACTATTTGTGATTTGTGTGTGATCTAAGATTGTACGATGTGCAAGTTAACCACTATTTGTGATTTGTGTGTGATCTAAGATTGTACGATGTGCAAGTTAACCACTCTTTGTGATTTGTGTGTGATCTAAGATTGTACGATGTGCAAGTTAACCACTCTTTGTGATTTGTGTGTGATCTAAGATTGTACGATGTGCAAGTTAACCACTCTTTGTGATTTGTGTGTCATCTAAGATTGTACGATGTGCAAGTTAACCACTCTTTGTGATTTGTGTGTGATCTAAGATTGTACGATGTGCAAGTTAACCACTCTTTGTGATTTGTGTGTGATCTAAGATTGTACGATGTGCAAGTTAACCACTCTTTGTGATTTGTGTGTGATCTAAGATTGTACGATGTGCAAGTTAACCACTCTTTGTGATTTGTGTGTGATCTAAAATTGTACGATGTGCAAGTTAACCACTCTTTGTGATTTGTGTGTGATCTAAGATTGTACGATGTGCAAGTTAACCACTCTTTGTGATTTGTGTGTGATCTAAGATTGTACGATGTGCAAGTTAACCACTCTTTGTGATTTGTGTGTGATCTAAGATTGTACGATGTGCCAGTTAACCACTCTTTGTGATTTGTGTGTGATCTAAGATTGTACCATGTGCAAGTTAACCACTCTTTGTGATTTGTGTATGATCTAAGATTGTACGATGTGCCAGTTAACCACTCTTTGTGATTTGTATGTGATCTAAGAGCGATTGTACGATGTGCCAGTTAACCACTCTTTGTGATTTGTGTGTGATCTAAGATTGTACGATGTGCAAGTTAACCACTCTTTGTGATTTGTGTGTGATCTAAGATTGTACGATGTGCAAGTTAACCACTCTTTGTGATTTGTGTGTGATCTAAGATTGTACGATGTGCAAGTTAACCACTCTTTGTGATTTGTGTGTGATCTACGATTGTACGATGTGCAAGTTAACCACTCTTTGTGATTTGTGTGTGATCTAAGATTGTACGATGTGCCAGTTAACCACTCTTTGTGATTGGTGTGTGATCTAAGATTGTACGATGTGCCAGTTAACCACTCTTTGTGATTTGTGTGTGATCTAAGATTGTACGATGTGCCAGTTAACCACTCTTTGTGATTTGTGTGTGATCTAAGATTGTACGATGTGCCAGTTAACCACTCTTTGTGATTTGTGTGTGAACTAAGAGCGATTGTACGATGTGCCAGTTAACCACTCTTTGTGATTTGTGTGTGATCTAAGATTGTACGATGTGCAAGTTAATCACTCTTTGTGATTTGTATGTGATCTAAGATTGTACGATGTGCAAGTTAACCACTCTTTGTTATTTGTGTATGATCTAAGATTGTACGATGTGCAAGTTAACCACTCTTTGTGATTTGTGTGTGATCTAAGATTGTACGATGTGCAAGTTAACCACTCTTTGTGATTTGTGTGTGATCTAAGATTGTACGATGTGCAAGTTAACCACTCTTTGTGATTTGTGTGTGATCTAAGATTGTACGATGTGCAAGTTAACCACTCTTTGTGATTTGTGTGTGATCTAAGATTGTACGATGTGCAAGTTAACCACTCTTTGTGATTTGTGTGTCATCTAAGATTGTACGATGTGCAAGTTAATCACTCTTTGTGATTTGTGTGTGATCTAAGATTGTACGATGTGCAAGTTAACCACTCTTTGTGATTTGTATGTGATCTAAGATTGTACGATGTGCAAGTTAACCACTCTTTGTGATTTGTGTGTGATCTAAGATTGTACGATGTGCAAGTTAACCACTCTTTGTGATTTGTGTGTGATCTAAGATTGTACGATGTGCCAGTTAACCACTCTTTGTGATTTGTGTGTGATCTAAGATTGTACGATGTGCAAGTTAACCACTCTTTGTGATTTGTGTATGATCTAAGATTGTACGATGTATCCAGTTAACCACTCTTTGTGATTTGTGTGTGATCTAAGATTGTACGATGTGCCAGTTAACCACTCTTTGTGATTTGTGTGTGATCTAAGATTGTACGATGTGCAAGTTAACCACTCTTTGTGATTTGTGTGTCATCTAAGAGCGATTGTAAGATGTGCAAGTTAACCACTCTTTGTGATTTGTGTGTGATCTAAGAGCGATTGTACGAGGTGCAAGTTAACCACTCTTTGTGATTTGTGTGTGATCTAAGAGCGATTGTACGATGTGCAAGTTAACCACTCTTTGTGATTTGTGTGTGATCTAAGAGCGATTGTACGATGTGCAAGTTAACCACTCTTTGTGATTTGTGTGTGATCTAAGAGCGATTGTACGATGTGCAAGTTAACCACTCTTTGTGATTTGTGTGTGATCTAAGAGCGATTGTACGATGTGCAAGTTAACCACTCTTTGTGATTTGTGTGTGATCTAAGAGCGATTGTAAGATGTGCAAGTTAACCACTCTTTGTGATTTGTGTGTGATCTAAGATTGTAAGATGTGCAAGTTAACCACTCTTTGTGATTTGTGTGTGATCTAAGATTGTAAGATGTGCAAGTTAACCACTCTTTGTGATTTGTGTGTGATCTAAGAGCGATTGTACGATGTGCAAGTTAACCACTCTTTGTGATTTGTGTGTGATCTAAGAGCGATTGTACGATGTGCAAGTTAACCACTCTTTGTGATTTGTGTGTGATCTAAGAGCGATTGTACGATGTGCAAGTTAACCACTCTTTGTGATTTGTGTGTGATCTAAGAGCGATTGTACGATGTGCAAGTTAACCACTCTTTGTGATTTGTGTGTGATCTAAGAGCGATTGTAAGATGTGCAAGTTAACCACTCTTTGTGATTTCGTGTGTGATCTAAGAGCGATTGTAAGATGTGCAAGTTAACCACTCTTTGTGATTTCGTGTGTGATCTAAGAGCGCTTGTACGATGTGCAAGTTAACCACTCTTTGTGATTTGTGTGTGATCAAAGATTGTACGATGTGCAAGTTAATCACTCTTTGTGATTTGTGTGTGATCTAAGATTGTACGATGTGCAAGTTAACCACTATTTGTGATTTGTGTGTGATCTAAGATTGTACGATGTGCAAGTTATGCTCCTACAAGTAGAACAGCACCTCGGATTTCTGCGACGCTTTTTAGTTACTAGGGTAGCTTCCCTAGGTCTTATACCTCTATCACCTTTACGACATGCAATGTAGGTGGCAGTGTTACTATTCTTTGCTCCCTTGAGCCCCAGCAACACACAAGCGACAGGCATATTTAAATATTTCAAAGTCTTGCTTATGTTCAACCACATCTACTTCAATCGTTAAAATTATCTCTTATATTTAACCACGCCCATTAAAATCTTTAAAAGTATCTCTTAGCCACACCCACTTACATCTTCAACTGTCAAGTACGTCTTGACCACATCCATCTTGGCAACAACAGTTCTCTGCATCAAAGCACCAGCCAGTGACTCTACAGAACATCCCAATAGCTGACACACGTTTTCAACAGCTGCAAGATAGAATGCAAATAAACATGCTGAAAACGAAACACCAATACCAGGATAACGATTATGAATACAACAAGCTCAACAGAAGAACAAAGAAGATCTCCAGATTTGATAAATGTGACAACAGCCTGAGATACCCATCTCTTTAATAAGCTAAAGATAGGGAAGATAGGAAGATAGGAAGTTTACCATGTGGGACTGTGATACAAACGCAATAAATACAGAACATGTGTTCCACAAGTTGCAAATAGACAAATTTGATCAACTGAGTTTAATTTAGCTTAGTCATCGAATCATCATCACTGCACGTCAAACTAATTAGTCCATAAGTGCTCCGATCTCCTTCTCAGTGTGTTTCGTGCGTGTGGCGTTAACAACACCGGTTCTTTGTTGGTTTACTATTCTTCTTTGGCTACCAGTACAGTGCTCTTGTCTAGCTACAGCACATTTGACTTGGAATTCTTGCATTATGGTTAGTTTTGTATATCGCCTGAGAAACTGTTAAATACCAAGGTGGATTACCAAGCTGTGGTGTTCTTGACAGAAACAAAATATAAATCCCCGGACTTCGGTTCTGAAAACTGTCCTGTCTACAGACCCTACTATATGAACTATGCACCAAGTAAAGGTGATCTTGCAGTGGATAGCATCCGTCTCACTGGGGAATAATACGAAATGAGACAGCAGAACGACTGGATATGGAAGGTGCTGCAGGAGAACAACCGGATATAAAAGTTACTTACCACCAAAAGAAAGGGAAGCTTAAATCAATTAAAAAGCCACAAATATCAACAAAAAACGACTATAAAATATGAGCAGATTAGAATATGCATTCATTCTGCGCCTCAGAACAGGACATAATCGATTCCCCCATCCACATTTATACAAAATAGAAGATTGACGATTCTTTTATGTGCACAATTGGACAGATATCACAGACTGCAGAGCAAATTACCTCAAAGTAAACTATGGGCAGCCGTAGAAGAAAAATGATTATAGATAGGAAGAACACAAGGTATATGCAGGATCTTGGATACGGAGCATGAGGAGGAGGAGTAGGAAAATGATAAGGAGAAGAAGGAAAAACAACGGTAACAGATAAGGAGGAGATGGTGTAGATGAGAAAAGGTGGAAGAACTAGAAGAGGTGAAAGAGGAGAATTACCAAATGTAGATGTATAAGATGAGGCGCTAAGATCAATTTTATGCACAGAGTAACAAATAAAGATAAGGAAGAGTAAAGAAATAAATATCACAGGTATCCTCCGACATCAAAGAATAAAAACTACAGATGCAACACACCTGGTAGAGGATAGAAAACTGAACCTCCCCACCCACGGTGCTTAATGGCACATGTGGATAAAACAAGAAATTAAGAAGAAGAGGCTGCTATTTCAACAGAAGAATACAATACATCAAGACTAATTGATGTACTCACCATCAATATTAACAACATCACATCCATCAGTACCATCAGCATTAATCTTCTCTGAGAACTGTACGTTGCCCAAGTTTAATATGCTGGCTAACAGTTGAAATACTGAGTGAATTTCCTCGTTTGTAAAACCAATAATTTCCATACCATTCTAAAAGTTAAAAGAAATAAATGAATTCACAAACATTGAGATCAACAACAAACTATCAATGGACGAAGAAATAAACATCATAATAGACAAAGCAGCAAGATATCATAAACAGACAAAGGAATTATGAGCAGAGTTTCATCCATCTCACTCTCTCTGAATAGAGACTCATTGATATAACTCTCTCTCTCTCTTCTCTTCTCTCTCTTGAGTCTAGAGTTATCCATCTCATTCCCAGCCTCTCTAAGACGAAATTCATCCATCTCCCTTCCGCTCTCTAACTCGAAGCCGAGAATCAGGCTTCTCACAACCCTGCTCTTAACCAAGATTCATCCTTCTCACTTCCGCTCTCTCTTTTAAGCCAAGATTCACCCTTCTCCTTCCTCCCTTTGTCTGAATCTAGGTTTATCAATCTCACTGTCCCTTAGCCCCGATGCATTACTTATCTCGCTGTCTCTGAATCTCGACGACATATTCGTCACAATGTCTCTAAGCCTCGATTCCTATATATCTCTTTGTATCTTAGCCACGAGAACTTATCCACCTCACAGTCTCTAACATCTCACTCACTACTTGTCCATCTATCTGTATCTTAGCCACGAGAACTTATCCACCTCACAGTCTCTAACATCTCACTCACTACTTGTCCATCTATCTGTATCTTAGCCGCGGCATCCACTTCACGGTCTCTAATCCCTCCTGACTTGTCCATTTCACTGTCTCTGAACCATGATGTATTATCTTTGTCTCTGGCTTTGAGTCACCACAACGTACTACTCCCACACCTATTTATCCATCATAAAATGAATGTCTCACCCTCACATCTTGAATATCTGCAACATCATCCAGTGTATCCACCTCCGTAAATCCACTCTTGTTCAGGGTGGAGTAGTTACTGGCTGGTGGAGTTAGTCTCAGATCAGCTGTGAATAGCAAAAATGCATGGAATATAGCACGATCTGTGTAAATCAAATGTTGATGTTTCAACATCAGACATAAGTGTAAATCAAATGTTGATGTTTCAACATCAGACATAAGTGTAAATCAAATGTTGATGTTTCAACATCAGACATAAGTGTAAATCAAATGTTGATGTTTCAACATCAGACATAAGTGTAAATCAAATGTTGATGTTTCAACATCAGACTTAAGTGTAAATTAAATGTTGATGTTTCAACATCAGACTTAAGTGTAAATCAAATGTTGATGTTTCAACATCAGATATAAGTGTAAATCAAATGTTGATGTTTCAACATCAGACATAAGTGTAAATTAAATGTTGATGTTTCAACATCAGACATAAGTGTAAATCAAATGTTGATGTTTCACCATCAGACATAAGTGTAAATCAAATGTTGGTGTTTCAACATCAGACATAAGTGTAAATCAAATGTTGGTGTTTCAACATCAGACATAAGTGTAAATCAAATGTTGATGTTTCAACATCAGACATAAGTGTAAATCAAATGTTGGTGTTTCAACGTCAGACATAAGTGTAAATCAAATGTTGATGTTTCAACATCAGACATAAGTGTAAATCAAATGTTGATGTTTCAACATCAGACTAAGTGTAAATAAATGTTGATGTTTCAACATCAGACATAAGTGTAAATTAAATGTTGATGTTTCAACATCAGACATAAGTGTAAATCAAATGTTGATGTTTCAACATCAGACTTAAGTGTAAATTAAATGTTATGTTTCAACATCAGACATAAGTGTAAATCAAATGTTGATGTTTCAACATCAGACATAAGTGTAAATTAAATGTTGATGTTTCAACATCAGACAAGTGTAAATAAATGTTGATGTTTCAACATCAGACATAAGTGTAAATTAAATGTTGATGTTTCAACATCAGACTATGTAAATCAAATGTTGATGTTTCAACATCAGACATAAGTGTAAATGTTATTATGAGCTGTTCCATCAGAATAAGTGTAATACAGAATTAGGTTTCAACACAGAATAAATATAAGACGTTCATACATTTATGGACATTGCTCATCGAAGATTACACAAAAGTATAATCAATCAAGTACAAGTGTCAATAACATAAAGTTATGATACAATAATAAAGATGATGTCCAAACAGGTAAATGAGTCCAACCAGGTGAAGAACTGATGACACAACACAGGTAAACATGAAACACTAGTATGTCACACAGGTAAAGAATGAAAGAACTTATGATACAACACAGGTAAAGAATGAAGAACTTATGATACAACACAGGTAAACAATGAAGAACTGATGATACAACACAGGTAAAGAAATGAAGAACTGATGATACAACACAGGTAAAGAATGAAGAACTTATGATACAACACAGGTAAAAATGAAAACTTATGATACAACACAGGTAAAGAATGAAGAACTTATGATACAACACAGGTAAAGAATGAAGAACTTATGATACAACACAGGTAAAGAATGAAGAACTTATGATACAACACAGGTAAAGAATCAAGAACTTATGATACAACACAGGTAAAGAATGAATAACTTATGATACACCACAGGTAAAAAATGAAGAACGTATGTCACAACACAGGTAAAGAATGATGTCACAACACAGGTAAAGAATGATGTCACAACACAGGTAAAGAATGATGTCACAACACAGGTAAAGAATGATGTCACAACACAGGTAAAGAATGATGTTACAACACAGGTAAAGAATGATGTTACAACACAGGTAAAGAATGATGTCACAACACAGGTAAAGAATGATTTTACAACACAGGTAAAGATTGAAGAACTTATGTCACAACACAGGTAAAGAATGATGTCACAACACAGGTAAAGAATGATGTCATAACACAGGTAAAGAATGATGTCACTACACAGGTAAAGAATGAAGATGTCACAACACAGGTAAAGAATGAAGATATCACAACACAGGTAAAGAATGAAGATGTCACAACACAGGTAAAGAATGAAGATGTCACAACACAGGTAAAGAATGAAGATGTGACAACACAGGTAAAGAATGAAGATGTCACAACACAGGTAAAGAATGATGTCACAACACAGGTAAAGAAACACAGGTAAAACTTCTTATGACATGTATGTGTTTCTGTTTCAAAATATAAATATGAATCCTGAAACATTACCACAAACATTGAAGAACATGATCAAATCTCTTAAAACAAAGTGCAACAGAAAGATTCTTAGAAAGTCTTGGACAGAGAAAATCAACTTCATAAGAGACCTCAACATCGATGAAGACTGAGTCATAAATTACGTAATGTCCCGGAAATTGAATTATTTTGGTAACAAAAAACATGACAGTTAAACGAATACTTAGATTTATCTGGGAGGATAAAATTAGCAATATCATACTTCAAGAACTAACTGATCTGAAACACATAAAAAGGAGATACAAAAGAAACGATGGTCATAGAGTGAACATGTCCTTAAGATGAGAAAAGAAAGACGGCCAAAACATGCAATGCAGTGAACACCGTAGGCACAGCGGAAAGGGAGGCCATGGGACCTGGAGGCGAACGTTTCTGAAGCAGAT
Organism: Arion vulgaris; assembly: GCA_020796225.1. Lineage (NCBI taxonomy): Eukaryota > Metazoa > Mollusca > Gastropoda > Stylommatophora > Arionidae > Arion > Arion vulgaris. The sequence goes on along the minus strand of CM036761.1, from coordinate 64,059,175 downwards.
CTCAAAGACACGAACAGGACTAAGTTTGAAGTAAAAAGAAAGGCACAAAATCGAATTGAGTGGATATTTTTAGTCTCCGTTTTGTGTGCTATTGGGTGCACGAGGATTGGCGATGAAACGTGACAGGAATTTGGAAAGAGCAATAATGGAAGGCGTCGTTCCTGAAAGACATGGCAGAGGACGTCCAAGACGACGGTGGCAACATGCGTTTAACGATAATTTAAATTTGAACTTGACGTTGGATGCGGTGAGAGGAGAGCCTGCAAGAGGCCGAGATGTTTTGTTACAAGGGCTCTGATGAGAGTGACGTTCTTCAAAGTACATACTACAATGATGGTGACTCTATTTCTACTTTCTGTAGCATTGATTCAAATGATTCTTACCGAGTTCATCTTCTTGCAGTCCATGTAGAAGTTGATAGAATATATGGAAGCTGCGTTCTCCACTGTTCTGTGAGGCAACTCGAGCGTAAAGATACAGAAGACTATTTAATTTATGATTAGTCATTTCATGATGACTAATACACATTGTTGCTTACCACGCTTGTTGCTTACCTCGCCCTCTGTTTTTACCTACGCCCTCTGTTGGCTTACACTCTGTGACTCTACGCCTCTGTGACTTTACCTACCCTCTTGGTTTACACGACCTCTGTTGACTTTACCTACGCCCTCTGTTGACTTTACCTACCTCTGTTGCTTACCCGCCTCTGTTGGCACACGCCGACTTACCACGCCTGTAATGCTTGCAAGTTTAAAGTTACGGCAATATTTCCCGTACGGACTGTGCATCTTTGGAAACCTTCATTAAAAGACGAAGATAGGAGGTTGAATGAGACATGTATGTCGTATGCCAGTAGGGGCAATTGGCTAGGACAGCTCTCAGATGGGGGCAGCAGGACAGTTGATGGAGAGGACATTGGCTAGGACAGCTCTCAAAATGGACAGCGGAGTGGGACGATGGAACATTGGCTAGGACAGCTCTCAGATGGGCAGGGGATGAAGCATTGGAGGACAGCTCTCAGATGGGCAGCGGATGGAGCTTTGGCAGACAGCTCTCAAGACGATGGGCATGCGGACAGCTTGATGGCCGATGAGCATTGGCTGACAGTCTCAGATGGGCAGCGGATGAGCTGCAGACAGCTGATGGGCAGCGGATGGAAGCATTGGCTAGGACAGCTCTCAGATGGGCAGCGGATGGAAGCATGGTGGACAGTCAGATGGCAAGACCAGGACTGCAAAGAAACATGGAGAGAACTGTAGAGAGAGTGAAGAATGTGACCTGAGTGGAAGATGGTTGGTAGAAAGGTAGCAGAACGGCAACAGATGGAAGTCTCTTGTGAAGCCGTTTGTGTCAATCGAAAACGAAGAGAATATAGAATAAATTAGAATGGGGCTGTAAGTAGAATGGTGCTGTAAGTAGAATGGTGCTGTAAGAAAAAGTGTATAGTAGAATGGTGCTTGTAATTTGTAGAGAATCTAAGTGTGTGTGTAATAGAATGTGCTGTAAGTAGAATGGTGCTTAAGTAGATTGCTTGTAATGTGCTTAATAGAATGTGTGTAAGTAGAATGTGTGTGTATTGAATGTGCTGTAAGTAGAATTGTGCTGTAAGTAGAATTGTCTGTAAGATAGAATGGGTGCTAGTAAGTAGAATGTCGCTGTAAGTAGAATGGTGCTGTAAGTAGAATGTGTGCTTAAGTAGAATGGTGCTGTAAGTAGAATTGTGCTAAATCAGAAGATGCTGTCAGTAGAATGTGGTTAAGTAGAATGTAGTGCTGTAAGTAGAAGTGTGCTGAAGTAAATGGAGTAAGTAGAATTGTGCGTAAGTAGAATTGTGCTGAGTAGAATTTGCTGTAATGAATTGTGCTGAAGTAGAATTGTGCTTAAGTAGAATGTGTGTGAAGTAGAAGTGTTTAGGACCAAAGGCATAAGAGAAATGGTGCTGTAAGTAGAATGGGTGCTGTAAGTAGAATGTGTGCTGTAAGTAGAATGTGTGCTGTAAGTAGAATGGGTGCTGTGAATAGAATGTGTGCTGTAAGTAGAATGTGTGCTGTAAGTAGAATGTGTGATGTAAGTAGAATGTGTGCTGTAAGTAGAATGTGTGCTGTAAGTAGAATGTGTGCTGTAAGTAGAATGGGTGCTGTAAGTAGAATGTGTGCTGTAAGTAGAATGTGTGCTGTAAGTAGAATGGGTGCTGTAAGACATAAAAGTGTATGGTTTGAACCCTATGTTTGATATTTTGTTCAGGAGACCCCTAACGCTTGTTCATTGTTTATTTATTGATTACATGCATAGGCTCCATAGTAAATAAAAAGCGTCGCAGAAACCAGATGCTGGCCTACTTGCATAACTAGCACAAAGTACAATCGCACTTAGGTTCAAATCACACAGAACTCACAAAGAGTGGTTTAACAAGTAATTTATATGAAACGTTTAAAGAACAAAAAAAGAAGAAATTCTCAAGTTTAAAGTTGTAATTGACTTGCCTTCATACGCGTACGTGCCCGAACTATTTGATTTTTACCTTATCACGCTGATTGGGGACCCCAGTACAGAGTTTTTATGGACCCCAAAGGCATAAGGCAAATATGGTTGCTCCAATTGTTTCTGTTGTCTGTGATTTTTCATTACGCACTTCTAGTGATATCATTGCCGATATCTCCCAAACACGTCACTCCATACACTGTAATATTTAGTATCATTTTCATTTCTACTGATATTATTTCGATACAAAACGATTTTCAAATCTACCTTTTTAAAGATCTGAAAATAAGAAGAATTATTTCAAAATGTTAGTGAAATAAAATTGATAGAGTAATATGACTAATATATTAGTTATTGATTATACTGTCTTACTAAACTTAATGCATATCTATATGTGCTCATCTCTTCATGACTCTATATTGAAGTCTCTTCATGTAGATCTATATGTGCACAGTCTCTTCATTGATCTAGTGCACAGTCTCTTCATGTAGATCTATATGTGCACAGTCTCTTCATGTAGATCTATATGTGCACAGTCTCTTCATGTAGATCTATATGTGCACAGTCTCTTCATGTAGATCTAATGTCACAGTTCTTCATGTAGATCTATTGTGCACAGTCTCTTCATTAGATCTATATGTGCCGTCTCTTCATGCAGATCTATATGCAAGCCTCTTCATGCAGATCTATTGTACAACCTTTCTGCAGATCTATGTGCACAGCCTCTTCATGCAGATCTAATGTACAGTCTTTCATGCAGATCTATATGTGCACAGCTCTTCATGCAGATCTATGTGCAAGCCTTCATGCAGATCTATATGTCAAGCCTCTTCATGTAGATCTATTGATAAGCTCTTCATGCAGATCTATATATACAGCCTTCATTGATCTATATGTCTCAGCTCTTCATGCAGATCTATATGTGCACAGTCTCTTCATGCAGATCTATATGTGCAAGCCTCTTCATGCAGATCTATATGTGCACAGCTCTTCATGCAGATCTATATTGCACAGTCTCTTCATGCAGATCTATATGTGCACAGTCTCTTCATGCAGATGCTGAATGATTATATGTTAACGGATCCTACTCCACAGCACTGTACGCTGAATCATAAGTGATTGCTTAAATAAAGCTATAAGCCGATCTGACTTATTTACACAGTTTCATGTGTTCTGACTTATTTACACAGTTTAGTGTTCTGACTTACACAGTTCATGTGTTCTGACTTATTTACACAGTTTCATGTGTTCTGACTTATTTACACAGTTTCATGTGTTCTACAGGGTGTTCAAGATAATTGCAGCCCGTGAATGCAGCTAATCTGGCATATATGTATGGAAATGAGAAGGTTCAGTTATGACGTAGTATAGGTCAAGGTTGTGTGACGGAGAGTAATTGTAGTGCGGGAAGGGGCGATGAAAAATGTGACGTAGGACGAGCTAGTCAGAACCGGTTTAAATAGTAAATAAACACAACTCAATTTGTACCTGGCAACTTTCGAATTGTCAATGGGGCTGCAATTATCTTGAACACCCTGTATTAGATGGGCTTTCGTAAACTTAAGTGTTTTTTTTTCTTGTTGCACAGTTTCATTTGTTTTTTCAGATGGGCTTTCGTAAACTCAATGTTAGAACATAGTATCATAAATTTATGCAATGGCATATGAGCTGCTTCAACGATTGATCTTGTTGGAACTACATGTAGTATTTGAGTGATTATACTACGTCATAGCATAGCAACACACATCGACTTTGGTAAACGAGCATAAGCGTCCACTGATTCCAAGACCTCAGTTGGCAGAAGATGTCCAACAAAGGAGATATTGTGTAATGGTAAGAACTACGTTAAAGGAAATAAGCAAATAGATTAAATTGTAAGAAAACTTGACAACATAAATGCCCTCCATCGATTACACTTCTTGTTGAGTGAGTGATTGATGGAACCATCATCCTTGAACTTCTGGGAATGATCATATGTGTTACAATCTCTTTCTTACACAAGATATCAGTAACAGTGCACGTAACAAGATACGAGTGATGGAGACAAGAAAACAACGGGGAAATAATGGAGAATACTTACAATTTGTTATGACTCCTCCCACAGGATCTCCCTTGAAGTCAAACTCAATATCCATGTACTTGCCCTTAGAGAAGATTTGAATGAAACTTGGAAAATATCAACTTTACATTGATTGATGACACACTTTTACTCAAATGTCAAAGTCTTATTTTTCATTGATTCATTATATGCTACTTGCAACAATCCTCTTCTTCTTCCAACGCTCCATATCGACCACTTGTTAAACCACTCTGATTTGTATGTGATCTGAGCCTAAGAGCGATTTTACGTTGTGCCAGTTATGCGTCTACAAGTAGGTCAGCACATCCGATTTCTGCGACGCTTTTCATTTACTAGGGTAGCTTCCGTAGGCCCCTAACTCAGTCGCCTCTTACGACATGCCGTGTAGTTCGCAGTGTTACTATTCTTTCCTTCCCTTGCGAGCCCTGGCAACACAGGGGCGTACATGCAAACAATTTCTTGCACGTCTTGTTTACTCCCAGTTCAACATCAAATAATTAAATATAAATTGAAATGAATCTCTGACATATATTTATATTTAGTTTATATGTAGGAGATTGTCATCTATTTAATAGGCAAAGCACGTATTTTCTAACCTTTGAACTATTTTGTTGGAGATGACATCAAGATGTGTTCTATGAGACTATCGATATCAGGAAAAGCAGCAGTAAAACTGTCATCATCATCACCCAGGTGCTGTGCGGGCCGGCGTAGGAGATCATGGATCGCCACAAATCTCTGTCATTGGTGTTTCAACTCAGATGTTGACGCTCTACCGTGCCATGAAGTCAGGCTATCCAAAATTTTCTCTCTCTGTCGTCCTCTGTCTCGCCTGCCCTCGATTTTACCGGTTGTCACAATGTGTTCTAAACCTACCCTCATCACATGCCCGAAAAATGATGACTGCCTCTTTCTTATATTGATAAGCTTTCTCTGTGTCTTGATCTCATTCAACACCTCAACATTAGTCATTTTAGCAGTCCATGGGATTCTCATCATTCTTTTGTAAAACCACATGTATGTGGCCCTCAGAGAATTTTCGATCGGTGTGTTCATTGTCCATGACTCGCATCCATATGTCAGTATTGGTTCTATGTAGCACTGAACATCGGGAAAGAAGGCAAGAGTAATACCACGGAAAAGATGGTTAGAAAGCGTAGCAGAATCCTGTCAAAGAGCCAAAATAACAATCGTACAAGCCACCAGAACAGCGCAAGACAAAAACAGAAAACCACGACACTGGGCAACAACCCGGTAGCAGTGTGACGACACTGGGCAACAACCCGGTAGCAGTGTGACGACAACAGAAGAAAGAAAATTAGCACTGAATAACTGGCATTCTGATCGGGATTGACAAGGACTTGTTTCTTCTCATTTTCAGAATATGTTTTCGCTTGTCCTATTCTGCTTTTTATTTATGATCGGCATCTGCGATTTGATGTTACCAGGACTCTGAGGTATTTAAATTGCTGCATTTGTCTTAGATCAGTCCCATTTACTGTGATGGTGCATTTTGGCAAAATCTGCTTTGTTTGATATGATCATAACTTCTGTCTTCTTAATATTCAAGAACTATATAGAAATGACAAAACACGTAAACAACAGAATATATACGAGACCATGTAAGAGAGAATACGTATGAGACAGTGTTACGATTATGTATAAGACAAATAGCAGTTGAGGAATGTGACTTTAACACGAACTGTTCTAGAATATAGCTAGTTATCGTAGTTACTCGTGGAACTTGGTTATACTGATGATTCCTTACACTGGATAATTATATGCTTGTATGATGATATATATATGATGATGATGATATATATATGATGATGATATATATATATATATATATATGTGTAAGGGCAACTTACAAATCTGGATGAGTTGTTGTTCTTGCTAGTTTTGGCATTCCCAAATGCTGTAGAGATACAAATTTTCAAACAATAAAGTACCATCTTATCATGAATTAATGGTTGACTATTAGATCTTCTTTGGATAGAATGACTTCCTGGTACAGTAGAGCGTCAACATCTGAGTTGATAGCAAATACCAACGACAGAGATTTGTGGAGATCCATGATCGCCTATGCCAGCCGGCACGGCACCTCATGATGATGATGATGATTAGATCTTAATCTTTGCATTAGTTTGCATCTTTGGAGACCATCATTACAAGACGAAGATGGAGATGGTTTGGACATGTATGTCATATGTCAGTAGGGACATTGGCTAGGACAGGTCTTAGATGGACAGCGGATGGGAAGAGAAGGCCTGGACGTCCAAAGGAAACACGGAGAAGAACTGTTGAGAGAGAGTTGAAGGAGTGTAGCCTGACGTGGGAGACGGTTAGTAGAAAGGCAGCAGAACGGCAACAGTGGAAGTCTCTTGTGGGAGCTTTATGTGTCAATCAGGACACGAAGAGGAAACAGAGAGATTAGATCTTCAATATTTTTATTTTATTTTTGGTCAACATTAGATCAGATCAGCAGGTATATCATGTTCACATCAATATTAGATCAGATCAACAGGTATATCATCTTCACATCAATATTACATCAGATCAACAGGTATATCATCTTCACATCAATATTATATCAGATCAACAGGAATATCATCTTCACATCAATATTACATCAGATCAACAGTATACCATCTTCACATCAATATTATATCAGATCAACAGGAATATCATCTTCACATCAATATTACATCAGATCAACAGGTATATCATCTTCACATCAATATTATTCGATCAACAGGTATATCAATCTCACATCAATATTACATCATCAACGGGTATATCATCTTCACATCAATATTATATCAGATCAACAGGAATATCATCTTCACATCAATATTACATCAGATCAACAGGTATATCATCTTCACATCAATATTATATCAGATCAACAGGAATATCATCTTCACATCAATATTACATCAGATCAACAGGTATATCATCTTCACATCAATATTATATCAGATCAACAGGTATATCATCTTCACATCAATATTACATCAGATCAACAGGAATATCATGTTCACATCAATATTAAATCAGATCAACAGGTATATCATCTTCACATCAAAATGTTGACTGTAACTGATCTTGAACATAACAATCAAAAATAATTGTGTCTTCTCCAAAGTTGTCTAAAATGCAATCAACTCTAAAACTCTTTCTTTTGTTTCCACTAGAAGTTTCCACAAGCTAATGTTTTCTTTTCACTAGCAATATTGTTGTCTGTTTTATCTATTTCAAAATGATAGTGTTAGTGATGATAATGATGATGGTGATGATGATGGTAATGATAGTAAGGATGACGATGCTGGTGATGAGGATAATGATGATGATAATGATGAGGATAATGATGATGATAATGATGATGATAATGATGATGATGATGATGTTGGTAAAGATGATTGTGATGAAGATAATGATGACGATAATGATGAGGTTAATGATGATGATGTTGGTTAAGATGATGATGATGGTAGTAATGATAGTCCAAAAGATGGGGATAAAGTTACTGAAGATAATTAAAACAATGATAAGGCTATTGATGATGATTTCAGTGATGACAATGATGTTGTAATGACATTGATAATGACGATGTTGTGAAAATAATCAAAACGATATTGGATCTGGACAAATAGAACGATGTTTCTATTGACATTGTTTACCTTCTAAAACTGGATTAGACTGTAACAATTGCTGTTTCACTCGATCTATCTCCTGTCCTTTTCCAGATACCTCAGCTACATACTGCATGATCATTTTACTAGCCTCTGTTAGAATATCAAGATTAAAAGAAGGAATCATTTTATGAAAGAGGAGTTGGAGAAGGATGAGCTTGAAGATGCAGAGCGGGGTATGAAGAGGTGGAAGTTGGACATGATTGATTAATTGATTGACCACCACTATCATTGCACTTCGGTGATTAACCATGTGCGCTCCGATCTCTTGCTTACATAGGAAGTTCTCAGCGACAGAGAAAGAGCTCCATAGTAACACTTATATTCAGCATATTGTTCTTGTTTTAATATCTCTTCACACATATTGCATTCTTATAATCTGATCGTTTATAGTTCCACTATTCGTTTGTTTTATTTTTATGGCCATTGTCTTTTCATGTCTCCCATACATCTTTTTTGTATGAACCATAATCTCTTATTTGTATGTGACATTAAAATCCTTTGTGATAAATCTTTTTGTGTGGAACATAGATCTTATTGTGAGGACCATTAAATCTTTGTAGACATTAAATCTTATTTGTGTGGAAATTAAATCAGAGTAAGTAACCATTAAAAATCTTTTACATTTGTAGTGAGTGATCCCGTTCAACATCTTTTTTTGTAATGATGAACCATTAGTTTTTTTTGTAAGTGAGTATACCATTAAAATCTTTTATTTGTAGTGAGAGTGAACCATTAAAATCTTTTATTTGTAGTGAGAGTGAACCATTAAATCTTTTGTAGTGAACCATTAAAATCTCTTACTAGCAGTGAGAGTGAACCGACATATTCGAAACTTACATTTTCTCTGCGTTGTTAGAAGTACATCTTGTTATGCTTGTTTTATCTATTGTCGTTTATCTTATAATAGAGTTGATAAATATCCATAGCTATGGCAATGTTTATCATAAATGATAGATAATAAATAGTCACCAGTTTTTCCAGAGCCACTTTCTCCAGATATGATAACACACTGATCCAAGTTCTTATCTCGCATAGATCTGTAGGCATCGTCGGTGATAGCAAAACTGAAAATATATTGGAGATAACACTATATATGACATATGTAGTGATGAAATCTGAGAAATGTCTGGTCAAACACTAATAACAACTGTTATAAGAAGGAGAGGATGGAGATATGTTGTGCATACCTTGAGAAGAAATGATTAAAAAATACCAAAGCAGACATTGAAATGGGAGGCAAAGGTTTTAAGAAAGAGAGGACGATCTAGGGAAACCCTCACCGAACTTTGCTGATAGAAGCAACATATATCGGACTCATTTCTATGGAAGAGTTTAGCGAGTTGTCCAGGACAGAGCAGTATGGAGAAATTACTTGCAGGCCCTATGTAAAGTATACCGGTAAGAGAAATATATATATATATAAAACAACATCACATGTGGAGGCAAAGAGACACAGAGAGCAGAGAGAACATCCCATGCATGGCTCTAGTCTCCAGTTTTACCTGCAGCAACTGTGGCAAAGATTGCCACTCCAGAATAGACCATTACAGCCACATGAAACGTTGTGATTCAGCACAGAACATACTACGTGATGGAACACCTATTGTCTCCTGAGACAAAGAGGCCAATGATGATGATATATAGATATAGATATATATATTAGCAGCTAAATTGGCAAAAAAGTGTAGTTAGAGCTGGAGTTCCTGAAACTCCTCATTCTATTGTTAGAGTAAACGTCAAGCTACCAATGAATGATGTATGCATGTATGTTAAATGTGTATATTTATGTGTAAATATGTTGCTGTTTCGTTCATATATACAAGCACAAAAGTCTATCGCATGTGTTTGTGCAAACACTGTACGATCACATTTGACCTGATTATTCTGTGTTCTAGTCGACCATGTTTATGACAGACACTCCTTCGTGAAGCTCTTTGTTTTTAGCTAGCTGGTTGCATCCAGCTCGTCTGTGTAGCTATAGAATGAGTGCCATAAGGAATGAAAGTTTGTGGTTCGAATCGTCTCTTTGGTAATATGTGTTTTTCCGGACGCCCCTAATACTTCTTCACTGTCTATTTATTGATCAAATTCACTGGCTATTTATTCTTATGTCTATTTATTGATCAATTTATGCTATATTCTTATTGCTATTTAATGATCATTCACTGGCTTAATGCTTTTCACTGTCTATTTATTGCTAAATTATTGGCAAATTTATTGCTATTTATGTCTATTTATTGATAAATTATGCCTATTTATTCCTGTTATTTATTGATCAAATTCACTGGCTCCGGTGGTTTCCTGGCTCCGGTGAGCGCTTTCCCTGGCTCCGGTGCTTTCCTTCGCGTTCTTAAAACACTTCTTCTTAAGGGCTCTTGTGCCGTAGAGGCTATATGCTCGCCTCTAGTTCCAAAGGTACTAGTACGCTCCCTCGTAGAGCCATTTGGATATTTTTCTAGAGATCCCTGATATCAGTGTAGGTGAGATCGAGTTCCTAGTCCTATCGGAGACGGACGATAAGCTCCGTGTTCAATTTGAGCACGTAAACAAACCCTTGGCATTTGAAAATCGAGAAGAGAAAACTGGAAAGCCGCTGCTAGGGTAACAGTCGTTAAAAACGATTAAAAAGTACAACAATATTTTCATCATCTTCAAAATTACACGGGGACCCTCGCAGTGCTACGGTAAGTTCAGTTAGCACTCCAGCTGAGATCTTCCTGTGTAATAAAGAGATCGGAACACACATGTTTACTCACCAAAGTGCAATGATGATCCTATCAAATCAATCAATCAAAACTCATTACCTTCTCTATACACAATTAACATTTAGAACAACTTCAACAGCGTGGAAAGCCGGTGCCCAGGTAAAAATTCATTAAAATAATTTTAAAATAAAATTCTTGCACAAAATTGGCACCATCTTCTAAATTACACCGGGGATCAGCTACGGAGTTCGTGCACTGCCGATGAAATATCCCTATGTAAGAAAGAGATCAGAGCACATTTGGCTGCACACGGAAGTGCAATCATGATGGTCCTTTAAATTAATCCATCAATCAATCAATCCATCAATCAATCAATCCATCAATCAATCCATCAAACAATCAATCCATCAATCAATCCATCAATCAATCCATCAATCAATCAATCAATCCATCAATCAATCAATCCATCAATCAATCCATCAATCAATCAATCCATCAATCAATCAATTCATCAAAATACAACAGATGTGATGTGGTGATAAATATAGAATGTTTGTCTGTATACTGAATGTATAACTCCCCTAGTATTATACAACTAAATGACGGCTTTAGATGGTGTCAGAAGGAGTGTATGGTACTGGTAATACAAAGATTAAACATATGTGATGTCATAGTGGCTGATAATGAAAGCGAACTCAAATAAACTGCTAGCTGCATTCGGAAGTGCTGACCCGATAAATTTTGAAATCACAATATCGCTGTAAACTGAAACTGGACGTACAAAATTTCATAAATGTGGAAATCGTAGTCTTCCTGTAAACCGAAGCAGGACGTATAGAACTTCATAAATGTGGAAATCGTAGTCTCGCTGTAAACTGAAACTAGACGTATAAAATACGTCAAAATACGTCTTTGCTTCAAATGGATATACTCACAATGATAAATCTACGATATTGTAATAGATCGTTCGAAGAAGTAAATATGCATTTTAAAATGGACACAGCTCTACTCTGCCATTGCTACGCAGTACGGCCAGGCTTATCTCATTATAATTTTTTATGTGTTGATAAAACAGTTTTTTATGTTCAAGCTTTGTCTGTACATCTGTTTATTTCTGATAAGTATTTTTTTATTTAAAATATTTTTCTTTTTATTCATTCTCGGACGACACAAATCTCAGATTGATTTTTGGTCATGATGACACTGAGAATATCTCATTATCTTAGTGTTTGTTTCCACGGCAACACAGTCACGTGATTGTTCATACATGACTACGCACATTCTGTTGGTAAATATTATTACATTTTTATCCTGTAATACCTTGACGATATATTTTTGTGTGTGATATTTTCTGGACAAATCTGATTCGTTTGATGTTTCTTATATATTTTTTTTCCCCAATAATGTCTTACGTTGATTTATTTCTAAAGAATGATATATTCTATTTTTATTTTTAGTTCAGTCGTGTCTAGTGGCTGTTTATTTGATGTGTATGTTTCTTATTCTCTTTATTTCTAATACACACTTCATTAGGTTTTTTCAATGTTTCTCAAACTTTTCAAGCCATCGGCTCATTAGATCCATAACCACAGCTGCCACACCTCGGGGGTAATTGTATGATTGATTGATTGATTGATTATTTGATAGGACCGCCATCATTGCACTTCGGTGAGTAACCATGTGTGCTCCGATGTCTTTCTTACACAGGAAGATTGTTTTCGTGTATATCAGCCTATGTATTACACTGTCAAAATGTTAGTTTCACCATCAGTCTCTGTGTGTCCATGAATATGTACTCGTATATCTTTCAAGTTGTCACATGTTCTGCCTTTTTGGCTTTTTACAAATTTGCTTGCATTGCACATTTATTTTAATTTGAATTCCCATACTTTGATGTTGAAGAAGACACAAATCATACATATAGAAGCATAAATTCCTTGCTGTTAAAAAAAACCAACTGAACTTGCGTAGACACTCGGGTTAATTAATGCTCGCTTGACTCTCCTATTGGATTGCTTGCCACGAGTAACGTTGGGTGTGGCAGCAGGATAGCTCAACTTAAAAACTCAGAAACCGATCAGATGATATATGACCTATTTATGTTGGTCTCTTCCAGAGAAGGAGGATTTCCGGAGAATGAGAGAAAGTGGTAAAGTCGGAGTGTGTGTGTGTGTGAGGGGAGGAAGTGAATAATTAACATAGTGATTTAAGGGGATAGTTGGTGGGAGGATTCTAGTTAGAGAAAAGGTGGGAGAGTCAGGCAGAAGTGGGAATGAGTAAAGGATGGAGAGTCAATGATAGATAAAAAAATAAAGAAGTAATGGGAGGGAGATGATGATGGAGGGAAGAAGAGACCACCTTACTGCATTTTGAAATGTGGTTAATATTAATACAAGAAACGAGATATGTTATGTCAGTGACTATTAGAGGGAATTTAGATGGAAGATAAAAAAAGAGAGAGAGAGAGAGGGTGTCGAGAAGGATTTGTGAAGATATTGTGAGAGTAAATTTAGAGGAAGAGAGAGAGAGAAAGTTTCAGAAAACGTTTGAAAGAGTATGTAAGATCTGAATGAGAAGTTAGTGCTAGAGAGACTGAGAGATAGAGAGACATAGAGAGAGAGAGAAAAGGAGAGAGAGAAGAAAGGAGAGAGATAGAGGAGAGAGATCAGAGAGAGAGAGAAGAGAGAGAGAGAGGGGGAGAGAAAGAACGTTTCCGAAAACGATTGAAAGAGTATGTAAGATGTGAGTAAGAAGTTAGTGCTAGAGAGAGAGAGAGAGAGAGAGAGAGAGAAAGAGAGAGAAAGAGGAGAGAGAGAGAGGGTGAGAGAGAGAAAGTTTCAGGAAACGTTTGAAAGAGTGTGTAAGATGGGAATAAGAAGTTAGTGCTAGAGAGAGCGAGAGAGCGTGAGTGAGAGAGAAAGCAAGTGAGAGTGAGAGTGTGAGAGAGCGAGAGAGATTGAGAATGAGAGAGAGAACAGAAATAAACAATGGAAAACAAATAAAAAGTATGGGATGTGTATGTTACGTAGCTAGAGACAGACAGACAGACAGGCAGGCAGGCAGGCAGGCAGGCAGGAAGGCAGGCAGGCAGACAGACAGACAGACAGACAGACAGACAGACAGACACAGACAGACAGACAGACAGACAGACAGAGACAGACAGACAGACAGACAGACAGACAGACAGACATATAGAATGATCATATAAGATCGTATGCACGTGACAGGGAGATGGAACTGAAGTGATGGGCGGAGTATGAGATTATGAGTGTATGAGTGACTGATGTATCACAGAGAATGAAAACAAAAAGTAACATCCCCTCCTCGCCGCTAGAAACAAATAATGATGACGGTTGTAGTACTTGTCACAAGAGGAAATGAAATTCTAACACAACAAAGAAATCCTAGTATCGACCTATCAATTCATAACTGCTCCACATACTTCTCCCTCACTTACTACTTGCCTCTCTTCATAAATCATCCTCTCTCTCTCTCTCTCACTCTCTCTCTCTCTCTCACTCTGTTATCGATCGGCTGTTGTCATCTACGAAACAGCTGACATTTACAAAAATTTGCAAGCACTGCATAAATTAAAGGTGCGGTATGTCACGTGGTACACTAGAACGATCAGCGATTACAAAGGTGTGTATAATATAAAAAAAACAGTATAGCGATTTATGTTATTTGATTATATAATGCTATTGCAACAATTGTCTCCCTGACTCAGTTAATTATTGAGTCTTCTAGAACATTCAGTTGTTATCACAAGAAGGAAGCCACCTTCAAACATATCTACTGTACTTATTTACCTGTCCCGCTGTACCAACCTACCTGTGGGGCGATTTAGCGTAAGCGCTCGTCTATCGACTAGGACAGAAGAGGTATGTAGATTCAATCCCACACTCGACTTTCCATATACAGGAGGAAAAGAATTTGCCCTCCTACCTCCTGGTCACTAGAACATAGATATGTGAAGTAACATGCACTTCATAACCAAAGGTCTGAAAAGTATATGGGAATTTTTATTTTTATTTCTAACCTATCAAGCAATCAGGACGATAAAGACACATAAGCAAAGTCTCTGGAGGTCACAGAGATGTGGTTTTACAGAAGAATGATGCGAATCCCATGGACTGCAAAAATAACTAATGTGGAGGTGCTGAATGAGATCAAGAAACAGACAAATCTTAACATCAATATAAGAAAGAGGCAATCATCATTTTTCAGGAATGTGATGAGGAGGGGAGATTTAGAACATATTATGACAACAGGTAAAATCAAAGGAAGACGATACAGAGGAAGACAGAGAAAGTAAAGATTGTGGACAGCATGACTTCGGGGCACGGAAGAGCGTCAACATCTGAGATGATAGCAAACACCAGGGACAGAGACTTGTTGAGATGCATGTTCGCCTACGCCAGTCGACACCGCACCTGATGATGATAATGCCTACCAATAATTTTACCTACTGCACTTAACTATATACCTACCATTGCACCTATTAAGTTATCTAGTTAACTGCCTATTGACCTAGTTTCCTTAAATCCCTTCCTGCTTATCTATTGCACATACCTACTTACTAAATAGTTCATTTAGCTTAACCATTCAAAGAACTATGCCGGTGGGAGTTTAGCTTCAAGCAGGTTCTACCAGACTGGGCAGGTGTGTGCGTCGCAGACCTGTAATCATCATCATCATCGGGTGCCGTCTCCACATCGAAGGTTGGCTGCAATGAATCTCCAGCATCTTCTGTCTTTCGCCTTGGTGTTGCACACTGCCAGACTGTAACCTGTCAATTTCTTAAAGTTTCCCTCCCACTTATCTCTCGGTCTTCCTCTTGTTCTCCCCCTCAACTTTTCCCTCTAGTAAATGTGTTATCATGGTGTCATGTCTTTTTATGTGCCCAAAATACTTTACTTGTCTGAATTTTATTTCTCTTAATAAGCGTTTCTTCATGCCTAGTTTTCCTAAAACTTGTTTATTTGTCTGTTTTTCTGTCCATGAAACTGCATATTCTTCGATATATCCACATCTCAAATGCATCAATTCTGTGTTCTAACTGTTTGTTCATTGTCCATGTTTCCGAGCCCTACATTAATATAGGATATATATAGCATTAGACCTGTAATCAGACTAAAGCAAATGCCTGGTCCTATAGGCTTCGACAATCTTGCTATGTACAAGAACAGTTAACCATTTCTAGCAGCAACAAATGACAAGTTTGTACATTCGTTACCTGATGTCACTGATCGTGATGACACATGATTCCTTTGTTGGTTTAAGAAACAAATACTAAATCTACCAGTTATTGGGCGAATAGTAACATTACTTTCTTCTTTTTCTCCAATCCTCTTTTGCCTCACAGCGACAGGATATGAAGAGATTTCTAGAACGAGCACTTGTGTGCGCTTCATAAACAATGTTTGTCGTCGCCTTTGTTATCTCTGAGTGTACACCTTTTGTCGTGGACGGACCTTTTTTGCTTTGTATCCAACTGTATCCACTGTATCCACTGTATCCACTGTATCGGAGTAGCATTGCTCTTTGAAGTGCACTGTCTAATCGTAATCTGCTTATGTGGCCGAACCATTTATTTGGCGATATATTCCTTACATGGTGATATACATTACAATTACCTCTAAAATCGAAGTAAGATTTTTGAGTGAAGGCTTGTTTTCCTTATCATCAGTGTTCCTCGCTATTCACTCAAACTTTACTCCGACTTCAGAGGTATATGTAATTTAGATTCCTAAATAAGGATTAGTTTAAGCTTATGACAATCCATATCAAAAAAGCATTTCGGAAATGACTTGGCCTATTCCTCTCCACTCCTCGTGTAGCTTAAACTCTCGACAGTTGTTCGCCACTTCTTATTTCTCTCCACTCCTCGTGAAGCTTAAACTCTCGACAGTTGTTCGCCACTTCATTGAAATTATGCTTTCACTTTCTAAAATAAATGTGTATAAAAACTATACAGTTTGTTCGCCACTTCTTATTTCTCTCCACTGCTCGTGAAGCTTAAACTCTCGACATTTGTTCGCCACTTCTTATTTCTCTCCACTGCTCGTGAAGCTTAAACTCTCGACAGTTGTTCGCCACTTCTTATTTCTCTCCACTGCTCGTGAAGCTTAAACTCTCGACATTTGTTCGCCACTTCTTATTTCTCTCCACTGCTCGTGAAGCTTAAACTCTCGACAGTTGTTCGCCACTTCTTATTTCTCTCCACTCCTCGTGTAGCTTAAACTCTCGACAGTTGTTCGCCACTTCTTATTTCTCTCCACTGCTCGTGAAGCTTAAACTCTCGACATTTGTTCGCCACTTCTTATTTCTCTCCACTCCTCGTGAAGCTTAAACTCTCGACAGTTGTTCGCCACTTCTTATTTCTCTCCACTGCTCGTGAAGCTTAAACTCTCGACAGTTGTTCGCCACTTCTTATTTCTCTCCACTGCTCGTGAAGCTTAAACTCTCGACAGTTGTTCGCCACTTCTTATTTCTCTCCACTGCTCGTGAAGCTTAAACTCTCGACATTTGTTCGCCACTTCTTGTTTCTCTCCACTCCTCGTGAAGCTTAAACTCTCGACAGTTGTTCGCCACTTCTTATTTCTCTCCACTCCTCGTGAAGCTTAAACTCTCGACATTTGTTCGCCACTTCTTATTTCTCTCCACTCCTCGTGAAGCTTAAACTCTCGACATTTGTTCGCCACTTTTCTCGGTCTCTGTTTCAATTTGGAAATTAATGAATGTTTCATTTTGCTAATAAATAAATAAATGTGTGATTAAAAAAAAACTATACAAGAATTTGTAATATAAAAATGAGAGAGTAAGGAATGAAACAAGTTCGTCGATTGAAATATCTGGTGTTATTATCATATCAGATCATAGATTCCCAAACTGTATCAGCCCACCGCCCACTTTGCACAACATCAATTTTGTAACCCCCAATCCATATCATAACAGTTTGCTAACGACCCTCTCCCCCCACCACACACACACATATATATATACATGTTCTATTTACTCTTTGTAATTAGAAAATTGATATATATATTTCTGTCATACATGGTCAATTTTCAAATGATTATATACATGAAATAGAAAATTGTTGATAAAATGGATCGTGTAAGACGGGCATAAGATGAATTAAAATGTAAAATTCATATTTTAAAGGATTATTCAATCGGAAAATCATGCAAATAATTTATTTTAAAATATTTATTATTAATTTCTTCTTTAAGGAGCCTCCGACCCCTAATCGCCTGAACACACTTCCCCCACCTCCAATTTTCTGAACCCACTATCACCCCACACCCCAGAACGATTCAGTGCAGGGGAGGGGCGGCGGACCGCCCACTTTGGGAAACGCTGCGTTAGATGGAAGATGCACTTCAGAAATAACAAAAAACAGAATATCACAGGCGAAATCAGCCTTTCAGAAGTTGGTACAAACATACCATGCAATAAATTATTGTCAGTGGCGTTGAGGAAACGAGTAATCTAATGCTATATAGAGCCAATACTTTTATATGACAGCGAGTCATGGACAATAAACAGACAAATGGTAATAACATTGGAAGCCACAGAAATGTGGTTTCTCAGAAGAATGTTAAAAGTTCCATGGAGAGCTAGAAAGACCAATGAAGAGATCTTGTCGGAGATAGATTCATATCGAAATCTAATCTGCTTCTGATTCGACAGATTCAATTACTTCTTATTCAGCGATCTCAGCAACCAGAGATTAAGCGTATGACCAGAGATTAAGCACATGACCAGAGATTAAGCGTATGACCAGAGATTAAGCGTATGACCAGAGATCGCTAAAGAAGAACAAATCTAATCAATCGAATCAGAAGCAGACAATCAAGGTTGTTTGGATATATAATTAAAAGAGGCAGTTTAGAACATTTGGTTACAACAGGTAAAATACAGGGAAGAGAGCTAGAAGGAGACAAAGAGACACAATTCCGGACGGCTTGAAAGAGTGGTTCGGCAATGGTTCGGTGAAGAAGTTAATGGATTGTACCAGAGACAAACCAATGTGGAGAGACATGATCACCTACGCCAACCAGCACAACACTTGATTGATTGATACAAGATCTAATTTTCCCCTCGTTATTATTGACCAACTCCTAGCTCTAACTTCTAATATTATAACTCATGCATAACGAGATTAAAGAGTTTCTATAGTAACCTTCTATCGGTAACACAAACAAAACACACAGCAGCTAGCCACGTCTGCCAGACTCTAATCAATACGTCATCCTAACATGCATCTTGACAGAACTAGTGCTTGAAATAACAACTAAGTTCAACTGGTAGTACTGAATAAATATTACCAGAGGTTCTCATCTTGTAGAAACTAAAATGCCTTTTTTATTTAAATTTAATGCTGGTTGCAAGTTTGGAATAGTGTTCTTAATGATGGCTCAGCAAATATTGATTGATTGATTGATAGGGCTATCATCATTGCAACCATGTGTGTTCCGATCCCTTTCTTACACAGGGAGATCTCAGCTGCAGTGCACGAACTCCGTAGCACGGCGAGAATCCCGATGCAATTTTGAAGAGGGTGAAGATATTTTTGTAGGATTTTTTGTCCATGTTTTCTAACGAATTGTGTACGGGCAGTGGCTTTCCAGCTTGCTATTCTCTAGGGCAGTGGCTTTCCAGCCTGCTATTCTCTAGGGCAGTGGCTTTCCAGCCTGCTATTCTCTAGGGCAGTGACTTTCCAGCCTGCTATTCTCTAGAGCAGTGGCTTTCCAGCCTGCTATTCTCTAGGGCAGTGGCTTTCCAGCCTGCTATTCTCTAGGGCAGTGGCTTTCCAGCCTGCTATTCTCTAGGGCAGTGGCTTTCCAGCCTGCTATTCTCTAGGGCAGTGGCTTTCCAGCCTGCTATTCTCTAGGGCAGTGGCTTTCCAGCCTGCTATTCTCTAGGGCAGTGGCTTTCCAGCCTGCTATTCTCTAGGGCAGTGGCTTTCCAGCCTGCTATTCTCTAGGGCAGTGGCTTTCCAGCCTGCTATTCTCTAGGGCAGTGGCTTTCCAGCCTGCTATTCTCTAGGGCAGTGGCTTTCCAGCCTGCTATTCTCTAGGGCAGTGGCTTTCCAGCCTTCTATTCTCTAGGGCAGTGGCTTTCCAGCCTGCTATTCTCTAGGGCAGTGGCTTTCCAGCCTGCTATTCTCTAGGGCAGTGGCTTTCCAGCCTGCTATTCTCTAGGGCAGTGGCTTTCCAGCCTGCTATTCTCTAGGGCAGTGGCTTTCCAGCCTGCTATTCTCTAGGGCATGGCTTTGCCTGCTATTCTCGATTTGGAACTGACAAGGGTTCTTTTACATGCTTAATTTGAACAAGGAACCGACGTTTTATCGCCAGTCTCTGATAGAACTAGGAACTCGATCTCACCTACACTGAGATCAGGGATCTCTAGAAAAATATCCAGATGGCTCCACGAGGCAGCGTACCTGGTACCATTGGCACGAGAGACGATCACCTAACCTCTACGCCATAGAGACTCTTAAAGTAAATATTAATCTGTCGTTTGTTGTAGAGGTTAGAGAGTTAAGAGTTATTCATCCAATTTCCAGGGGTTCAAATTCCGTTATGGTTCACTTACCAGTGCAAAAACACTTTGCTGATCAGCAATCCAAAACATTAAGCATTTGACAGCATAGATAGGAAATCAATGTGGAATATCCTGAGAAACTATGGGATGCAGGAAGATTATCATCTAGCAAATGTATGAGGGGTTTGCATGCCAGGTTATCCACGATAGAAGACTGTCTGAGGAGTTCCAGGTTACTACGAGTGTAAGACAAGGATACCTGCTGTTACCCCTCCTCTTTTTGGTGCTACTTGATTGGGTTACACGTACATCATGTCAGGTATTTAGTGGACATTTATGTCAGGTATTTAGTGGACATTTATGTCAGGTATTTAGTGGACACTTATTTCAGGTATTTAGTGAACATTTATGTCAGGTATTTAGTGGACACTTATGTCAGGTATTTAGTGGACATTTATGTCAGGTATTTAGTGGACACTTATGTCAGGTATTTAGTGGACATTTATGTCAGGTATTTAGTGGACACTTATGTCAGGTATTTAGTGGACATTTATGTCAGGTATTTAGTGGACACTTATGTCAGGTATTTAGTGGACATTTATGTCAGGTATTTAGTGAACACTTATGTCAGGTATTTAGTGGACACGAATGTCAGGTATTTAGTAGACACTTATGTCAAAATTAGAAGACTTGGAATTTGCGGATGATCTTGCCTTGCTCTCACATAGGCTACAAGACATGCAGGAAAAAATGGATGCTCTGATGGAAACGGCACAACGGGTCGGTCTTACAATCAGTCAAGAGAAGACAAAAATACTGCGAGGCAACAACATACAGTAAGATTCAATGTTGATTTTGAAATACTATTGTTATTTTATTTGTTGCTTCTTGATGTCCTGGCTAAGTGGGAGTTAGGGAAGCCCCAAGGTTGAACGCTAGAATATCAGATAGGAATTCGAACATATTGGAATTTGGACATTACAAGGACGAGTTTTGGAATTTGGACATTACAAGGATGAGTTTTGGAATTTGGACATTACAAGGATGAGTTTTGGAATTTGGACATTACAAGGATGAGTTTTGGAATTTGGACATTACAAGGATGAGTTTTGGAATTTGGACATTACAAGGATGAGTTTTGGAATTTGGACATTACAAGGATGAGTTTTGGAATTTGGACATTACAAGGATGAGTTTTGGAATTTGGACATTACAAGGATGAGTTTTGGAATTTGGACATTACAAGGATGAGTTTTGGAATTTGGACATTACAAGGATGAGTTTTGGAATTTGGACATTACAAGGATGAGTTTTGGAATTTGGACATTACAAGGATGAGTTTTGGAATTTGGACATTACAAGGATGAGTTTTGGAATTTGGACATTACAAGGATGAGTTTTGGAATTTGGACATTACAAGGATGAGTTTTGGAATTTGGACATTACAAGGACGAGTTTTGGAATTTGGACATTACAAGGACGAGTTTTGGAATTTGGACATTACAAGGACGAGTTTTGGAATTTGGACATTACAAGGATGAGTTTTGGAATTTGGACATTACAAGGATGAGTTTTGGAATTTGGACATTACAAGGATGAGTTTTGGAATTTGGACATTACAAGGATGAGTTTTGGAATTTGGACATTACAAGGATGAGTTTTGGAATTTGGACATTACAAGGATGAGTTTTGGAATTTGGACATTACAAGGATGAGTTTTGGAATTTGGACATTACAAGGATGAGTTTTGGAATTTGGACATTACAAGGATGAGTTTTGGAATTTGGACATTACAAGGATGAGTTTTGGAATTTGGACATTACAAGGATGAGTTTTGGAATTTGGACATTACAAGGATGAGTTTTGGAATTTGGACATTACAAGGATGAGTTTTGGAATTTGGACATTACAAGGATGAGTTTTGGAATTTGGACATTACAAGGATGAGTTTTGGAATTTGGACATTACAAGGATGAGTTTTGGAATTTGGACATTACAAGGATGAGTTTTGGAATTTGGACATTACAAGGATGAGTTTTGGAATTTGGACATTACAAGGATGAGTTTTGGAATTTGGACATTACAAGGATGAGTTTTGGAATTTGGACATTACAAGGATGAGTTTTGGAATTTGGACATTACAAGGATGAGTTTTGGAATTTGGACATTACAAGGATGAGTTTTGGAATTTGGACATTACAAGGATGAGTTTTGGAATTTGGACATTACAAGGATGAGTTTGGAATTTGACATTACAAGGACGAGTTTGGAATTTGGACATTACAAGGACGAGTTTTGGAATTTGGACATTACAAGGACGAGTTTTGGAATTTGGACATTACAAGGAGAGTTTGGAATTTGACATTACAAGGATGAGTTTGGAATTTGGACATTACAGGATGAGTTTTGGAATTTGGACATTACAAGGATGAGTTTTGGAATTTGGACATTACAAGGATGAGTTTTGGAATTTGGACATTACAAGGATGAGTTTTGGAATTTGGACATTACAAGGATGAGTTTTGGAATTTGGACATTACAAGGATGAGTTTTGGAATTTGGACATTACAAGGATGAGTTTTGGAATTTGGACATTACAAGGATGAGTTTTGGAATTTGGACATTACAAGGATGAGTTTTGGAATTTGGACATTACAAGGATGAGTTTTGGAATTTGGACATTACAAGGATGAGTTTTGGAATTTGGACATTACAAGGATTTTTTTTTTTTTTTTTCTTTCAACTCAGACGAAGTTTCATCTCTGAAACTGATTTTTGCGTGAAAATCTGTTTTTCCAATTTCTTACAATGGCAGCAGCGTGCACATTGTAAATTACTTTACACTGGCAGCCGTGTGCTCAATGTACTCGTAATTAGTATTCCCTCGCCATACAGGCAGATTTTCTCCGACTTCAGAGGTACTCACGTTATCGTCCTGAGTAAGACCAGGGGACTTGAACAAATGCCGGACAGTAGGATCGAACCCGAGCTATGAGGCGTCTCACAGCTAGCAGGCCGAGCTACTATCAACTACTCTAGGCAGTCTCCCGATTACAAGGATGAGTTGAGTGCCTATCACTTCACATTTCTAGACATTAGTGCTAGACGTTAATAGGAGGGTCAATTCCTGACCTCACGTGTGGAACGTCGAGTGTGAGAATGAACATACATATTGTTCATATTGGTGGAGCCTGAAAAGAACGACATATCAAATATGCTAAGAGATTGATTAATCAACATCGAACTGGCGTGTTGGGCCACTGGACCGTACTGGTTTTGTGGAAGTGGAGATCGGAGCACCTATGGACATGTCCGGAGTGCTGTCATGATAGTCCTCATATAACAGATAACAAAACAGATAACAGAACATATAACAGAACATATAACAGAACATATAACAGAACATATAACAGAACAGATAACAGAACAGATAACAGAACAGGGTAACAGAACAGATAACAGAACAGATAACAGAACAGATAACAGAACAGGGTAACAGAACAGACAACAGAACAGATAACAGAACAGATAACAGAACAGATAACAGAACAGATAACAGAACAGATAACAGAACAGACAACAGAACAGATAACAGAACAGATAACAGAACAGATAACAGAACAGATAACAGAACAGATAACAGAACAGATAACAGAACAGATAACAGAACAGATAACAGAACAGATAACAGAACAGATAACAGAACAGATAACAGAACAGATAACAGAACAGATAACAGAACAGATAACAGAACAGATAACAGAACAGATAACAGAACATATAACAGAACAGATAACAGAACAGATAACAGAACAGATAACAGAACAGATAACAGAACAGATAACAGAACAGATAACAGAACAGATAACAGAACAGATAACAGAACAGATAACAGAACAGATAACAGAACAGATAACAGAACAGATAACCCTATTGTGTCAGAGTCGTTACGAGAACGTTTTTGCCCGTCTGCCCAGCGTGTTCGTAGCGCGTTGGACTACGGGTGACTATCCCTCTGTGTGTGCGCGTTCAATTCCGCGGGATGGCAGAAAAAGCCACAGATTCCCCAGATTTACGGTGTTCGTGGCACCGAACCGAAGGGTTACGATGTCCATGGCACCGAGCCGAAGAGCTGAAAAGCTCAAGTGCTTCTGGATCGGAAAAAAAGGCGACGATAATGCATTCCGCTTGTCCGTCCACTCCCAAATTTTAATGCTATAAATAATTAGTTGTTGGTATTTCTGTGAATATCTTATTTTCCAAAATAGTACATTATTTTATTGAAAGATTAATCAAGTTAAAATAAGGTAAAACATATTTCTATAACATGATCATTAATTTAAAAAAAAAAGAATTAATACAAGAAAATAAATATTAAAAATTCCTGCAAAATAATTTGACCTTCTTCTAAATCACACTTGGGACACGCACCAGTGCTACGGTGTTCGTGACTGCGTTGAGATCTTCCTGTGTAAGAAAGGCATCGGAGCACAAATGGTTAATCACCGAAGTACAATGATGATGGTTCTATCAGTCAATCCATTCTATCTGACATTTGAACTTCTGCTTTGTCATTATTTGAATAACGTATCCGGATTATGTAATGTAGTTGTTGGACACGCCCCTGATCAATACGTGTGTAAACAATTAACTACCTAATCGTACTACTTGGCAGTGATTAAGTGTTGTTTGAAAATCCTGGTGTTGCTTCTTCAAATGCTGTTATATGTTGCTTCTTCAAATGCTGTTATATGTTGCTTCTTCAAATGCTGTTATATGTTGCTTCTTCAAATGCTGTTATATGTTGCTTCTTCAAATGTTTTATTATATGTTGCTTCTTCAAATGTTGTTATATTTGCTTCTTCTAACGATGTTATATCTTGCTTCTTCAAATGCTGTTATATGTTGCTTCTTCAAACGATGTTATATCTTGCTTCTTCAAATGCTGTTATATGTTGCTAAAACTGAGCAGCCGGTGTGTGTGTT
Source organism: Arion vulgaris (assembly GCA_020796225.1). Classification (NCBI taxonomy): domain Eukaryota; kingdom Metazoa; phylum Mollusca; class Gastropoda; order Stylommatophora; family Arionidae; genus Arion; species Arion vulgaris. The sequence goes on along the minus strand of CM036761.1, from coordinate 64,033,673 downwards.
TTAATGTACTTTACATTTGGGCTGTAAACACGGAGATTTTGTCATATTTGACACTCTAGACTTCTTAGTATTAGTTTTCTCTTGATCTCATACAAGGAGGCTACACTTGGTTTATACTTCTTATCTAATGTCCTCATTATCTTCAACTAGACTTCTTAGTTTTAGTTTTCTCTTGATCTCATACAAGGCTACACTTGGTTTATACTTCTTATCTAATTTCCCCATTATCTTCAACTAGACTTCTTAGTTTTAGTTTTCTCTTGATCTCATACAAGGCTACACTTGGTTTATACTTCTTATCTAATGTCCTCATTATCTTCAAACAATGAGGTGAAATAGTTATGACGTTTGCCTGCCGTTCTGAAGGCTGTGAGTTCGAATCCGGACAGCGTCACATGTGCTATATCTTTTCTGGATCCCTAGGGTTTCTACTGGGGTTATATAGCTCGTGCTTTGTGCAACACCCTCGGTAGGTGACATGTCATTTCTGCCGGCACAGACGGACCATATGTGTACATTCGATACAATGACATCAAATGTTCGTCTTTAGTTACTTTAAATTCTTCATAGAATGTTTCCTGTATTTCTCCTCAAATTGGACACTCACATTGGTTATGTGTTTATAGACTAGCTAATCTCTGAATAATCTGTTATTATCCATCATTTCTCATAAATTCTATTACTTCACTGAGAATGCATTAAAGTCAAGATGAAGAAATGTGCTGAAAGAAATGTTGCAGGAACATATATTCATATCATATTCTGCAACACACATTCTCCAACAAAAGTGACTAATCTTTGAATCGCCAACAACAAACGTATTCGATGACAATAAAAACCCATTGAAGCTGCAACATTATTATTTAAACAACGAGAACTTAATATTCCTAATACTGTGCTTCACAACATTTGAGTCCTAGAAAACCTGAACACCATCTAAGACAGGCGTAGAAAGTTCAAAGTATGAGAACAAAATCCTCACAGAGAAACGTTTCTAACTGTGCGCAAAAACTACTCAAATTTCAACATTTTTTTTTTTTTTAAATAAAAAAAAATAAAGTAGTCTGTAGTTACCTTTTAAATAAACACAACACCAACCAAAATGGTGATGACATTGGCACCAAGACGGTGATGATATTAGCAATAAGACGGTGATGATATTAGCAATAAGACAGTGATGATATTGTCAATAAGGTGATTGTAAATGAAAGTTCTGAAATAGCTTAGTTCATCTTATTGTAAACCTGTTTTATTAATACAAACTACACAATTAAATATTGATCATTTTTTGGTTTGATTGATAGATTGATTGATAGGATCATCATCATTGCACTTCGATGAATAACTATGTGTGTTTTGATCTCTTTCTTACACATGAAGATCTTAGTGGTAGTGCACGAACTTTGTAGCACCGGCGAGGGTCTTCGGTGTAATTTATAAGATGGGGAAAATATTTTGCAGGAATATTTTACTAACAAATTTTGACCGGGCAGCGACTTTCCAGCATACTCTTCTCAATTGTGAGCTGCCACGAGTTCTTTTACGTTCTCAACTTGAACACAAGATTTATGTTTTATCGTCCGTCTCCGACAGGAGTATGAACTTGATTTCATCTACACTGAGATCAGGGATCTCTTTAAAAATACATCGATGGTTCCAAGAGGGTGTAAACCGAGCTTCTTCGGAACTAGAGGCGAGCCCCGAGTGGTTACCGGGGCCCAAATTTGGGGTGTAAAGAATAGAACCACTGTTACCTGCCAAGCATGTCGTAAGGGGCGACTAAGGAGGTTTGGCTGAAATCGGATGCACATGTACTAAACCTATAGAAGTCTATGCGTTTAGGGGCCTACCAAACCAATGTGCAACGTATACACGTTCTTGGCAAAGATCAAACATATCACAAAGAGTGATTAAAATTGGTCGTAAAGAACGAACGTAAAGAAGAAGACTACAGGCAAACATATAACCTCTACGTCACAGAGACACCATAATTTGTTTGTAGAATTTGTTGTTTTGCTTTAACACTGTCATAACAGAATAAGTGTCATCTTCTTTATATAATAAAGTGTAATAATGTGTTAATAATGTGTTAATAATGTGTTATTTAATTTTCAGATAAGCATAATATCATGTTACAATAAGATGTGGGTGTCATAGTTAACGTGCATTTCTTGTTTAGTACAGTCCCGTCACCAGCTGCTTGTTTTGCATCCCGGCCTTTTTTTAAAACAGCTTTTCCATCTCTGGTCTATGAAATACTGCACCCACAAACTCACAACTTTACACGTTGCCCAACAAACTCACAACTTTTACACGTTGCCCAACAAACTCACAACTTTTACACGTTGCCCAACAAACTCACAACTTTTACACGTTGCCCAACAAAGAAATCTTATCATTTCCTCAGTTAACTATTGGATTCTTCACAAGGAGTTAATTATTATTTTTCATGTCTGTTGGCCTACACGCTGTGATATAACCAAAACAAGGTACGTCGCTAGGTTGAAAATATCGTGCCTCGGCTTAAAGATGCTTTAATCCCCCACACTACAAACAAATAATGTCACATCGCTTAAAAAAGGCCCTAAGTGGATATACAGAATAGGATACAGCATAAGAAAACCTCGATCATATAGACAGACACCAAGAATGTCGACACACAAAATTCAACACAACACATAAATCTCTTCATAATTCTATGAGCTCGCTCTCTCTCTCTCTCTCTTTGCCTTTTTATCCCGGGTTGGGGCATAGGCCCTCAACCAACTCATGCCAAGTCTTCCTATCTCTAGCTAAGAGCACATATTAAATTATACCACTGTCGACTTTCTAGACCTGTCACAGTGGCTTCAGAATCCCTAGATGGTCACATACCACTGTCGACTTGCTAGACCTGTCCCAGTGGCTTCAGAATCCCCTAGATGGGTCACATTATACCACTGTCGACTTGCTAGACCTGTCACAGTGGCTTCAGAATCCCTAGATGGTCATTCATACCACTGTCGACTTGCTAGACCTGTCACAGTGGCTTCAGAATCCCCTAGATGTGTCACATTATACCACTGTCGACTTGCTAGACCTGTCACAGTGGCTTCAGAATCCCCTAGATGGGTCACATTATACCACTGTCGACTTGCTAGACCTGTCACAGTGGCTTCAGAATCCCCTAGATGGGTCACATACCACTGTCGACTTGCTAGACCTGTCACAGTGGCTTCAGAATCCCCTAGATGTGTTACATTATACCACTGTCGACTTGCTAGACCTGTCACAGTGGCTTCAGAATCCCCTAGATGGGTCACATTATACCACTGTCGACTTGCTAGACCTGTCACAGTGACTTCAGAATCCCCTAGATGGGTCACATTATACTACTGTCGACTTGCTAGACCTGTCACAGGCTCAGAATCCTCTAGATGGGTCACATATACCACTGTCGACTTGCTAGACCTGTCAGTGCTTCAGAATCCTAGATGGGTCACATTATACCACTGTCGACTCTGACTGTCACAGGACTTCCGAATCCTAGATGGGTCACTTATACCACTGTCGACTTGCTAGACCTGTCACAGGACTTCAACCTAGATGGGTCACATTATACCACTGTCGACTGCTAGACCTGTCACAGTGACTTCAGAATCACCTAGATGGGTCACATTATACTACTGTCGACTTGTTAGACCTGTCCCAGTGGCTTCAGAATCCCCTAGATAAATCACACGGCACTAGTTATCACATCAGGCTAGAATACATACATTCCATCAAGAAACTGAACATCGACTTCGGTTAGAGGCCGACAGAAAGTCACATCCAGCTGCCGCGCCATCTTGACCGGAACATGACGCTGTGAGACAAATCATGATTGGAGAGAAGAAAAAAAAAGACACATATGGACCCCACACATGGATCCTAATCTTCCTAATACACGACTACAACATACAAGGTTAGACTGAATAGGATAGAACTGTTAAAAATTGAAACAGAGAGACCACAAACGTAAAACGACTTACATGTGTGGTGGCAGCTCATAAATGTTGCGACTCCTATAGTCCTCGATGATGGCTGTCGTATAGAGTGGTAGTTGTTCATAAGGATTTACTGAGATGACCACGTTCCCAATGTAAGTCTGTGGAAAGTTTATATCGCTACAGAGGGATGCTTTTTCAAATGCAATGGATGTTGTCCATAATGGTGAGTGGGGATGGCAATGCTGATGTTGTCCATAATGGTAAGTGATGATGGCAATAATGATACGTATAAATATATGTTAATGATAAATAAGAGAAACGTATTGATTATGATAATGGTCAAATTATGTTATGTTATGCGAACGACGTCATGGTACATTGGTCATTCCAATGCATGCTCTGTACTCTGCTGCAGCAACCAACTTAAAGTCAATTTGCTTACAGTACCCTTGAGAAGGTGGCGTCTGTGGCCTAGGGGTTAGTGGTTCGGTCTATTAACCCTGACGTTCTGAGTTCAAATCACGCTACGAACAGTTTGGTTGCAAATTGTTTGCGTGGATTTTAACAAAGGACGATGGCACCACCCGTTCAGAAAGCAATGGCAAACTACTGAACGTAATAATGCCTAGAAAAATCACAAACAGCGTTAAAAGCTGGGGTTGATTCGCAAAGTCCTGTAAAGGATATGCAATTAACTTTTAACTTTTACCCTTGAGAAGTTGATTACTATATCTTCTCTCTCTACCACGAAGACGACGCTGTCTGGCATGTTCAAACTTAACTCTTAATTCTCGCAATCAGTCCAGTGTCTGAGACTCGCATATATCACATAAATAAGATTGTATCGCACTAATGACATGGGCTCTGTCCATACTTCTGCCCGTTTGAGTCGGGGTACTGTTTGCAAGAAAGTTAGCACGCTCGTTAACCTGCACTCAGAAATGGTCAAATTATATTGATGACGACGACAATGATAACGACGATTATAATGATAACAGACAATTCAGTTTTGTTTGATTCAATTCAGCGATGAATGTAGCAATGTTAACAAAGAATAATCATGATGTAGATGATGAATAATCATGATGTAGATGATGATTGTAACGTTGATGCTGATAAATGCAAAGACGTTGATAATAGATATCACTTTGATAAGGAACTCGTATCCATCCTTAGTCATCCATCCTATTTAGATCCATAATTTAGCTTATTTAGAATTCATTATTTGTGTTCTTGAAAAAGTCTTATAGTCGAAACGTTGAAGTTTTATTAGTTTTATGATTTGATTGTTCATTTTGCTTGCTTATATGATACCATGCACACGTGTCTTTGTCCTCAAACGTCATTTACTAATTATCATCACAGCCTCCTCGGTTTCTTCAAATCTGATCTGATCCGCTGTGACCACCTCAGATTTGTTAGTTTCCGTACATTGCCTAATGACGACTTTAGCGGTGATTATGGTGTATATACAACAAGAATGATTATAAATGTAGCGATTATGTCATTCAAAGTAGCCAGGAAAACAATTCGAACGATAACTATTATTTAGATAGTAAGTATTACATAGTGTTGGGTGGATTAGCGTAACGGATAAGCATTTGCCTTTCGAATCGGATACAAGAGCGTTGTGGGTTCAATAACACACTCGACGTTTCACAGGCGAGGAAAGGAATTGGGCATCCTACCTCCTGCACACTAGGTTCTAGAAATGTGAAGTGAAATGACCGCATACCCTTAGGTCTGAAAAGGCTACAATAATTTGTTTGTTACTTATATAATTATATTGCTATTGAAGCAATGTATACTACAGCGGTTTACCAACGACAGGCAAGCATGTCAAGCGGCAGTAAGGGGCTGCTCCAAAAGAAACAAAACAACATCATCATATATTGTGGCAAAAGATAGCAAGAGGGGTCATCCTATGTATCCAGTTTACCCTGCAGTAACTGTGGCAATGATTGCCTCTCCAGTAAAGGACATTACAGCCACAAGAAACGTTGTGATTTTTATTTTTTTATTTTTTTTCCGATCCAGAAGCACTTGAGCTGAAAGCTCTTCGGCTCGGTGTCATGGACATCGTAACCCTTCGGCTCAGTGCCACGAACACCGTAAATCTGGGGAACCTGTAGCTTTTCTGCCAGTCCGCGGAGTTGAACCCGCACTTACAGAGGACTAGTCACCCGTAGTCCAACGCGCTACGAATACGCTGGGCACGCGGGCAAAAGTTGTGATTCAGCACAGAACAAACTAAGTGACTCAAAACATATTGTCTCCTGAGACAATGAAGCCAATGATAATATTATAATGATATATCTATTGTACAACTCACGTAGATCTGCTGACGCTGGAACCTCTGCTCCAAGTTGTTCAGGAACACATCTTCTGTGACAGGATCTAGAAGCACTGCATCACTGACTCCCACATTATTTTGAAAGATCTGCAGTGTTCCTTGATGAAGTGCCATTCTGTGGACATGTAGAAATGATTATGGAATCTAGTTTGCATGTGATCGTGTAAGAACTTAGAATAGTCTGTGAAGCAGTTCATTAGTTGATTGATTGATTTATAGGACCATCATCATTGCACTTCGATGAGTAAACATGTGTGATCCGATCTCTTTAATACACAGAAAGATCTCAACGGCAAAGCACGAATTCCGTAGCATCGACGAAGTTCTTCGATGTAATTTTAGAAGATGGTAAAAATATTTTTGTATAATTTTTATTTTTATTATTTTTAATGAATTTTTTCCCGCAGCGGTTCTCCAGCCTGTGCTTCTCGATTTTGACCTGCCAATGGTTCTTATACGTGCTTAAATTGAAAACAGAACCTACATGTTATCGTCCATCTCCGATAGGACTAGGAACTCGATCTCATACACTGAGATCAGGCATCTCTGGAAATATATCCGGATAGCCCCACGAGGGAGTGAGTCAAGTACCTATCGAACGCGAGGCGAGCACCTCTACGCTATAGAGACCGCTTCAGTTCATTAGTAAAAAATCAAAACAATAGAGCAGGTCAACACGTGATCAGTTTACTCAATACATTAGGAACAACTCGACGACAGATGGTTACCTGGTCATGTCCGTTTTAGACAATGTGGAAGACTACCATCGACATTGTTTAAATCATCAATAAATATTATCCTCATCGTTTCAATCATCATTAAATATTATCCTCATTGTTTCAGTCAGCATTAATTATTACCCTCATCGTTTCAATCATCATTAATTACTACCTTCATCAAAGTTAATAAAATATACTAGCTGTGACAGTTTGAAAACATGATAGATATTATAGAGTCTTAAACAGAAGACTAAGACCAATAATTGAAGAACAACTTTCAGACACACTTCTAAAACTGTATATTGGAGAGAAAACAAATGGAATACACCATGATATAAGTAAATGATGGAGAAATAACATTGAAGTAGACATAGAATTGATTGATTGATTCATTCATTCATTGAAGCATCATCATTACACTTCGGTGAGTAACCATTTGTACCCTGATATCTTTATTTCATAGGGAGATCTCATTAACAGGGTACGAACTCGGATGTACTGGAGAACGTTCCTAAACCTAGAAATACTAGGAGATAACAATTGGGAGGAGGATAGGGACAGAACTGAATGTAGGCGTATAATATCTGCAGCAATGAACCTTCAAGTCTTAGGAAACTGCAGAAGAAGAAGAAGGTACAGGTCAGAAATAAAGAGTAGAATAGATCAAACAAAAAACAGTATTTCAGAAAATCAACAAGTCACTCTCTATTGAAGTCAGAAAGAGAGTTCTTAGGTACTACATAAAACCATTACTGACATAATGATCCTCGTCATGGTTAATAAATAAACACAGACAGTAAAATCTCAGGTGACCACAGAGATGGGGTTTCACAATAAAATATTAACAATTTAATGAAATATTTAAAAGACTAATGTTGCTGTTCTGAAAGAGTTAAAAGTAGAGAGAAAATTATGTATCAATATAAGAGAGAGAAAAAACATTATTCGTGCATGTGATTAGAAAGTACAGTTGAGAACACGATGTGACAACAGGTAAAATCAGTCGGAAATGAAACAGAGGACGACAGAAGGAGAATATTATGGACAACCTGATCAAAAGGCACGGAAGACTGTCAACTTTCAAACTTATTTTTTGTTTGTTTCTTGGGGATTAAAGTCTCTTTGAGGCACGCACTTTCAACCTAAGGCGGACATTTTATTGGTTATATTACGAGCGTGTATGCCAACAAACATGAAAAATAAGAATTAATTGTATTATTAAGGGCATACGTTTGTGAAGAAACATGATCGCCTACGCCAGATGCCATATGATAATGATGACGGAGGAAAATGTAGTAAAGACAAAGCAGTATGACAAGAAAAGAAAATTATTCCATTTCATAGTCGGTTCTTATTTATTATAACTCATTCTTACATTTTGTTTTCATTCTTGATCGTTCCATCAGACTTTTCATTCTGCCAATCAAAACTTATTATCTCTTCTATAGTCACTTCTCTCCCTTGAGTAACTACACATAACAATTTACAGTAAAACTTCGATTAACTGTCACTCATTTAACCGTCAGCTTATATTATCCATCCCTCGTTTAACCGCAGTTTATGTTATCCGTCCCTCGTTTAACCACAGTTTCTGTTATCCGCCCGTCGTTTAACCACAGTTTCTACTATACGTCACTTGTTTAACTGTCAGTTTCTGTTAACCGTCAGTTTCTGCTACATGTCACTTGTTTAACTGTCAGTTTCTGTTATCCGTCATCGTCTAAAAAAATATTATCAAAATGCATCGATGGTTTGAAATGCAAGAGGAGACAAATGCAAGAGAAGACAAATGCAACACAGCTCCTACTCCTGTGTAAGATACCGAACATCGCCGCACAGAAAGCTCGAGCCTCAAAGACACAGAAGGAGATGACAGATTATTTTAAAGTAACATAGGTTACTCGGTTATCCGTCATAGTGATGGTTAAATCAAGGTTCTACTGTACTTTACTTTTCAAAGTGTGCGATTTATAAATAGAAATCGTTCTAGATAGATAACAGCGAGCATCAATATGAAACAGAAGAGCTCACAGAACACACACACACGTAAGAATGACGTGTGCATGAGCAGACTGCAGAAACTGCCTCGATAATATCAAGTCTGCCTCTGAGAATAAGATTGTTCTATTTTTAGAACACCTGTTGAAAAACAATCTATAACATTGAATGTCTGACTTTGCCGCAGGCGTCACCGTACTATATAGTTTTACAAAATATGAATCCCAAAGCGTAACACACGAATAATTTAAAGCGATAATATTTTAGAGTTCAGTAGAACTATCATCAGCTGCCGTGCCGGCTGAGGTAGGCGATCATGGACTCCATAAATCTCTGTCTCTAGTGTTTGTATCATCTCAGATGTTGACGCTCTTCCGTGCCATGAAGTCAGGCTGGCTATCCAATATTTTCTCTCTTGTCTTTCTCATTCTTGTCTCCCATTGATTTTGCCGGTTGTTGCAATGTGTTTTAAACCTGCCTTTCTCATCACAGACTCGAAAATGATAGCTGGGTCTATGTTATACTGATGATACGCTTTCCTTGTGTATTGACCTCATTCAACATCTCCACATTCGTCATTTTAGCAGTCCATGGGATTCTCATCATTCTTCTATAAACCACATCTCTGTGGTCCCCAGAGATTTTTTTTACTATGTTTGTTTACCATCTCAGACTCACATCCGTATGTCAGTATTGGTTCTATGTAGAACTGTATAACTCCTATTTTGATCTCAATTGACAGTGACTTGTTGCATATAATGCTTTTCATTTTCTGGAACGCTGCTTTGGCCTGCCCTATCCTGCTCTTTATTTCTGATCTGCATCTGCCATCTGATGTTATCAGGACTCTGAGTATTTTAACTGCTGTACTTGTCTTAGCTTCGTCCCAGTAGTAAAGCTGTACACAAGAGAATAGTGTAAAGCTATACACAAGAGAATAGTGTAAAGCTATACACAAGAGAATAGTGTAAAGCTGTACACAAGAGAATAGTGTAAAGCTGTACACAAGAGAATATTGTAAAGCTATACCCAAGAGAATAGTGTAAAGCTATACACAAGAGAATAGTGTAAAGCTATATATAAGAGAATAGTGTAAAGCTATACACAAGAGAATAGTGTAAAGCTATACACAAGAGAATAGTGTAAAGCTGTACACAAGAGAATAGTGTAAAGCTATGCACAAGAGAATAGTGTAAAACACAAAGAAAGATCATGTTTACAGTACACAATCTGGCTTAAACGACGTTTCTACGAAAAGTTTTTTTTTCTTCTTCAAAGAATAGATACAAGACAGTTGATGATAAAAATGGTGATCGGATATGGAACATGTACAGCATAATTTAAGCAACACAACTAGTTATTGTCCGTTATAGAAAGAGATATTCCGGTAAAGAGGAAAAGATCAAGACCACGAATAATATTGATTCAGGATATAACTGATGATTTGAGCATGACGGAACCAGTGGCGAAACATCTGGACTATAGCAGCGGCGAAACATCTGGACTATATGAAGAGAGAAATTCTGAAAAACTGTTAGGCTGGCAAAGTTCTGCTTAGTAAAAGCTATTTAATGATTATATTGATATATGTTGCTGCCAGTGAAAAGTTGGTATCAATAAGTTTCATTAGTTTTTTTGTTACTGTACCTAGGTATCTAAATCGTATTTTTTTTTCTGCTTCTACTTCTACATTTTCATTAGTTAGTGGAAGCTATGTATTCAATTTCTAACAGTGTCCTTGTAATGTATTTTATATGGAACAATCTTTACCTATATCTTGTTGTTTTCTATGTATGTTTGACATGAGAAAGACTTTTTTGTCGAAACATAGCTGCGACTGTTTTTCAAACTACTTTATTTCGTGCTTTGATAATTTGCAACAGAAATTCACAACGATAGAAGAATGCCAGTCACAATAGAGATGAAGTGTCTGCGCTGAATGATGGGAGTATCAAGAAGAAAGATAGTCACAACAGAGATGAAGTGTCTGCGCAGAATGATGGGAGTATCAAAAAGAGACCGGTTGAGAAATAAAGACATCAGAAAAAAAGTGGGTACAACATCAGTACTGAACTTCATCAAGAAAAACAAATTAAATAGTTCGGTCACGTAAGCAGATTACCAACAGACAGTGCAACTCAAAGAACAATGCTACTCCGATACAGTGAATAGAAAGCACAATGTTGTCTATGCAGAAAGAGAACTTAAAAATATGAGAGGCAGTGAAAAACAATGTTTATAAAGCACACACAAAAACCTGGTCTAGAAATATCTTCATATCCTGACGCTGTGAGACAAAACAGGATTAGGGAAAAGAAGTAGAATAAGAAGTACGAATTAACAGACATGTCTGTTGACCTTCCGAATCTCAATCTACTTTTATTTTCTTCTTTCCCTCTTACAGTTATTCGTTATATGAAGCAATCATTTTGATGTTCTTGGCATTACCATCACAGTTTAATGAGAGGTGGATATGTGCAGCTATGCTGTTTAATGTTCTATGTACGTATTTTCACATCTGGACGAACGTTACAGAGTTCATGCATGCAACCAGAGAAAAATGATAAGAGGTTTCATGAACTAATTAATATGCTCTAAATAAGAGGTTTCAGAAACTAATTAATATAGTCTAAATAAGAGGTTTCATGTACTAATTAATATAGTCTAAATAAGAGGTTTCAGAAACTAATTAATATAGTCTAAATAAGAGGTTTCAGAAACTAATTAATATAGTCTAAATAAGAGGTTTCATGTACTAATTAATATAGTCTAAATAAGGGAAATCTAAAGAGGAAGAGCTAACTTGGCTACGACTGGTTTTAACCATATATGGTTCGGCCTCTCTCCCAGAAATGACCTCCCCTCCTGATGATTACACAAAGCCCTCCGTAGCTCCGGCTACGGTCATTTCTATAGTCTCTTCAAAAAATGCACCCTTGAATAGAAAGGCATGGTCCAGATTCGAACCAACGACATTCGAAACGCATGGCAAGGTGTAATCACCTAGTCACAGAGACCACCCCCCTCCACTCGCCCCTCTAGTTGGTGGTGACAGAAATTAACAACAAAGATCTAAATCTGGATATTGTCAATAAATAGATAGTATAAAATAAGAAAGAAAAGACAGAGAAAAGAGAGGTACATAGATACAGAGAGAAAGAGAGAGAAAAGGAGAAAGAGATAGAGAGACAAAGAGAAGAGGTGAAGAGAGAAAAGAGAGAAATAGAGTAAAGAAAGAGAGAAAGAGAGAAGAAAGAGAGAAAGAGGAGAGAGAGTAGAGAGAAATGAAAAGAGAGATAGAGAGAGAAGAGAGAGAGTAGAGACAATGAAAAGAGAGAAAGAGAGAAGAGAGAGGAGATGATGAGACAATGAAAAGAGAGATAGAAGAGAAAGAGAGAAGAGTGAGAGACAAGAAAGAGAGAGAGAAGAAAGGAGAGAGAGAGAGGACAATGAAAAGAGAGAGAGAGAGAGAAAGAGAGAGAAGGGGAGACAATGAAAAGAGAGATAGAGAGAGAAAGGAGAAGAGTGAGAGACAATGAAAAGAGAGATAGAGAGAGAAAAGAAGAGAGAGACAATGAAAAGAGAGATAAGAGATAAAGAGAGAGAGATGAGAGAAAGGAAAAAGAAAGAGAGAAAGAGAGAGAGAAAGGAGAAGAGAGAGAGAAAAAAGGAAAACAAGAAAAGATAAAGAGAGAGAAAGAGAAGAGAAATAGAGCGAAATAGAGAGAAGAGAGGGAGAATGAAAGAAAGGAGACAGGTAAATGTAACAGATAAATGAAAGACATTTAATACAGAATCTACCCCATCTATATTCAACTGTTTCTCATTATGTTCCTTGCAGGTAGAAAACATACAGGTGTGGATGTAAACAACGGCAGACAGGATGAAAAACAGAATAATAATTTACCTGTACGATGTTGACGTTAGTTTCAGGTAATGTTTTGATCGTCTATGTTGTCGTTTAGTAAGTCAAACTATTTACAGAATGTTGGAAGACGCCCCTGCTAATTATTTTTTGTTTCAACAAAACGGAAAGTGATTTTACGTCTTCTTCAAGCGTTCCATATCGACCACTTGTTAAACCACTCTGCGTGATTTGTATGTGATCTGAGCCTAAGAGTGAGTGTACGTTGTACCAGTTTTGCGCCTACAAGTCGATCAGCACTTCCGGTTTATGTGACTCTTTTTATTTACTAGAGTAGCTTCTCTATGCTTTTACCTCAGTCGCCTATTATGACACGCCTTATAGGTCACAGTGGTACTATTCTTTGCTTCCCTTGATGGCCCGGCACTACACGGGCGAAGCTGCAGTTGAAGTTATTGGTTATTAGTTACTGAACTGACGTCACATCACTCCGAGCAGACCCATAGGTACTAAGGTCTTCCCAACAGATTTCGAAGGGTGTGCATACTGATGGTTTCTGTGACTTAACTTCTACAATACGGCAAGCCACGTGACGAACCTTTTAGGCGGCACCGATTGTTCCACAAGCCACATTACGAAACACGACAATAAACTATGGCTACTTTACTTCCGAGTGTTTCTATGGTCGTAAATTTGGGGCTTGTTTGACCTGATTTACTTCATTTGTGAAACTGAAACCTGGACTCCTAGCATATTAAACAAGTGCACTATTCACTATACTATTGGGGCTCTCTAGTGTACGTATACTATGAGTTTAACTGGCGTCTGTTACATTGTGGTACCACATCCTGCCTTGTACCGGTACCAACCATATTCAGCCATACACATCGGATTTTCTTTTTAAAGACAGGAACATCTTTGACAATGCGTGTATCTTGAATACTTGATCTCTACTCGCTTAGATAGACTGCAGCGATGCAGCTGCTAGTAGAGCAACCACCTGGAGGTGGAGATCAGTCTTTGTCAGATCTGTGTCCCTGATTCCAACTTCTTTCATCTCATTCGATGTCATTTAGGTTACTTGATGTCATATCGAAGACATTTAATTTTTTCCCGACTTCCTGACATGGTCCCATAAATTGAATTATTTTCTCAATATAAATATAAATATATAAATAGTCGCAGAAAAAATACAAAGAAGATATACCAAGGGAAATCGAAAAAGACTAAAAGAAGACGCCAGATGGAACACTTTAGTTAAAAGAAAAAAAAAATAGTTTATTGATTACTCTTCGAACTATAAAACCAAAGACAAAGTGAAGTTTGTTATTACATGCAAGAAACAACAATACAAGACACTACGCCAGTAATTATCAAAGAAACAACAAAACAAGACACTACGACCAGTAATTATCAAAGATGCAACAATACAAAACACTACGGCTAGTAATTATCAAAGAAATAACAATACAAGACACTACGGCTAGTAATTATCAAAGAAATAACAATACAAGACACTACGGCTAGTAATTATCAAAGAAATAACAATACAAGACACTACGGCCAGTAATTATCAAAGATGCAACAATACAAAACACTACGGCTAGTAATTATCAAAGAAATAACAATACAAAACACTACGGCTAGTAATTATCAAAGAAATAACAAAACAAGACACTGCGACCAGTAATTATCAAAGATGCAACAATACAAAACACTACGGCTAGTAATTATCAAAGAAATAACAATACAAAACACTACGGCTAGTAATTATCAAAGAAATAACAATACAAGACACTACGGCTAGTAATTATCAAAGAAATAACAATACAAGACACTACGGCCAGTAATTATCAAAGAAACAACAATACAAAACACTACGGCTAGTAATTATCAAAGAAACAACAATACAAAACACTACGGCTAGTAATTATCAAAGAAATAACAATACAAGACACTACGGCCAGTAATTATCAAAGATTCAACAATACAAACACTACGGCTAGTAATTATCAAAGAAATAACAATACAAGACACTACGGCTAGTAATTATCAAAGAAAAACAATACAAGACACTACGACCAGTAATTATCAAAGAAACAACAATACAAGACACTACGGCTAGTAATTATCAAACATGCAACAATACAAGACACTACGGCTAGTAATTATCAAACATGCAACAATACAAGACACTACGGCCAGTAATTATCAAAGAAACAACAATACAAGACACTACGGCTAGTAATTATCAAACATGCAACAATACAAGACACTACGGCCAGTAATTATCAAACATGCAATAATACAAGACACTACGGCCAGTAATTATCAAAGAAACAACAATACAAGACACTACGACCAGTAATTATCAAACATGCAACAATACAAGACACTACGGCCAGTAATTATCAAAGAAACAACAATACAAGACACTGCGGCCAGTAATTATCAAACATGCAACAATACAAGACACTACGGCCAGTAATTATCAAAGAAACAAGAGGAACTAATTTTAGAATAATATAGTGAAGATGGAGAAAGTTGAGCAAAGAGAATACGTTTTTTTTCTGTAATTAAAAAATATAAAACTGTCCATGTCTTTAATGATCTTGTTAACATGGACAGTTATTGTATCTTTCTGTCTGTCCATGTTTTTATAACCTCGTTCTATGGGTAAGTTTTTCTTGCATAAATGGCTAGTTACTTGACGACAGAAGTGCAGAAAGCACGCACGCCTTAGCACTTGCAACAGTTTTAGAGATCTCTGAAAAACGACACCATTGAATCAAACAACGCGGTCCGGATTCGAACTACGACCTTCAAAACGCCATGCAAACAGTTTAAGCACTTCGCTACAGAGATTATCTAACCTTCAAATGATAAATACTTGTAATGAAAGGTCTCTAACACTTCAATAACTACGCCCACTTTACGTCACAGTGTTACCTAAATCTGACATGAACACATGGTATCCTGTTCTATGACGTAGTATCTGACATATAAACTTATATGTATGTTCTGACTTGGGGGAGGGGGAACATAAAGAAGTGTTCTTATATTCAGAATATGCGTATTTGTGAATAGGAGAGGTAGAATGTACAGCGCGCACTGGATACCTGGGAGAGGGTAATCTGTTAGTCAAGGTCAAGCACGCGAAGGAGCACATACAAATAGACGAATTGCATGAAATGTTTACTTTATCTTACAGGTAATAAGTACAGGTAACTCGAAGACAACCAGATGTATGTACTAGACTACTTGACGGTGTTCAATTCTGATTAAGTATATTTTCAATCTTGATTGATTGATTTGATCATCATGCCCATCTGCCCAGCGTGTTCGTAGCGCGTTGGACTACGGGTGACTATCCTCTGTGTGTGCGGGTTCAATTCCGCGGGATGGCAGAAAAGGCACAGATTCCCCAGATTTACGGTGTTTGTGGCACCGAACCGAAGGGTTACGATGTCCATGGCACCGAGCCGAAGAGCTGAAAAGCTCAAGTGCTTCTGGATCGGAAAAAATAAAAATATAGGATTATCATCATTGCACTTCGGTGAGTAACCATGTGTGCTCCGATTTCTTTCTTATATAAGAAGATCTCAGCGGTAGAGCACGAAATGAGAAGAACCGACGAGCGTCGCAGATGTCATTTGGAAGATGGTGAAAATATTTAGCAGGAATCGTTTTTTTTTAAAATCTTTCTAATGGATGTTGTCATGACAACGGTTTTTCAGTCTGTTCTTCTAGATTTTTGAAATGTCAAAGGTTAATTTACGTGCTTACTTTGAACACGGGATTGTCGTTTTATCGACCGTCTCCGATAGGAGTAGGAACTCGCTCTCACCTACACTGAGATAAGCACTACCTGGAAAAATAGCCCAATGACTTCACGTGGGAGAACGAGGGGCAAGCATCTAACTTCTACTCACACAGAGATCGTCACAGTCTACACAGTCTCATCATCAAGGTTCTTATCTTGGTCTGTCATAATCTACACAGTCTCATCATCAAGGTTCTTATCTTGGTCTGCCACAGTCTACACAGTCTCATCATCACGGTGCTTATCTTGGTCTCACAGTCACAAGTCTACACAGTCTCATCATCACGGTGCGTATCTTGGTCTGTACAGTTACAAGTCTACACAGTCTTATCATCACGGTGCGTATCTTGGTCTGACAGTCAAGTCTACACAGTCTTCATCATGCTAGTGTTGGTCTATCTCTACAGTCTCACAGTCTACACAGTCTACACAGTCTCATCATCAGTGCGTATCTTGGTCTGTCACAGTCTACAAAGTCTACAGTCTCATCATCACGGTGCGTATCTTGGTCTGCCACAGTCTACAAAGTCTACACAGTCTCATCATCACGGTGCGTATCTTGGTCTGCCACAGTCTACAAAGTCTACACAGTCTCATCATCACGGTGCGTATCTTGGTCTGCCACAGTCTACAAAGTCTACACAGTCTCATCATCACGATGCGTATCTTGGTCTGCAAGTCTACAATCTACCAGTCTTATCAGTCTATCTTGGTTGCCAAGTCTACAATAGTCTCCATCAGTCTATATAAGTTCGTATTTGTCTTCTGTCGCAGTCTACAAAGTCTGCACAGTCTCATCATCACGGTGCTTATCTTGGTCTACCACAGTCTACAAAGTCTACACAGTCTCATCATCACGGTGCTATGTTGGTCTACACAGTCTACAAAGTCTACTACAGTCTCATCATCAAGGTCAGTATCTTGGTCTGCGCTACAGTCCACAAAGCTTAAGATAGGTAACTCTGATGTACAGAAACCTAGAGATCTGAGGTGGGCAGATGAGATCAGATCAGAAAAATTCTCAAGATAACTGAGCCACTGCTGTGGTAAAACTGAATAAATGGACAATATGGTCAAAGACAGGCAAGCTTACAACAGTTTTGCTTTAGCAACGATACAAATTATCATCAAATATGAAAAGTAACAACAATCGACGTTTCGACCATAGGTCTTTGTCAAAGCATGTATCTTGGCAATGTGAGAGACGCAGAAGTGTAGTTGTAAGTGAATTCACTTCTAAGATGCGTGGTCCTGGTTCAATTCAAAAGTGGGCGTGGAATATTATCCGGATTGTAACCCAACCTGTCCTGTTTTGTTCCCCGCGTTGTGCAACAGTTATATTTCTCCAGAAATCGCGTTCCTAGTCTCTATCAGAGACGGACTATAACACGTGGATCCAGTGTTCAAATTAAGCAGATAGCTGAACCTTCACCAGTTGAAAATTGTTAAGACTAGGCTGCAAATGCGCTCTCTATGGAAACTTCATGAAAATATATTACCATTTCTTTTCGTAATTTTTTTTTTCTTCGGACGCATTCATAATGCAATGCATAATGAAATAAGGCAACATAATGGCTTTGTCTCATCTTAACAAATACTGGGAGCCAGTATGACGGCACAGAAGGGTGAAAGAGATAATTATATTTCTAAATAAATGTCATCATCTTCAAAATTACATTGGGGATCTTAGCCAACGCTACTGAGTGTATATTTGAGATCTTTCTGTATTAAGGAAGATCATATCAGATATGGATACACACAAAATAGTGCAAGGAAGATGATCAGAATCAATCATTCAATCAATCAATTAATACGTATAGCTTTACAGACAAAACAGATATGTCATAAGACACATGAACAAGTGACCACAAATGGCGTTCTTCATGTCTTCAAGTTTCTTCTTCTTCTTCTTTTGTCATCACACTGCTACCGGGTTGTTGCCCAGTGTCGTGGTTTCTGTTTTATTTGTCTTGCGCTGTTCTGGTGGCCTGTGTGATTGTTATCTTTGCTCTTTCACATGATTCTGCTACGCCATCTTTTCCGTGGTCTTTCTCTTGCCTTCTTTCCCGATGTCCTGTTGTAGAAGACTCTGTATACTGTGGAGTTTGGATGCATTCTTATTAAGTGGCCAAACCACTTCATTCTTTGTTTCTCAATGTAATTCAAGCACGGTTTTGTGCCAACTTTCTTTCTTATGCTGATGTTGGTGATTCTGCATTTTCTTGTGTTGGTAAATTTCGCAGGCAACGCATTTCACATGTAGTTATTTTTGTGACTGCGCTTTGCTCAATGTCCATGTTTGGTTCTGGTAACACAAAGTAGGTATAAAAATGCTGTTGATCATTTGTTTCTTAGCTGCCTGTGAAATTTTTGGTGCCCTAACAATGGGGCTATTTTTTTATAGCTGGTAGATTACAGCATTTGCTTTTGCACTCTAACCTCTATCTCTCTATCCAGTTTTCCGTCTTCTATGAATATGCTTCCTAAGTATTTATATTCTTTAATTTGGTTTATTTTAGTGCCATTGACATGGATGTCTAGATTATTATGTTTTCTTCACATATTCATTATTTTTTGTTTTAGTGTTCAAGTTTGTCTAAATAATAAGCATGAAAAATGGAGAAAAAATAGCATAGAAAAAATAATAGGTGCTCAAATAGATGTTGTGTATTACCAACGCACAAGATATTAACACGACACGATCGTCCTATTCACAACAGTTCACAACAGACTTGAGATACTACGTGTTAAACAAGCTAAAAATAGAAACTTAACTGCAAGTGTAACAATGAAACAGAACAAGCTATTTACAGAACTTTTGTTGTAAAAGTTTACAAAATAGAGAAAGCGTAAATAATCGTTCCAGAATAAGATATAGGTCAAGGATAGCAACCTTAAACGTAGGTAGGTCTCTGAGTGGTTAGGTCTCTGAGAGGTTAGGTCTCTGAGAGGTTAGGTCTCTGAGTGGTTATGTCTCTGAGAGGTTAGGTCTCTGAGAGGTTAGGTCTCTGAGAGGTTAGGTCTCGGGAGTAGGTTCTAGAGGTTAGGTCTCTGAGAGGTTAGGTCTCTGAGAGGTTAGGTCTCTGAGAGGTTAGGTCTCTGAGAGATTAGGTCTCTGAGAGGTTAGGTCTCTGAGAGATTAGGTCTCTGAGAGGTTAGGTCTCTGAGAGATTAGGTCTCTGAGAGGTTAGATGCTCGCCTCTTGTTCCAAAGGTACTTAGTACGCTCTCTCGTTGAGCCTTCCGAATACTTTTTCCAGATATCCATGACCTCAGTGTAGGTGAGATCGAGTTGCTAGTCATATCGGAGATGAACGATAAAATACAGGTCCCGTGTTCAATTTGAGAACGTAATAGAACCACTGGCAGATCAAAATCGAGAAGAGCAGGCAGGAAAGTCACTGCCTAGATAAATAAAAAGCCAAACAGTTCTCTGCCAGTGCCAGCAGACGGGAAAGACACATGGGAATGTCCTGCAAGACTGTCTTATCCTGGATGAGCGGAGATGCAACATGTGGCCACACCCAATCTATCAAAAAAACTAAGCTTTGGGAAAACCTGACAGACCTGAAGCTAACTGTCCAGTTTGTGGTCTCTGACAGATCTAAGCTAATGTCAGTTTGTGGTCCATGTAAGCTAAGCGCAAGACTAGAGATCGCTGAAGAAGAAGAAGAAGAAGACACAAAACAAATCTTCCTATTAACATGCTCACTGACTACCACATTGAAAAACATGCTAGAACCGCATATATTTTATTTACCTTATATACAACAGATCCCTGTTTCAATTAAAGTTTAGTCTGTTTTTATTTAAAATAAAAATGATGAACAACATGTATTATATAGATAAATAAAAGTATTGGAATAACAAGCTAACATAATGCGTACAACTAAACTAAGAACTAGTAACGATCAAAATGCGTTAACGTTAATTTAAAGCTAATTTTACAATGAGACAAATCAAGGCGTAGTGTGCAGCATATGGCCAGCCGGCACTCATAAACTGACATAGGCTATAGCATTTGGTAATTTATATGTTAAATTTAATTAACAATACTACTATATATTGTAAGAGATAGGTGGGAGAAATCATACAGTGTACAGTGACATGTGGTGTCTACGTCTTGAGTAAGTTACGCACGCGCGCGCACACACACATACACACACACACACAATACTGTCGATACTGAATGTAATACTGCTTCTTAGGGCGATGTAGGTCAGAGGGAACATGAGCCTGTGAAATTTAATGGCCGCATAGCTAGTGCAGTCGTCGCAAAACTGTTAAGGTTAGGATGTTTTTATTTCCTGCCCCCTCTTCTCCTGACAGAAAAAAACAACTTAGCCATACCAGTGGTTGAACCAGAGTCTCCCGAATGGGAACCCGCGCACCAATCCATCCAGCCAGACGCTCCACATGCATACAACTAGTCTTAGATCGTTTCTGGTGACCTGGTTTGAAATCTGACACGTGTTTAAATGCTCGTGAGTATCAGTAAAGATGGTAATTAAAATAGAAGGAAGCTACAGTGAACACAGCTGTTCCAAATGATATGTGTGTGTGTTAGGAGAGGGAGAATGTTGGAGAATACTGTGATAATTTGGTAGAGCAAGGTAGGGTAGATATGCAAGACACTGGATGGTTTATGATAATGGGGTAGAAGAAAGTCAAGAACAGAATTAGAAAAAGAAAAATTAGAACCCCGAGTTTCCGGAAACGCATGAGAGGGAGACGTTATGGAATCGATGCCACGTGAATACGTTGTTGCTAGTGATGATGATGTTGATGGTGATGTTGGTCGATGTTGATGGTGGCGGATTTACGGTCGCATGGATGGTTGGTATTTACGGTCGTGCTGTTGATGGTGTTCATGGTCGTGATGTTGATGGTGGCGGTATTTACGGTCGTGATGTTGATGGTGGCGGTATTTACGGTCGTGCTGTTGATGGTGGCGGTGTTCATGGTCGTGATGTTGATGGTGGCGGTATTTACGGTCGTGCTGTTGATGGTGGCGGTGTTCATGGTCGTGATGTTGATGGTGGTCGGCGGTGTTTCGATTCGGTCGTGATGTTGATGGTGGCGGTATTTACGGTCGTGCTGTTGATGGTGGCGGTGTTCATGGTCGTGATGTTGATGGTGGCGGTATTTACGGTCGTGATGTTGATGGTGGCGGTGTTCATGGTCGTGATGTTGATGGTGGCGGTGATCATGGTCGTGATGTTGATAGTGGCGGTTTCATGGTCGTGATGTTGATGGTGGCGGTGTTCATGGTCGTGATGTTGATGGTGGCGGTGGTCATGGTCGTGATGTTGATAGTGGCGGTGTTCATGGTCGTGATGTTGATAGTGGCGGTGTTCATGGTCGTGATGTTGATGGTGGCGGTGTTCATGGTCGTGATGTTGATGGTGGCGGTGTTCATGATCGTGATGTTGATAGTGGCGGTGTTCATGGTCGTGATGTTGATGGTGGCGGTGTTCATGGTCGTGATGTTGATGGTGGCGGTGGTCATGGTCGTGATGTTGATAGTGGCGATGTTCATGGTCGTGATGTTGATGGCTGTGCTAATGAAATCTGTGACAATGATGATGTAGCTGATGTCGGTGGCGATGTCTAGAGCCCCATAGTTTAAAATAAGAAGAAGGAGAAGCATAAGATATATTTTGAGATGAAAAGATCATTTACAACTGGCTTCTTTCAGTTCGCTACATATAGTTAAAGAATTGATTGATCGATTGATTGATTGATTGATGACATCATCATCATTGCACTTCAGTACATAACAATGTGTTCTATGATAGCTTTCTTACACATGAAAATCTCAGCGGTAGTACACAAAATCCGTAGCACATGCAGGTCCCTGATAAAATGTTGAGATGGTTACATTTTTGCAAATATTGTATTTAATATTTATAATGAATTTAGCTAGGGCAGCAGAGTTACAGCCTGCTTTATCAATTTTCTACTGCCAAGGGTTCTCTAACGTGCTCTGATTGATAGGACTAGGAACCCGATCTCCCCCACATTGCGATCACGAATCTGTTGGAGAATATCAGGATCGCTACATGCAGGGAACGAACCGAATACCTCTGGTAAGAGAGTTGAGAGCATTTACCACTACGTTACAGAGACCTCCAGTGTCCAATACAATATATGCACTCCATGCAGATGTCGATACGGCTCTACATGAACAAATGATGAGCTTCTACCACACATTTATATTTGTTTATAAGCGTGGATTGCTTATACGTTTATAAGCGTGCATTGTTTATACGTTTAATGAGTATGGAATACAGTCAACCGCCAATAACAGCATACAATAAAAAGAGATCAGGTACTAAAGTCAAGGGGAAAACCAAGAAAAAGATGGATATACAATATCAAGATAAACACGGATATAACACAAGGATGACTCATCTGACCATGGAACGCAAATTAAAACTCCCACCCCAACGCTTAACGGCAAGAGTGGACAACCAATTCCAGTATCCACCAGGGGAAAGACGATAGATAATTTGAAGACCACACTAAATAAACACGGATGTAACACAAGGGCGGCTCATCTTGACCTGAAACACAAAGCTCTCAACCCTTCGTTTAACTACAAGAGCGGACAACCAATTCCATCGTCCACCTGGAGAAAAACAATAGACAATCACTTACAAACATATTCCTGTTTTTTTTATAAGTGATTACCTATACACTTGATCAATGAAAGTTGATCCTAAACCAGGTCCATAACTAGCACGTGATCGGTCACTGAATCAACAACCATAGTTAACAGAATTCATCAAACTCACGATTATTTATAATCTATCGTTACCTGCACGTGAAGTCTGTGACATATACCTGGTTGAATGAATCATTTAAACATCTGGGGATATCTGTGGCTAAGCATTCGTCTTGCGTGCTGAAGGTCGGGGATTCGAATCCGAACCACCGTTCTCTTTGCGAGTGCATTGTTTCCAGAGATCCCTAGGATTGTTGCTCGAGCTACGGAGTTCGTGCTTTGTTTAATACGCTTGACATGTGGCGTGCCATTTCTGATACGTGTCATTAAAAAGAGCAAGGTTCGACACAATCTTTATCGCCACATAATATTACCAGTGCCAAACATAGACACTGACAACAAATGATAGAAGAAAACTAGTCACAACAAGATGAAGGTCAGCAAATGATGTGTAACAAAATAGACTGTTGAGAAGACAACAAAAAGTTGGTACAACGTAAGTACTGAACCTTTACAGAAACAAATAATTAGATGGTTGGCAAGACAGGTTACACAAGAGAAATGTGTCTGATACAATGAATACAAAACAAAAGACCAGTCATGCAAAAGGTGGACCTCAGAGATAACAGAGGCTACGAAACACACTATTTATGAAGCGCATACAAGGGTTTGTTCTAGAAATCTCTTCTTATCCTGACGACGTGAGGCAAGACAGGATTGGAGAAAAGAACAGAAAGATTGATCATTGTCCATGTTACACTGCCATATATAAGTATTGTTTCAATATAGCACTGGGGTATTCAATTCTGCATTATCATTTGTAGTGAATTCACTCATAGTGTGTTTTTCATTTTCATAAAAGCTGCTTTCGCTTGAGAAAAAAACTACCAAACACAGGATACGAACCACTTATCCTTATTTACTACGCCACCCGTTGCTTAGCCTAGCAATACGAACGAACACAACCAGCGAGCCATTCCAAAAAATAGTTTTACTGAGGAGCGTCTTTCCCAAACGCTTCGTTTTAGCTAGACACAGAATAACCAGGTAAGGTTCGATCGAACAGTTTTTGCACAAACACATGATATAAGCTTATTGTGCTTGCATATATTTGAGACGAGACAATATACATACATACACACATAAATACATCACTTAAAGTAGCTTCAAGTTTACTGTAAGATGAGAATAATAAATTATAATAATTGTACACTGTCTAGTCTATTTATTGATCAAATTCATTGCTTCCCTAGGAGTCTTACAATAAACTCATTGCTTCACCTAGGAGTCTTACAGTAAACTCATTGCTTCACCTAGGGCAGGGGTCGGCAACCTGCGGCTCGCGAGCCGCATGCGGCTCTTTCGATGTCAAGTTGTGTCTCTTTCGATGTCAAATTGCGGCCTTCCAGTTCCATGCGCAAAAATAATTATTATATTATTTTATTTTCAAAACTCGTAGCGATCTATTAAAATCATTTATTTCAGGTTTAAATTTTTGGTATGAATAAATATTATTTCGTATTTAAAGCCATTTATTTTAAATAAAAAATCAAATTTATATACCTAATACTAATCAAATACCATAATATTGAAACAACAATTTTAGTGGCTCTTTAAAACTGAGAAATTTTGTAAATTATAACTTTTGGCTCTTCCGTCATTAAAAGGTTGCGGACCCTGACCTAGGAGTCTTACAATAAACTCATTGCTTCACCTAGGAGTCTTACAATAAACTCATTGCTTCACCTAGGAGTCTTACAATAAACTCATTGCTTCACCTAGGAGTCTTACAATAAACTCATTGCTTCACCTAGGAGTCTTACAATAAACTCATTGCTTCACCTAGGAGTCTTACAATAAACTCATTGCTTCACCTAGGAGGTCTTACAATAAACTCATTGCTTCACCTAGGGAGTCTTACAATAAACTCATTGCTTCACCTAGGAGGTCTTACAATAAACTCATTGCTTCTCCTAGTGAGTCTTACAATAAACTCATTGCTTCACCTAGGGAGTCTTACAATAAACTCATTGCTTCTCCTAGTGAGTCTTACAATAAACTCATTGCTTCACCTAGGGAGTCTTACAATAAACTCATTGCTTCACCTAGGAGGTCTTACAATAAACTCATTGCTTCACCTAGGGAGTCTTACAATAAACACATTGCTTCACCTAGTCAGTCTTACAATAAACTCATTGCTTCACCTAGGGAGTCTTACAATAAACACATTGCTTCACCTAGGGAGTCTTACAATAAACTCATTGCTTCACCTAGGAGGTCTTACAATAAACTCATTGCTTCTCCTAGTGAGTCTTACAATAAACTCATTGCTTCACCTAGGGAGTCTTACAATAAACTCATTGCTTCACCTAGGGAGTCTTACAATAAACTCATTGCTTCACCTAGGAGGTCTTACAATAAACTCATTGCTTCACCTAGGGAGTCTTACAATAAACTCATTGCTTCACCTAGTGAGTCTTACAATAAACTCATTGTTTCTCCTGAGGGAGTCTTACAATAAACTCATTGTTTCTCCTAGGGAGTCTTACAATAAACTCATTGCTTCTCCTAGTGAGTCTTACAATAAACTCATTGTTTCTCCTAGTGAGTCTTACAATAAACTCATTGCTTCTCCTGAGGGAGTCTTACAGTAAACTCATTGTTTCTCCTGAGGGAGTCTTACAATAAACTCATTGTTTCTCCTAGGGAGTCTTACAATAAACTCATTGTTTCTCCTAGTGAGTCTTACAATAAACTCATTGTTTCTCCTAGTGAGTCTTACAATAAACTCATTGCTTCTCCTGAGGGAGTCTTACAATAAACTCATTGCTTCTCCTAGTGAATCTTACAATAAACTCATTGCTTCTCCTGAGGGAGTCTTACAATAAACTCATTGTTTCTCCTGAGGGAGTCTTACAGTAAACTCATTGTTTCTCCTGAGGGAGTCTTACAATAAACTCATTGCTTCTCCTGAGGGAGTCTTACAGTAAACTCATTGCTTCTCCTAGGGAGTCTTACAATAAACTCATTGTTTCTCCTGAGGGAGTCTTACAGTAAACTTATTGTTTCTCCTGAGGGAGTCTTACAGTAAACTCATTGTTTCTCCTAGGGAGTCTTACAGTAAACTCATTGCTTCTCCTGAGGGAGTCTTACAATAAACTCATTGCTTCTCCTAGTGAGTCTTACAGTAAACTCATTGCTTCTCCTAGGGAGTCTTACAGTAAACTCATTGTTTCTCCTGAGGGAGTCTTACAGTAAACTCATTGCTTCTCCTGAGGGAGTCTTACAATAAACTCATTGCTTCTCCTAGGGTTCTTACAATAAACTCATTGTTTCCATCTTTCGCTCGAGTTAATATCTGTATTATCGCCCGCCTGGTGCCGCTGCCCGCAAGAGAAGCAAAGAATAGTACCACTGCAACCTACAAGGCATGTCGTAAGAGGCGACTGTTGTAGGACCTACGGAAGCTACCCTAGTAAATAAAAAACATCGCAGAAATCGAATGTGTTGGCTTACTTGTAGGCGCATAATTGGCACAACGTCCAATCGCTCTTAGACTCAGATCACATATAAATCACACAGAGTAGTTAGCAGATGGTCGATATGGAGCGCTCGAAGAAGAAGAAGAAGAAAAAGAAAGAATATCCGTATTATATATCTACAATATTGATAAATTCAACTTTTTATTTTTCTAAATCAGTTCTGCTATTTAAGTCATGTGTTGTCAATTACATTCTACCTTACCTTACAAAATCCTCATTTAAGTTGAACACAAAACAGGTAGATAGAAATCCATCAAGTTGAAAGTAACAACAGGAACTCACTCAAGAATGAGCAGTCACAAAAACCCGGTAGAAATTGTGGTAAATTGTTCGTTCGTTCGCTATCGGAAACTTCAGGTGTGGTAACTTAGCTGGGAACATGGTAAGGTGGTAGAGAGTAATCCCGCTTGCTCAAAGGTCATATGGTCGATACAATAGTATTATAAGGCTTAGTGTCGAGTAGTGTTTCATGTATCATCTTTCTGTGTTTCAGACTGATGAAGAAGATGAAACACAAGATAAGAGATAGGGTTAGGATAGAATAGACAGAGGAAACTAGGAAGGCTTAATGCACAACATACTAGACAACATATATATATATATATATATATATATATATATATATATATGAGAGAGAGAGAGAGAGAAGGCTCGAAAGCCACTGGCAAGTCAAAATTCAATGGAAAAAAAAGGAAAATCGTGGCATATCCTAAAGGACGTAGGCATCAACCACAGTAAACGAGTTCAGTAGTTTGCCATTGCTTTCTGAACGGTGAGGTCAATTTTTACCTTTTGTAAAATTCCCACGGAAACGAATTTGCTTCCAAACTTGCCCACCGTGGAGTTTTCAACAGACAGTCGCGTAGAGACCGAAGAATATCCCCCTTATCCATCTTAAACTCCCCAAAAATCGATGCTGTTGATGCAAGCCTGTCCGCTCTCTCATTACCGTAAACACCCGCATGCCCAGGACAGTATATCCACGTAAGCCTCTGGAGGTTAGAAACTTCTATAGACGATATCCACTCATACCGAAACCTGCCAAGGCGAGAAAATAAACACACCAAATAATTCAACCTTGTAAAGTAGCATTCCAAATGTCACTTTGTACACCAACAATTCTTAGTCAGCTCTCAAATATGTCTTTGATATTCTTTGGTTTTGTTTGCCACCGTGTGAGCATTTACCGTCCTGCAGTTCAACAAACAGAAGAATGTATACAAGTAGAGGATATGATGACAACATATTATGACATACCCAGCTTTCCTCATAGACTTGTCAAATATGCAGGATAAACGTATGTGTTCTCCTTCACTCAAGGAGACAATCCATCCTGAACAGAGACATCTGTCCAAACTCCTCCCCCCTTTTATCTGTCCCATATGGAGATTGCTCTGTGTACGTCTGTCATATCGAATCTGAGATTGTTCTGTTTCGTCATCACATCTAAGTATATCTGCTCAATCTTCGAATCTAAGATATACTGTGTTCTCAGCTTCCATCTCAATCTAACGTATAATACTTGGTTCTCAGCTTCCATCACAATCTAACGTATAATACTGGGTTCTCACTACTTCTCAATCTAACGTATAATACTAGGTTCTCAGATTCCATCTCAATCTAACGTATAATACTGGGTTCTCAACTCACTTCTCAATCTAACGTATAATACTTGGTTCTCAGCTCACTTCTCAGTCAAGTAAGTACTTGGTTCTCAGCTCACTTCGAATCTAATTAATATGGGTCTCAACTCACTTCTCAATCTAACGAAATACTGGTCTGATTACTTCTAGTCTCTATATCTGGTTCTCAGCTGCACACACCTCAACTTATACTTGGTTTTCAGCTTCCATCACAATCTAACGTATACTTGGTTCTCATTCCATCACAATCTAACGTATAATACTTGGTTCTCAGCTTCCATCTCAGTCTAACGTATAATACTTGGTTCTCAGCTTCCATCACAATCTAACGTATAATACTTGGTTCTCAGCTTCCATCTCAGTCTAACGTATAATACTTGGTTCTCAGTCCTTCTCAGTCTAACGTATAATACTGGTTCTCAACTCACTTCTCAATCTAAAGTATAATACTGTTCTCAACTCACTTCTCAATCTAAAGTATAATACTTGGTTCTCAGCTCACTTCTCAATCTAAAGTATAATACTGGGTTCTCAACTCACTTCTCAATCTAACGTATAATACTTGGTTCTCAGCTCACTTCTCAATCTAACGTATAATACTGGGTTCTCAGCTTCCATCACAATCTAACGTATAATACTGGGTTCTCAGCAAGCTGCATCACAGACGTATTGAAAGAATGGGGATATTATATTTAGTGTGGGTACTCAATGCCAAATCTATAACAAGACAAATTGATTACTTTGTATGTTCCTATTTCCAGGGTTCGCAGTATGGAACAACCTCATGATCTTGATTAATTCTCTAACCTTTGAACTCTCACAATCATAATGTGGATACATCTCATCCGAATTATATCTTTGATCTAAGATCTTACTCCAGTTCAAAGTTCAATGACATTCCGTACAGACCAGTACAATTTAGAATTTACAACCACAAATAAAAGAAGGGATGCAACCACATATATTATTGTAATCTGAATATGGCATCAGTAGCTTCCCTTACTTTGATCTAATCAAGGTAATTGCTCGCTGGATTCTCAGAACAAAAGTAACCAGGCAAGTGCCCAGGTAAAAATGACACTTAAGTCAGTCCTGATAAAGAACAAAGTGATTAATCTACCCAGCTAGGGATGGTATAGGATAACAAGAAAGAAAACTGATCATTTCACAACTAAATTCTCAGTTCAAACACTAAGATATCCCTTAAACAAACGCGTATGTGGTATAAGTTCCATTGGGAATACCATTAATTTAGTCAAAGACACAAACTATAGCAAGATTCCTTCAGATACCCAGTTTCCAACTCGTCAAATTTCTTGTCTCTAAATTCTACATTGAAAATGTCAGTAGAAGCTAAAGAAAATGTATTTTTATCTTCGCTATTTTAATTAAACGTCAACTTCTTCTTTGTTTACGATCGCTATTTGTAATGATTATACCGCTAGACGAGTTCTTATGATGAACTCGACTGTTGTCTGGAACTCATCGCTGGTGCCATGTAGTTTTGATGTGTTGTCTGGGGCTCATCTCTGGTGCCATGTAGTTTTGATGTGTTGTCTGGAGCTCATCTCTGGTGTCATGTAGTTTTAATGTGTTGTCTGGAGCTCATCTCTGGTGCCATGTAGTTTTGATGTGTTGTCTGGAGCTCATCTCTGGTGTCATGTAGTTTTGATGTGTTGTCTGGAGCTCATCTCTGGTGCCATGTAGTTTTGAATGTAGTGTTGTGTTGTAGGGCCAGCATTTCTTTCTGGGAGGACATACAGGGGAAAGTCTTGCAGAACATGTTCAGCGGTGTCACAGGGACACAGAGAGGATGGGGACAATCTTATGAAAGTAGCTACTCTCTGATTGGTTCCTTCTAAACTGAAGGTGACATCGGTTCAAGTGATAGTTACATTTTGTATTACCAAGAACTATTTACATTAAACTTTGCTAGTTTCCTAAACTTTTTTTTACTGTTTTTACTTTCCAGCAATTTACTGTTTGGATTTCTTAACTAGCAAGAATCACTACAGATCATGTGCCATCTCCATATTAAAAATAAGCTGTAATAGTTCTCCAACATTTATTCTTCTAGACAGAAAAAAAGACTCCAATTCTTCTCAAATATTTACTATCTCTTGCTATGTTTTTTTTTAAACATTTGTGCTATGCTATATATCTAAATATTTTAATCCAATTTTTCTTGATGTCTACATTTTGTCCGCATCTTTCTTCTTCCTAATAATGTTCCTCATTGCCATACCTCCATATCTGTCCACATTGTGCGATGTATGTGTTTTTGTTCTATTTCAATAATTCGATCTTCATTTCTAAGTTTGTGTATTTATGAATTGTTTTGTTTTTCTTTGTACCATCAAATATATATATATTTCCTCTGTAAACCAGCATTTCAGGGACAGCAATGTTGTCAACAAGTTGTTTATTATATGTCCATGTTTCTCCACTATAGAGTCATCAACAATCTACTATATATTTCTTAGTGTCGGAATATGCTGTCCGCTTATACACGACTTAAGTTTACATCCGAAATTCACCATTTTTTCTGCAAAATTTTATATTGAAAAGATTGGATCAACTAAAGAAACATTTTCGAAATCGGATTAATATTAGACTTAAAATTTTTTTAAATCGAATTCTTTTTGCCTGATCCAACATATTTGTTACATTTCACCACGAGGGTGAAGAAATGGATATAATCCACAAATTGCCAGAGAGCCTCTACAACATAGGCATGGATTGCGTCCCTTAATGTCCTGTTTCCAATTACGCTATAAAATTGGTTTTTCGTCTGCTTTGATTTGCGCAAACTATATAATTTAGAATATTGACTCGAAATCTATTCAATATTCGTTTAAAAAATAAATAAAACCCAAACTGATATGACTTATCCCACTTAAAATTTTTACGTTCCGGTAGTAGTAGTCACCACGTGACCTCTACCAAATATATTTTCCTCAGTTGAAGAAGGTAACTACCGTAAGATACGCTTTGTCATTTCCTGCGCTAAACGGATTGTTGACAGCGGAAATTTCGATGGTCCAAGCTCAATCTAACCTCAACTTTGAAATTGCATCAATATTAGGTTTGTGTGCTAAAGTTTTTATGTGTTAACTTTCCATTAAATTGTTTAATACTTATTCTGTTTTGTCAAAATTCAGCAGGTCCTTTTCTATTGTTATTGTTAAATCATATATACAATGCTGCCTAAGAAAAGAACATTTTTCAGTCAGACCAGCATTGACCGTAAACGAAGAGCAGAACGTAGGTCTATAGAAAATGTAGTTGAAGAAAACGAAGATGCAACCTTCATTCGACGTGCAGCTAATATTTCGCGAATGACAATTTTCAGAGCGGAAGAAAACGAAGACGCTACTTTGATTAGACTTGAAACTAATAGAACACGCCAGGCCAATAATCGATCAAATAAGACATTTCAACAAACAGCATTCAGACTCGAGCAAGACACCAGACGACAAGCAATAGCACGAGTTGCCAAATGGTCTTTGTTGAAGAATGAAGCATTCATCCAGCTCAATGTGACATTTCATGAGAGTGTCGATATCTTAGCCACGGAGGGCAGTGCCAAAGAGCAAATTTACCAACCCTTGTCTTTTCAAGAGGTTAAAACCCTCATACAGAGAAAATCTGCAGTAGACTGGAAGACAACACTGGATATGATTATGGAAAAGACTCCCTCAAAGATCTAAGCAGAACAGATCAGGTCATTATATTTCGACTACGCAGCGGATACTGCAGACTCAACAAACACTTATATAGACTAGGAATAAGTCAAACAGCTCTCTGCCAGTGTCAGCAAGCAGAACAGACACCAGAACACATCCTGCAAGACTGTCCTCTCCTGGGTGAGCTGAGAAGCAACATGTGACCATACCCAGTGGACCTGAAAACTAATCTTTGGGGAAACCTGACAGACTTGAAGCTGAATGCCCAGTTTGTGATTCACAGTAAATTAAGCGCATGACCACAGATCGCTGAAGAAGAAGATGACATCTCTTGGAACGGCTTCATCAATTCCTCATCAAGGATTACTAACATCTTTGATCCATGCGAAGCCGGGTTCATCAGCTAGTTATATATATATATCACGTTGTAGCATGTCCCTTGCGGAACGTCACTTTCATTACAGCACGCATGGAAAACTCTGTCTCTAGCAAGTCCATGCAGCATGTTCAATGTTTCTTTAATGTCCTGTTGCCACCTTCGCCATCGTCGTCCCTTACTTCGTACACCAGGAAACATGCCTTTCATTACCGTTCTCTCCAAACCACTGTGACGTTTAACATGGCCAAAATATTTCATCTTCCGGACTTGAAGTTATTTATGAGCTAATGCTCCTCGATAGGTAGGTCTTGTAGGATTTCCTCTCTCTCTATCTCTCTCTCTCTATATATATATATATATATATATATCTCGAGAGAGTTTATATACTGCGCTGTATCATATCTTTCTATCATTCTGTTTATCATCTTGTCCCTCTTTATATGCGCATCTGTTATAATACACATACCTCTGTACACATACTAATACACATACCTCTGTACACATACTAATACACATACCTCTGTACACATACTAATACTCCCCACATACTAATCATACCTCTGTACACATACTAATACACATACCTCTGTACACATACTAATACACATACCTCTGTACACATACTAATACACATACCTCTGTACACATACTAATACACATACCTCTGTACACATACTAATACACCTCTGACATATACACATCCTCTGTACACATACTAATACACATACCTCTGTACATACTAATACATACTGTTACATACCTCTTTATTCTCTTGTCTATCTGTTAATCTTGTCACGTGCGTTCGTCAGTCAATCTCATACATTTCCTTTCCCTAGTTCTGTAAGTCTCCCTTGTAAATCTTTCTTACCAGCATTCTCTACATGCGCTTTTTCCTCTATCAATCTCTCCATCAAACCGCTTTTTCCTTTATCAATCTCTCCATCCAACCGCTTTTTTGTGTGCTCAATTCCTTCTCATAGACACGCCTATGTTTTTAAACTCTCTCTCTCTCTCTCTCTCTCTCTCTCTCTCTCTCGTATCAACATATACCTTCCTCTCAATGATGTTTTAATATTCTATTCTCCTGTCATAATTCATTGAAACATTTC
Source organism: Arion vulgaris (assembly GCA_020796225.1). Taxonomy (NCBI): domain Eukaryota; kingdom Metazoa; phylum Mollusca; class Gastropoda; order Stylommatophora; family Arionidae; genus Arion; species Arion vulgaris. The sequence goes on along the minus strand of CM036761.1, from coordinate 63,999,862 downwards.
CCTTCTAATTCACTTCCCAGTATTCCTCTATTTCTCCCCGTCTGTACCCCTCCACCCTCCCGCCCATCCTATTTCTTTTCATGTATCCTATCCTCTTCTTCCTTTCTCTTCATATATTTCTCTCATGTTCTATTTCGTATGTTCTTTTTCTCCCCCGCGTCTTAATTCTTGTTTCTCGAACTTGTATTCAATGTTATCTATTTCTTTATATCAATACTAACAATGTTACAGACGAAATGAAAGTTCATGAAGAATATAGACTAAAAAGGAATGGAGTATACATGTCTGCTAGAAGAGACAACGACCTAGGGAGAAAGAGAGGACCTAGGGAGACCCTGAAACGAGAAATATCGGTCTCAGTTCCATGGAGGAGATTGAGTGAGTTGCCCAGGATAGAGCGTTATGGAGAAATTGCTTGAATGCTCTATGTAACGTATAACGGTACGAGAGGAATTATTATTATTATTATTATTTAGAAGAGACAAAATAGTTGATGTAAGCCGTATCGTCGAAGAAGGGGAGACAAGCAACTAAGACTGGTAACAAGAACATGCTCGACAGTATACTAAAAAAAGAACTAACTGGTGCTTTTGTTTCAAAGGGTGCCACTGTGTTGCCGAAGCTCGCAAGGGGAGCAAAGAATAGTAACGCTGCGACCTACAAGGCATGTCGTAAGAGGAGACTGAGATAGGGACTAGGAACCTACCCTAGTAAATAAAAAACGTCTAAAAATTGGATATGCTGAACTACTTGTAGACGCATAACTGGCACAACGTACAATCGCTCTTAGGCTCGGATCACATACAAATCACAAAGAATGGTTAACAAGTAGTCGATATGGAACGCTGGAAGAAACACAAGAAGAATAAAAAGTTAATCCAATCAAGAATAAAGATGGTAAAGTGCCTCTCATCGAATACCAAGTAGAAGAAAAGATGGACAGAATATTTGTTATTAAGTCCTAACTAGACCTGACAAACCAGAACTGTCAAACATTAACATTATTGAACTGTTACTATTGGTACTACAGCTACTACTACTACCACAGCTACTATATTTTTTTTTTTCGGATCTAGAAGCACTTGAGCTGAAAGCTCTTCGGCTCGGTGTCATGGACATCGTAACCCTTCGGCTCGGTGCCACGAACACAGTAAATCTGGGGAACCTGTAGCTTTTCTTTCAGTCCGCGGAGTTGAGCCTGCACTTACAGAGGACTAGTCACCCGTAGTCCAACGCGCTACGAACACGCTGGGCACGCGGGCCCACAGCTATTATAGCTACTACTACCACAGCTACTACAGCAACTGCTACTGCAACTACTTCTAATACTGCTACTACTTCTACTACTACTACTACTACTACTACTACCAGTGCTACTACAGCTTCTGCTACTAATACTACTACTACTGCTAATGCTACTACTGCTACTGTTGCTAGTACTACTACTACTGCTAATAATAATAATAATAATAATACTGTTACTACTAGAACGTCTACATAGCTGCTACAATAACAAACAGACCACATTACTAGAAGATATACAATCAAACGATCACATTACTACAAGATATACAATAACAAACAGATCACATTACTACAAGATATACAATAACAAACAGATCACATTACTACAAGATATACAATAACAAACAGATCCATACACAGATATCAATAACAAACAGATCACATTACACAGATATCCAATAACAAACAGATCACATTACTACAAGATATTCAAAATGAAAAACACATTAATAATTCTAAAATCTTTATTAGGGAACGTACGAGGACAGATATGGGGTACACAAGGTAATCTAAAATTAACAATATAATATATCACCGGCATCAAATAGGCAAGACATTACACATATAATATTATGATAGTCTCGCTATTGCCACAATCTTCTGGTCGGTACGCATCTAGCTAGTGCCATTCTCTGATCGTTATCTACATCAGCGTTTCCCAAACTGAGGTCCGTGACCCCCAGAGGTCCGTGACCCCAGAGTCCTGACCCAGAGGTCTGCGAGGTACTCACAGTGGGTCCTCAGACGTTGGAAGAAATATTATGATCTTTGACATTACAAACAGATAAAAATACATTTTTAAATATATATATAAACAGTGGTAAACTAACTCCACTGCAAAATCAAAGGACTTGGACCAGACCGGAGACTAATTGTCTGACAGGACAAAATGAAAGTTCATTTGAAGTTTCTCGCAGTCTGAGAACATTGTTTACTATTGTAACACAATGATAATTTATTCCTGTCCTTTTTCATATATAGAAATTGTTGGGGATTTGCGGCAGAAAAATGTATTTAAAAGGAGTCCGTGATAATGCAACGTTTGAGAACCGCTTCTCTACATCATGACGCAGACCTCCAGGCATTATGATATCTGTAACGCTGTATCCAACGATATTGCAAGAGACTGCACATCGTTCTTTCTCAATTTTGGAGCTAAAGTGAAGTCATATTTTTATCTCTGGAGCGATCTAATTGGTCCTGCCAGTGGCTATATATATTTATATTCCTCTCATACCGATCTACGTTACGTAGGGTCTGCAACTTGTTTCGCTATACCTCTCTGTCCTGGGCGATTAGTTCAATCTATCCCATGAAATTGAGTCTGTGCATCCATGAACTTTCTGGCCTCTCTCAGCAAAGTTCGTTTAAAGGTTGTCCCAAGGTGTTCTCTCTTTCTTGAACCCTTTGCCCCCCGCCCCCTCCCATTTCAATGCTTGCTTTAATATTCTTTGATAATTTCTTCTCAAGGTATGCCCAACATGTCTCCATCATCTCCCTCTTATAACAGTTGTTACTAGTTGTTGATCAGACATTTCTCTGATTTCATCACTTCTGAATTCGTCCCATTTTATATTCATTATTTTTCGCAATATATTTTCAGATACATTCAACTTGCTTTCTGTATCTTTAGTTATTTTTAAACTCTCGCTAGCATTATGTGAGGATTCATGGAATATTTGAAATGAAAGTTCTTTATTTAGTTTTAAAACTATATAACTTGCAGTTCTTACTATTTTAACTTCTAGTGATTATGTTTGATCAAAATGAAATTATCTGTTTAGCACAGCTAATTATATATTTCCTGGTCTAGAATATTCGATTCTAGTAAATAAAAGTTGAACACTCAATGCTGTATTACGTCCGATTACTATGTTCTGCCGTGGTCTCCGATACCATAAGGCCAGCGAGCTCAGGTAAAAAAAAAGTATAGGAAATAAGACTACAATCGTCGAGCGATCGTGCATTTCAGTATTGTTAAATAAAGACACATTCCTTTTTAAAATAACACAACATGCCAAATGTTATATTACGTTACAAATTCAATTTAACTCTAACGAATATCTGTATACTAGTATTACAATTTAACGCTAACGAATATCAGTATACTAGTATTAGAATTTAACTCTAATATCTGTACACTAGTATTACAATTTAACTCTAACGAATATCTGTATACTAGTATTACAATTTAACTCTAACGAATATCTGTATACTAGTATTACAATTTAACTCTAACGAATATCTGTATACTAGTATTACAATTTAACGCTAACGAATATATGTATACTAGTATTACAATTTAACGCTAACGAATATCTGTATACTAGTATTACAATTTAACGTTAACGAATATCAGTATACTAGTATTAACATTTTTCATCAATAAATAACTCGCATAGAATTGTGTAAAATTGTAAAGAAATAAACGTACACTCTTCTATAAAACACTTATAAAAATCAGCACCCATTAAACAAGAATTGTGCTTTTCCCGTCTAAGCTAGTCGGCCTTATGTTGCCGGGAGCCATGGTCCTGAAAACAATCTCTCATACGTATCCAGACTATTGGCTCTACCTCATTATACGAGTATATTATCGTATATATATTTACGAATATATCTATCTCGTATGATTAAACAGTGAGCCGAGAGATACGAGTTCCCAGCGTGTGATCCAGCAGGCATCTCTAATTGCTGAAAGAGACTGAGAACTTCTAGCTCTGCCTGAAATGTTGTCCGATTAGTTCTTATGAACTACTTCCATCTCTTGAAAAACAACAACTTCCTCATCGCTTTTCCTTCCACCTCCTTACTCCTAAGAAAGCGACAACTACACACAAAATCTTAAAGTGCAGGCTGCAAAAATGCTTGGAATATTCAAAGACCAAAACGATGTTAAGTAATGTTAATGCTTTATTCTTTGTTTCTCCAAATATTGATTTCTTTTATCCAGTCCTCTTTTCAAGTATTGATTTTCAACTTGCGACACAGTGATTAAAAAGTGTGTCCGCTACTTTATAATATTATTATTACATTCTTAAAATATCACAATTACAAATTTGTGACAAGGGATTCAAAATTTTGCAATTAACGTGACATGTTTTAAAAATGTAATAACCCTTATATCATTTTTTTCATACCCATTATCAACATTATTGTTTTTGTGTCCATTTTAAAAGGACATGCTGTTATCGGAAGCAAAAATTGGGAAATACAAAGAAAACTAAACAAAAACAAAATAACGATAGAGATGGCAGCTGACCTGGATGTACGCTTCTATCTATATCCTCTTCTTGTCCTGATTGACACATAAGGCTTCCACAAGAGACTTTCACTGTTGCTGTTCTGCTGCCTTCTACTAACCGTTTAGTCAGCACGTCATCCGTTTCACTGTCTCTTTCAACTCTCTCCCACAGTTCTCCTCCATGTTTCCTTTGGACCTCCAGGCCTGCTCTTCCCATCCGCTGTCCATCTGAGAGCTGTCTTAGCCAATGCCCCCATTGGCATACGACATACATGTCCAATCCACCTCCATCTTCTTCTGTTAATGATAGTCTCTAAAGATGCACAGATGTAGCACTTACTAGATAGATTTTAAATGTTCTATTGTTTACTCCATCGACGCTTGTATTATGTAGATCGTCATCTCGTTACACCAGTTCTCACAGACAAGTGTTCAATGCTTGCTTCAATATGAGCCTATTCTAGACAAACTCTCATATCTTGCTGTTCAGTTACCATGTATATAATGACTATCATTAAAGCACTCTGGACATGTCCTAGGTGCTCATATCTCCACCTCAATAATCCAGCAGCGTCCAGCTGTCCAACACGATAGTTTGATGTTAATTAATCAATCTTTTTGTATATTTGCTGTGTCATTATTTTCGGGCTGTACCAATATTGACATCCTTCTCTCTCAATCTGGTCAGCGACTCGGATTGACAGCTCTGAAACTCCTCTGTTCGGAAAGACTCTCTCAATGCATTAAGAATGTCATATCGGTCCATGGCAGTTCCCTCTAACATCGTAGCCATGCCAGCCAATATATCAGCTCGTTCCTTACCACTGACTCCTGCGTGTTCAGGGACAAAATTGAAGGTGATTTCTCGGATTCCTGTCAGTACCAGTACCACCACCCAGTTTCGTGTGCCTTTGTTCAATGTAGCTCAGACTTGTTTACAGACGTTCTGGTTGCTAAGGAATAGTCATCCTACATTTCCAAAACAAACTTAATCTTTCTTATAGGAGATCACTAATGATCATCATGGCACTGCCATCTGCAAGAGGTAACTCAGCCATCTTTAATCACAATGATGAATCTAAATATCATGCTCAAAGTCCCTACATGTTTCAACTAAACAGCTACTTGTTACTTTCTCTCACTACCAACGAGATCACGCTACCAACGAGATCACGCTACCAACAAGATAACGCTACAAATGGCAAAGGCAATAGACTTCGAACATGTCCATATATAAACCGGTCTCTTCCACAATACCTTTACCAGCATATTACGACATACGTTCTGTGTTGATTAATCAAATCTCTGGTGTTTCTAACAAATCGTTTATGTTGGCATTTTCCAGTTTCCATCCAATCTTCTTTATTATAGATAGGGATGTGGATTTAGAAATGTTTTCAGTCATATATATGATTTGCTTTTCTTATGTCGTTGATGCTATCTACTCTATCAATTGACTGTCTTTCCTCGACCACTGCTGTATCAGCCAGATGATCCACTCGCTCATTGTCTTGTACTCCCGCATGTCCTGGTACTCCCGCATGTCCAGGTACTCCCGCATGTCTAGGTACTCCCACATGCCCAGGTACCCCCGCATGTCCAGGTAGTAAAATTAAGTTTTCTTGAGCGTATTCATTATACATGTCTCAGTACACATTCACGTGTTTCTTCTTCTTCTTTTTCGAACGCTCCATATCGAGCTCTTGATAAGCCACTTGTCAGATCACATACAGAGAGCCGCTGTAGCGTAGTTGTTAGTGAACTCGCTTCTCAAGGCAAGAAATTTTTTCCCGCCCCGACGGCTCTCAGGTCGACCCAGCCTCAACTGGGTACCAGACATGCTCTGGGAAAGTAAAGGCAGCCGGCGTGATGCTGACCACATCACCCATCGTGTGCCGACGGTCAATGAATAATACAGGCCTAACACTGTATTGACCTATATACCACGAGGTATGAAAGGGTTTCTTTACTTTTTACTTTATGTGATCTGACCCAAGGAGCGATTGTATGTTGTGCCAGTTATGAGCCTACAAGTAGGCCAGCACATCCGATTTCTGCGACGCTTTTTATTTACTAGGGTAGCTTCCTAGTCCCCTTCCTCAGCCGCCACTTACGACATGCCTTGTAGGTCGCAGTGTTAGTATTTTCTGCTCCCCTTGCGAGCCTCAACAACACATGGGCGCATGCATGTATAAATTCATGTGTACTCACTCATTGTAGAGTCATGGCTACCATTTTAATCTATGTCTGTGAGTATGCTTGTAGATACAGCAACGGCATCACTATTGTCCTTGACTCTTGTGTATCTCAAACTTGCAGTAAATGTTCAAAATTGTATGTTTGTTGACATTTGCCTTATCGACCGATCATTTTTTCTACTGTTCCCATTCGTTCTACGTTCCATTCGTTCTACTGTTCCATATTCTACTGTTCCCATTTGTTCTATGACAACTTTTCCATGACATGTCTGACAACAGTATTTAGTAAGACAGTACTTCTTTTTTTCATCACTATTTATTATACAAATTATATATGTAATCAACTTTCTCTCTTCTTCTCCTCTCTCTTTCCTTGACCTCATTGGGTTATGGATATTGCTTACTAACTGCCCCCACCACTAGGTTAAACACACTACCCTGTCTGCTCCTTAAGCAACCAATGCTATTTGTACAACGTGAACTAACTCTCTAAATCTCACTCTATTGATTCAACGTGTAATTCCAAACTCTCTAAATCTCTACTCTTTTGATTCAACGTGTAATTTCAAACTCTCTAAATCTCTGCTCTATTGATTCAACTTCTATTTTAGTGTCCTCATCCAACAGTAGGTAGCCAAGAGACAGAAGAACATCCCCCTTATGAGATCATCAAGTTGGAGCATAGGCCTCACTAACTCAGGAGCGTTCATAGCTATAGTGGGATTTTGTAGCTAAAGTTTGTTACCAGACGGGATTTTGACAAGATTCTGCTATGCCCTCTAATAATTTTTTTTCGTTGTCTTCCTTTTGCCTTCGTTCCTGATGTTCTATTGTAGAAGACTGTATACAGTAGAGTTTGGTTGCATTCTTATTAGTTGGCAGAACCACTTCATTCTTTGTTTCTCAATGTAATTTAATAAGATTCTGTCCCATCTTTCTTTGTTATGCTGATGTTGATGACTCTGTCCTCTCTTGTTGATGTTCGTAACTTGTCATAGGTATCGCATTTAACATGTAATATTTGTAAATACTTGCTCAACTACTACAAATAGTACAAATCTATATACACGAAGAATATCTAATTTATTTCGTCAACTATTTATTCAGTGCAAATGAAATACAACCCTCTTTAGTGTACATCCACCATTAGGGAAACACATAAAAACTGAGATTTGTAGTATTTTAAAATACAAAAACAATACACAGGGACGTTTTAACCCAAAGGCCTTTATCGAGCAAAGGAGAGGAAAGAAATGAAGAGTTTTTCTATAGATCAGATTTCATACACAAAGGCCTACGGTAAATTCAAAACAACCCTAAAATAAAAATATGTGACGAAAATAAAATCAATTTGAAAAAATATAAATGGAAAAAAGAATATGAAAGAATAATAATCAAATAAATACAAGCACACTTATATATATATGGCCTTTTTGTCTTTACAGATGGTGGTCAATTGGTAAGTAATTTACTATGACAACTTCTGAATTTGCGCTTGTCTCTCTTGTCTTTCAAGCTCATCTCTAAAGTCTCTTCCCAGTTATATTCTCAGTAGGAAGGGAAAATTTAAGTACAAGACAAATGTAACAACAATCATAGCTCTAGTAATAGCACAACTGATCTACGGTTGTGAAAGTTGGAAATCAACAAAGAAAATTGATAAGAAACTGGATAGCTTTGAGAATAAATATCTCGAAAATTATTAAAAGTAAAATGGAGTGATTTCGTTTCTAACAACACAGTGAGAGATAGAACACACCAACCCAACCCGTATCAAATATTATAAGGAAACAAGGTGGAAATATTTAGGTCATGTTCTTAGATCAGACAAAAGAGACTAAATCGACAAGTCCTTATGTGGTAACCAGTTGGGAAAAGAAAACGTGGAAGACCTAAGACCACTCTTCGAAGAAAAATCCTACAAGAAAGTAAACTATTGGGTTGTAAAACCATACAAGATCTCCAACTGCTAGCAAAGAACCGCATTACATGGAGATCTAAAACTTCTGCCCTATGTGCCGCCTTTGGCACGAAAGGAACAAACTAACTAACTAAACTAATAGCTCAATAAAATGACAGTAGACAAATAGTTGCAGCAAAATGGCAGATTAAAAACCTCAATATTATCTTCTAAACTCGGGTTTGGTGTCCATGTTTCGACACCTTACTACACTGTGAAATATATTTTCATATATAAACAATGATTCAAAGAATGAAAATAATATCAAAGAATGAACATGTAAATCGTAGCATATCCTTTACAAGACATACCCATCAAACACAGTAAACGAGTTGTTAATTTTCTACTCATCTCTTATACTTTCAGTAGTTTGACATTGCTTTCTGAACGGTGAGGTCTATTCTTACCGCTCGTTAAAAATCCACGGTAACAATTTTGTCCAAATTGCCCGTCGCGGTGTTTGAACCAGGTACTCTTGAGTAGTGATCGAACTCACTACGGCTATGCAGAGACGACCACACTTTTTTACGCAGTCAAAATACTGGTCTTGTCTACGGCTATGCAGAGACGACCACACTTTTTTACGCAGTCAAAATACTGGTCTTGTCTGCTTGCAGGAACACTTTTCCAGTCAAAAACTGGTCTTGTCTACGCTATGCAGAACGCCACACTTTTACCATCAAAATACTGGGCTTGTCTCCTTACTAGAGACGACCATTTTTACGCAGCAAAATGTCTTGTCTTTAATTCTTTTAGTAATTCCTCATGTTCTCTATCTTATCATCATGTCCTTACTTATGAATTTGTGCCAGAAATTCGCCTCCATTTTGAAAATCAATCAGTCCTTCAATCAATCAATTCTGAATATCCACATATGCAAAACTGCATTCTGTCGTCCAACTACCTTGTTCAGCGCATATCCACATATGCAAACCTCCATTCTGTCGTCCAACTACCTTATTCAGCGCATATCCACATATGCAAACCTCCATTCTGTCGTCCAACTACCTTGTTCAGCGCATATCCACATATGCAAACCTCCATTCTGTCGTCCAACTACCTTGTTCAGCGCATATCAAATACAATTCACTCTATGGAAACCTCAATTTTATCTTCCAAATTTTAGTTTGATGTCCATGTTTCGTCACTCTACTACACTGTCATTTTCTCTATCTATTCTCTAATTTGTAATGCCTTTCGGAGTCAGGTCGAACAAAGATACATGGCGCGAGCTTCCTTGTGTGCTTTGTACAGGGTGAAATCTAGTTGGTTGGATATTCCGTCGGTCCATCGTTCACGTGGTCGTTCACTGGGTCTCTTGCCGTTGTATCTAAGTGTTAGTACTCTGTGTGGGGAAACTGTCTTATGGTAACCTTGTCACTCTCAAATATATATTAATATTTTTATTTTTTCCGATCCAGAAGCAGCTTTCGAGCTTTTCAGTGCTCTTTCGGTTCGGTACCACGAACACCGTAAATCTGGGGAATCTGTGGCTTTTCTGCCATCCGCGGAATTGAACCCGCCCACACAGAGGATAGTCACCCGTAGTCCAACGCGCTACAAACACGCTGGGCAGACGGGCATATATGAATACATAAACACTTGTTCAAGGGGTCTCTGGGCTTAGCGGTATCTGTGGCGTAGAGGTTAGGTATTTCGGTTCTATAGTTGACCAAAGGTATTGCATGGGTTGGGATCCCTCGGAAGAAGCATCTATCTGAATATTTTCCCCAAATTCCTGATTTTAGTGTAGGTGAGATTGAGTTCTTAGTCCTAACGGAGACGGACGATAAAACGTAGGTCCCATGTTTAATTTGAGCACGTAAAAGAACCTTCAAAATCTGGAAGAGCAGGTTGAAAAACCAATGCTCGGGCAAAACTATTTTAAAAAAAGATTTAAAATAAAATTTCAACAAAAATATCTTCACCATCTTCAAAATTACATCGTGGACCCTCGCCGGTGCTATGGAGTTTGTGCACTGCAGCTGAGATCTTCCAGTGTAAGAAAGAGATCGGAGTACACATTTGTTATTCACCGAAGTGCAACGATGATGGTCCTATCACTCAATCATTCACTTGTTCAAGTAATATATCAAGTAATAGACATAGCTATATACACGAATAATCTCTTATCTACACAACACCCGCGTGCAAGAAAATACAACAATAAAAGTGCAATAATATTACTAACAAATACAAGACATCAAAAGTACATAATGTACGTGAACTGTTGTTCGGACCCTTGATCCAACCATAATTAGTTTCCTTATTGTCTGCAGCATTCTGTGAGCTATGTTTTCTAGATGTTGTCTCACTTAAGTCTTTTATCTTTCCCGACGACATACTGTGCATTGATTCCACTGTAATTCGGTAATTTCCGGTAATTTTCGTTTTGTTAATAGTTTCGCATTTCTCGACTTCTGTAGAAACAGTTTTAACGTCGGTATCACATAGTTTCCTTGCGTGATCAGGAATACTAGGATTCCCAGTAACGTTATTACTGTTGGAACCATCAACTGCGATTTCATTACTACTTTTAACATTACTAATTTTTGTTGTGTTTGCACTTTTATTATGTGAGAGTTTCGATTTCGTTTTATTTTTTCGTCGTGAATTCCCTTTATGTTTTTTTAAGCTGGGAACTTCAGTGAAACCGTTTAATTTATTTGGATTACTGGTATCGTCTGTTTGAATGTTCGATTTATGACTACTATTACTACTTACTAAGACTTGTACTATTTTCTCTTTGTTGTTTCTGTGACCTTCGTTATAATTGTTTCCTTTGAGAGAGCTTAGAACATCATCAGCCACCCCTTCTACTTCAACGTCTACATTTTCTTGATTCTCACTGTTTTCTTGTTTTATTCCTTCAATTTTTCTCAAAATTTCTTCTGAAAATCTTTCTCCTTTCCCAACAATTAATTCTGGTTCCTTCGTTCTTATGTTATTCTGGCGTCTCAACTTGTTCCTTGAGGACACCCAGCCTTCGTCAAAGACCCTGATAGAGGCAAAAACCCGAGAAGGTAGTGTACATGTATCCGTGGAGGTAGGGAGCTCTGCTGAGAAGAATCAGCCATACTTGGTCGCCGGTCTCCAGATTCAAGATGGCGGTGTTGGAAGCAGACGCCCAGTATGGAATACTCTCAGCCCAAATTGTTGCCACCATCTTCTGGTTTAACACCAAATCAACAGCAGCCTGCAGACAAGTATAACATATTAATAACAGCAGCCTGCAGACAAGTATAACATATTAATAACAGCCTGCAGACAAGTATAACATATCAATAGCAGCCTGCAGACAAGTATAACATATCAATAGCAGCCTGCAGACAAGTATAACATATCAATAGCAGCCTGCAGACAAGTATAACATATCAACAGCAGCCTGCAGACAAGTATAACATATTAATAACAGCAGCCTGCAGACAAGTATAACATATCAATAACAGCCTGCAGACAAGTATAACATATCAATAGCAGCCTGCAGACAAGTATAACATATCAATAGCAGCCTGCAGACAAGTATAACATATCAACAGCAGCCTGCAGACAAGTATAACATATCAATAGCAGCCTGCAGACAAGTATAACATATTAATAGCAGCCTGCAGACAAGTATAACATATCAACAGCAGCCTGCAGACAAGTATAACATATTAATAACAGCCTGCAGACAAGTATAACATATCAATAAAGAAAGAAGCCACAGATATTACTTAAAGTGTTGTTCTATTTTAATCGAATATAATTTTGAATGTTCGTTGTCTTTACTGTCTATTTTGTTTTGTAATTTATTTTCCAATGAGCTCAAACTAGTGTTATGTGAGATATACATTGATGTCTGATTCTTCTACAGGAAGAGCAAAGTAACGTGCTTACAGAAGAAAAGATAGAGGAGAAGAAAAAAAATTAGAAGAAAGATAACATTGTCCTCAAGGGACCCTGCACGGAAATGTTCAAGATTAACAAAGGCTTCACATCTGTCACCCGTCTTGTTCAAAATCCACACAGAAAATGTAGCCAAAATTCAGTCAATTTGGCTGGTCTGAACATTGACTTTTTCCTATGATAGTTTAACATACAGGACTGGATTAGATAGAAGAGATATGTTAGAAGACATGAAAGGAATAGTACATACCAGTTCGCCTTGATGTAAGGAGTTTCGTTTTCGGTTCAATCCCTAGAAGTCTGGTATGTTATGGTTCTCTTTAAATATTTGAATGGTCAAGGCTGACATACCGGAAGGCACCATTGATGGACAGACTATATGGCGTCGTGACAGGTTGCTCTAACTTATGATAACTTTTGATTGCAATCTATCTTTCAAACATCATGTTAACCAAACGATATAACGATGTATGGTCTTGAGCTCAATTGACATCATGTTGATCAAACGATACAACGATCTACGCATGGTCTTGCAGCTCTCAATTGGACATCATGCTGAGCAAACGATATAACGATGTATGCGTGGTCTTGCAGCTCTCAATTGGACATCATGCTGAGCAAACGATATAACGATGTATGCGTGGTCTTGCGCTCCAATTGACATCATGCTGAGCAAACGATATAACGATGTTCTGGTCTTGCAGCTCAGTGTTGTAACCACATACCTTGATAAATGACTACGTGTCAGTCTGTTCCATCAACTGGTTATGTCTGTTACAGACAACAGGCTTGCCATCCTCATGAAACTATGATCACAACTGGAATGTGTCCAGAAAGAAAGTATGCGTATAGTCTTCATCAGCACTAGAAATGCTACCATTGTGAAGATGCAATATATGCTTCGCATCCTGTCACCACGTTCCTGTTATGCTATCACACATTGATTAGTTAGATTATTATCATTGTACTTCGGTGAGTAACAATGTGTGCTTCGATTTCTTTCTTTAACGGCGTCGTCTGAACTTCGTAGCACCGGCGTGGGTTTCCCTATGTTGAAATTATGTATATAATTTTTATTTGAATCCCTTTTTCATGAATTTTTTTCCAGGTCGCGGCTTTGCATGCTACTGTTATTGATTTTTAACTAACCAGTTCTTTTATACCTTCAGCTTGAACACGGAACCACCGTGCTATCCTCCATCTCCGATAGGACTAGGAACTCGATCTTATCTACGTTAAGATAAGGGGTTTCTTGAAAAAATCTCTCAATTGCTCCCGAGGTAACGAACCGAGTACCTTTGAGACGAGAGTCGAACGTCTTATCTCTAGACCACAGAGACCACAGAGACCACAGAGATCACAGAGACCACAGAGACCACAGAGATCACAGAGACCACAGAGATCACATAGATCACAGAGACCACAGAGACCACAGAGATCACAGAGACCACAGAGACCCAGAGACCACAGAGACCACAGACATCACAGAGACCACAGAGACCACAGAGACCACAGAGACCACAGAGACCACAGAGATCACAGAGACCACAGAGACCACAGAGACCACAGAGACCCAGAGACCCCATAGACCACAGAGACCACAGAGATCACAGAGACCACAGAGACCACAGAGCCCACAGAGACCACAGAATCCACAGAGATCACAGAGACCACATAGATCCACAGAGACCACAGAGATCACAGAGATAACCACAGAGATCACAGAGACACAGAGATCACAGAGACCACAGAGATCACAGAGACCACAGAGACCACAGAGACCACAGAGATCACAGAGACCACAGAATCACAGAGACTCACAGAGACCACAGAGACCACAGAGACCACAGAGATCACAGAGACACCACAGAGACCACAGAGACCACAGAGACCACAGAGATCACAGAGACCACAGACACCACAGAGACCACAGAGACCACAGAATCCACAGAGACCCCAGAGATCACAGGATCACAGAGACACAGAGACCACAGAGACCACAGAGATCACAGAGATCACAGAGACCACAGAGACCACAGAGACCACAGAGACCACAGAGATCACAGAGACCACAGACATCCACAGAGATCACAGAGACCACAGAGATCACAGAGACCACAGAGATCACAGAGACCACAGAGATCACAGAGATCACAGAGACCACAGAGATCACAGAGACCACAGACATCCACAGAGACCACAGAGACCACAGAGACCACAGAGATCACAGAGACCACAGAGACCACAGAGACCACAGAGACCACAGAGACCACAGAGACCACAGAGACCACAGAGACCACAGATCCCACAGAGACCACAGAGACCACGAGACACAGAGATCACAGAGACCACAGAGACCACAGAGACCACAGAGATCACAGAGACCACAGGACCACAGAGACCACAGAGATCACAGAGACCACAGAGATCACAGAGACCACAGGATCAGAGACCACGAGACCACAGAGACCACGGACAGGACCAGAGATCACAGAGACCAGACCAGAGATCCACCAGAGACCACAGAGACCACAGTCACAGACCACAGAGATCACAGAGACCACAGAGACCACAGAGACACAGAGATCACAAGACACAGAGATCACATAGACCACTAACCGACAACAGACAACTATACTACTGTACAATAGAATATGGTGTATAAATTATGAAAGACAAATATTTAGTTTAGTTTAGTCGTCGGACCATCATCACTGCACATCCAACCAATTTGTCCATAAGTGCTCCTTTCTCATCAGTAGGTCCTTCAGCGTATGACAACTAACGACACAGGTAATTTGTTGGTATACTATTTCTTTTTTTTTTGGCTACTAGTATAGTGATCTGGTCTAGCTACACAACATTTGATTTGGAGTTCTTTCAGTCTGGGTAGGGATTTATCACTGTTACGTGAATCATTTAGCGCACTCTCTCCCTTAGGAAATTCAGAATATCAGCCTGGTCCATTGTTCGCCAGCTTTTTATATCAGTCTCACATGCAAGCCTATCGGCGCGTTCTTTTTCCCTGACACCTACATGCCATGGCACACAAAAAACAACTGATTTTAGTCGACTTAGAGCTCTTCAACGACTTCCACAGAGCACTGCATGAACTTTATATAATAAACCGTTGTCTCCAAGATTTTAGTCGGCTCTTCAACGACTTCAACCGTTGTCACCAAGATTTTAGTCGGCTCTTCAACGACTTCAACCGTTGTCTCCAAGATTTTAGTCGGCTCTTCAACGACTTCAACCGTTGTCTCCAAGATTTTAGTCGGCTTAGAGCTCTTCAACGACTTCAACCGCTGTCTCCAAGCGCAGCCTGTTTCAATCTTTCTGACCATAATCATCGAGTCACTGAGAAAACATGCATGGATAACGAATACATATTGGTTATTGGTTACTAAACTGACGTCATTGCACTCCGGGCAGACCCATAGGTGCTCAGTCTCCCCCAACAGATATCGAAGAGTATGCATACTGTTGGTTCCCGTGGCTCGCTGATTAAACACACCTCTCACTCTGCCTCTCAGGCATATAGTTCAATTTGTACAACGGCTAAGTCCAAACTGCCTAAATCGCTTGATCGATTCAACATCGATGTTAGTGTCCTCATCCAACAGACAGTCGCGAAGAGACCGAAGAATATCCCCCTTATCCATCTTCAACTCCCCAACAATCGATGCTGTTGATGCAAGCCTGTCCGCTCTCTCATTACCGTAAACACCCGATTGTCCAGGACAGTATATCCACGTAAGCCTCTGGAGGTTAGAAACTTCTATAGACGACATCCACTCATACCGAAATATGCCCTTCTGGATCTTGTGAAGCATTGAGTGAGAGTCAGATACAACAACTGCCCCAGTAAATGAAGTCCCAGAGATCAATGGAGGGCAGCAGTAACGGCCTCAACCTCCAGTCTCATATTAGTAGTTGTCCTGTATGCCCCACTTCGCTCTGCAACAACCCTACCATGCGCATTAGTCAAGAAACCCCAGCCGGACTTCTCACCACGATGAACCGACCCATCGGTATATACAACAACATCATCATCCCTTGCATTATCTTCTATCAGCTGCTTAGCTGCGAGATCAGCCTTCATGTTGCCCCAATCTCTACATTCTCTTCCAAGAGTAATGATAACTTTGAGATAGTTGGTCATGCTACCATCTGTTGGGATCCATTCTTCCCCTTTTGGTAGGGTCGCAACCGTAGTCACCTGGCCAAATGTTCTCTCAGCCTGGGCCATCCACGACATGCCACGCTTGATTCTCGTGCCCTTAACATCATTAGTGTTATTGTGCAGTGGATGTCTCTTATCAGCAGTAACCCGCATATATGCTGTGGTTTGGGCGATTGCATGACGGGAGCGTAGTGACAGAAGGCCAAGCATATATCTCATCTTTACAATGTGGGTATCTCTAGTGCAGCCCAGGACTATACGCATACCTTCATTCTGAACCCGTTCGAGTCGTTCACATTGTGATCTTGATATCGTAAGAATGCAGAGTCCGTAATCTACCACGGACAAAACTAGACGATCGAACAAAAGGACAAGTAGTCTCTGCTCAATGTGTGCGGCCACCATAACTTTAAGAGCCGCAAGACCACGCTTGCACCGTTGTATCGTCTGTTCAATATGGTGTGTGAAAGATAGACTACGATCAAAGGTTATTCCAAAATAGCGGAGTCTGTCTCTGCGCTCGATGGTATGTTCATCAAAGACAACAAACAAATATACTACAATACAATAGAATATGTTGTATAAATTATGGCAACAGACAAAAACACAAAATGTCATTACTCGCTGTCTTCCTTGAGCAGATATTGTTATAGAGAACACAAATGTGCCGTTGAAAGGAGCAGTGAATCTTCCTGACTCAGGGTTGAAGGCGTGACCAATGTTGGTGATGACCTTATCAAATGTCAGGTCTAAGTTCATAGCCACAGGTCCTTTGTTGAGGTTAAGTCCAGCGAAGAAGGCAACACGTCCATGTACATCTTCACGACCTGAGGACAACATTCAGTGATGGTTATCATTTTCCACATTTATGCAAATATATTTAAATAAATCCAATGACAATGACGGTGTCAGGAGTGATACATATTACAGACATCACAATAGTAGAATTTCTTCTCTTGTCATGATATGTACGTTGACTATGCTATGTCGCAATGTACATCGAGTCTGCAATATATACTTCATTTCGACTCTTTCTTTTCGCTTGGAGTCAGGGTTTATAAATGACATTTGAGAGTATGTGACCAAGAAAGTGTGTACGTACTTCTTATTTTGCTTGTAGTCAGGGGTTATAAATGACATTTGAGAGTATGTGACCAAGAAAGTGTGTACGTACTTCTTATTTTGCTTGTAGTCAGGGTTTATAAATGACATTTGAGAGTATGTGACTAAGAAAGTGTGTACGTACTTCTTATTTTGCTTGTAGTCAGGGTTTATAAATGACATTTGAGAGTATGTGACCAAGAAAGTGTGTACGTACTTCTTATTTTGCTTGGAGTCAGGGGTTATAAATGACATTTGAGAGTATGTGACCAAGAAAGTGTGTACGTACTTCTTATTTTGCTTGTAGTCAGGGTTTATAAATGACATTTGAGAGTATGTGACTAAGAAAGTGTGTACGTACTTCTTATTTTGCTTGTAGTCAGGGGTTATAAATGACATTTGAGAGTATGTGACCAAGAAAGTGTGTACGTACTTCTTATTTTGCTTGTAGTCAGGGGTTATAAATGACATTTGAGAGTATGTGACCAAGAAAGTGTGTACGTACTTCTTATTTTGCTTGTAGTCAGGGGTTATAAATGACATTTGAGAGTATGTGACTAAGAAAGTGTGTACGTACTTCTTATTTTGCTTGTAGTCAGGGGTTATAAATGACATTTGAGAGTATGTGACTAAGAAAGTGTGTACGTACTTCTTATTTTGCTTGTAGTCAGGGTTTATAAATGACATTTGAGAGTATATGACTAAGAAAGTGTGTACGTACTTCTTATTTTGCTTGTAGTCAGGGTTTATAAATGACATTTGAGAGTATGTGACCAAGAAAGTGTGTACGTACTTCTTATTTTGCTTGTAGTCAGGGTTTATAAATGACATTTGAGAGTATGTGACCAAGAAAGTGTGTACGTACTTCTTATTTTGCTTGTAGTCAGGGTTTATAAATGACATTTGAGAGTATGTGACCAAGAAAGTGTGTACGTACTTCTTATTTTGCTTGTAGTCAGGGTTTATAAATGACATTTGAGAGTATGTGACCAAGAAAGTGTGTACGTACTTCTTATTTTGCTTGTAGTCAGGGTTATAGATGACATTTGAGAGTATGTGACCAAGAAAGTGTGTACGTACTTCTTATTTTGCTTGTAGTCAGGGGTTATAAATGACATTTGAGAGTATGTGACTAAGAAAGTGTGTACGTACTTCTTATTTTGCTTGTAGTCAGGGGTTATAAATGACATTTGAGAGTATGTGACTAAGAAAGTGTGTACGTACTTCTTATTTTGCTTGTAGTCAGGGGTTATAAATGACATTTGAGAGTATGTGACCAAGAAAGTGTGTACGTACTTCTTATTTTGCTTGGAGTCAGGGTTTATAAATGACATTTGAGAGTATGTGACCAAGAAAGTGTGTACGTACTTCTTATTTTGCTTGTAGTCAGGGTTTATAAATGACATTTGAGAGTATGTGACTAAGAAAGTGTGTACGTACTTCTTATTTTGCTTGTAGTCAGGGGTTATAAATGACATTTGAGAGTATATGACTAAGAAAGTGTGTACGTACTTCTTATTTTGCTTGTAGTCAGGGTTTATAAATGACATTTGAGAGTATGTGACTAAGAAAGGTGTAGTACTTCTTATTTTGCTTGTAGTCAGGGGTTATAAATGACATTTGAGAGTATGTGACTAAGAAAGTGTGTACGTACTTCTTATTTTGCTTGTAGTCAGGGGTTATAAATGACATTTGAGAGTATATGACTAAGAAAGTGTGTACGTACTTCTTATTTTGCTTGTAGTCAGGGGTTATAAATGACATTTGAGAGTATGTGACCAAGAAAGTGTGTACGTACTTCTTATTTTGCTTGTAGTCAGGGTTTATAAATGACATTTGAGAGTATGTGACCAAGAAAGTGTGTACGTACTTCTTATTTTGCTTGTAGTCAGGGGTTATAAATGACATTTGAGAGTATGTGACCAAGAAAGTGTGTACGTACTTCTTATTTTGCTTGTAGTCAGGGTTTATAAATGACATTTGAGAGTATGTGACCAAGAAAGTGTGTACGTACTTCTTATTTTGCTTGTAGTCAGG
Source organism: Arion vulgaris (assembly GCA_020796225.1). Lineage (NCBI taxonomy): Eukaryota > Metazoa > Mollusca > Gastropoda > Stylommatophora > Arionidae > Arion > Arion vulgaris. The sequence goes on along the minus strand of CM036761.1, from coordinate 63,979,946 downwards.
GTTTATAAATGACATTTGAGAGTATGTGACCAAGAAAGTGTGTACGTACTTCTTATTTTGCTTGTAGTCAGGGGTTATAGATGACATTTGAGAGTATGTGACCAAGAAAGTGTGTACGTACTTCTTATTTTGCTTGTAGTCAGGGTTTATAAATGACATTTGAGAGTATGTGACCAAGAAAGTGTGTACGTACTTCTTATTTTGCTTGTAGTCAGGGTTATAGATGACATTTGAGAGTATGTGACCAAGAAAGTGTGTACGTACTTCTTATTTTGCTTGTAGTCAGGGTTTATAAATGACATTTGAGAGTATGTGACTAAGAAAGTGTGTACGTACTTCTTATTTTGCTTGTAGTCAGGGTTTATAAATGACATTTGAGAGTATGTGACTAAGAAAGTGTGTACGTACTTCTTATTTTGCTTGTAGTCAGGGTTTATAAATGACATTTGAGAGTATATGACTAAGAAAGTGTGTACGTACTTCTTATTTTGCTTGTAGTCAGGGTTTATAAATGACATTTGAGAGTATGTGACCAAGAAAGTGTGTACGTACTTCTTATTTTGCTTGTAGTCAGGGGTTATAAATGACATTTGAGAGTATGTGACCAAGAAAGTGTGTACGTACTTCTTATTTTGCTTGTAGTCAGGGTTTATAAATGACATTTGAGAGTATGTGACCAAGAAAGTGTGTACGTACTTCTTATTTTGCTTGTAGTCAGGGTTTATAAATGACATTTGAGAGTATGTGACCAAGAAAGTGTGTACGTACTTCTTATTTTGCTTGTAGTCAGGGTTTATAAATGACATTTGAGAGTATGTGACCAAGAAAGTGTGTACGTACTTCTTATTTTGCTTGTAGTCAGGGTTTATAAATGACATTTGAGAGTATGTGACCAAGAAAGTGTGTACGTACTTCTTATTTTGCTTGGAGTCAGGGTTTATAAATGACATTTGAGAGTATGTGACTAAGAAAGTGTGTACGTACTTCTTATTTTGCTTGGAGTCAGGGTTTATAAATGACATTTGAGAGTATGTGACCAAGAAAGTGTGTACGTACTTCTTATTTTGCTTGGAGTCAGGGGTTATAAATGACATTTGAGAGTATGTGACCAAGAAAGTGTGTACGTACTTCTTATTTTGCTTGGAGTCAGGGTTATAGATGACATTTGAGAGTATGTGACCAAGAAAGTGTGTACGTACTTCTTATTTTGCTTGGAGTCAGGGTTATAGATGACATTTGAGAGTATGTGACTAAGAAAGTGTGTACGTACTTCTTATTTTGCTTGTAGTCAGGGTTTATAAATGACATTTGAGAGTATGTGACCAAGAAAGTGTGTACGTACTTCTTATTTTGCTTGGAGTCAGGGTTTATAAATGACATTTGAGAGTATGTGACCAAGAAAGTGTGTACGTACTTCTTATTTTGCTTGTAGTCAGGGGTTATAAATGACATTTGAGAGTATGTGACCAAGAAAGTGTGTACGTACTTCTTATTTTGCTTGTAGTCAGGGTTTATAAATGACATTTGAGAGTATGTGACCAAGAAAGTGTGTACGTACTTCTTATTTTGCTTGGAGTCAGGGGTTATAAATGACATTTGAGAGTATGTGACCAAGAAAGTGTGTACGTACTTCTTATTTTGCTTGGAGTCAGGGGTTATAAATGACATTTGAGAGTATGTGACTAAGAAAGTGTGTACGTACTTCTTATTTTGCTTGGAGTCAGGGGTTATAAATGACATTTGAGAGTATGTGACCAAGAAAGTGTGTACGTACTTCTTATTTTGCTTGTAGTCAGGGTTTATAAATGACATTTGAGAGTATGTGACCAAGAAAGTGTGTACGTACTTCTTATTTTGCTTGGAGTCAGGGGTTATAAATGACATTTGAGAGTATGTGACCAAGAAAGTGTGTACGTACTTCTTATTTTGCTTGTAGTCAGGGGTTATAAATGACATTTGAGAGTATGTGACTAAGAAAGTGTGTACGTACTTCTTATTTTGCTTGTAGTCAGGGGTTATAGATGACATTTGAGAGTATGTGACCAAGAAAGTGTGTACGTACTTCTTATTTTGCTTGTAGTCAGGGTTTATAAATGACATTTGAGAGTATGTGACTAAGAAAGTGTGTACGTACTTCTTATTTTGCTTGTAGTCAGGGGTTATAGATGACATTTGAGAGTATGTGACTAAGAAAGTGTGTACGTACTTCTTATTTTGCTTTGAGTCAGGGGTTATAAATGACATTTGAGAGTATGTGACTAAGAAAGTGTGTACGTACTTCTTATTTTGCTTGTAGTCAGGGGTTATAAATGACATTTGAGAGTATGTGACTAAGAAAGTGTGTACGTACTTCTTATTTTGCTTTGAGTCAGGGGTTATAGATGACATTTGAGAGTATGTGACCAAGAAAGTGTGTACGTACTTCTTATTTTGCTTTGAGTCAGGGGTTATAAATGACATTTGAGAGTATGTGACCAAGAAAGTGTGTACGTACTTCTTATTTTGCTTGTAGTCAGGGGTTATAAATGACATTTGAGAGTATGTGACCAAGAAAGTGTGTACGTACTTCTTATTTTGCTTGTAGTCAGGGTTATAGATGACATTTGAGAGTATGTGACCAAGAAAGTGTGTACGTACTTCTTATTTTGCTTGGAGTCAGGGTTTATAAATGACATTTGAGAGTATGTGACTAAGAAAGTGTGTACGTACTTCTTATTTTGCTTGTAGTCAGGGGTTATAAATGACATTTGAGAGTATGTGACCAAGAAAGTGTGTACGTACTTCTTATTTTGCTTGGAGTCAGGGGTTATAAATGACATTTGAGAGTATGTGACCAAGAAAGTGTGTACGTACTTCTTATTTTGCTTGTAGTCAGGGTTTATAAATGACATTTGAGAGTATGTGACTAAGAAAGTGTGTACGTACTTCTTATTTTGCTTGTAGTCAGGGGTTATAAATGACATTTGAGAGTATGTGACCAAGAAAGTGTGTACGTACTTCTTATTTTGCTTGGAGTCAGGGTTTATAAATGACATTTGAGAGTATGTGACCAAGAAAGTGTGTACGTACTTCTTATTTTGCTTGTAGTCAGGGTTTATAAATGACATTTGAGAGTATGTGACTAAGAAAGTGTGTACGTACTTCTTATTTTGCTTGTAGTCAGGGTTTATAAATGACATTTGAGAGTATGTGACCAAGAAAGTGTGTACGTACTTCTTATTTTGCTTGGAGTCAGGGGTTATAAATGACATTTGAGAGTATGTGACCAAGAAAGTGTGTACGTACTTCTTATTTTGCTTGTAGTCAGGGGTTATAAATGACATTTGAGAGTATGTGACTAAGAAAGTGTGTACGTACTTCTTATTTTGCTTGTAGTCAGGGGTTATAAATGACATTTGAGAGTATGTGACCAAGAAAGTGTGTACGTACTTCTTATTTTGCTTGTAGTCAGGGTTTATAAATGACATTTGAGAGTATGTGACCAAGAAAGTGTGTACGTACTTCTTATTTTGCTTGTAGTCAGGGGTTATAAATGACATTTGAGAGTATGTGACCAAGAAAGTGTGTACGTACTTCTTATTTTGCTTGTAGTCAGGGTTATAGATGACATTTGAGAGTATGTGACCAAGAAAGTGTGTACGTACTTCTTATTTTGCTTGTAGTCAGGGTTTATAAATGACATTTGAGAGTATGTGACTAAGAAAGTGTGTACGTACTTCTTATTTTGCTTGTAGTCAGGGTTTATAAATGACATTTGAGAGTATGTGACTAAGAAAGTGTGTACGTACTTCTTATTTTGCTTGTAGTCAGGGGTTATAAATGACATTTGAGAGTATGTGACTAAGAAAGTGTGTACGTACTTCTTATTTTGCTTGAGTCAGGGTTATAAATGACATTTGAGAGTATGTGACCAAGAAAGTGTGTACGTACTTCTTATTTTGCTTGTAGTCAGGGTTTATAAATGACATTTGAGAGTATGTGACTAAGAAAGTGTGTACGTACTTCTTATTTCGCTTGTAGTCAGGGGTTATAAATGACATTTGAGAGTATGTGACTAAGAAAGTGTGTACGTACTTCTTATTTTGCTTGTAGTCAGGGTTTATAAATGACATTTGAGAGTATGTGACCAAGAAAGTGTGTACGTACTTCTTATTTTGCTTGTAGTCAGGGTTTATAAATGACATTTGAGAGTATGTGACTAAGAAAGTGTGTACGTACTTCTTATTTTGCTTGTAGTCAGGGTTTATAAATGACATTTGAGAGTATATGACTAAGAAAGTGTGTACGTACTTCTTATTTTGCTTGTAGTCAGGGTTTATAAATGACATTTGAGAGTATGTGACTAAGAAAGTGTGTACGTACTTCTTATTTCGCTTGTAGTCAGGGGTTATAAATGACATTTGAGAGTATGTGACTAAGAAAGTGTGTACGTACTTCTTATTTTGCTTGTAGTCAGGGGTTATAAATGACATTTGAGAGTATGTGACCAAGAAAGTGTGTACGTACTTCTTATTTTGCTTGTAGTCAGGGGTTATAAATGACATTTGAGAGTATGTGACCAAGAAAGTGTGTACGTACTTCTTATTTTGCTTGGAGTCAGGGTTATAGATGACATTTGAGAGTATGTGACCAAGAAAGTGTGTACGTACTTCTTATTTTCTCGAATCCTGTTTTCTCTTACAGCGTCATGATAACATTTCTAGAACGGGCTTTTGTAAGCGCTTAATAAACAGGTTTTCCACCTCCTCTGTTATTTATGAAGTCCTCATATTGCCTTGACGGCCTTTCACTTTGTATTCACTATACAAACGTAGCAATGCTCTTTGAGGTACACTGTCTGTTGGTAATCTTCGTATGTCTCCGATCAACGTGTGTACTTATCTTATCTTATCTTATCTTAACCACATTTGCCGTGAAGCGTCGTGGGAGAGTTAGTTTCTATCTTGTGCCAGGTGTGTTGCGCTTGACGTTGTCAGTCCATGCTTTCGCAGGGACTCTGAGATGTTATCTATCCATCTTGTTCTTGGCCTGCCTCGTGCTCTTCGCCCTGAGTGTCGATTATTATAGGCACGTGATGGTAGTAAATGTGGTTCCATTCTCATTAAATGGCCGAACCACTTGAATCTTTGCTTCTCGATGTACTGTATGCATGGTATAGTACCAACGATGCTTCTGATATTCTCGTTTCTCACTCTATCTCGCCTTGTAACGTTGACAGCTTTTCGTAGACATCTCATTTCACATGTTGTAATCTTTCTTTCTTGTGTCTTAGTCAGGGCCATGTTTGGCACTGATAGCAGAGAGTTGGAATAAATATGCAGTTTATCAGTTGTCGTTTGACTGCCATGTTAATGCTTGGATGTTTTAATAGTGGTGACAGTTGGTATGTCACAGCATTTGCCTTCTGGCATCTAGTCTCGATTTCTCTGTCCATCTTTCCATCTGCTGTGAATATACTCCGAGATATTTGAAAACGTGTGTACTGCCTGCATAATATGCGTCCAACAAGAATAAGTCTAGCGAAGGATCAAGGTTACACAGTTCTACGTTTTCTGAAAATGTCAGGTGATAGAAAGTTGAAAGACGATCTGATTGATTTGAGAACAAATTTAGATCTTGACTTTGCGATTGTAAAGCAGAAACTTGGTAGGAGTTTCCAAGACTTGTTGAAATCTGTACTCTGTATTTTCATTGTATTTGTAACGATTGAATTGTGGGAATGTGGGTTGAGTTCTCATTTGTCAGTCAGGAAAAGCTGCAAGATGATGATGATGATGGTGATGATGATGGAAGTGATGATGATGATGATGATGGTGATGATGATGATGGTGATGATGCCGATGATGATGATGATGGTGTTGATGATAGGAATGATGAGGAGGACGATGATGGTGATGATGATGTTGAAGATGACTACCTAGATAACGATGACGATAGTGATCATAACGATGACATATGAATGTGACGATGTTGCCGATGATGACAGTTAAGTTAATTAGTTCAAAACTTACTAGATATGCCAGGCGCCCCAGGTGGTCCTTGTTTTCCCGGAAGTCCTGGTATTCCAGGTGTTCCTGCAGGACCAGCGGGCGATTTGATTGGAAGACTTACTGGCAGACTCCTCCCACCCTTACAAGTAACCTCTACTTCACAAACGTCATCGCCAACAGCACTTTCTGACGCAGAATCCTGCAGTAGCATCTGGTTTCTGCTTCTTCGAGTTGCCATCTTGGACGTTGTCATGACAACTGACAGCAGTAGGAGAGCAAACATGAAATCTAAGTTCTTTAGCGCCATGTTCTTCAGTACTTGTGTATTTCTAATGATGGACAGAAAATACAAATCTGCATTTCACTTTCTTCTTCTCTATTACAATATGTTAAGCGAACGAAAGGAAGGAAGAAAAGAAGGATAGAGGATTTTCCCACTCAAAAAATTGTATCACATGCTCACGATACCACTCTTGCATTATCAGTAAAATCTCAAAGTATCCCTCACTCACTCCATCACTAACATTCCTCCTCTCTCTCTCTCTCTCTATCACTTATGCACTCTATCTTGCTTAACTGTATCACGCTATCACTAGCTCGATATTGGTACAGTACGAAAATAATGGCATACCAAGTATGCAAAATATATATTAATCAGCATCGAACTAGCGTGTTGGGCCGCTGGATGCTGCTGGATTTGTTGAAGTGGGGATCGGAGCACCTATGGACATGTCTAGAGTGCCGTGATGATAATCCTCATATAACTGATAACTAGTTCTCTCTATCACACTCTCATTATATCACTCTTGTTCTCTCTTTTTCTCTCTCTCTCTCTCTCCATTTCCAACCTTCTCTGTCGTTCTGTGATGTTCATGTCTCTTCTTCTTTGCTATATTCAGAATGATAGAATGAAAGAACAGATACGAATTTTATCTTTAAAATATATCTATTGAAAATGTGTTTCAAACAAATTATATTTTCTATTTTAAAAAAACACAGTCATGACCAGAGCACACAGTGATGACCACGATCAGAACACACAGTCATGACCACAATCAGAACACACAGTCATGACCACAATCAGAACACACAGTAGTGACCACAATCAGAACACACAGTATGACACAATCAGAACACACAGTATGACCACAATCAGAACACACAGTGATGACCACCCCCAGATCAGAACACACAGTGATGACCTCGACCAGAACACACAGTAATGACCGAACACTATTGTTTCTGAATGTAAATAAAACAAAGATTATGTCAAGTCCACAGATAAAACAAGATTGTCATCACAAATGAAGAAATTAAAAATGTAACAAATTATGAATATCTTTTTTCTTTTTTCTTTGTCCTTCTCTGTTTTTTTGCCGCTAGGCGTAGCAGGTTTAACTGATGATCGGTTTCCGAGATAATGCACGCTCGGTCGCTTGATATGGTGTGGTATTGTGGAGTTTTAAGATGTCTGTAACTCCATCAACCCATCTTTTCTTGGTCTGCCCCTTCCTCTTGATGATTCCATTTTCAGGTTGTACGCTTTTGCAACTGGTGTATTCGGGTTCATTCTGACCAAGTGGCCAAACCATTTGAGTCTCTGTTTTCAATAAATCTAATAGCAGGTGTTGTTCCGACTGTTCTTCTAATTTCCTCATTTCTTATATGGTCTCTTCTTGTTTTATTTACTGCTTTCCTCAGGCATCTCATTTCGCATGTGGTAATTTTCCTTTCTTGTTCTTTTGTCAGTGCCCATGTTTGGCTCTGGTAGCACAGTGTTGGTATAAAGATTGAATTTATAATCTGTCTTTTAGTCACTACTGGAATTGCTGGGTGTTTCATGATTGGGGTAAGCTAGTATGTAATGTTCTTGGCTTGCTGGATTCTAGTTTCGATCTCTCTGTCCAGTCTACTATCAGATGTGAAGATACTTCCAAGGTATTTGAATTCTCTCACCTGCTTTAGCGTTTGGTCATTTATTTGTATGTTGATATCTTTATGTTCTCTGCTTATAGTCATGACTTCTGTCTTTTGAATGTTGATCTTCATGTTGTATTTGAGTCAGTTATTGTTGAGTAAGTTTATGTGTTCTTGAAGCTGTTCAATATTATTATGGAATAAACACTGGTCGTCAGCAAAGAGCAGTTCATTTTGTTGGTCTACGTTGAGTGATGCTTCATCTATTTTGGTGATACTATCCATGTATATAATAAAGAGAAGAGGTGATAAAACACATCCTTGCCGTACTCCTGATGTTACTGGAAACCAATTTGTGAGTCCGGCGCTTGTTCGTATGGCACTTTCACTTTCTATATATATGGCTCTAACACAGTCTAGCAGTGTTCCTTTTATTCTGTAGTTTTCGAGAACCTCCCATAATATGTCTCTGTTAACCCTATCAAATGCCTTCTCTTGGTCTATGAAGGTTATATTCATTTGATTGTTGTATTCTATTGTCTTTTCACTAATTTTTATGAATATCATGTTTCCTTAATTAACAACAAGACACTAAGATAAAACAAAACCAGAAAACCACAACACTTGACAACATCCTGGCAACAGTGTGACAACAGAAAACTGCACAGAAAACAACAAAACTTGGCAACATCCTGGTAACAGTGTGACAACAGAAAACTCCAGAAAACAACAAAACTTGGCAACATCCTGGTAACAGTGTGACAACAGAAAACTGCACAGAAAACAACAAAACTTGGCAACATCCTGGTAACAGTGTGACAAAAGAAAACTGACAGAAAACAACAAAACTTGACAACAACCTGGTAACGGGGTGACGACAATAGAAGAAAGAGGAACAAGACACAATTAGAAGTAGATTAGTTATGGAAATGTAGAGATTAAATAATACAAATAAACTATTGCATAAGACAATCAAGTAAACAAATGTAACAGTTCTGATGACATGTATTTCTTGTGTGGTATAATATGGAATTGAATCAATGACTTTAACCCAAAAAGAACAACATTAAAAAGGAAAATATAATTTTCTTTCAACATAGTGATAGAGATAACAGAAATCATAGAACATAGTGATAGAGATAACAGAAATCATAGAACATAATGTACAAATAAGATTAAAAGCAGAGAAATCGAACAAGGCATGAACTTTGAGAAATATTGACTAGTAAACAAGATTCTGTCTCAGAAATATCAATATTGTAATCATATTCAACTGTGACAGTGGTTTTAAAGAGACGAAATAGAAGGAATATTTCACAGAAAACAAGGTGATGATAATGATGATGATGATGGCAATAAAACGATTTAGCTGGCCAGAGAGCTAGTTAGAGTTGGAGAAACGTTCAGGTTGTTTGTGAATTAGGTGGTGAGAGAACTGACTACAGATGGAGAAACTCTAAGGTGGTTTATGAGTTAGGTGGTGAGAGAATTGACTACAGCTGGAGAAACTTTAGCGAGACTTGTGAGTTAGGTGGTGAGAGAACTGACTACAGATGGTGAAACTCTAAGGTGGTTTATGAGTTAGGTGGTGAGAGAACTGACTACAGATGGTGAAACTCTAAGGTGGTTTATGAGTTAGGTGGTGAGAGAACTGACTACAGATGGAGAAACTCTAACAAGACTTGTGAGTTAGGTGGTAAGAGAACTGACTACAGATGGAGAAACTCTAACACGACTTGTAAGTTAGGTGGTGAGAGAACTGACTACAGCTGGAGAAACTCTAAGGTGGTTTATGAGTTAGGTGGTGAGAGAACTGACTACAGCTGGAGAAACTCTAACAAAACTTGTGCGTTAGGTGGTGAGAGAACTGACTACAGATAAAGAAACTCTAACAAGACTTGTGAGTTAGGTGGTGGGAGAACTGACTACAGATAAAGAAACTCTAACAAGACTTGTGAGTTAGGTGGTGAGAGAACTGACTACAGATAAAGAAACTCTAACAAGACTTGTGAGTTAGGTGGTGAGAGAACTGACTACAGATAAAGACACTCTAACAAGACTTGTGAGTTAGGTGGTGAGAGAACTAACTACAGCTGGAGAAACTCTAAGGTGGTTTATGAGTTAGGTGGTGAGAGAACTGACTACAGCTGGAGAAACTCTAACACGACTTGTAAGTTAAGTGGTGAGAGAACTGACTACAGCTGGAGAAACTCTAAGGTGGTTTATAAGTTAGGTGGTGAGAGAACTGACTACAGCTGGAGAAACTCTAACAAGACTTGTGAGTTAGGTGGTGAGAGAACTGACTACAGATAGAGAAAATACGATGAAAGCGACATTCTGAAAAGGACATGTTATACGATGAAGTTATGTCTCTCTCTCTCTCTCGCATCCTCTCACTCACTCACTATCTTTCCCTTACATTCACTTCACTCATCCTCACATTCACTCACCATCCATCTCCCTTACACATTCACTCACTCACTCACTATCTCTCCCTTACACATTCACTCTCTCACTATCTTCCCACATTCACTCACTCACTATCTCTCCTACATTCCCACTCACTACACTATCTCCTACATCACTCACTCACTCACTCTATCTCTCCTTACACATTCACTCACTATCTCTCCTTACATTCACTCACTACTCTCTTCCCTATACACATCTCCTCACATCACTCACTCTCACCATTACTATCTCTCCCTTACACATTCACTCACTCACTCATTCTATCTTTCTCTCATCACTCCTCTACTACATTCACTCACTCATTCCTCTATCCATTCACTCACTCACTCACTATCTTCCTAACACATCACTCACTCCCATTTCTCATTCTCTTCCTCACTCACTACTCATTACATCCCATTCTTTCCTTTACACACTCACTCACCATTACATCTATTCCTCTCACTCACACACTCACTCACTCATTCACATCTATTCTCTTCCTCACTCACACACTCCCCCCTTTACATCTATTCTCCTCACTCACACTCACTCACTCATTCACTCATTCTTCTCTACTCACACACCACTCACTCATCCCATTTATTATCTTCCCACTCACCACTCACTCACTCACCACTCACCATCACTCACCACTCACTCACCACTCTGACGCATGCTATGGCCCTTACATTTCAGATGGAATAACAAAGATAAAAGAATAATAAAACTAATATAAACAAATAAAACAATGCTATTAACATAAGACAAGACGTCGAGAAAGAAAGTAATATTTAATTAATATGTCTTACATATTAACATAAACAAATTCAAGAAAAATATAATCTTATAACAAAATATACAATAACAAAAATACAATACAAATATAATCAAATAGTACAATAACAAAATATACAATAACAAAATATACAATAACAAAATATACAATAACAAAATATACAATAACAAAAGATACAATAACAAAATATACAATAACAAAATATACAATAACAAAATATACAATAACAAAGATATATAGGATAAGATAGACGAAATTACAGAACGGAAGAAGAATTACAAGAAAAACCAAGAAGATAGAGACTAATTAGTGGAAATGAAATCGGTTTTTTCAACAGTTTTCTAGGAAATTATGAACTTTCTGTTCTATTCTATTCTCTAAATCTGTTTTGTCTTTCAGCGTCAAGTCGAATAAGGAGACAATTGGAGCGAGACTCTCTATGCGTCTTGTCTTTCTTTCTCTTCTCCAGTACTGATTTGTATTACAGCTTCAGGGTAAGAAGAGATTTCTAGAACAGGTTTTTGTGTGCACTTCATAAACAGTATTGTTCGTCACCTCTGTTATCTCTGAGAGCCACCTTTTCCGTTATCGCCCTTTTGTTTTGTATCAATTGTATTCCAGCAACATTGCTCTTTGAGGCGCACTGTATATGAACTTTTAAATCTCAAAAGAAAACATTTTTGTTAAGTCCGTAGACATTTGGTTTCTATTTTCTGTAATTTACCAGATAACTTCCTGAGGTCATATAGACACTTCAGAAACAGTTACCTATCCACGCTATATAAGTACACCCCTTGATACACATGTCCCATCCACGTTATATAAGTACACCCCTTGATATACATGTCCCATCCACGCTCTATAAGTACACCTCTTGATACACATGTCCCATCCACGTTCTATAAGTACACCCCTTGATATACATGTCCCATCCACGCTCTATAAGTACACCTCTTGATACACATGTCCCATCCACGCTCTATAAGTACACCCCTAGATACACATGTCCCATTCACGCTCTATAAGTACACCCCTTGATATATATGTCCCATCCACGTTCTATAAGTACACACCTTGATAAAATGTCCCATCCACGCTCTATAAGTACACCCATTGATACACATGTCCCATCCTCGCTCTATAAGTACACCCCTTGATACACATGTCCCATTCACGCTCTATAAGTACACCCCTTGATACACATGTCCCATCCACGTTCTATAAGTACACCCCTAGATACACATGTCCCATCCACGCTCTATAAGTACACCCCTTGATACACATGTCCCATCCATATATCTCATCCATATGTACAACCCTCGGTACCAACATCCCTCCTCATATCCCCCAACCCTCGGTACCCATACCTCACCCATATACCCAACCCTCGCTACCCATATCCCATCCATATGTACAACTGTAACTTCAAGGACAATCTCTAGTAAATGAGTCCTATTCTAGACATGTTATTCACATTTGAGACACTTGTTCTCTCACAGAAACTTGTCTTAATTAAAGCTATTCAGTTAGACTGAGGGTTGAGTGACGTTTAGAGAAGAATGTCACTAGCCTACTCTTGTGTCCGGAAATGGATGGAGAGTAAAAATGAATGAGGGAGGTATGAAGACATGGTTTAAATATTTGAAAATATTAGATAGCGATTGAAAGATTTGGGAACTTTTGTGAAATGAATAAATCAAGATTATGTTTGTTGTGAAGTAACTATATGAGATAGGCATACCGATAGATTTATTTAGTTATATGTCACGATTCAACTTTAGATAGATACATTCATTTATATGTATATCTAGATAGATAAATTTATAGATAAATAGATTCATTTAAACGTATATATACCAGTGACGTTTAGAGAAGAATGTTAGTAGTCTACTTCTTGTGCCCGGAAATGGATGGAGAGTAAACAAAACTGAGGAAGGTATGAAGGACGTAAATATATATATATATATATATATATGTTCTACCGCCCGAGTGGTTACCGGGATGTAAAGAATAGAACCACTGTTACCTGCCACGCATGTCGTAAGAGGCGACTAAGGAGGTTTGAATGAAATCGGATGCACGTGTCCGCTAGGGAATTCTAACCCGAAACAAATGCTTGCAGAAAACGGATACACCAGGCCGCAAGGCGCATAACATGGTGCAACGACCCCTCACTATGAGGAATGGGATAACGGATTCTACGGTTGTCAATATGCCTCAGAGATTTAGCCACGCAGTATGAATGTCAGACCTACCATCACGAGGGTGACCAAAACTTACTGCGGGAAGAGGTCGTCACAAACGGGGAAGCAGAAATCGTAAGAATTATATCCTACAGAACTGCCCCCAGTATGCAGACTTGAGAAGAAAGAGATGGCTCACTTACACTAGCGTCCAAGACAAACTGTATGGTGTGGCTGATAATCTGTGGCAGATGGTTGCCTTTATTAGAGAATCCGAAATTCCAATATAGTGAGAACGCAGAATAGAAGAATATAATTGTTCTACGACATGGCACGTGATGATGATTCATACAACCATAAGACTTGCTGAACAGAAATTGATTGCGAAAGAAATATCACGGTCAGAAACACAACATCTCAAGGTACTTAAAGAGGATCTTACTGTGGTTATTTAACGGAATATTGGGATGTTTGAAAACTGTGGGCAACCAAACATATCTCTTACGTATTGTAGATTACAGATGCTTATTCAAGTAATGTTGTATAGATCAGTAGTTCTCAAATTAATAAGTTTGGAGGTCCCAAAATAATAATATAAATCGGACTATTGGTTAGACTGAGCGTCTGTAGCTTAAGCAGTAGTGAGCTCGATCACAGCACAAACGTACCTGGTTCAAACTCTGTGGCGGGCAAGTTTGGAAGCAAATCAGTTCCCTTAGATTTTTACAAACGGTAAAAGTAGACATCACCGTTCAGAAAACAATGGCAAACTACTGAACGTATAAGTGGTACCTAGAAAATCGAGGACTCTTTTACTGTTGTTGATGGCTACGTTACGCCCGAGTGGTTACCGGGACCCAAGTTTGGGGTGTAAAGAATAGAACCACTGTTATCTGTCACGCATGTCGTAAGAGGCGACTAAGGAGGTTTGGATGAAATTGGATGCATGTGTCCTAAACGTGTAGAAGTCTATGCGTTTAGGGGCCTACAAATCAATGTGCAACGTATACACGTTCTTGGCAAAGATCAAACATATCACAAAGAGTGATTAAATTGGTTGTAAAGAATGAACGCAAAGAAGAAGAAGAAGAAGAAGAGATGGCTACGTCATGTAAAGGATATGTCACGAATATTATTTTTCATTGGTTAGAACTTAAGTGTATGCTTGTGTCTTTGCACATGCTCGGTTTATTTAAACTAGCTGAAAGTATCAGAGGAAGATCACTTACAGAATAGTTCCGGCTAAGAATCTTGATTTTTTTTTTTCAGAATGTTTGCATATCAATTGTCAGCTAGGATGACACACGAATTTGTTGTACCAAAAATGTGAACATTAAAAAAAACACCACACACAAAAACTGACGTTACTGCTATAATACCGCCTTTGTGCAGTGTATGACGGGAGGTTGGATGAGGTATGTCTCTGTGGAATTTAATGGTCGCATGGCTAGTTCAGTCGCCGCGACTGTTGAGGTTCGGATTTTTCTTTATGCCCGTGACAGAATAAAAAAACTGCTTGACCGTTCCGTGGATTAAACCCGGGTCTTCCGCATGGAAGCTACGCTCTAATCCATTGGGCAGAAACCCTCCACCAAGAATTGAACATAGCAAGAATGAAATGAACAAGCACTTTCATTGTTCTGGATGGCTAACTCAAGAGATGAAGGTACTAACTGCAAGCAAATCAAGAGATGAAGGTACTAACTGCAAGCAATTCAAGAGATGAAGGTACTAACTGCAAGCAATTCAAGAGATGCTAAAGTTACGGTCCCAGGTCTCGGTTCTTAATGCTCTATTTTATGTTGTAAATAATGTTGAATTATTATGTGAACTAATCCACAGTTTGAGATTTCCTGTTTAAAGAGACATTCTTCTTCACCCTTCGCCCCTAGTCCTTTAGCTGCTAAGGACGTATATATACGTTTTCCCCATTTACTTCTAAAGAAGCATTAATACGTCTGTTATTATCTCTCCTCTGTGGGCTAAAGACGTGTTAACACGTTATACATTGCTACTGTCACTGATATAGGCGTACATTCACGTTTGTGACCTAGAAACAAAGAGTAGCTATTTTTAGCTCAGCCTTCAGAAAGTATGTAGCAGAGAAAGGGCTAGGGAGGCATATGTTCCCAATCAAGGCCTTCCAAGTTCGCCTATCCAATGTCATCTTTTCCAGATCACTCCACTCTTTCCCCAATTTTCTTGCATTCCGTCTCCAACTCCCGTCTCCATGCGTTCCTGGGTCTTCCCTTACCTCTAGTGCCCTGGGGGGCCCCATCGGAGAGCCTGTCGCGTGATGCTGTTAGGGAGTTTCCTCAGTGTGTGTCCTATCCATCGTCCCCTTCTGCTCCTTACCTCTTCCTGGTTGTGGTTTCTGTAGCTATCTAGTGTTTTTTTAACGGGGTGGGGTAGCTAACCTCACGTCCAACCTCCATAGCCGCCTCTTACAGCATGCATGGCAGGTAACAGTGGTTCTATTCTTTACCACCCAATTTGGGCCCCGGTAAACACTCGGGTGTTACAGCGACATACTATCAATCAATCAAGTGCCCTGCCTGGCGGAGCAAGCGATCATATCTTTTCACAACTCCTTGGTTCAGCTAATCAGTTATGACGTCATTCATTTGTCGAATCACAATGTCAGATCATCCAATATCTTCTCCCTCTGTCTTCCACGATGTGTTGCCACTAAATAT